>CM076073.1:7260000-7965000 GCA_038088235.1 Zacco platypus
CAACTCCTGCGTCGAATGAATAACTTTCATTTACCAGGTGGGGAAATATACTAAAAAAATCATATGACAGAACAATCCATATGCATGTGATCCAGCGTGAATGGACAAGTCATGTGAGGGTCAATTCATTTTTTTTTTATCGGTCTATAAAATACATTAAAAAATCAACTCATACTGACAAATATGATGCACGAGCTTTTTTCGCAGTTTATGAATTATAAGATTAATAAGAGTCAAGACAGAGTGATATCCATGACTCAAAAATGTATATTTGAAAAAAAAAAAAACCCTCTTAAATAATATATAGTTTTTATATCTTTAACACTTCTTAAAAGTTTTGTATTCAATACTTTCCTGAAAATAATTTCTATTTTTGTTGTTTATCATTGACTGATGTTTGCTTCATGTAAAATGCATTTATTTACTTGTTGTCGATGCATTCTTTCGTTCCAGGTTCTAGTTTAGAGAGCTGTCTACGTTTTGAGGTGGCTGGAGAACATGTCGGATGGATTTCCCCAAAAGTAGCATCAATTCTTGGTCGCTTTCCATCTGTTTTCAGACCTTATGGGAGCGCTATAACATTTTGCTCCAGTGTTGACACTTTTGAGAGCAGATCAGTGGCTGTGGACGAGGTCTTGCAGGAGCTGAGGAGAGAGGCATCATTCACCTGTCTAATAGGCTGGAGAGATGAGGTGAGACATCTCCTACCCATCTTCACCCTCACTCCTTAAGCATTTATGTGTAAATTCCTTCCAGTGTCAGTAAATAATAAGCAATATGTTTGAGTTTCAAGGGCCTTCCCCATCATATAACGCACATCTAGACATCAATTTTTTATTATGCTATTTTAAAGGTTCCTAATTTTGTTTTGGAAGTCTCCTATAATAGGTTTACATGCATCATATGTCGAAAGACTTTTATTTTTCTTTCAACTTTCTTCACCTCTTTTCTCACAGTGTCTGAAATGGTTTGTCTCTATAAACCCCTCCTTTCCGACAGCCTACTCTGCTTTAATTGGTCAGATGGCCTAGTCTGTTGTGATTGGTCTACCATTTAGAGCATGTGTGAAACTAAATGCCCAGTGGTTAGCAAACTCTTCCAGGCCTCGGGTACTATTATAGTGTTTGAGGCTCAAAGTAGATGCTGCTCGCAGGCAGCCAATCAAGACCATAGGCAATTAATTATGCAAATGTATTACAAATCTACGTATGTTCGAGCGTGAAATAAGACTCGTTTCTGGCAATTCAGAATCGGTTCTTTTGGAGACAGTATCAATTTATCATGTACTTTGATCTTTGAAGACCTTTTACATCCACAAATAGCTATTATGCAATTCATGAAAGGTAATACATCTGAAAAAACATAATAGGGACAATTTAAATAAAATTAAATGTAATTTCTTTTACCTTGTTTAATCATTTCAGACCGATTCTTTCATATTTATCAGAGTGCATTTCTTTTCAGCAATACGCTGTGATGCCCAGGTATTGCGACCCTCCACTGATGTATATGGAGAGAGCAGCTACAAGTATGTTAATGAAATATTAATTTCATGCATCTACTTTGTCACATACCAAGTGACACTCATAGCTGTGTATAACTAATGGTCAAACACAGGTCTGTTTGGAGTGAAACGGTACGGCGTCCATGTCAACGGCTACACTCGGGATTCAAGTGGCAATCTTAATATGTGGCTGGCACGGCGATCTCTGACCAAACAGACGTATCCAGGAAGACTGGACAATATGGTAACAAATGAATCAAGTAGTGCCACACACCAAACTTATAACACTGGTTGAGCAAGAAGTTCTGTTTAAACGTTTGGGGTCAATACAATGTTTTCGTAAAGACATTAATAATTAGAAAGAAATTAATAATGAAGGGTAGTTGTGGCCTAATGGTGAGGGAGTCGGGCTTGTAACCTGAAGGTTGCTGGTTCGATTCCCACGCCGGCAGGAATTGAAGGTGGGGATTGTGAATGAACAGCACTCTCTCCACCTTCGATACCATGACTAAAGTGCCCTTGAGCAAGACACCTAACCCCTAATTGCTCCACTTGTAAGTCGCTTTGGATAAAAGCGTCTGCCAAATGAATAAAAATGTAAATGTAAAAAAATGTAATAATTTTATTCAGTAAGGTTATATTAAATTAATTTGACAGGGATTAAAGTGACAGTAATATATAATGTTACAAAAGATTTCTGTTTCAAATGTAAATGCTGTTCTTAAACTTTCTATTCATCAAACAAATCCTAAAACTGTTTTCAACATTGATAATAATAAGAAATGTTTCTTGAGCACCAAATCATGATTTCTGAAGGATCGTGTGACACTGAAAACTGGAGTAATTATGCTAAAAATCACAGGAATTAATAATATTTTGAAATATATTAAAATAGAAAAGCTATTTTAAATGATTTCACAATATTACTGTATTTTTGATCAAATAAATGCAGTGTTGGTGATCTTAAGAGAATTCTTCCAAAAACAATAAAACCCCCAAATTTTTAAACACTAGTGTATGAAGTAATTAATATTTAAACATATGGAGAAGTAAATGGAGAAAGATTGCAAAATTGTAAATATCTGCTATAAATTACTACTGTCTTTTGGAAGTAAATTAGCATATAGATGACCTCAAAGATAACAAACCGTACCACAACCACAAATCTCCCATGTTGATTTAATAGGGTTTTTGATTTATAAAGGATTTGATTTATCCCTCAGGCGGCAGGAGGACTGGCAGCAGGCTGTAGTGTAAGGCATACCTTGGTAAAAGAGTGTGAAGAGGAGGCCTGCATCCCTCCAGGTCTGGCAGAGCAAGCGCTTCCAGTAGGAACTGTGAGGTGATACTACGTTTTTTAAATTTCTATCCCACTTTTTTGCCTAGGTCATTGAAAATAATTTAGAACCTATTTCGAAGCAAAAAAGCAATCGGTAACCGGTGATTTTTAAGAAAAATGATGCATGTTGCAGTTATTTCCTATTCAAAACCTTTCCCAGATACCAGGGTAGATATAAACTCTCTCAACTCTCTTGCAAAAGAGACTGATTAATACAGCAGAAATGCCAGAAATAGCTTCCAACTGGCAGGCTTCCAGAGAAATATTCTGCACGCCCAAAGGAAGATGACCAGAATTCAAGTCTGAAAGATGTCACTGTGATCAAAGACATGAATGCCTTTTGTCACAGACATCATTTCTGCCTGGAAACTGGCAGAATCTATGTTTAGCTAAATTGAAAGACATTCTGCGATCTCGATTCTGCGATCTCGATTCCTTAATTCATGCTTCCCTCCGTCTCTTTTCTCTGTAGCTACACCTACGAAGATGACGAAGGAATATTTCCTGAGTGTCAGTTTGTCTTTGATTTAGAGCTCCCTCTCAATTTTCAGCCTCATATTGGAGACGGAGAAGTGCAAGCATTTTACTACTATCCAATTGAGAAGGTGAAGGCATTTCATTGATTTTAGGTTTGAATGTGATTTTACAGAAGATAAGCTGTGACGTACAAGTGCTCTTTGACATAGTAGTTTTACATGTAGTAGATTTCAGCATGGCCCATTTCTATATAAATGACAAAATAAGGGGTGGCACATCTTACCCCCATTCTCCCCTGTCTGATGTGTTGTTTTCAGGTGAAAGATCTCCTGGTCAGTGAGGAGTTTAAGCCAAACTGTGCCATGGTGGTTCTGGACTTCCTCATCAGACACGCCATCATTGAGCCAGACTCAGGTTTGGTGTCAGATCACCTGGTTAAATTTGATAGTATGTCATTTATGTACTTTTACATGAAAACTTTAACGTGAGAAAGGCTGTAACTTACGTTTCCTCTCATTTCAGAGCCCTATTATCACGAATTTGTGGCTGGATTGCACAGATCACTGTAAAGACTGACTGGTGGTATGCAACTGGTCAATTTGCAAAAGTTTGTTATTTATTTTTTATCTACCTCTGCTTTTAACTCCTAACATTGTCAGCATGTGTACTGGTGAAGAAATGAGGTGTTTTACGCAAACGTCAACTGGAGAAGAGACATAAAATAAAGACCCAAGAAAAATTACCCTATAAGAATTTATTTTTTCAATACATTTCAAACGAGTCTGTGGAAATCCAAAGATGCACTGGTATACAAAAGATAATTGATGCATCAAAGGCTCTTTTTTTTCCTTAGAATGAAATGCAGAATCTCTTCTAAGAAATTGCTTGCATTTAATAATATGGCATTAAACAGCTCTTTCAAAATCGCATTTCGCTACGTTTTTCCTTCTTTTAAAACTTTTCAATTCTAAGATACTAGAATTTGTAAAATACGCAAAAAAGATATAGTATAAGCCAGTAGAATTTCACAAAAAAAAAAATTAAAACATACAGTACAGGAGAAAAAGATAAGAATAATAAAAAGAAAACAAATGGAGTGAAATGGAGGGAGTTTCTCATTTACACAGTGAGATAAATATTACTTTTATTTCTGCACACCAAATAAAAGCCTGTCATGCAGGCAAAGAGGAATATTGGGAAAAATTAAGTTACTGTCACCTATTATAAAACTTATATATATTGCCAAAATCGAACAGTGTCTGACAGTCAACATACAGAGCTGAAGTTTTGCTTTGAGCTCCACGAGGGCTGATTACCCCAAAGTTTCTTCTTCTTCTTTTTTTTTTTGAATAACAATACATGAGCAAGCACATAAAATACTCACAAAAAGGTGAATTAGTATGATCATTGCTTAATGCATCTTACTTTGACTTTTATAGGCAAATGGCAAAAAAGTACAAGATATATTTAAATCTTATTGGAATAAAGAATTGTACGACTACCACTACTTTCAGCTATTTTAAACCAGCGACTAAACCGTCAATTTTGCGACAGGACAGGAGGGCACAGAGGAACCAGTTGCGTTAACCAACAGTATTAGCATGTTAATGTAGGAAAAAGATCATTAAAAAGAAAATCGTAGTACAAAGGACAGGCATGAATGATTTCCATAAGACGGCACTGGGTTCCTGGGAGGTTTATAAAGAGTATCATGGGAGTATCACGTTGTGTGGCCAATGTCTTGATCCAAAAAAACAACTCCCTGCTTGACATGTAGCATACACGATGTAGGGTACTAACTAATGCCTTTTACACCCTGAATAATGCACTTAGTGCCAAAAAAAAAAAACGAATCTTTTTAGACCAAGTCGTTTGTTTCTGTTCTTGCTTTCAGTGCTGATCTTCCAATCAGAAGATGTGGTATGGGCCAAAGAATACATCACAAGTTATCCCACCCCTAATGCAATCAGTGATTGTGAGCCACTTCAATCTTTTTTACCCTACAAATATCCTTATGCTTGTGATCAGTCTGAAGGCTTAAAGGTCAACTAATCTTGATTTGAAAAAGGACTGATGGCCATAAAAATGTATAAGTCCCTTTTTGCCGGTGCAGTTGTCCCTACTATCTTCTGTAGTTTCCTTTGGCCTGGATTGAAAATGACCCTCCCTTACCCCCCGAGTACATAATTAACACTAGGGGCGTTTCTTCCCTCTATTTGCAAACTTTTATAGCTCTTTCATTTTCCTTGGCCATAGTTTGGTTACCCCTTTCCCTCCCTCGTTCTTTTCTTTTCCGCTCTCGTTCTCTATAGCAAAGCACAGGCATTCTTTTTGCCACGTTTTTTGGCTTGGAGCGCCGCTCTTGTGGCCATTTCGAACACTTCCCTCACGCCATCCTTAGTTTTAGCTGAACACTCAAGGTAGCCGAAGGCATTGATGCGATTAGCCATATCTCGCCCTTCTTCTGGCTTAACTGGTTCCTGTACCAAGGAAAAAAGCATTGACGGGGCATTAGTGCACTTCATTACTTCATTTTAAATACTATACAATAACATTAAAACGCAATAATTTATTAATATATATATATATTTTTTTTAGTTTCATTATTTTTGGGTCGTCTAATTTATCTGTATGTTATTCCCATTTAAATATAGTGACTGTTTTATAACATTCAATCAATATAATAAAGGGTAGACAGAGTTGTCTCACACACCTGTTTCATCTTCAGCAGCTCCCGTCGAGTGTGATCATCATTCCGTAAATCTTTTTTATTACCCACCAGAATTATTGGAACATTTGGACAGAAATGTTTTACCTCTGGCGTCCATTTTTCTGGGATATTCTCTGTGTGAACAGAGCAAAGTTTTTTAGTTTTTTTTAATACAGTGATCACAGCAATTTGGTCTTAGTAAATCCATATAGTATCAAAGTATTAAAAGGACTAAATTATAATTCATATTAAAGACTGGCCACTGCAGAGACAGATTATCTCACCCAAACTGTCAGGGCTGTCTATGGAAAAGCACATGAGGATGACATCAGTGTCTGGGTAGGACAGGGGCCTCAGCCTGTCATAGTCCTCTTGTCCAGCTGTATCCCATAGAGCCAGTTCCACCTGACAACAAAATGATTATACATTATATTATCAATATAACAAATCGTGTAAGAAGTTCATTCATTGTTCAGTTTATTTTTATCCATAATTTACAAAAATATACATGCACTTTTAATATGTAGTTAATCTTATTAAAGAAATTAATACTTTTATTCCACAAGGATGCATTAAATTGACAGTAAAAGACATTTATAATGTCACAAAAGATTTCGGTTTCAAATAAATACTGTTCTTTTTTCATTCATCAAAGAATCCTGAAAAAATTTATTGGTTTCACAAAAATATTAAGCAGCTCAACTCTTTTCAACATTGATAATAATATGAAATGTTTCTTGAGCATTAAATCAGCATATTAGAATGATGTCTGAAGGATCATGTGACTCTGAAGACTGGAGTAATAATGCCTAAAATTCAGCTTTGCCATCACAGGAATAAATCACTCGATTTTAAAATAGAAAACTGTTATTTTAAATTGTAATAATATTTCACAAATATGTTTTTACTGATAAATGCAGCCTTGGTGAGCATTTTAATATAAATCTTTTAACAGATGATAAACAATATATTTTAATGATATTCCTCTAATGTTATATAATTATATGTATAATATAATTTTAATTATTCATTTCACAATGTCCTTCAGCGACCCAGAATAAACCCCATTCATTTCAAATGAACTCGGCAAAAATGAGAATAAAGGAAGAACACTATTAAGAAGTTAGTGAACAATCAGAGGAAGTTCAAACTGCTCCAGAAGAGACATGTTCTGTAATAGACACTGCGTTGGATGTTAGGAGACAATCTCACCTGCTTGCTATCAACCTCAATATCAGCCACATAGTTCTCGAACACTGTGGGTACGTAGACCTCAGGAAACTGGTCTTTACTGAATACAATGAGTAAACACGTCTTTCCACATGCTCCATCTCCAACGATTACAAGCTTCTTACGAATTGCAGCCATCTGTCACACAAAATGGAAAGATCAGCCAATAATTACAGAAGGCAGGTGGAAATTGTTCCTATGCTGGATTTAGCAACCATTTTTATTATATAAATCCAACCTTTTTTGCTAAATAGAGAATTGTTCATGCTGCCCTGCCCTACTACAGAGCATCATATTGTCTGTGTCGGGCGGAAAACTTGTATGTCAAAAAACGCTAATTTTCAGGAAATAGGAAAACTTTTTTTAAAAACATAATTAAACACTGCAATGTCAAAGTTGATATTGTGGCTTTATATATAGTCAGATCATGTATCATTATATTAATAACATTTTACCAAAATCAAGCGCAAATGGAGTTTTTACCCAGGGAATTTTGGAGAATCTCAGACCTGTGTTTTGTCTGTCATTAGAATGTCCGCATCTGAGGCAGAAAGTGCATTGCCTGACGTTTTCACTAACTTACAGGTTATAAATCTTATTGTAGTTTTGTGGGCGCTCATTGTTTTCTGTCATTTGGCCAAATTCTAATGTTTTTAAAGTGCTACAGATAGGCTATTTAAGATGGTATTGGCTGTGACTCAATGATAAATGCTAGACTATGACACTTTTCTTCACTCCTCAAATACATAAAACATTAGCCTTAATATATGGTGTTTCTTGAGTAAAAAAATGCTGTAGATATTAAAACAACCAGTTCTTTATTTACCCTTGCATTGCAAACAAGCAGAGACGGTCCAAAATGTGTGCGGCACTCCATTCACTATTGAGGCCGGGTGGAGTTACAAGGTTTTACCGTCAGTTTGAGGATCCAATATGAGGTTTATTCACAAGCTTTTTAAAATACTTTTTATTGGTTAAATATTTGAAAAACCCCTAAGACAGACATAAAGGATGACCAATAGTAATGATTTATGAATCCAGCCAACAGTAACGATATAGAACAATTCTGGTGTGGAAATACTCCAGACATTATTTTTGTAAAAATATGTACTCCAGACATACCCCAGTATTTACCCATAACTAGCTATAACTATAACTTTAGCTATAGCTTTACTCATAACTAGCTATCTATACTGTCATGATTCTGAAATGTCAGTGTTTTTACAGAACTCTAAAGTAACTTGAAAATAAAAACAATGAACCAGTTCAATGGAACCTTCTATAGAAAAGGAACCAATTACCTACTTTTGCAGAGCTGTCTTGATTAAAATGATTCAGAAATATCTCAAAAAACCAGTATCATGCACAATTTCACCTGCGCTTCCAATTAAGTGAGTATTAAATCAAAGACAATAATAATCACTTTAATCTCATATCTAAAAATGTCTTTTGTTTTGTCATAAACCAACAAAATTAAGTGCTTTATTTGCAAACTTGAGTCTGGAGTGGGCTTCAAATGAATATGGGTACCATTTAAAGCCATCCATGTTACAAATAAGCCCAATTTACTTTATGTATATACTTCACATATTTTTAAAACATGTATTAATCAACATATTTAATCAAAGAACTACTGATTGAAATGAGCTATTACAATTTTAGTATTTGACATTCCTGAGCATCCATTCATCATCACTTGCTAAGCTGCAATAATTTTGTCCCCACAATAAAAATGAAAAGCGGGTAAAGTTCATAAATTGAGAGCTTGTGTTGTAATGTCTCTGTGAGCTTATTAGGAACAATTGGGGGTCAATGACATTCTTACACCAAATTACAACAAAAAAAGTTATATTTATGAATTAAAATTACAGACAGAGCATGAGCATCTTTTATATAGAAGCTTATTAAACATTTACGTAATATGTTTTTATTAATTTTTGTTGTTCTATTGGCAACGCATTCTTGTGATTTCATGAAATCCAATATCCAGATTGCATCCATTTATTTATTAATCAACCAATTACAAAATTGGATACTAAGAAAAGTAGCTTTGAGTGCTTTGATTAAGAAGTGTGTATTGTTAAACACTTTTGTATTTAATTTGTATTACATTTTATATAGATATGAGAATAGTGAAATTTCACTGGTATCTAACATTAATTTATGAGAATATGATGTTACAATATATAGTATGTGATCTTATTAGGTATGTCTATATTCATATTTCATCCATCTGTCCACTGGGTTCTTGTGTTAATATAGCACTGCAGCATCAAACCCTCCAAACACACACACACACACACAACCCAGTAACAACATACACACCCTAAACAATTCACTGATCAATACAAGTGTCATAGCCAAATCTGTGACCCATCGGATTATACTAATTATTAAAGCAGCTGACTGCAGTCAGCTCAAGCTACTGTCACTCAAGTAACCTTTTATGGTTTAACATCGAGCCAAGCACTGATTCAAGGACACTGAAGTCTTAATGGGTAATAAAACAGTTGTTAAAGGGTTATACTGGAGAATAAACTAGAGATGGTGATTATAACAGCCGCATTTCTGCGCCAACTGGATCAGTCCCCGGTTTACTCCCTGTGCTAACTGGGACGCCTCATCTCACGCCCTAATAAGTGTAAAATTAGCACCATTTGGCTTGGATTCGACTGGATACACAAATCAACATTTGTATTAAACTTTCCAGACGTGTTACAGTCGTGATAATCGGGGTTTAATGCGATTATAACTCATGTTCGAAATCTTGTTGTTCGTCCGTTTCCGTCATCATCACACTTAGCCTATTAGCACTGAGCTAGCCGCATATAAAAGGCACATTTTCACTCACTGGAGTGCTTTTAAAAAGACTACTCGGCGGTATTGGCTCTAGTACATATGGGAAATTAATGAACATATCGATTGTAAATGCCAGAGGTGTTTTTTGTGAGTATTTACCGTTTTCGTTACAGATGTCCTCGCTTTCTTTATCTTTTCCTGTACGACCCCAAGGCCCCGCCCCGCAGACAGTGCCACGCCGCTAAGCCACGCCCACTCACGATCGTTTCTACCAATCAGAGAGAGAGACGTCCAAATGCAGAACAGCAACATATCTTTTGACATAGTTGAAAGAGGCTATTTCTCTAATCTCTTTAATAATTAAAATATGATATATTCCTGTAAGAATGTTTTTAAGATAGTACTGATGAGGTTAAATTGACTTTCCTCTTGTCAATGTTTCCATTTTATTTGATTTACTAATTTATAATCCTTTAAATTAATATATTTTAGATGTTTAGTTATAATTGTTTAATTCATTAAATGTATTTATTAAATGCATAGAACAAATCCTTATATATTGTATATATATATCTTCTGTTCCTGTTTTAAGACATCATCCATCATACTACTTTCTTGTGAAAATAGACTAAACAAAAAAAAAGCTACTAATGAATATATTGCTAAATAAATAAAAAACAAAATGCATATCAGTGTTGATGACTAAATGGTCACTAATGCTTTTTAAAACATGTATTCTCTTAAGATTCTGCATTGTCAAAATCATGTTTAAAATGTTCTTGAAGTTATAGCAGAGGCTCTCTAATACTTCGCCTTACGCAATGTTCATAGAGCAATCTATAAAATAATCATTGCATAAAACATTCATTAACACTCAACTTTATTATTACACCCACATACAAATAAACTATTAATTCCAGAGTATCATTTTTTTCAAAGCATTAGACATACCAACTGATCACCATTTGAAAATACCACATACCACAATATTATAATATTTTTCTTTTTATTATAATAGAGTTGAGGAGAGTCAAATGTACAATCAAACACAAATTAACAGGATAATTATTGACAAAACGTCGTCTAGTCCTCAGCAGAGGACGGGAGAACAATCGTGCTTGGATCGTAATAGTTTTCAGTCATGAGGGGAAGACCTTCAGCTTCCCGCTGTTTGATCAACCTTTCAGCTTCCCGGCGAGCCCACTGCCTCATACTGGAGGATAAACACAGAAAACAGAGAAAGGCAGATCATGTACATTATGATTAAAAGAAATGGCAAACCATTATTGCTTCAGATGAAATAAAACAATGAAAAATGCACCTATTTATTAACCAATTAAAAGATTAGTTCACCCAAACTAATGAAATTTCTGTCATTAATTACTCACCCTGATATCGTTCCAAACCAGTAAGACCTCCATTCATCTTATGAACACAAATTAAGATTTTACATATACATATATATATAATTTTAATCCTCTATTGAAAGCAACGAAATTAGCACATTCAATGTCCATAAAAGTAGTAAAATCTTTGTTAAAAGTCAACATGACTGCAGTGGTTCAACCTTAATGTTATGAAGCGACGAGAATACTTTTTGTGCGCAAAACCAAACAAAAATAATGACTTTGTACAACAAGTTTGTCTATCCCCTGCTACACTATTTTCATTGCAGCTTTGAGGTTTTACGTCCGAACAGTGGCTCAGTATTGGCTGACGCCTCTTCACGTGAGCAGCAGGAGGCATGCGTGTGATGCTGGCGCAGGAGCCGGCCAATAATGAGCCGGCGTTCGGACGTAAACATGGAAATGCGGCACTGCGCCAACTGCTTAACAGACTGACAGAGAAGAGGAAAAATCACTGAATAAAAACGTCATTTTTTTGTTTTGTTTTTGCGCACAAAAGTATTCTCGTCGCTGCATAACATTAAACTGTAGTCACATCAACGGTTTTAACAATGTTGAATGTGCTAACTTCGTTGCTTTCAATGGAGGATAAAAAACCTCTCGAATTTTTAGCAAAAATATCTTAATTTGTGTTCCGAAGATGAACGAAGGTCTTACAACTGTAGATGGTGAGTAATTAATGACAGAAATTTCATTTTTGGGTGAACTAACCCTTTAAATAGAGTACAATCACACTGACATATAAGGAGCAAATTTTCCAAATTTACTTTTTGGGGGGACTTCATCTTATGTCCAGTTGTTTGAAATGTTTTGATCTAATACAGCACATCATGCTCCTCTTCAAACATCCAAACGGATGAGATAGTCTATGCTGATACTATCTGGGAAAACCTTTCCCAAAAACATCTACAGAATAGAATAACATTTTCGGCTTTATATTTCACCATAACGTGCAAAATGTGATTGCATTAAGTAGTTTCACAACAGAGCACAAGCGCAAATAAATTTCATGATTCACTCATAGTGACTTACTGTATGTATTATGGATGCTGATGTCAATCATTGGATTCTGTGCAAAATTTACTCAGTTTATTCATACACTTACCCATGATCTGGCAAATAGTGGATGAAAGTGCCTCCAATAACAATGGCCACAGAAATCCCAAAGAAAAATGCCAACCTCATGTTCCATTCATCCACAAACGCGTCATGATGATGGAAGCCGTGGAAATCTGGATTCTGAAAAGACAAACACATACAACTTAAAAACCTGCATTTATGGACTTAAACATTGTTTATCAACACAAATGTTTCATATTAATATTTGCAGCAAGATTATGACATTTTAACAGAATAGGGTAGGATAGAATGCAGTAGAATGATTGCACAAAAACAATCTGTGGAAACTTTAGCAGGTACATGTTTTAAAATAATACAATGCATAGATATAACAAGAGAGAAACTGGGGAGGAGATCATGCAATGCACAACGTAAACATGTACAGCTCAGTGTAAATCACACTTTTCAAGACTTTAGTAAACAGCCTAATATTATTTAAGCCACTAATTAACACAATGTTAATTACTTCCCTGTTTGTGGTCGCCTTACCTTGTCAAACGGGCTGACCTCTGCGTGTCCATGACTGTCCTGAGCCGCGGGAGACAAGGACTGCAGATCAGCCGCGACCGCTGCGCCGGCCGCGCTGGATTTCGGCGTTTGTGACACACAGCGGCTCCCGAGCGCCGAGCTCAAACGAACCCGGGACAGGGTGGGCCAGATTCGGCTCAGGCGTGAAGCCATTTCCCCCACTTTCTCTGCGCTAAGAAGCTCTTTCGAGACAGCTTCTGTTCCAGGTTATTTTTTCCGGGTTAAAATGGGGTTCTATCGGTTTTCTGTGGCGCTTACAGCCATCTAGTGTCCCGGATGTATCATAACACAGCAACTAATGTTAGCTGCTAAACAGCAGGTGTCTCTGTTTCACGACTTCCTGTGCTCACAAATCTAAACGGCATTTGATACTATCTGTAAAATCAGCTTTGAAAAATAACATCTCATGGTTTCGCCGTTCTATATATGGTATAGAAGTATGGGTCTGTACAGATATGATATAGATGTCAAATCAGACATAAAATAGTGAATATTGCACACATTGGTTTGTATATATATATATATATATATATATATATATATATATACATACACACACACATATATATATATATATATATATGTAATAGTGAATATTGCACACATTGGTTTGTGTGTGTGTGTGTGTGTGTATATGTATGTATGTATATATATATATATATATATATATATATATATATATATATATATATATATATATATCTGATTTGACATCTGTACAGACCCATACTTCTATACACACCTATTCTAGCACGCAGAACACCTCTCTGCACATATCTTTCATATTATTCTGTATAAGCTAATCAGGAAATGTTTTGTTTTAAGATTTATATTCTGCGAGTATCAGATGTTTGTGTTGGCAATCCAAAGTTCCTGTGTGTAAGAACACTTGGCCAATAACATTCTAACAGGTCCAAAATGAGCTCTGAAATAGTTTTAAACCTACCTGGGGAATAGCTGAAACACTACAATTTTTATTGTAATTTTATTTTTTGCTCAATCTATCTGTAAAGTACATGTGCGTGGCATGCACTTGTCTTCATGCGTTTGTTATCTGACTGCCGAAGCAGGAAGTTCTCAAAACCACAGACGCTTCAACATGTTCCTCCCTCGCAAGGAAGGGTTTATGCGCATGAATACTTGCAAATCTTTTTGCCTCTCACTTAAAAACATGTATGAATGCATTCTGCTAATAATTAGAACCATCAGTTCCTTTTTTTAAAATTCACCACAATAATATATCTTGAAAAATCCATAATATTTATTAAGTGTACATCTTAGTCTACATAATCTTTCGAGACCATCAGACAATTATTTAACAACTACAGTACAATACTTTTCAAACGGTGTGACAAAGTGCACAAAAACATCGCTGTTTAACAAGCTATTAACAAATAACGACAAAATAGAGAGCATTGCGCTTTTAACAGCATGAGGTCTTGGCACCTTTCACTCACATCAGTCTTAACATTGAGAAAGATTTTTTAAATTTTTCTTCTGAGTTTGTTAAGGTATTTCCATGTCTCCATTTGTAGACAAACGCTTGTCGGATCCACAGCCTCCTGTGCTCTCCATGTTTTCTTTGCTTTCCTCATCCTGTTCATCCGATTTCTGCCTCAAACGTAGTCCTGGATCCTTCTGTGAAGGGATGCGAAAGCTGGAAAAAGACCCACCTGAGGACCGTTTTTCTACATGAAAACAGGCAAGTTAGAGGGAGTTTATTGAATGTGAAATCAGCATAAATGTTTAATAGTTAAAGAATTACAGTGCATAAGCAAGGGTGAAATTTTCTTAAAGGAGCTACATGAGGGAATGAGGTTATGCATTTTTTGTCTCCAAAACCGCAACAGAAAACGAGTGATGCAGACCTAGATTGCGTGCAACTCTTTGCATTAACCTGCTACTCAACATATGCTGAAATGCCAAGTTTGATGCTATATATAACATTTTAGCATCAGTCAAATTCAAACCATGGATTCAAGTTGATGAGGTTATAGTCTTGTAAAAGGTAATACAGTGTGAACCGGACAGTGTTTTTAATGTCTTGAAATATGGGTAAATGACTTAATGTATACCTCCGGGTCCAATAGGATGCATTAATCGGTTCATTTGAACGTTCCAGTGTTTAACGTTGGTGCTGGCCTGACGAAGCTTTCTTTGAGCAGCCTGCCAGGACACAAAGATACAGATTTGTTCAGAGATCAATCGATCAATCAACCAAACAATCGATCAATCAATCAATCGATCGATCGATCAACCAACCAATTCAAAGTCAGTCAGTCAGTCAATATAATTTAGTTGATTTGACTTGATTTCCACAACAAATCACATTTTCATAAACAGATAATATCAGATGAATCACTTTACTCATAATGTAACGTCACAATAAGGTTTTATTGGTTAATATTAGTTAACTACATTAGTTAACATGCACTAAGAATGAATAATACTTCTAAGAATTTATTCAACTCAGTTCATGCTAATTTCAGCATTTACTAATACATCACTAAAATCAAAAGCTATATCTGTAAATTAATATTTAATGGTCCTGAACTAACACTTAATGTTTTATTAACTAACTAAAATGAATGAATACTGCATGAAATGTATTGCTCATTGTCAGTTAATGCATTAAAGAGATAGTTCATCCAAAAATTAAAATTCAGTCATTTACTAACCCTCAAGTTGTTCCAAACCTGTATAAATGTTTTTGTTCTGCTGAACACAAAGGAAGATATTTCACAGTAATTACTTTCATAGTATGTTGTTTTCCTACTATGGTAGTCAGTGGAGGGCAAGATTTGCTCGATTACAAACATTCTTCCAAATATCTTCCTTTGTGTTCAGCAGAATAAAGAAATGTATACAGGTTTGGAACAACTTGATTTTTGGGTGAACTATCCCTTTAAATAATGTTTACTAAAGGGATTTTATTGTAAATGGTTACTCAAAATATTACTAATGAAGGTAAAGCAGACACTACCATTCAAATGTTTGGGGTCAGTAAGATTTTTTTTTTTGTAAGAAATTAAAACTATATTAAATTAAATTGATCAACGGTGACAGTAAAGACATTTGTAGTGTTAAAAAAGATTTATATTTTAATAAATGCTGCTTTTTTCTTTTCTTCATATTCATCGAAGAAACTTGAAAAAATGTGTCAGTTTCCACAAAAACATTAAGCAGCACGAATGTTTTCAACAGACAATAATATGAAATGTTTCTTAATCACCAAATCAGCATATTAGTATGATTTCTGAAGGATCATGTGACACTGAAGACTGGAGTAATGATGCTGAAAATTCACATAGAAATAAATTATATTTTAAAATATATTCAAATATAAAAGTTATTTAAAATTGTAATAATATTTTACAATATTACTGTTTTTACTGTATTTTTGATCAATATTAAAAAAATTGTACCAACCCCAAACCTTTCATTTGGCAGAGAAACTCACCACTACATCCTGGTCCACTCGGTAGCGATTGGCCCTGACCTCCTCCAGCTGCTTCTGTGCCTCATCCAGAGATCGAGTCTTACTTTCCATTTCCTGTTTGAGCTCTTGTTTCTCTCGATGGGCTCGCTGGATATCCTCCTCCTGCTCCTCGCGGAGAGACATGAGGGCCTTCATCTTCTCCTCTTCTTCAGCCAGTAGCCTGTAACAACGAGGCAACGAACGATCAAACATAAGCTAAAAGAGCATTGCGCATTTAAAAGATTTAAGGCATGTTATCAGCATAATGAATTGAGTATAATCCTAAACTGAAACATTAATACAAATTTCTATAATCCATGTAATGCATGATTTAAGAATGATCCAGAGAGCATTCCGTGCTTCACAAATGATCTTTGTCTTTTCATTAGTGAGCTAGAAATACTGCAGAATCTTATATAATTATCACTAATTTGACACAGCATTTCTTTATCTAAAATATTTCCAGAATCCTAAAACTTTCCAGGTTTTTTTTTATCACATATATTAAGAGAGATCTCGTGGACTCAACTGCATATTGCTATTCAAACTGTATCAGATGTCATGCAATTAAATGCAACAAGTATTTTGTTTACAATGGCATTTTGCATGCATGTATTGTGTAGTGAATAGGTTTGAAACAGAAGTAGTGCTTTACCGAATTTGAAACAGGACTTAGTTTTTCTCTCAGAGTATATACACATATTAATTTCTCTGGACAAAAATGTTTGTTAAAAAGAGTCTCTTCTGTCCATTACTTCCTCTAGTAACTTCCTCTTGATTAATTCCTTCATAACCTCATGCAGTTTAACAGGGGAGAGCTTTTATTCCATTATATTTCCTCCCTGAAGTGTTTCGGCAACAGCACATTAAATAGAAAATGCAAGGAGCATGGGTGTATTGCTCAACAGCGTTTGCATGCTGCTGCTGCTCACCGAGCCTGTGCGTAGCGGAAGGCTTCTTCGTCCTGTCTGGCTTTGATTTCCTGCTGTAAAGCCTCCTCTAGCCGCTGCTGCATGGCCTCCAGTTCTTTAATTCTCGTTCTCTGTCTCTCAGCCTCGGCCTCCTTCAGCGCCATCTCAGCCTGCATGCTCGCCCGCGCCTGCACAGCCAAACAGAGATATGCTTCACAATGTCTTATCTTTATCTATATCTATATGTATATCTATATATCTATATATATCTATAAAAAAGGAATTTAGAATGAATATTACTATATAGGTCCTGAATTGCATTCAAATTGAGGTAACCAACATGACATACAATGTGAAGTAGCTTAGTGGAAATAAAATGAGCTAAAATTCATAACTTTAAAAACAAATTTTGAATGATGATTTGACAAAATCCTTGCTTGAAAGTTTAAAAAAAAAAAGTTTTGAAAATTCGAATGTTTACAGGGCTTACTAAAAGAGATTAGATAGATAGATAGATAGATAGATAGATAGATAAATAGATAGATAAATAGATAGATAAATAGATAGATAGATAGATGATAGATGATAGATAATGATTGATAGAACGACAGACAGACGGAGAGAACGATAGATAAAGAGAATAAAAGACAGACAGGAGAAAGATAGAACGATAGATAGAACGATAGAGAGAACAATAGATAGATGATAGATGGATAGATAGATAGACAGAGAGAACGATAGATAAAGAGACAGACAGACAGAAAGAAAGAATAATAGAATGATAAATAGAACAACAGATAGAACGATAGATAATAATAGAATGATAGATAAAATAATAGACAGACAGAAAGAAAGAATAATAGAATGATAAATAGAACAACAGATAGAACGATAGATAATAATAGAATGATAGATAAAATAATAGACAGACAGACCTCTTCAGCCTCTTTGAGCTGGATCTCCAGGGCCTTCTGGAGCTGTTCGTGCTGTTGCCGTCTGCGGAGTTCGTCCTGCTCCAGCAGTGATTGTGCCTGCCTCTGCGCCTCCTTCAGCAGCTCCAGCTCTGCCATCTTCCTCTCCCGCTCCTCCTGCAGGGCCCGCAAGCGCTGCAGCTCCTGCTCCTTTGCTTCCCGTCTCTTCTCCCTCTGTTCCCGCTGCTCACGCCGTTTCAGCTTTAGGTCCTTATGAAGAGAGTTTTTACCTTCCACGTGCAGCCGGATGGCTGTCTGGATAGCTGGCAGAAAAGGAATATTATAAATGTTAAATTTTTGGAAAAAACTTTGAGTGGTGTTGCTATAGTGTTCTGAGTGGTTGCAAGGGGATTTCTTAAAAAAGTCCACCCCCAAGTATCTATGATATACTGGTAAATTCATGGGATTTTTTTTTTTTCACCTTTTGTCCCCATTCACCAGTTGAAGGTTACCAGAGTAAGTTTAATCACACCTCTCAAGAAGAGGTTTTTCTGTGCACAAGTTTCAGTTTAGAAAGTCTCATGAACTATCCTGAGACTAAAATTTCAACCTTCGAAATGTCACAGGTTTCAACTGACAAAGGGTGTTTCAGCAGAAAACCACAGTGACAGAGACACATTTTTTGTCACTGTTTACCTTTTTCAAAAAATGTGTTTAAAGGTTACACAACAACAAAGGCCAATTGTAAAACGTAGTGATAAATGCCCTGAATGAACAAGGTGCCTCTTGAAGAGAGAGAAACCAGACAGGGAAATATACATTTTCAAACTCTCCTTATAATTTACAGTGTCACATTTGAGGCCAAACAAACACACATAATACCTGACGAATTACCAAAAAGCCAAATCATATCTCATGCAGACCTGTAGTCCACTCCTGCCTCTGTTTGGTGTCAGATGCACTGAGTTCGTAGGTCTTGGTGAGCGTCTTCAGACAGAACATGCACCTCTTCCCATCTCTATCAGGAAGAACCTTAAAAACACAGCAGAGAAGCATTACACACATTACTGTGACCATCACAAAAGTAAATGTTTACTTTGAAACCTACTGACCACAATGTCAATAAACTAATTATGCTGACAAGTTCCTTTCCAGTGTCTCATATGTATTCCCCGGACATGGCACTGATACTACACCAATATAGAATAAGACTGTTTTTATTTCTAATAACAAAACACATGCTAACCACAGACACTTGTGCCCCACCTCTACACAGCAGTTTCCGTCTAGCTGAATGTTGCCCTTGCGATCTTTGCGGTCCTCGCTGGTGAAATAAATTAAAGTACTGGGTTTCAGGGTGAACCAACGCTCAGTCCAGTTTCTCCTCAACTGACCTTTCTTCCACAGATATCCCTGGAGTCAGGACACACAGCACTTTGAATCTCAATATCTCATATCTCACACATATATAAATTATATCAATAATTAGTGACCAATAAAAGACAGTCACAAACAAAAAGAAATTATTATTAATAAGATATAAACAGATAATGCTAATACCTCTTTCAGCACATCACCCACTATTTCCCGGTACACATCCTCGATTGCCATGCTGATGGTTTCCTTGGCAATGCCCCTCGTCAGTTTCCCAGAATTCATCATCTCTAGAAAGCCCCATACAGAGAAGCCGTTCTGCTGAACAGAATCCTGGGAAACGAAGTCCTCGAGTTCAACAAGGTTCAGCTCAATGCTCATGGCCATGCATAACTTCTTGAGTAAATATTCAACCTGTGAAAATAAAAAAAAAACTATATATATATTTTTATCATTTACCAGCCAACCGAAAATACTGCATTCAAACAGGAACGACGCAAACGCTGGTTTATTTTAATACTGCAATTACTATAAAAGTATTGTAACAAAGAAGCACCAAGATATCTTTTTACTCGCATTTTCTCTTACTTCTCTTCTATGAAACATGTCACAAGTTACATTTTACTAACGGTTGCAAAATGGGGCACAGGAAATCAACCAAGCTGCTAGACAAGAAACAAGGTGGGAAAACTGACACTTTCAGCACAAACACATAAATGAGAAAAAAAATTAACCATGCAAGCTCTGAGCCGACATCTTCCCATTGACATCATCCTCTTTTTCTGACAAAAGCTATTTAAAGGCTAGTGTAAAGCATACAGGATATGCATATATTGGCAGTGTTGTGCCATTCACAATGAAAAGTAGACAAAATAAAGCCAATAATGACATAGAATACTAGCGGATTTGGCTGTAGGATTGTGTCAGAAACTGAAAAACCTGCAGGGTTTTGACAATAACCAGTTTCGGTTGGAGAGGAAAAACAGAAAATAGCATATCGTCAGTGGTGGTCTTGTGGTTCGTAGTAAGTTTACAGGTGTCTGATTTGATTTACATTCAAGTTCTCAGAAATGATAACGGTACAAAACATATTCTAGTAATACAGTAGCACTAAAAGTACTTTTAGGTGTATTTGTAAGTCACACTTAAACATGTGTGAATGCAATTGTATTAGATAACAAAATGTTAAACTAAGTGGAATCTGCAAATAAATTATGTTAGAGCTTTTCTTAGAACTTTCTTAGATCACATTTCCGAGACATTTTAACCAAGTGGTCCACATTAAGTTCTTAGAACAACAATAGGTCTTCAAAAAATGAACTATTAACAAGATTCATTATTGTCTGACAACCATTAAGTGTCTAAATATTTTTTGGTCTTCATTTTGAACAATATTTTATTATTTGAAATCCAGCAAACTTCCTCATCTTTAACATAAATGCCACTTGGTTCGATATTTTATCAAATGCTGTAGATATATTTTTAAAAGTCGGCATGAAACAGAAGTTGCAATAGTCTTATCTTCCCTATTGTCATGTGTATCTGCGTGAAATGGCTTCTCAAACAAGAAAAAAAATGGAGGGCGGGACTTGATTGGATCGTTGGATGGTTGGGGTTTGCTATTGGTCGATCTCATGTGAGTGACAGGTTGTCCCGCCCTCGCACCAGTAAACACATCATCAGAGAAGAGATGTTGCTGCAAGAGGGAGGGGAACTTATTTAGATTAAAGAGCGCATAATTTTTTAAAAAATGTGCACGGATATATAATTTATAATAAATTCAGCAATATTTCATAAAAAGACAGGAACTGCCAATTCAGTATCCCAATAATACTAGAAGCTACTGTTAAACAGTTTTCCAGGTAAATAAACATCAAGTACTGCGTAGCAAAACTGTGTACTGATGGGATTATTAGCTTCTAAAAATTTATCTAAATGACAAATTAGATCATTCTATGTGAATCTCACCTCATCGGGGATTATGACCAGTGGATATCTGTCCTCCGAGAGAAATATGAACAGACACCAAAGCCGGAAGGCGTCTTTTCCAGGTAAAATGCTCTTTCCTTCCGGTCTATAGTTCTTCTTGGCAGTAAGAGTCCAGCAGAGCTCATCCACATTTTCTTTGACAAACGTGCCTTCCACCACCTTGCACAGAGGAGACAAACTCTTAAGTCAGAAACTATCATGCTATAGCATCAAGAAATGCAAGAATGTTAATGATCAATCAATGTTAATGATGCCATATCGGCCAGCACAACATAACAACAACAAAAAAAACTGGAAAATGTACTGATTCTGAGTGGTGGAGGAACAGATATGCCGTCATAGACAAGCACAAACATACTGTCTTGCACAGAATCACATAAAAAGCCTGTAACAAAGTTGCTACTGCAGTGTATGAGAATGTAGCATGGTTGTTTACCTTGTCCAGGATGTATTTGTTGAGGTAGGGCATGTATCCCTGGCTGGACACTGGACCGTCGTCATCATCTCTGAAGTGCTCCTCGAGAGCCGCCGGATCGTGCGGGATACTCAGAACTGTGTAAAGATTATGCGACAAGACCTGCAGAGGAACAGCACACATCTTAAACAACAACATTGCCAATAGTCATATATACACACAAAACATTACAGGAGGATTTCACTGATACTTTAAAAGAAACCTATTATGCCCCTTTTCACAAGATGTAATATAAGTGTCTGGTGACCCCAAGTTTCTGTGTCTGAAGTTTCAGCTCAAAATACCCCACAGATCATTTATTATAGCTTGTCAAATTTGCCCCTATTTGGGCGTGAGCAAAAACACTCAGTTTTTGTGTGTGTCCCTTTAAATGCAAATGAGCTGCTGCTCCCTGCCCCCTTTCCAGAAGAGCTTTAACAGCTCACACTTAAGTTTCACAACAACAACAAAACTGGAGAATCTCACGCAGCCAAAATGACTATCGCCAATAACGGTGTTCAGCCTCAAATTCAAACCAGTCGGACACTGATGGAGAGACTCAGGAAGAAATTACAAATTAGTTGATTCAACTCATCGACTGGCATGTGTCGTCATGTTAATCTTTTGTGCAAATCCAGCATTGAATTGACCCTCTTTTGTAAAGCAGTCCGGTGTAACATGGCGGCATGGTAACAACACTCTACTACAACAAATCTTCCTCTTCTCTAAAGCAGTCCAACATGGCCTCACCCCCTTCGGTGCAGGGTTTATGTAAATTTTAGGGTTTGTGATGTCACCAACCCAGGAAGAAGCTTGTGTCCTTAAAAAGCGTTTTCTGTAAAAAAAAAGATCTCCCTTTGCATTGAACTTTGAGCATTGCAACTTTGCAGATGTTGTTTATGATCAAACAGCAACATTACACACTAATTATAATCAAGGACCTGAGTACTAGAGACAATCACAAGCAAGATTTTGGAGTTAATAATTTGCTGTTAGAGTCCAAAGAATCACTAAACTCTTCTGGCAACAGCAGGGCTACATTGCATTACTTCTCTAACTTTGCTTAGGAACTTCTCTAAATGTTTCTTTGAAAATGACAAAACTGACAGACTGTGGACTAGAAATGAGTAGATAAAAAAAAAAAAAAAAACTTTCACAGCACACATCCGGAGGCCACCATTCTCAAAGATTCAAAGTTGATCAGTTTGAGCCCATTTACCACTTCAGACCCCCAATGCCCCATGGTCAGAGATGCCCGTTACAGCTGGTCATCTTGAGATATGGACTGGAATAAACCTAATCATAGGACTAAACGTAAGCAACAGTCCATACAAAGGCATCTGTACAAACAAAGAGTACAGCAGTATAACATGCTTGATGAATACACAATTTTGCAAAACTAAACAAGAAAGCACCAAAACTAAACAAGTGAAACCTCAAGCCCTTTGAGATCAAGCATATATATATATATATATATATATATATATATATATATATATATATATATATATTTATATATTTAAAGAATATATAAAGAATCATATATAGAATATATAAAATCTCGAACCCTTTGAGATATATAAAAATGATATTTAAATCTATGAATGCACAGACCTCTTAAGGTAGGCTGGTTTTATAAATCAGTATTTGTAAATGAAAACCCTTGACCCAGATAATCAGTAAGTTCACTATAGACCATGTGGCATTTGATGATTTGCTCACACAGGAAACACATCGCAAGCAGTTAAAGCAAGTGCATGGCATATTTTAAACATAAGAAGGAAAAAAATTAAGTACCTCATTGATCCTTTTTCTCCCTTTCAGATCAAGGAATACATTTTTAAGACCTTGAGATATGAGAGCCATATCTCAGAACCCATATCAGAACCCAATTTTTGTTCAGCATCCTAGTTTTATCATAGTCCATTAATGAATTTGCAGCTCACCTTTAGTTGTGATTTGGACACCTTTCCACTCTTCTCCACATCTAGAGCGGTGAAAGCGTACCAAATGGACTTGAGCAGTTCTGAGCGCAAGTCCATGACTGCAGCGATTTTACTTTCCGTTTTTCCTTTTTTCACTGCCTTCTCTTTTTCTCGCTCTGTCGTTCAAGGCCACCCACACCCCACTGCACAAGTGTGCATCCTCCAACTGGCATATGACACCCCCTGCTGGGCCAAAACTCAATCAAAAAGGAATAAAGTTCATCAAATGTTTTGATTTGAACACAAGTTATCAAAACAACAACAAAATAATTATATAACAGTACTCTCACAAAACCCACTTGCTGGGGTAAGTCACGTCAAACTTGCTTTAGTGCTTGCAACAAACAAAGAGTCAAATCCTCTTTCTAAGTCAATATACAGTTCATCTCTGGGTCTATTTATAAACACTGAAAGAAGAAGCATCTATTTGGCCCAAGTAACTAACTCTCTTAAAATTCATTTATATATTTATATATATAAAAAAAGGAACTTAAAAAAAAAAAAACTCTTAGAGAGAGAAAGGGTTCTGAATTTGATTAAGCCCTAAATGCCTCTACAACTTCTGAGCTCTACATGCCCTCAAATGGAAATTTATAAAAAAAAAAAAAAAAAGAAAAAAAAAATCTGGGTGAAAATAATGAAACCATTCAAGATTTCACACCCCAAAATCAACAGAAAACTACTGGTAAATGAAATAAAAAGAATCTTACTGAGGACAATCCAGCATCTACCATTTTCAAATTAAGCACCGTCACCCACAATTCTTTAAATAAACAAAGATTTAAATTCCTGCATAATTAAATGCATCATGCTAGTACTTGTTGTACCATATTTCATTTATATTGCTTTTGTTTAAAATAATCATATATATATATTTATTTTAAATGATAGATATTAAAATTATGGCAACACTATTTTACAATGTCTTTGTTGCATATCTTACATGAACTTACTATAGTAATAACTATAGTATATAGTACACTATAGTAAATTATGCATAATTACAAGCAACTAAACCCTAATTATAGAATAAGTACATGTTGTTAAGTAAAATCATTCAGCAATTTATTTGTATAATAACGGCAACAAAAAGTGCAAAAAAAATTATGAAAGAGGAAAAAAAAGGGTAATTAAATGTCATAAAAATTATGTCACAATGAAAATGAAATATGACCCAGAAACCTTGTTCCACTTTCTTTGGTTAATATTTCAGAAAACCTTCTTGTCAAAACAACTTCTGTACATAAAAGCTGGTTTCCCCACCATAGTATCTATTACTATAAAAAAGTAACAAAAAAAAAAGATATATATATCATAAGATTGGAAAATGTGGCAGTCTATACCAAATGTACAGTTAACTAATGCAATGTGAGAATTCAGCAAGAATCATAACCCGTTCTTTAAGAACTGCACAACTAGGTTGTTTATTTTGTGATAACTGATACAGGATAAATGTTATACATTCTTTTTTTTTTTCAAAACACTGATATTTTGTCATTTTTCTGTTTTAATATGTAAAAATTACACCAAACAAAAGCAAGGATTTGGCGAGATCGATATGATACATGATCTGGATGTTTAACAAAATCGACTATAAATCATGAGCAGCGATTGACGGGCGACACTGGCAATCCTCTGTTCAGTTATAAGAGACGATGATAACAAAGAACACAAAACAGAGAACTAAAACGAGGACGTTACGGATAAGATGCCAGTGTGCGCCAAACAAACATAATTCTTCCAAGTCATCATTCATAGCCAAGGAAATGCACACAGAATAATCTTTCTGCTGTATATATGCAATTGCTCGAGCTCTTGAGTCGACTGTGCTGTACAAAAAGACATACAGATGTTGTAGACACTTTAAACCTAGTCTCTCAATACTTCAGTATAAACAAAACAAAACTCTGGTTTCAGGAGCTAAAAACTACAATGGACTTTCTTAAAAAAAAAAAAGAAAAGTTTTTGACATTCACATTTCTGAAACGTCTGGTAACGGCATTGATCATGATGGACTAGTGTCGAGATGTGATGTGATGCTTTTCAATGAGGCATTCCCTCCTTTGAGCAGCGCCGTGTCCTCCTTAAACCACTCCCATCTGTTCGTTGTGTTTTCGGCCAGGCATGTTTAATCTCGGCCATGAGAATGAGTGAGTGAGAAAGAGACAAAGATCACAAAAATCCATCCCAAGGCTTGAGGTTGTTACGGTGAGGCGGGGGCCTTGCTGTTGTAGTGCACCTGGTACCTGTTGACATGTAAGCCTTTGACCTGCATGGACACGCAAGTGGTCTTGCAGGGGATCATGTCCTCATCTTCTTCTCCCATGAGCCAGTCCTGCACTCTGCGCTCAGCCGTGGGTGACACATGCTCGCTCAACCAGCCCCGGTGCCACTGCTCAAAGCGCTCATGTTGGGCCCGTGCTACTCTATGCTGGGACTAGAGAAAGAGATGGGACAAAAGTCATAAATACACTACAGTTCAAAAACTTGGGGCCAGTAACAGTAATATTTTTTATAGAGACTACACTCACAGTGTAATTTTAGGCACTGAAATGCTAAAATGAAAATTGCATATTGACTAGGGGTGTAACGGTACATGTATTCATCCTGAACCATCACGGTACAGATGTCACATTTCGGTGCATATAGTCAGAAGACAAATACAGTCAGTCAAAGGCGATTCCCACTTCAATCCAGAAGGGGGCGCGTGCGGTAATGCAACGCTGTTTGCCAACTGCCACAACAGGAAAAGGCGTAGAAGAAGAACAGACGATCTACGCAAATGTATTTTTGTGTAAGCATTGTTTCAAAAGCGGGAAGACATCAATACAGTGTCTTCGATACAGAGGTACGCATTGAACCATGATGTCTGTGTACAGTTACACCCCTAATAATGACTATAGAAAAGTTTTATCAACATACCCTCCGAGCCTTCACCAGGGCTCCTCGGCGGTACATGTAGTCTTCGGAGTTCATCACAAACACCATCTTGTGCGTGTTGAGTTTGAAACGGCAGTCCAGGTTCCCGGCTGTCTCCACACCCATCTTCCGATGCCACTCTCTCCGGCAGCGCATGGCTTCCACCTGCTTGAGCTGCCATCCGCGGAAATGCCTCAGATTCCTAAAGGTGAGACACACAGAGGTGCGGAACAAAGATCAATCTACTTTCAGCTGGCCAGACCTGACTCAACATTTATTATATTCACACAAGCCAAATTTTTGGTTTGTTACAGTTATGTAACAGTGGTCTAGGACTTCATACTGAGACTGTGATTGATTTACAGATACATTGGCGTCTGATAATATGAGGGAATTTGTGAGAAAGCAAGTAGTACTGGGCTTGTCTACACCATGATGTGGGCCACTCTCCAAAAAAAATTAAACATTTTTTTGCTATGGTATTTTTAATTCATAGGCAGAAGTTCCATGTCTAAGTGTTCTGTTGATTTTTGTTCATGGTATTCAGCTACAATGAAATGTTTTGCAACAAGACTTATTAATAAATGTGAATGATATCTTATTTATTTTTTTTTTTTCCTTATTAGAATCGAAATTAGGAATTGATAAGAATAGGAATCGTTAAAATTCAAACAATAATCAACCCTACTATTAACCCTCTGGCTACGAAAGGAAAAGAATAGGCATACGCAGAGCAGGTTGAACATGTGCATAAATGTTTTTTTTACCTGGGTAGAAACACAGGCTTGAAGTAGTAGCCTTCTGCCTGAGAGCACACAGACTCCGTCCCTATATACTGCTCCATGTAATTAGACAGGCTCTGAAACAACACCATAAAAGACATTAATGCAGCAGGAACAAGATTACACTCCTGCCCCACCAAACCAGATAATGCTATTACATTTAATGCTTTAAAGATTTCTAGGAAAAAACACCAAGTATTTTCGGTGGTATCAACAACAGAACTTTGCGAGGAGGTACCTGAACATCCAGCGGGTCATCGCCCTGGGCCTCCTCCGTGTCCAGCAGCTCAATTGTTAAGGTTACCTGACCCTTGTTTTGAATGAACATGACCTGACAAGAGAAAGAGCCAAGAAATTACAAACTAAAAGTAATTACAAAACATGCATGACCATTCATAAGAACAATGCAAACGAGGAGGTGAATATCACATCTTAAATTAGATGATATCCACATAAATGTTGGTCATATATATATATATATATATAGGCACAGCATTAGGTCAAGCACCTTGAAGCAGTTCTCTTCAGCCATGACTCTCTCTGCCTTCCACTGGTAACTGGCCTCCCAAGCGGCACGGACACACTGAGATGAGAGATTCCCACCAGCGGCTCCCCTCTTCCTCTCGGCCAGGTACAGCTCAGTGACTTGCAGACACACCTCATCACTGACCAGGTGTTGAAGCTGCCATTCAGAGAGAAGAGCATGTTAACATTTTTCAGTATTTATTTACATTGCCTAATGTCAGTTAATAAAAATGGTAACACTTTACAATAAACTCTCGTTTGTTAACATCAGTTAATGTATTAACTAACATGAACTAACAATGAGCAATACATTTGTTACAGTATTTACTAATCTTTGTTAATGTTAGTTGATAAAAATCCAGCTGTTCATTGATTGTTCATGTTAGTTCACAGTGCATCAACTAATGAATCATTGTTGTCAAGCGTTACCCTCATTTTTGAACTTAATACGTACTTTTACAAATATTAATATGAAATCAGACCAGAAAATGCAGAAAAAAAATGAACTCTCATATTTACATATAAACACATATTCAGCATTGGCAACTATTCAATTAAGACGGGTGAATCAGAAAAAACTTGACATTTACAAAAAGTCTTTTAATGGTTCAAGAGCAAAATAAGCCATTTGGAAAAGGTCAGCGAGTAGAAAAAGAGTTGTAAATTTTAAGTGTAATTTACTTTGGTGAAAGAAACCGACTAACGTTATAATTGAACTTCGAGGGGAGAAGCACACATGCACACAATATGGCCCCTTTGAAAGTATACAAATTATCCCAAAAAAAAGCAGCTACGTGCAATCCAACTCTGACTCACCTGTCTTACGATGTTCTGAATAAGCTTGTCGATGGTGAAGCCGATGTAAGCGTGGATCGTGAACATCTCTCTCAGGGTGTCCTCGTACTGCGTGGACTCCAGGTTTCCATCCAGTAGACTGCGTACCATGTCTAAGAATGCTGGGTAATATTCCTCTAACTCCACCTCACCTAATACAAAAGACATTGCTTGTAAAAAATTACTAATTACTTTAGTAAGAATGCTAAATTGGTTCTGAAACTAGACTTTTAGCTATCCCAAAGCGAATGCGAGTATTGCTACCAATGCAAAACTTGCAGCCACAATGCTAGGGTTTTGTAGGTGGAAGTGTGTATGTGCATCATTCAGGAAATGTACTCACTTGGTTGTTTTAAACGCAGCTCCATGGCCAGGTCATTTGCCTTTTCTCTGCGCCCCTCTCCCATGAGCAGCCGTTCCCGATTCTGCTCCGCCCTGTGTTCCAGTAACTGTCTCTCGGCCTGCCTGTAAACCCTCAGCAGCCGCGAGCAGAGAGTCTGGTGCAGCCTCAGGAAGAAGTACCAGTTATTATTGACGAAGAACAGGTTGTAGACTCCATCCAGCTCCTTCTGGTGCTCAGCTTCTGGGTCTCGCAGATCCACAGCCTCCCCTTCTGGATTCATGCTGTGGGAGGCCGTAGAGGTGTCCATGCTCTGAGGGGAAGTGCATCGTCTTCTTCTGGAATCGCCATTCAACTGTTGCTGGCCGCCTGTTGTTGAGATTCCGCCTCCTGCGGCGGAACCGTCCTCTCCTTCCACCTCCTCATCCGTAAACTCCTCCGTCTCGCTAAGCTCTCCACGACGGGCAAAAAAGAGGTCAGGGACGAAGTGCTGGATGATGCGCTTGATGTGGTCCTTGTCATCCTTGTGGATAGTGGGCTGCCGCTTGACGTGGTAGATGATGAGGGAGGCGGCATCCTCCAGGATCTGTTTGTCTTCGTAAGTAAAGATCATGTGGGGCTCGCTGGTCGAACCTGTGCCCGAGCCGTCACGACCTTGCTGGCCCACGCCGCCCTCTTCAGTGCTCTGCTCCTGCCGCTGTGGAAGGGAAAAAAAGGGCTAGCAACAAGTTGTTATCTGCACGACACATGAGACTCTTGTAGCAAGCAACTTGAGATGCGTTTCAGATGGCGTCTCAGTTCTTATTGAGCAGGAATGCAGTATTAAAAATGTTGAAGATAATCATACAGAATATCTTCTTTTGAAGATAAAGAGTTATTGTTCTTGTATTTAAGTTAATTTTGACAATAAAGAAAACTATGTGCTATTTCTTAATTATATTGCTATGTGTCTCTGCTGATTTTTTGTCATTTATCAGTGTAAAAATCGACAAATAATTCTAAAATGTTTAGGCAAATAAAAATTGTAAACCTTTATAATGACTCATGCTATGAATCATTAGTTAAGTGTTAGTAAATAGTTAATTAATTGTTTATAAAGCATTGTCCATACATTAACAGACATTAGTAAGCAGTTTATAAATACAGCTGCAAATGCTTTATTCTTGATTTATAAGCATATCTGTAATGTGTTTAAAATTTTTATTTTTAAACTTTATTAATTAAGCATTATTTTAGAAAATACATTATTTACAAACCAGTTAATTAGGAGTGGTCAGTGGTTCATAAGAATTTAGAAAGTGTAAGTAAATCTTTAAATAATATGTGTAAATGTTCATTTTAAATAGTTTATTAGAGACAGTAAGTTACTCAGTGTTAATAAATGCTTTATTAATATGTATTCCTACTTGTAAATCATTAAAGGTTAATTTCATGTTCAAGAGTACGGTTTCTTTTTTTTCTCATCTTGAAATAAACATTTCCATGTTTAGTATCACTGTGTTGTATTCTCTTTTTCTGTTTAGAAGATAACTGAGCCTTTAAATTTGTTTTGTAAAAGCTTTACGAGGCATAAAGTCCTCACTTTAGATGAGCTCGCAAAAATATTTAACTGACTAACTACTAAATGTTTTATAATTATTTGAATAATCATGAAATACAGTAGGAATACATGTTAAAGCATTTATTGTCTGCTGCCTTTTAACATTGTGTGAGATAAAAAAGGTGAAAAACTGACTTTGCTAACAGTATTTTACTGAATAATGACTTCGCAAAATGAACTTTTTTTTAATAGATTTATGCTTTTGACATTCAAATCAAATGTCACTGTGACTAAATTAATGAGCAGAACATTTAAATATCATTGAAAATTTGTCAGTCACCCACAAGTTTAGTTCTTTATTAACTTCCATTGTGACTTTAGTCTCTAAAAAGATATAGACCTAAATTACCACTATTACAGAGAAAATAATGTAGTGTGCGAGACTCAAAATGGTTTCTTTCAGGGACTTAAAGAAACGTAATACCTATAATTCAGATTATAGGTATGGGAAAGCTGCTCTCCAGTTCCTGCGACTGAGCTGTTAGGGCTGCAGAAAAAAAACTCACCTCATCATAGATGCTCTCTATTTCATTGAGAAGACTCTTGGATCGGAGGGCCTTCATGTCGTTCTGTTTGAAGTTGACACCCTGGTGGTCCAGTGATTTCAGATACGCCTTCTCGTATTGCTCTCTCCAGATTTTATTGAAACCCTGCTGAGCCTCCCTCCACTCCTCCTCTTTAGCTTTCAATCTACAGCAAGAAAATCATCAATATTCTCATCAAAATGCTTTTTTTGCTAGACTGAGGAATTATTAAAACTTTATGAACACAAATAACTGCAAAATAGTAGGAACAGCACCTAAAAATTACAATTGTCGTCTAAGGTTTTCATTTTTGATGATCTATCCCTTTAATTTAGCTGTCAAACGAAACTGTAGAGGTACTTTTGATTATTATTACAGGGCTAGTACACCCAAACATGAAAAATCTGTCAATTACTCAATCTCTTATTGCTCCAAAACACTTCTGTTCATCTTTGGAACATAAATGAAGATATTTTTAATGAAATATGAGAGATTTATGTCCCTTCGTTGAAAGCCTATTTGCCCAAAACACTGACAGTTCATAATCTTCATAAAGAGATTGTATAATAATTGCAAGAGCAAACTTGGTTTTCGTTGGTTTTTGCAGAACCTCAAACATGTGAGAACGAATCTCATTGGTTCTCGTGGGTCAAACAAGCAAGCATTAAATCTGTTCATCATTCAAATCATAAGACTTGGATCAAACCACATGATTCATATGGATTTTGAAATCTCTTTATGAACCCTTTAAACCTTGAGAATTTGATTGAATAGACTTTCAATGGAGGTACAGAAATCTCAAATTTCATTAAAATATCATTGTGTTACAAAAATGAACAAAAGTCTCATGGGTTTGGAATGACATGAGGGAGAGTAATTGATTTTTAGGTGAACTAACCCTTTAGTTTTTTTGAGAAAAAGAGAGATGTGCGAGTATGAGAGAGATTCAGGGGGGAATTTGAAAGGAAAGAGAGAAAGAAAAAGAAAAATAATTTAACCTTTTAAGTACAACAGGAACTGCAGTGGCTGGACTTCTCTTCAACCCCTCTATGATCTCTGGAGCCTTGTCGCCGTAGATACGATAGACTGCACGCCGCTGTATGACCTCAGAAGTTCCACCCAGGCAGTCGTCCAATCGGAAGCGCTCTTGATCCTCTGGCGAAAGGCGCGATAGCTTCTTCTGCACGCTTTCCAAAACTCTTATCGTTGCCAAATTAGTCTCAAGCACAACATCCAGCTACAAGGTTAAAAAAAAATAAATAAATAAAAAAAATCAATGAGTTGAAACCTAAACCGCCTGATATTTTTTCAAAAAGATAATCTTACCTCAAATCTCTCATCCTCACAGCGATGAAGTTGCTCTTCGTATGGTGTTTTCTTGGAACTCACAAAAGTAGAGTCTTCAGACCAGGAAGGGAATGAGACCCAAGTATCATTCAGTACCTAAAACAAAAACAATGAGCTTGAACCACTTGCACAACCATCAGGTTTCTGACCCCATGACTAAAGTCTTCATTAGATGTAGCAGTATCTGATTGCTCTTTTAAAAGGTGTCTGGCACACCAGCCACTTCAGATTTGGTTATTATCTACAGATAAAATTACTGTTTACAAACAAGCGTTGGGCGACGATACCTCCGGCTTCTCCGGCACCATGGAAGCTATTTGAGATGAGTGCTTCCATTCAAACGGAGCTGAAAAAAGTGCAGTGTGGGGGCTGAAACACCCCACTTTCCAAAAGATTCATGGAGATTTGAGTTTCTGCAGATTTGTACCATTATCTGTGGATCAGGACCAACCCAGGATTTGTGTCATCATTAATGCCTCTCCTCGAAACAACTGACAGCGTTTTTGTCATGGCAGATTTGCATTTTTCTTGTATTATTAGCATACATCTGAAGTGAAATGTGTATAAAACCATAATATTATGTTATATTGTTCTAATTTTAGTAATTATAGAACATTACATTGCTTGAATGACATCATAATTGTATCTATATCCGGTGAAAGTGCAGTACCTCTTTGCATATAGCAGTTCGGCCACTACATTTGGGCTGCTGGTAGGTCTTGGGCAAGGCTCTGTAACTGGAACCCAGGCGTTTACAGGAGGCGTAATCCACTTCTCTGCCTCCACCCTCCATGTAGCGGTCGGAGAGGCCCGAGATGGCATGAGACAGCTCTTTATCACCCAAAAATGACTTAAACTGGGTGTACAGTTCTGGAAACTTCCTACAGAATGAGGCACCAGTGGCATATAACTCATGAGTGACATGAAAGGGATACAAAATGCACCATATGAAAACCAATAGGATTAACTAAACATGCCCCCTTTTAAAATCGGTCTTACCCCAAGAATGGAGTCACAAGCTGCAGGAGTTCGGCCCCTGAAACCACTTCTTGATTGAACAGGGCTATGCAGCGTAAGAAATTCTCATACACCTCCTGACTCTTGAGCAGACGACGGACCTAAAAAGATAAATAAATGAAATTGTTCAGTGGTTGAGACTATGTAATAAATCCTAAGGCAAAGGCTGACTTGCTACTGCTTAGAACAATGGTGTCTATGAAACGCACCTTATCAAAGAATGTGAATTCCCGCAGGACTCCATGTTTTCCTACAGAAGCAAAAGACGGGTCCTTGGAACAGGAATACTTCATTTTTTTCTACATGAATAAAAAGACAAATTAGGCATAAGGAACTCGCATATATTGGGAGATATTTAAACTATACAAGTCTTTAAGATACATCGGTACATCGTTGCATCGGCACGAGTGAAATCTGACCTTCAGAAGCGGGGTCATGTGGGGCAACAGCATGGGTCTAGGTCTCTTCTTGGTCTGTTTATTCATTTCCTCTTCCTCTGCTTTCTTCAAATGGTCTTTGCCAGTCAAAGAACCTCCAGTGAACTGGAATCAAAGACATAGTCCTTATAAAAATCACTTTACCCATCAAACGTTTGTGGTCAGTAGTTGTTTTTTAATTTTATTGTTTTTGAAGGAAGTATCTTATGCTCACCAAGGCTGCTTTTATTTGATAAAATTTAAAATATAATTTATTCCTGTGATGACAAAGCTGAAATTTCAGCATTCATTACTACAGTATTCAATGTCACATGATCCTTCAGTCATTATTCTAATATGTGGATTTGGTGTTAAAAAACAAAAACAAAAAAACATTTATCATCAATGTTGAAAACTATTATCATGTTTTTGTGAACTGTAATAGAAAGTTAAAAAGAGCATTTATTTGAAATACAAGTCCTTTGTAACATAATAAATGTATTTACTGTCACTTTAGATCAATTTAATACATTCTTTCTGAATAAAAACATTAACTCCATAAAAAGTCTTACTGACCGCAAACTTTTGAATAATAGTGTACACAACACAAAAGATTTTAAGAAAATCATTTCATTGCAATCAAGCGCAAGACAAAAGTACACAAAGGTCATTTTCTAACCAGAGATCTCTTTGCATCAGGCAAAAACTGGCCAAACTCTGCAAGCAGATCCTCTTGACCTTTGAAAAGGCTCGCCACTTTAGAGAAAACCTCATCTTCCGTCATTCCTCCAGTGCTACGGCCTCTGCTCTCCTTCACCTCCAGCTGCTCCTTCTGCAGATGAACACAGGATGCCCAAAATCAATGAACATCGATAAGTTTATAGGATGGGTAGGAAAACAGTCCAAGAGCCCATTTCCCTTTAGCGCTAGTAGGTGGTAGCCTAGTCTCAGCTTCAAGGCAGCACACCCACACGGTCTGTTCATCGACTGTCTGATGTATACTGAATGAAAAAAGGTTGCCAAAAATCACAAGCTCCAATCGGATTGGCTTAGTGAAACTGAAGTTACTCACAAGCAGAACTGTATATTCCAATCAACACTTTGATTTATTGTCTGTGAAAATATGAGTACTTGATATTTTAAGACTGACAGAAATTCAGATCATAAAGTATACAGACATCTTTTGCAGTCCTAAATGCACATGACAAAAAAAAAGGTTGGTGGCTTTTCATGTTGTTCAAACAATTTGCTGTCTCAAGGGGATAGTTCACCCAAAAATGACATGACAGAAACGACAGTTGACGACAGCTATTGACTTCTGTAGTAGGAAAAAATAAATAAATACTATGCAAGTCAATGGCTACCGTCAACTGTCTGATTACCACCATTCTTCAAAATATCTTCTTTTGTGTTCAACAGAACAACAAAACTCATACAGGTTTGGAAGAACTTGAGGGTGAGTAACTGATGATAAACGTTTCATTTTTGGGTAAACTATCCCTTTAATGAGTGGTTCTTGGCCAAAATATGCTACATAGTGAACCAGACCATATGTCGATAGCCAAAAGTCTGGATAGTGGTAACCTAGTGGTTAAGGATTTAGGCAGGTAATACAAAAGGTTGCAGGTACGGTCAAACCTAGAGAAAAACAGAACAAAAATGTGGTTTCTCTTTTGCTCTCACCTGGTATGTATGTAGAATTTCCAGAAAGGATCGGTAGGTTTCTGGGTTGTCCAAAAATCGGTTTTTGATCTTATTGACATAACTGATGGCGCTGTCAAACTCCACAGGACTGGGCTCTGATGTGGGAGGGGACACCGACGTGGTGGCCGGCTGTGATTGGCTGTCTCGGCTGGGCAGAGGAAGTGACAACCTGGTCGATTGTTCAGGAGGTCCAGATGATGAAGCGATGCTCTCAGGAGAAGTCACGGCTTCATTCTGAGCAGACCCTGCCTCAGCCAATGTTGACGAAGAGGGACTAACCACAGGGCTGCCAGTGCTCCTTCCTGGTCCTGGAGAGACCTGAGGGAAAAGAATAAGAACCATTGAACCAAAGTGTTACTTTAATATACAAGACAGACAACGTCCCTATACATCACTTTTACACAAAACATGCACTAGCAGTTAGGGGTGGAAAAAAGGTTTGAAAAAAGCTTTCTAATGCTCACCAAGGATGCATTTATTTGATCAAAAGCAGTAATATTGTGAAATATTATTAAAAAGCTGAACTATCCGCATCCATTACTCCAGTCTTCGGTGTCACATGATCCTTCAGAAATCATTCTAATATGCTTTTCAAGGAACATTGTTTTTGTTATTAATGTTGAAAACAGTTGTATTGCTTAATGTGTGTAAACTACGACCTTTTTTCAAAAATGTTCAAAAGAACAGCATGTATTTGAAATAGAAATCTTCTTTAACCTCATAACTGACTTTACTGGATGTTTTGATCAACTTAATGCATCCTTGCTACATAAAAGTATCAAACTCATACTTAATTGGTTAAAGTTTAAAAGGTATGAATCCATCGGCAAACTCAATTCATCATGCTAAAAATCTGTGGAAATATCCATAACAGTGCTACATAGATTAAAGGAATTGTTCTTATTATGATGTAATTACAACTATAAATGCTGACTATGACAATCAAAATTAAATGCAAGCAAGCAATAATAAACCTCTTGCAAATTTTCATGAAGTAATTGTCCATTTATTGTAAAACACAAAGGTAATGTGACCGGATTCAGCGGACTACTCCCCGACAGTCTATGTGGCATGACGTCACCAAAGTGTGAACTCTAAGGAAGCCAGTGAGGGGCCCATTAGGGAGAGGGCCAAAGTCAACATGAAATCAATATCAACCCCATTTACTCTCTTAATACACATTCCTCTTCTTTTTGTGCACAATTCAACAGTGCACATTAATAAATAAAAATAAAAAGCAAAAATATTTATCTTTGCAATCACTCATTAAAATGTAATTATTTGTTATGCCTCTTTTCTACCAGCAATGTGGGCAATTTGAAAAGGCCAAACAACTATTTAGGCACTAAATTCTAGTATGCAACTTTTCACAATCCAATCAATTCCCAATAGATTAAACAGCAAGAACAGTAAAGACCTATCCAATTTTTCTCCAAATAGCTTTCTTCACTCAGAGATGTCAAAGATGTAAAATTAGTTGTGAATTCAGCGATGACCTTTTCACATTTGACGAACTGAAACAAGCAGTGAAAATGAAGAACAAAACACAAACACCAATGCAAAAATTAGTAGTAAACTGTTGCACCAAATACCTGTGAGGGGAACGGTGACTGAAGAAATGCCATTCCATTCTTGGGAATTTCGATCCGATACCCAGGTGGTAAAAAGGCATTAAACCCCAGGACAAGGTCAGGATGTCCATGGAAGAGCTGAGAAACTCTGTTGATAACTCCTGGCGTGTCAATGCTGTGGATGGAGATATCACAAATACATTCATTCATTAATGCTTTTTGCGCACTGGAGCACATTTAAAGAGCACAGACACTTACATACCTTTGAGATTTAAACTCTTTCATGATATCCAGAAACTTATTGTATATTCCGGGATCGTTTCCGAACCGTATTTTGACTTGGTCCAAGTAAGATAAGGCATCCTCCACCTACAACAGAAGTAAACCTTGTTTACCAAAATTATGTTTCCAAACAATAGCATGTACACACTGACAGAACGCTTACTGAAAAGTAGTGTGGTGGTACAGTAAATGTATGGGATATATGTACGCATTTACATCAGATACCAAAAAAATGTATCATAGTACAAGCATATTTTGGACATGGAAGTACCTTGGAGAGAAACATGAATTTGACCACCATGTTATACATCAAAGCAGCATGGTATTACCAACTGATACCATAGCTATACCATGGTACTGCAACAGTACTTTTTCCAAGGTGTAAAATACCACGTTGGTATTATGGTACTTCACCTTTTTTGCCTCGTGAAAGGACAGATTTGGATCATCAAGTCCATTTCCAGTGAACCCCGATCACATTGAATGACTCTGCATTTGCTTATACTATTAAAGAAATACATTGTCTACAAATGCACTAGATTCTTTGAATACAAGACAAAAAAAGAGCACCGAGGCGTTTTATTTTTAAACCACTACACGCATATAAAACGCAAGGTATTTTCCCTCTCTGTTCAGAAGAACAAAAACCCAATGAGAGAAAAAAAACGCACGCCTAAATAAACCTTCAAGATTATAAAGAACAGTTGTAATGTCCTACAGAACCACTAAGATGCTAAAAAACTGCCCCCAAAACAAACGGTGTAAGAGAAAAGCGGCCGGTTAATATTCTCTTTGTATTTTTATTAATATTCAGTGAGGGGAAAAAAGGCTCACTGACTCTTTTAGCTTTGCTGCGTTAGCACTAGTGCTAGTCACAACACACAACAACCCCGCTACGATTTCACAACAAAAACAAACAAAACGCGATTCAAACTGCTTTTTAACAGAGAATCGCTTAAGCTACGCTTAACAGACACTTTTGGTTTCTTTCAACGGTTAGATTAAAATCGAAAACGGACATATTTATGACAAAAGCAGCTGTTAGCGGAGCAAACCCCCTTTCTTTCTCTTATCTACGTGAATTAAATTCAGCTTAAGCTAAAACAAACCAGGCGTAACGTGCGATTTTTTTGGCGGACTCACAATAAATACCCACCGGTTTTCGTTTTAACAAAGAGCAGCGGTGAAAACACGACCGCGTAAAGGGAAAACATTAGACTTTAATTCAGCAGACACACTTCCATCTTGTTTGACTGGTAAATTAGCATTGATTTGACTAGGAATCGGCGCGTTACGCGACAATAAATCGACTTTTCTAGCTTGAAATGGTGTAAATAAGTGCGTAAGATTTTCATTCACACACACACACACACACACACATAGTGTGAATGCTTTGATATGCCTCATATGCATATGAACAGCACAGCACTTCCTAATACACAATGCGTGGTAAGAGAGAAGGAAACACATGCACTTGCTGCAATGCTCTTCACCTTTAGTTTCTGAAAGTGCTGCTGCTGGACTTGCTTCTGAACCACATAGGCCTTGTCTTGGATCTGGTTGATTTGCTTCGCAGTGCTGCTGTGAGCCTGAATTTTCGCCATGGTGCGTTTTCTTCGCCACCAGCGGCCACCGAAGCCACGATGATTTACCGTCCCTCCGTATTTGCAGGTTGTTCTGGCGTGCAAAAATCAGTTCGGTACGGGGGGCCACCCAGCTCTCTTCCCCCCACAAGTCCGGTCTACTTTACGGACGGCCACCCAGTTACTCCTGTATAGACTTCCAGCTCAAGACCGCAAGTGTTTAGAGACCTTTCAATCCCTACTAAAACTACACCACCAAGCGGAAGAATCAATAACGAGTCCCCATCGACATCCACGAAGAGAGCGAGAAACAAAGTATTTATTTTTTCCTCCAATGGTCGTATTATTTTAACAAATTGTGTATGTCTCTTTAAATTCGGCGGCAGCTGTGCGCTCGATCCTAGCGTCCGGAAACGGAGGGAGCTGAGGAGAATTGAAATGCGCATGCGCACAAACCGAAAGAGGGCGGAGTGTACGGAATCTCAGCGGCCGCAGGCATGAATGGGATTCTGCACACGTTTTTGTTCTTCGGGACTGTTGCAAAAAGTTGTTTTGCATCGATTTCAAATGTTTCTGACTGATTGCTTTGGTCGGCAATTCTGATAAATCTATAGGCTATGTCATATGATAAAGATTTTGTTTACAGAGATTCATTTATTTAAATATGACAACTTGAAAGTTGTAAATGGTAAAATAATTTATGTCCCTGTGTTTCATGGGTAAGAACAAACCTTACAGCTATTATTTATTATAATATAATATTATAATATGCATTCTTCACATATGGATATATTATAATAAATAATTATATATTATATTCTTATGTGAAGAATACATTTTGTACCCTTCATTAGGCCTATTGCGGCAGTTAGTCTAAATGAGAAAATAACTTATTATTGTCCACAAATTTGAAATCTTGCTTTAGAGAAACAATTTGGATGTCATTGAAAAAACCATTTTGCCATCTATTCAAATATTCCATTCAGGCACCATAAAATATATACTGAATGAAATTGCTTGAGTCGATGTCTTGTTTTGGAATAAATAAGGCTGACACAAAATGAAGGTTTTAAAAATAAGCGTGGTTTATAAAACCCAAATATGACAGGATCACCAAAGTGTATACAGAAACACAAATGAGATCATCAGTGGAACCATAGGAATACACTCAACATTTACAAACTACTCTGTAAAAGGGGAAACTCTGAGACATTTTCTCTGTTTTTATGTCTCTATTTATTCACAGAACCACAAGTTTTTCTATTTTTCTTTAAGTCTTAACTTACTCAAAAGTACAACCATCTACCAACTACAAACAATGTCACAGTCAAGTATTTAAGAAGGGATACAACATCAAGATAGGAGATAGAAAAGATGCAGAGATATCAAGCACTTAACATCATGGGTGTAGCAAGCAATCAAGTCAACATAGTTTATTTCCCCCCATGAAGAAAAGATGTCAGGGCTTGTGTATTATTCTAGCTCTGTATTTGAAAAAGTAAGTAAAAAAAAAAAAAGTACAAAATAAAAACCCTACATTTTGAGGGTTCATCTGATGTTAATGAGAATGTTAACATGTCCCATTCTTCTCCCAATCCTCCCCAGCAATTCCTTATCAGAGTTCACAATATCGACCCCAAACCAGCCACCCAACACGTCCTGTCAAATGGGCATAAACCCTGGGGATGAAAGTGTTATGAGTACAAATATACACCTACTGTAGATAAAACCGATCACATTCCATATTCACCAAAGCATCTTAAGTTACACTATTTCGATAGAATTCACATATGTAAGACAGTGTGGGATTGTGGCTAATCAAAAATGCCCTTCATCTACCATAATACTGCTCATTTAAAGAAAAAGGCTCCAACTTGTACATAAATAATTAGTACAATAAATTAAGCGACATTCTTTTACACATTTCAAATGTAAAAAATTAAACTATTTACAGTGCAAAACAAAAGCAGCATGCAGGCAAGACAATTGGCAATGCATTACAGAAAGCACTGAATGGGGCAAATTTGTGCTCAGCATCCATATATGCGGTGATATTGGATCAGAAATATGGAAGTGCGTATAATTTCTACAATTTTTGTGTGCCACTCGATAGACTTCATAAAGGGTTCAGTCAGTTTTGAGAGCAGAGCAGAGCAAAGAAAGACAGTGTGCCAAAAAGTTCATTTTGAGAACAACAAGATTGACATTTCACTAATATTATAGGACAAAAGGACTGCACAGTAACAACACATTTTCGAATGAGGGTAGCACTCTGTTTTCTTTTGCAACCACAAATCACATGTAGTTTTTCCTCTTCCTCTGTGATAGATTTGAATCTTCAAATTTAGCCTCAAATGTGTTTAAGCAAAATAACTTAATAACTTAAACGACGGCTGCTATCTGTACATCGTTTTTTTTCCATAAAGCATGAACACTAAAAAAGCAAATACGAATATGAAACAGAGATTGTGAAGACAAATCCATCTTTTGATTAGATTTTTGTTACAGCTGAAAGATTGTGCTTGCAAAAATACATCAATGCATGCTGCTGAGAAAGTATCAAAATGAACTAAATGCCGAAAAAAAAGCAAAACATACATATCAGCTAAAAACAGCCCTGGTGTTTTCTTTTTTTATGATAACAACAATAGATATTAATCATAATAAAAGTAACTTTAAGTTAAAATGACTCACTTCTATCAAAGCATCATGAAAAAAGAGGTGAAAAACAGACTCTTCTCCTAAATATGCAGAAACCACGTATGAAAATGTATGAAAGACAAAGTAGTTACACTTGTCTCTTCATTAGAAAGAGAGATCTCTTCATTATCACATTTTTTCATAAAAATGTAAAACTGATTATAAAGATGTTGCCACACTCAAACTGCGACCATAGTTAAAGGGACAGTTCTCCCCAAAATAAAAATTCTGTCATCATTTCCTCACCCTCAAGTTCTTCTAAACCTGTATGAGTTTCTTTCTTCTGTTGAACACAGAAGACGATATTTTGAAGAATGTTGCTACCCCCCATTCTTCAAAATATCTTTTTATTTTTAGGTGAACTATCCCTTTAAGATGTTGGTAAAGAAAAGGATCTCCTCACCTACTTTTTGATGCACAAAATGGTTCACCATAATACAAAACCGACATCTCAACCATAAGAACTATAATTGACTGGCAGTGGTTGCATTTCCTCTTTGGCTTGCAGTAGTTATGGCGATGGTTAATAAACGATACAAAAAGCCATGTAGGAAACACATTAGTTCAATAAAAAATGCGTCCACTTCCCTTTAGTCTGCAATTGGGTGACGGTTTAGTGCATCATTACAAGTGAAATAGTTCGCAGAATCATCTGATCTTCTTCAGTGGGCAGCATTTCTTTTACCCAAATGGTGTTTTAAATATTAACCAGCAGGTTTTCTTACAGTAGTTTCACTGGTTAAATTATGAATGAAAATAACAATTCTATACATCCTGCCATGACAGCAGTATTTAGTTTAACATCAGCTATCGCTCCCCAGAGGAAAACACACACACATTCTCTCAAACCATACATGGCGAAAATATGACAGCTTTGATATCAAAGCAATGCATGTTAAAACTTAAAAAAATAAAACATATTTGCATATTAAATATGATGAAACAATAAAACTCGATTGTTTATGGTTAGGAAATATCGAGCATTTTCAAACAGTGCCACCAGGGCCGTACACTGACGTCATGAAACTCAAAAAACGATTCAAATGAAAGAAAAAACCTTTAACAAACATCAGTTGTTATTTCTAAATGCGCTGCGGTTATAGTGTGCGGCTTGAGTCCGTGCAGTGTACGATATTATATTATTCTTTCATATGGTAACTCTCCTCCCTGTAGATCCTAGTTATTATTTTTAAGTTTGTAAACAGTCATGTGCAGCAATATAGATTCAAAAACCTAAACAAATGTACAAAAAAGTATCAATATAGAGAAACAAAATGAAAAAGTCTAATAAAAAAAGTACCTTGAGGAAAATTCCGCACTTGGCTTTTCCGTGCATGTGTATGTCTCGTCGTATGTGTGTGTTCGTGTTTGTACGATGTCACTGATTTGTCCTGATATGTCTCATGGCTGTTTTTGTGCTTAACTCTGTCCTCTACTCTGTCTTTGGAGTGTTGAAGAGAAAGTGTGTGAATATGTGTGTATCTGTGTGTGTTTGAGATCAGGTGTGCTGAGGCAGCTCTGTGAGGAACCAATAGAAAGCCGAGACGGTTGGCGGGACAGCGAGATCTGGGTTCAGCTGAAGGCCTCGTCATCCGTATCCTCGATGAGCACCTTAGTATCCTTCTTAGACCTGTCAGAGAAACATATACATATCAAGCAGTTCTGATCTCAAATATTTGGACTCAGTATGATTTTTAATCATTAAAGAATGCACTAAATTAATCAAATGTCAGAGTAACTATTTTTACGTAACAACAAAATTCTATTTCAAATAAATATTGTTCTTTTGAACTTTCTATTCATCAAAGAATGGTTTTCAAAAATATTAAAAATAATAATAAATATTTCTGAAGCACCAAATCAGCATATTAGAATGATTTCTGAAGGATCATGTGACACTGAAGACTGGAGTAATGATGGCTGCTGAAAATGTAGCTTTAGTTGCCAAGAAATTAACTACATTTTTAACAATATATTCAAAAAGAAAACAGAATATTTTATATTGTAAGAATATTTCGCTATGTTACTACTTTTACTACTTTTTACTTATACATATCTGTTATATAATATACAAAGTATTCACCTCCACTTTATTTAAAATGAAACCTTAAGTAGCAACTAATATGTTTACCTAATCTAACCCGTAAAATTTAGTTTTGTAGGTGTAACCTAATGCATTTAAATTGTTTCGGCGATGTTAAATAAAACACTTTGACTTGCAAAATATGTTTAGTAATGACTTAGTTATTACATATGTTACTTAATTTATTTATTTGAGTGCTTTCAGTAATTTAAATAAATATGAATTGCATATAGGTGCAATATATATTTATATTTATATATTTATATATATATATAAAAATATCTCTTACTGAGAGGACAGCAGGGGTCGTCGTAACGAGAGGCTGTAGCTCCGTTTCCAGCTCTTTTTGCCCTGTCTGTTCCGGACTCCATCCTCCTGGTCCATCATCTGCTCCAGCAGTGTCTGGTCGTCAGCGTTTAGAGGAGCCACCGAGATGTCTCGCACCGCTCGGAACTCACCACAGTTATTCAGGTGCTCATTCTCAAGACGGAAGAAGTTCCACACAAAACGTCTAAGGTGAGAAAAAATGCAGAGAGAGAGAGAGAGAGAGAGAGAGAGAGAGAGAGAGAGAGAGAGAGAGAGAGAGAGAGATATTATATCCTTTTAAGTCTTGATTTTGTTTTTGTGTACTAGTTCTCATGCTCGAATGTAAAAAAAAAAATAAATAAATAAAATTTTTTAACACAGTTTACATTGTTGCAGCACCCCTCTTCCCAGTCTGTCAGTAATGCTCTGTTTAGTTCCTGTCTCTGCCCTTCCTGATTTGTTGGCTAGATCAGTCTGACGGCATTGGCAGTTTTGGGTGCAATGCATTATTATAAGTAATTAATTACTGTAATTTAAATTACTTTCCCTTGAAAAGTAAAGTAAGGGATAACTTTTTAGTAATTTAATTACAGTTCTGTGCTTCTGATGTAATTGCATTAAATAGTGTATAGAGTATAGAACAATTCTATAAAGCAATAGTGGATTTAACATCAAAATTTAACATCTAATATTAATGTTTTTAATGTAACTTTCTCCCTTTAAATACTTCAGTTCAAGAATAATACAAGCAATTTTTGATTTGAAAGAATTAAATGAGGAGTTTCATGTATATCCTTGTATTGTTCAACTGGTTGAGGTTGATATGGGATTATAGGAGAAAGTAAGTAATAAGTAATGCAATACTTTTTAGAGAAAGAGTAATAAGTACAGTAATCTAATCATACTGTTGAAGATATAAGTAGTAGCTAGAAATTAATTACTTTTTTTTTAAGAGTAACTTAACCAACACTCGTGATTGGTCAACCGCTTCAAGAGTGTTTTGGAAATGTCATTAACTTAAAGTTATTAACTTAAAATCTTGACAGTACTTCAAGTTCCTATTTTAGCTCAAAGGGATTCTGCTGATGGAAAGGAAAGGGAATCCCTGTTCTACACAAACATCTCACCTGAACACTTCCAGAGGAGCTAAAATGGTAACCACAATGTCCTCGATGGAAGGAATGGCAGTCATGGAAGTCAGAGAGATCTGCAGTGTCCAGGCGAAGCGCAGCATCACATCTTCTATAATGGCAGAGTAGTAGTAGGCCTAAAAGGAAAAGGAAGTGACATCATGACAGTTGGAGGTAACAGATAAATGTACCTGCTGAAAAAACATCCCAAATCAACCTAAGCTGGTTTCCTGCACTTGTCTCTTGTCACTCTGTCTCTTCAGAAGACTTGGATTAAACAGTTCAATTCATATGGATTTCTTTTATGATCTCGTCATGAACATTTTGAACCATCAGAGTTTAAATCAGTGGAGAGAGAGATTTAAAAAAATATATATCTTGTAATTGTTTTCCAAAGATGAACAAAATTCTTATGGGTTTGGAAAGACATGAGGGTGAATAATTGATGACAGAAATTTCATTTTTGGGTGAACTATCCCATTAAGAGCAGCAAACCAGCTGGTTAGTTGGATTTATTTTGCTTTGCTCCTTAGAAGTTTTGAATCTACAACATTGTGCTCACCAGAGCAGATCTTTGACTACTACGCCACATCACCCCGATGAACATATTACTATACGATTTTGACATTCAAGATGGCGTATTAAGATGGCAGATTATCTTCTGTCATATCTTACTTTATGTGGGTAAACAATCTCCTCTCTCAAGAAGGTATTCTCGCCTGCGTTGCGGTCGAAAAGACCCCAGTCCATCTTTAGGTCCCAGATCAGCGTGTAGAGTGAACTGACGACTGAAGACAGGACCAGCATGTAGAAAAACACCTCAGCGTCAGCATGTTTCTGATCTGGAACAGAGAAAATCACAAGTGAATTTGACAGTATGTCCACTAGAGGGAGACTGTTTACCATCTATCTGCACTTCAGAAAAGGCAGTTGGATTCTAGATTTTGTTTTTGCTTTTGACTGTTTACATTACTAATGCCATTGTGTCTGGCTATTCATGTAGGTCACTGAAAGGTTGTTCAATGTCAGATTACCACGTCAAAAACCAATGTTTTTATTTTATGGCACAATGACCAAAAATACAGCTTAGTTACATGAACAATATTTTGTTTTTATATATAAATGTGAATCTAGCCTGTACTTCTTAACTTTCTGTCTGTGTTTACTGATAAAAGCCAGTAAATAAATATGTCCCAATATACACTGCCATTCAAAATTTTGGGGTCAGATAAAATTATTTTTAAAGATATTAATAGTTTTATTTATCAAGTATGCAATAAATTAATCAAAAGGGAAAGTAAAGACATTTATAATGTTTCAAAAGATTTCTTTCAAATAAATTATGTTCTTTTGAACATTCTATTAATCAAAAAATCCTGAAATATCGAGGTTTCCATAAAAATATTAAGCAGCACTACCATTTCCATCATTGATAAATATAAGAAATGTTTATTGAGCACAAAATAAGAATTTTAGAATGATTTCTGAAGGATCATGTGACTGAAGACTGGAGTAATGATGCTGAAAATTCACAGGAATAAATTAAATTTTTAAATATATTTAAACAGCACAGAGCTATTTTAAATTGTAATAATATTTCACAATATTACTATTTTTACTGTATTTTGGATCAATTAAATGCCATCTTGGTGAGCATAAGATATGTTTTTTGTTAAATGTTTTTTCTAACAGGCCTCAAGTTCTTAATATTCTCCCTCCAGTCTTATCATTTATAACAAGTATATGAAGAGAACAACATGTAATTTAATCAGCAATTATTTACTAAGACCTAAACTGCAAATAGTACAACCCTTATACATAAATAACCTTGAAGCAACTGCGTTTAATATATTCTGTTGAAAGGCAGAGGATAAAAGCTATATGGGAAAAGGAATTAGCCACTAATATTGATGATGAGGCGCTGGAGAACATATGGATTCATGCCAAAAGATATCCATTTTGCACAGGGGCAATAAAAATCCAAAAAATGAGTAAGAACTGAAATATAAGAATAAGAGCCGTCCTGCAGTACAACATTAGAGTACCAGTGTAAGTTAATAGGGAGCGAGACATTTATCAGATAGTGGAATAACACAGGTCTCAGGTCAGTGAATGGTTAAATCTCTTAGGGCTCAGACAGCAGACGGTGCTGAATCTGGAACAGGCCCATCAGTCTTAATAAAGCCTTTCACACGCTGCCATCCAGGCGCCAGGAAACCAGCGGAGGACATTTTTCGCCGGAACACATAATAGCCCTGTCCATCCTATTTCAGAGCTGAGCTATGAGTGCCCATGCTGAATATGGTGTCCCTAGACTACACAAGATGTTTCAGATTCTCGCTCCAACAAGACACTTTAAGAGTGCAATGCAAGACTAATCTCCTCACACAGGCCAGCGGCAATCAACACATGGGCTGATATTAAAGTCACAATGAAATCAGAACTGACAATATTTTTGAATGGAATACTGCAGTATTTGTTATAAATGATTTATCCATGCGCATCCTTACTTTTTAAAAAAATGAATTTGCCTTCATAACCTTTAATCAAAATAACTCCCCCTCCTTCTTGCAGCCACATCTCTCCTCTTCACTGATGACGCATTTACTGGATTGGGGGCGGGACAACCTGTCACTCACATGACATCACAGCAATCGCAAACCACAACCATCCAATCAATTCCTGATGGACAAAATCAAGTCTCCTACATTTTTTCTTGTTCGAGAAGTCGTTCACTTGGGAAGAAAAGACTATCACAACTTCCGTTTCATGCCGACTTTAAAACTGCAACAGATTAATAATTCAAGAATCATATCTCTGAGAATATTAATATTTGACTGTCTAGATCTACATATTAATGCATATTTAGTATTAAGCAACAGTGTGCACTATGCATGTAAGGTCGAAGTTAGCTAATTATATCAGCGGTCATTTAACCTATTGAAGTCTTAAAGGTACAGGAGCACAAATAGCCTGTGTAATTCAGAGGTCAGTGAGAGAAAATGGTCTTGAAAAACAAACAAAAACATTTTTAGGTGCAAGAAACATTGAATAATATTATTTAAAATAAAATAAAATGCTACAAAAGTGAATATTGTTCCTATAAAACTTTATCCTATATCTGAAATACAATATTTTGATGATCAAAATATTTGGCCCATTATATTTTGCAGTAGTATAGTGTCTCTTTGAGGCAGTATATTGAACTTGCAAGATAAATGGATATATTTCAGATCTGACAATATGAGATTAAAGGTATTTGATAACAACTGTGCCAGTTTTGCCAATTCCTCATTGAATCAATTACAAAACCCTTGTCAACTGTATTCAAAATAGTAGTAAATTAAGTAGTAGTAATCTTTGAATTACAAAATTTTAACATCTCTCACTTGTCATCAATTAAATTGAACTACGCAAATACAGGCCATCTGCTACCCTTAAAAAACCCATGTCGGTCAACCACTACTGGTCACACTGAACTTTCAGTTTAATTTCATTAACACATTGGCAGATTTATGTAAACATGAACTGTGATGACCTAAACCCATTTCCCAAAGGACCAGAAATCCCTCTCAATATCCCCCTGAGTCCTCAGACAGAAATAGTTTTCATCCTGTGAACATTGTGTATCTTTGGTAATAGAGTACAGAATGTGAAATAGAATGTGTCACTCTCTGCACAGGACCACAAGACAGGAACATGACAAAGAAAATAAAAAATAAACAAAATAATAGAACAGAAAAGAACATCAAAAAAAAGAACATTTGAAGTCCAGGCATGTAAAGATACTATAATTCCAATTCAATATTGACCATGTTAACTGGTTAATCTGTACTAAACGGTAATATATATGCACGAGGGGGGTAAACACTTCACAACGGTGATGTTTAAAATCAGACTGCGATTAGACTGTCAATCATTCCTGTGTACTTCATCTGGACCATATGTTTTCCTGGGTACACATGAAACGGTTTAAATCTATACAATGAAGCCATGAGAGCAGGTAAGTGCAGGTGTTTATGTACAAAACTCTTTAGCGCTCCTCTAAGATGCTTGTTTTTATCAAAGATCCAGGTCTGATACAGAGAGAGAGAGAGAGGAAAAAAAATCAAATCGTATTTCAGCAGTTCAAAGCTTCATCATTATTCTAGCGATACGCTCACACTGTTCTGTCTCGCCACAGGCAAGCAATTACAGCTCAACCTCCTCTGGATAGTCCATTTTCCCACATTTCCTCTTTTTTGTTCTCTTTCTCTCTCCCCTCACATTTCTTTCTCCCCTTTAATCGTTTTTAGCTTATAGTGTTCACATAGCATCTGTCCTTTAATCTCTGTTTGGATTTTGCTGTCTTGTTGGATGTCATTGAGCTCTTCAGCCGAGCTTAATCTCAGATCGGCATTTCTCATTAAAGTTTAAATGAAATCTTTGAGGATATCGACCCTCTTCCATTTCTACAATCACTTCTACAAAGAAATGCAACACTAAAAAATATGAAAGCATGTGTAATGGGGTTATTGACATGAGAACAGAGAAAATAAATACACTTCTGTCATGACAACTCTCAAAGTGTTTGGCACGGTGATGAGCATGACAATGTTTAGATATTTGGTCTTGGTGGAATAGATCTGCTACACTGCTGCTGTAGGTTATTGCTGCTGGTTACTGCTGCTACTACTACTGCTGCTGCTGCTGCTTTTGGTTATTTCTGCTGCTGCTTCTGCTTCTGCTTCTGCTACTGCTGTTGGTCTTTGCTGCTGCTTTTGGTTATTTCTGCTGCTGCTTCTGCTACTGCTGTTGGTCTTTGCTGCTGCTGCTGCTGCTGCTTTTGGTTATTTCTGCTGCTGCTTCTGCTACTGCTTTTGGTTATTTCTGCTGCTGCTTCTGCTACTGCTTTTGGTTATTTCTGCTGCTGCTTCTGCTACTGCTGTTGGTCTTTGCTGCTGCTGCTGCTGCTGCTTTTGGTTATTTCTGCTGCTGCTTCTGCTACTGCTTTTGGTTATTTCTGCTGCTGCTTCTGCTACTGCTTTTGGTTATTTCTGCTGCTGCTTCTGCTGCTGCTGTTGGTCTTGGCTGCTTCTTCTGCTTCTGCTGTTGGTCTTGGCTGCTTCTTCTGCTGGTCTTGGCTGTTGCTGCTTCTGCTACTGCTGTTGGTCTTTGCTGCTGCTGCTGCATCTGCTGCTGCTTTTGGTCTTTGCAGCTGCTGCTTCTGCTGTTGGTCTTTGCTGCTGCTGCTTCTGCTGCTGCTGTTGGTCTTGGCTGCTTCTGCTTCTGCTGCTTCTGCTACTGCTGCTGCTGTTGGTCTTTGCTGCTTTTGGCCTTTGCTGCTGCTGCTTCTGCTACTGCTGCTGCTGTTGGTCTTTGCTGCTGCTGCTGCTGTTGGTCTTTGCTGCTGCTGCTTCTGCTACTGCTGCTGCTGTTGGTCTTTGCTGCTGCTGCTTTTGGTCTTTGCTGCTGCTTCTGCTACTGCTGCTGCTTTTGGTTATTGCTGCTAGTCCTGCTGTTATTTCTGCTGCTTCTGCTACCGCTGCTGCTGTTATTGTTGCTGCTTTTAGTTATTGTTGCTGCTGCTGTTGGTCATTGCTGCTGCTATTACTGCTACTGGTTATTGCTGCTGCTACTACTGCTGCTGCTTTTGATTATTGCTGCTGCTGTTATTGCTTCAGCTGTTGGTCATTGCTGCTGCTGGTTATTGCTGCTGCTGCTGCTACTACTGCTGCTACTTTTGATTATTGCTGCTGTTGGTTATTGCTGGTGCTGCAGAGCAAGTACAGGACTGCTGCCAATACAAACACGACACGCTGCTGTGAGCAAGTAAGACATGCTGCTGCTGTACAATATAGCATACATGAATTACCAGTAGCACATCTATACAGGTGGAGCTGGGGAAGGTGGAGGGTTTCTGAAAGCATGTTGCATTGCTAAAGCAAATGCTAACCAAGTATTTGAAGGTTGAACATGCAAGCTCATTGGCTACTGATAAAGCAGGAACCAATCAACTGTGCCCTATAGAGAATGACGTGATTGCAAGCAGGTTGAGTTAAGGACCTATCAGCCTGTGCCATCTAGAGTTTCAGGACAGAACATTGTATTTACAAATGCAAATATTGCCACTTTAATAATAGTGTGCAGGGCAAGCAACACATCCAACTTAGACATTAAGACTTCCAAATCACTCAATTGGGATTGAACCAACAACCTTTGGGTTGCAAATCTTTTGAACAATTAAGCCACACCATGAGGAAATAGGCTGAAAAGTAGTGCTTTGACCACTTCTCATCCTTAACACTGATCTCAATGTTACACATCTGTTTGGCTTATGACTAATGTTAATTTAACCATTAATTATGCTCAGGCATGTTGCATCCTTTGGGATTAGTTTACATGAAAACTAAAACAAATCGAATCCATAGACTCATTTATCCGGGCAGCTTACAGGAGTAAACATCAGTTTCAATCAGTGCACAAATGATGGAGATGATTTCTGATGCACTCATATATTAAACTGGCTCACTGCCAGGAACGTCTTGAGCGAATCCTAATGAGTACATCAAATGCATGGCGAGATTGCCATGTTGGGTCGAATGGGGCCTCTTTCACTCCAATGAGGCAGATGCTCTGGGCTGCGCTCCAGATTTCAGCTATATCACTGATACAGAGATGTTGCGTATACACACTGAAGTCTGGACAGGCTGTCCAGCAACATTTGGATACCTCAGAGCATAATTCTGTTAAACGAAAACATAAATTTAGCGGCGTAAAATGCGCCCATGCTTGATATTTAAACACAAACATTTAAGGGAAATAACCAGAAATGACTGTGTGTGCATATAAATAATGAAATGGATGAAACAGCTTAGCTGAGAGCTTTGAGATCGATTTGGGCAAAAGTTGTCTTTCCAAAGAGATACGGGAAGGCATGGAGGCTGACTGTTTGATAAGAGAGAGTGAGACAGACGAAGAGACATGTTTGAGCACCCGTCTTCGCACTTCAGATGGATTTCAGTGGCAGAATAATCAGACCGTAATTGTAGATAGAGACGAGGGATATGTCTGGAATCTTAATGGCATGCTTTTAAACTCCTTAATAGTTTATGTGAACAGAATGCAGGATAATTGCTGTGATTGAATGCAAAATGTGGTGTTTGGCGACAAAAGAGTTTTTATAAAGCAGGGTGGCTCTTTTTTATATGCATAAATTAAACGCCAACCTGTTTCTTCTTGGTACAATTCGTCTCTGACATTAAATTCAGATGTTTACTTTTTGTGTTGCTATATAAACCAGTTTTTAACAGACAAGGACAGGCTCAGGGTCATTTTTCTTTCTCTGCTTTTCTCAAAACATGCTTTTGTTGGCTGTTCACCTGTATCTGTACTCAAACAACAGGAAACAGGTGCTCTTTGTATTGAACATTTAACACTGGAGTCAGTGTTAGACAACAGTTTCCATAGAACAATAAAAATACATTATAATCAGGATATTTAAAAAAAAAACAACAACAACAAAAAAACTCTTTCTTGTATTACCTAAACAATTTTTACTCTTGACAAAAATACTTATATTTCAGCACAAATCTTCCCACAGTTGTGTTTATCAAGCTAATTCTAAAAAATTATGATTATAACATGCTTCGATATTCTGGTCACATGATCACGTTTGCAATATTTGTAATTGACTGCAGATTTTTTGTTTTTACCTTTATGAGTTCTGTAGAGGGCTGCAAATGTAACCACAAAGAAGGTGGTGGAGTATTTCCCAGCATTCACCAGGTGAGGGAAGGCCCTTCTGGTGTCACGGTAACGTCGCAGACACTGAACAAACCGCAGCCAGGCAGGCAGACAGTGGATGATGGCCCGAACTCCGTAAGAGTAACTGTTACATCTTTCATCACCTTATGCAGAAGGAGACACTTATGAAAGCATGTTGATATTATCAAGATTATTCTCTCAGTATTCCAGTTGAGTAATATTAAAACATCTCCCAACATACTGGATAATTTTTTTATGTATTTCTACAAATTAAATGATGACTTTATATTATAGTTCAGGGCTCAACAATTAGGATTTTGTATTTCAAACTTAAACATTTCATTTGGATAAAATATATATAAAATATATTTTACGTATATACATAACATTATTAAAAGCAAATATATTTGCAAAAATAACAAATCAGTAATGAGCTTATCATTTTCTAGTAGAAGTATGTTCATGAATTTAGAACTGTCACAGAGCTATATCTAAATACATTTAAAATAAATAAACTAAAATTGAATAATAATTTATTTTATTTCAATTTGACTTTAATGAAATAATAATAATAATAATACATTAAAAAAATATTATTAAAAATACATTTTAAAATAGATTAACTTTTACTAAAAAGAAAAGAGGTTACAAAACTTTATTAAAAATGTAATACATATTTTTAAAAAAATATTTTCTAACCATGAACAGGCCTTTTCTATGAACTACTCATTTAACCAGGCCAGCAGAAAAAAGCCAGTGTTGAGCCCTGCTGCTCACTTTCTCTTTGTCTCTCTCTCTCACTCACTTTCTATCTTTTTCTTTCTCAATGTTTTCCAGTATTCCTGAGCTGGCGTGACACATTTCTGCACCATTAGACAGCCACTGATGCTCTGAATTTCCTGGTCCATTTCACATGATTTACTCCACTGAACCTGAAGAACTCGTATATGTGTTGACACAGCCTGTGCAATCTTAATTCATATCCAAGGGCAACTAATTGTAACCACCCATTCATCTACTTTTACATATAAGGTTGAAATTGGGATGGCTTAACATGAATGACTCGGTCTGTCAAAACTTGAATCAGTGTAGCATATGTAATTAATTACCATATGTGGAGGGCAGTAAGCCGCTACGATCTCCCCACTGCAGCTCCATGCTGTAGTAACAGACCAGATATTCCAGATCTGAGAGCACAATGACCAGGGAATTGAGTTGATCCGCCAGCCAGAAGTCTGCAAACTCCACTCGATGGAACGGGGCGGTGAACACACGGAACTGATAAAATACAAACACAGGAAATATGATGCATAAATATTCATACTGTGTACAGGACTTATGATAGTCATTGTGGACAATAATAAACAGCAGAAGTCATCTGAAGTGCTTTTTCTCTCAGGATGAGGTTCTTTATGTATAACAGCTCATCCCTGAGGCAGATAGAACTCTGTGAGACAGAGAGAGAAATTTTAATGAGAAGAATTCAGCTGGCTGAAAGCAAATCAATGGGGTTTTTATTGGCTGATGATTTGCATTATCAACTCATTGACTTCTCCAATAAAACGCACTTAACTGTCTGTTATATGAGAGGATTGGGTTAGACGTGTTGCACCATTAATCCAGCTGTGCATCATACACATTTGAATACAGATTTAGAAATCATATAAAGCTGCTTGTGAGTGACAGATGCACACAGAAAAATAAAAATAAAGATTCTAATGCTAAAACTGTTTGAAAAAAGGATCTATGCCAAAACTATTTAAATTATTTGGATAAAAATCAAATTATTAAATAACATTTTTTTGTGAGTCAGATGGTTTAGGTAAACTGTGGCTTTTGCCTTCAAATGCAGAACATATTAATAATTATACAATCGATACAAAAAAATCAAATTAAATCAAATTAATTTTAAAATTAAATTAATGATTTCATTAATTTAATCTCCAAATTCGGTATATTATAAATAGTTGATCTAATAGGAAATATCCAGAATCAGCAATTATCAAACTCTTCACAGTGTTCACTGCGTAATTTAGATTAAAATGTAGATTAATTGTTATTAATTTTTAGAAAAACTACAAAAGTTTTTCAGTTTAGAGCAGTAAGTGATTTTCTTTTACTCTTTGACTAACATTAATGACCGACTATAGCACGTTTGCTAAGTTAAAACGGATGCTGCGTTAATTGCGTTAAATATTTTTAACGCATTAAACTGAACAAATTAATCGCAAAAAAGTAATAAAAGCTCAGTAAACAGTGCAGTAAATAACTTAAGTTTGATGACAAAGATTAACATTTTATGCATGCACATACAATAACACAATTAGACAAATAATAGAAAAATAAATGTGAAAAAATAAACAATATATTTAAAATAAAAAACAATTAAATAACATTAATTAATTAATGACTTAATTAATTCCAGTGTTGCCCTTGAATCACATTGTTTTTTTGTTTTTTTTAAATGTTATTCTGTGGCAAACTCACACTACATGAAATGTTACCTCTCTCAGCCTTCGGGGCAGTGCTGACATTTCCCAGCAACACACTTTTGCACTACACCGATCTATGCCATCATTCTCTTGAGGCTCAAATGCCAGTGAAAATCGATTTCTCCCCACACAAACTCTGATCAGTTATTTTTACCTGATGAAACAGGTGAAGGCAGTCCACAAAAAATGGTTTTAAGCATACAGGTCTGGATGTGAGATACATTTCAAGGTTATACGGCTGCATGTGCAATACACAGCTTGAGTGTGACAGCGCGTTTGAGCTCTGGGAAGAAAGCCACCCACTGTTTGGCCATCAGTACGTGTCGGTTTTAATCTACAGGAAGTGTGTGTGTGTCTGTGTCTGCATGTGCTCCAAGGAATAAGGCTCCAGTCTAGGTCAATTAGATGTAGGGAGGGCAGTGAGACAGAGGCAGGCGGCCGTTGATGGCTCCATCCCAATAATGATTGCACAGGCACAGTCTTCACATCCGCAGAGATAGAGCTGCAATCTATTTTCCCTCACCTCACTGCCCCGTGCCTCACACACAGAGACACACGCATAATCGCTCTCGTGCACACAGTTTGGGGTAAATTAGATTTTTTTTAAGAAACTGATACTTTCATTCAGTAATAACACATTCAATTTATCAAAAATTACATTTAAGACATTTATAATGTTATAAACAGATAATTACTATTTCAAGTTCCTAGTTCTTTTGATCTTTATATTCATAAAAGAATCCTGAAATACATGAAAAAATGAAGCAGCAATACTGTTTTCAACATTGATAATAATAATAAATGTTACCCGAGTATTAAATCAGCACATTAGAATGATATCTGAAGGATCATGTGACACTGAAGACACTGAAATTCAGCTTCGCATCAAAGTAATAAATTTACATTTTAACATATATTAACCTAGAAAACAGTTATTTTAAATTGTAATAATATTTCACAATAATACCGTTTTTTACTGTATTTTTTATCAAATAAATGCCACCTTGGTAAACATAAAAGATTTGCCCCTGTATAGTGCAAGGGGAAAACAACTGTTCCTGAGAGAACAGTTTTACATGCTGTTTGTAACCCACTTGTAATCTGACACATTTATAAGTTAAACAGGATATTTGGGATGGAACTTTTTAAATTCATCTAGAATTGATTGCATCATGAAAAATACGTATTTCAAATTGGAATGGAGCCAATTAACAGCATGTAATAGTCTGTACTGCCCACGTTATTTTGACAAAAAAGGCTCTTCATTATTTATTAATGATGTTTTGTTGATTTGTAATATGTAAAGGCTTCACAGCAGCTGCTGCTAAGTTTTGTCTCTCACCAAAAGTTTGATGAGCCAGAAACGAGATTTGTAGTAGGCGGTTTTGAAGGGGTTGATTAGGAAGAGCAGCATGAAGCCGTAGAGGATGAGGGGGTTCGCCTGCATAGGGAGCCAAGTGTAGTCCGCAAACAGACAGGAAAGGATGCTGAGACACCACAACACCCCTAAAAACCCTGCGATCTGCAGCAAGAGAAAAGGGGAAAAGATTAAAATGAGCATTCAGATTTTCAAAACTTACGTTTTTTTCTTTCCTTCCTGTCATTTTATCTGTCAAAATACTGTATACCTTATAGCTATATACTGCTGTTAAAACGTTTAGGGTCGGTAAGATTTTTTTGAAAGAACAATACATTTATTCAGCAAGAATGCATTAAAGAGTTAGTTCACCCAATAATGAAAATTATCCCATAATTTACTCACCCTCAAGCCATCATAGGTGTATTTGACTTTTTTCATTCAGAAAACACAATCTGAGTTATATTAAAAATATCCTGGCTCTTCCAAGTTTTATAATGGAAGTGAATGGTACCAGAGATTTTGAAGCCCAAAAAAAGTGCATCCATGCATTATAAAAGTAATCCGTACGGCTCCAGGGGGTTAATAAAGGCCTTCTGAAGTGAAGCGATGCCTTTTTGTAAGAAAAATATCCATATTTAAAACTTTATGAACTGTAATCACTAGCTTGTGGTAACGACAGTCCACACGTTCACGAGAGAGTCGAGTTCTGACGGAAGGGTGACCTCTGACCCGACGTATGACAAAGCAATAGCGTAAGCTCAGGTGAGAACTGACAAATGCGGAAGTACAGAAGATAGAGCAAAATGACGGTCACAAATTCAAAGTTGGAAAATTACAATATAAGAGAAGAGGAGGTATGACATTCGTCAGATCAGATGTCACTCTTCCTTCGGCACTCGACTCTCGCGTGAACGCGAGGACGGCTGTTATCGGAAGCTAGTGATTACAGTTTATACAAGTTACAAATATGAATATTTTTCTCACAAAAATCCATCTCTTCGCTTTAGAGGGACTTTAATAACCCCCGGAGCCGTATGGATTACTTTTATGATGGATGGATGCACTTTTCCGGCTTTAAAATCTAGATTACTATTTACTCACATTATAAAGCTTGGAAGAGCAAGGGTATTTTTTAATATACCTCGGATTGTGTTTGGCTGAAAGAAGATAGTCATATACACCTAGGACGGCTTGAGGGTGAGTAAATCATGGGATAATTTCAAATAAATGCTGTTCTTTTGTATCTTTTGTTTCCACAAAAATTTAATCAGCATAATTGTTTTCAACATTGATAAATGTGTCATAAGCAGCAAATCATTATATGAATGATTTCTGAAGAATCATATGACACTGATGACGGGAGTAATGATGCTTTGCATCACAGGAATAAATTACATTTAAAATACATTCATTAAATACATTAAATACATATTTAAAATACATTCAAATAGAAAAAAGTTCATTAAAATTTAAAACAATTGACAATGTTACTGTTTTTACTGTATTTATCTTGGTGAGCATAAGAGATTTCTTCCAAAACTATGAAAAAAAATATCTTACCGACTCCAAACTATTAAACGGTAGTGTATATACAGACTTGCTGTAAAGTTTGCTTCTCGATGACTCACCTCAAACAGATGCTGATGTGAAAGATTGTTTCGGGGGTTCAGCTCAAAGATCAGCACATGATTGACACCCGCCTGCCTCCAGCCATAAGTGTTAATCCCCAAGAGGAAGAGAAACTGAATCAACAGGAAACCGCCACGGTAGATACGCACCAGTGGCCAGATGTTCTGATTACGAATGAAAAAAGCACCTGAGAGGGAAAGATCAGTCACACAGTTGGATTATCAACAAGGTTGTATAAATTACTGCATTGTTTATTAGCAGAAAGGTTGGAACTTATACACTGGATAAGATAAAACCAACAGGTTTAGTTGGTCTGAGTGTGCAACAAGGTTAAAAACTGTACCAGTAAGGACGAAGGCAACAGCCAGGACAATGAAGACCCCACAATACAGTCCTACACGGAAGGTGGTCCAGGCAGGTGCAGGCTGAGGTTAAGAAAAAAAGAAAAAGAAAAAAAGGATCAATGCAATAAATTTCAGGAACACAAGTAATGCATCTCAGTGCAGCTTTTCTATTATGATATACACATACACCAAATAACTTTGCATTAGCAATTGCACATAGGTGAATATTAAAATAATATATTTTAAACCAAGGCAACTTAACATTTTAAGTTCAGTGCAGTTTTAAAAAATAATTAAGTAGATAACTTCAACTAAAAAAAAAACCTTTTTTACCTTTTTAGCAATTTTACAAACGCATTCTGTTTTACATTTACATCATGCAAAGGACTGGGGGACAATAAAGTCTCCCGATTAAATATAAGGCAGTAATTTATTCCAGCAATGTATCGTACATGATGTTCCAGGCAAAGGTGTATCTCTCCACCCACGCTTTTTGCATTATATAGCTCCTGAGGACTTACACAACTGTTCCTGACCTACAACTAAAAAGTACTGCATAAAAAGACACTGCAGACACTACATTTTTCACATAATTCTCATGGGCTATTATGCTATTTTTCAACAAGCATGTTTGTTGTTTCCATACTGGTTTTGCTTTAGTATTTTATATTTATCACTAAAATAATCTACATAGACTTAAAAGTCACTTTGGTATATAAAATATCTTTGATTAGGGCAATAATAAATATTAATTAAATCACGGAAAACTTCCCCTTCATGTTCTTTTGAAACAGAGTTTACTGTCCCAGAGACTTCAGTGATGTGTGAAAAAAAAAAAATTACAGTCGTTTTAATTTTTCATCAAAATTATATTAATAGGTAGAAAATTACAACCTGAGAATCTTAGCATATGAAAACTGATTGAATTTTGTCATTTTTATATTAGGAAGTCCTGAGAACCTAAACATAAGTTACAATTTTCATGAAAGATTGGATTAAATGGAAGATTGAATGATGTTAAATACTATATTAATTTTTTCAAGCTATTAAAATGGCCTCTCACACACCGAAAAGACATTGAAGATAAACAAAAAGAATCCAAACAAAAGTCTGAGCTGGACAATCACTAGGTTCCACAATTTCTGTGTCTCCTTGTACTATGTGAGTTTCTTTTTTCACCTGCGCTGCTCCAAGAGGTGGAACCCTCAACCTCTTCATGGCCTTCTGACGGTCACCACCTTCCAGCTCTGTGGTCACCAGAGCCTGGGCACACAAGGGTCAAACATCAGACACGACACGTTAGTATAATCTCTGCCCTCAAGCTTCATTCTAATGCACTTTAAGCATCATTTATCATTTTCAGCAGCCACGGGAGTTCACAGTAACACCAACACAATCTGATTATTTTACGAGCAGGAAGTCAAAAGTTTACATGTGGAGACAGGCAGTCTACCTCAGTCTCAGAGATGAGCTGTGTGATCTTCTTACAGGTGTAGAATGGAGCCACCTCCACGTGAGCCACACGCCAATCAGCTCCACGCTGTGTGTCCAGAATCTTATCATGTTTCTTCAGAATCTTACGGAATCCAGTGAAGTTCAGATTCTGTATGAGGTTTGGGTGAATCAGAATATGAAATGAAGCAAAGACACTACACATCTAACACACAGGAAAGAGCAATCCTCTAGTTCTATACATTGAGACATGTCTACTCATTTCTTATTATTACTATTTTCCACAATTTAGGATAATGGAATAAAATAATTAGACATTTTAGAAGAAAAGTCATGAAAACAAATTAATATTCCAGCTCTGCGCTCAGGACATCTGGTGCATCCTGGGATACTTTGTAACTGTATTAAAGCAGTTCACATGTATGCTGGATACCTGTTGACTGCTTTTCCTCCACTATCCAGTCAAACGAGTCCATTTAAATTTCACTTTTGTAAAGAAATTCATATGTAAGCACAACCAATATTTGTGCAGAATTCAACCACAAAGCTTTGGATCAGGGTTTCCCAAGCCTAGGAACTGGTTTGTTGAATTTATGATAAGCTAATAATTTCAATAAATAAAATAATTTTAAAATTCAAACAAATCTAAATAAGACACTAAAAAAGATTAAATAATTTATTTGTTTACCTGCACGTCCTGTGACAAATAATCAACATCAGAGAACTGTGAATATGTGAATGTGTTGTTAAATTATTAAAATATTAACTTAAAATCTCAGGTGGTACTTCAAATTTAGACCTAAGAGTTTTTTTGGTTGACAAAAAGTCCTATTAGATCAAAAAGGTTTTAAAATCAGAACAAACATGAATTAAGTTGTTTCCAAACTGATGGAAGGATGAGGAAATATAGGCAAAAAAAAATATGGAAAGACATGTAACATTTATGAAGTGCACAGGAATGAATATAAAATGAATGAAAACCCAGCTAGAGAGAGCAGCATATGTTGCTCAAGTGGTGGTCTCATCAACAGAGAACAACAAAAAAAGAAAAAAAAAAACCAAGAGAGAGTCAGGAAAAGGTCAACGTTCAGAAGAGAGACAAACAACAACAAAAAACATGACAAATATCAGACCTGGTAGTTCTGCAGGAGAATGAGGCTGAGGTAGAACTCGCTGAAGGCCAGTTGCAGGTCTTTGATGTTGCGATGTTTGTTGCGCTCCTTGTTGGACAAAGGCAACACCGTTTTGCGGCGACTGCGCAGCCCTGGAGCGTTGCTCTCCCTCTGGGCATCCAGAGACGTCTGCAGCTCATTCTGCAAAGTTGCGAATCGCCGTTGTGCCTCAGCCAGTTTCTCTGTGAAGATAAAAGAGAAGGAAATGTTAATAATTATGTCTTATTCATAATTATTACTTTATTCGATTTATGGTCTTTGAGACATCCTGTGCGTACGCCAGGATGGAAAAAGACGATCTTAAAATATATTAAGAACTATCCAACTATGTCTATTGAGAGACATAAAGCCTGCTTGGCTTACAACCCTGCAATGAGATGCACCAGAATCCATTTTGCATGACAAATAAATCCTTCGTTCTACCCATCAACAGGAAAGTAAAGCAGACAGATTTCCTGTCAGAGATGAGCCTCTTCCTGTAAGGGCGATATCTCAGACAGCATTATCCGCGCTGGCCTGCATCCCAGCACATTTTGCTGAACAGGAGCCTGCTCGCCCATCTCACTTTCAGAGGAAGGAAATGGGTATTAGGTTCAACAAGTAACTACTGGGAGCCCTGCTGCCGTATGGGTTATAACCCTCAGTGAGAGACAGCAGAGTGCAGCAACACTTTGTATCCTCAAGGCTAATTTGTCCACTTCCTCAGGGATTTCTAGAACTAAAACATTATTTTATTTATTTGTTTTATTATTAATGTTAATTAATTTGTGTTTCTTATTAAAAGGCATTTATTTTTGTTGATATTACTTAATATTTTTTAAATAATATACACATAAAAATTCTATAAATAATATGGTTTATTATATTTATTCTTGGACATATAAACTTACACATGTAAACTTACACTCTAAACTTTTTCCCCTAAATTGTTGCGGCTTGAACAGCTGAAATTTTGCATACGCTTTCATAAACACTTGCTGAAAAATAATGAAATGCATGGCAAAATATTACATTACTTTATAATTTTCAACTCATTTTTACTGATGCTACCAAAGCATTCACAAGTCATTTTCACTACTTCAGTAAAACCTGGTTTATGTTAGCCAGTTTAAAAGCTAACAGTTTATTTGTTTAAGTCGACAAATAGAATTTGCAAACAAATCCAACAGAAAAAAAATGCAAAACATTAAAAATGCATGTCCAAAATAATAATAATAATAATAAAAATATAGCCGTGAGCAGAAATGAAAAGGTATTATGTTTTAATTAGCAAGCCTGTAACCATCTCAATTATAGATAGAAAAGACCATTTTCAGTCAATACAGAGAATTTACCATAAAAAAGATATCGTTTTTAAAGCTTGTTATCAAGGTTGAGTCAAAAACCAAGGACTAGTTCGCCAAAGTTATTTTTTAAAATAATCTCCCATATTTCACGATTCCAATGGACAGCGGCGGTCCTTAAGGCAAAGTTGCTGAGAATGAGGAGTTCTACCGTGCCATAGGTAGAATAAAAATTGCGTTATACATAATCCTTTACACACATGAAGGCGCCATCCAGTGGCCAATTTCTTTCAAATTTTGCACAGGCCTCCAGGGCCATGAGTCAAACAGGCCCATCAAGTTTCGTTCCGATCAGCCTCCATTAACCTTGTCTGATAGCTGCTCAAACTTCATTGGCCGTCGCCGGCCATGTTTTTTGAGATATGCAAACGTCCACAAAGACAGTCTTGGCACCTTGGACAAAAACACTGCATGTCAATCAGACTTAGGGTTGTGTAGTTATAGCCAAGTTTTTTTCCATGTTATAGCACCATGTCCTTTTTCACGCAAACACAGAATGGCTCCACCCACTTCGAACATTTTGGCAGCCCTTAGAGACTGTGAATCAAAATTTCAACTTTTCTTTGATAATTATTAACAATCAGACTCCAGAAAATCTTGCTGCATTGGTTTGTTTCCGATCGGGCCAAAAACCTAGGACTAGTTCGCAAAAGTATGTTTTCAAAAAACACAACATATAAGACACTTGAGCGTACACCTAACGATAGCGATTTCGTACTTTTCACGGCTGTAGTGCCCCCGTCAGGCCGATCAGGGCGAGCCTTGGTGATGTTGTAGATGGTCAAGTCTCTATGACTTACGATTTGGTCTGCCTGATCACTTTTAGGAGAGAATGCTGATCCTTGGAAATTTTAACAACTACAATAGTGTTTCATTGCTATGTTCTTGAACCCCTAAAAAGTAAGATATAGCACCGTCTGTTGTGGGGAATGTCCAGAAAAAACATTGGCTGTGAATAGAAGATGTGACCTTACATATCGAATGCCAATTTAAATAGTAGTCTATAATAGTCTGACTAAGGTCTGCGCTTCTGCAGACTGAACGTGGCTAAGATGGTGCTAAGAATTTATGTGCTTAATAGATCTCATCCACTGGGACAATGACTGCATGTACTGAAGTTTTACAAGCTATGTTGTTAATTCAGGAGCACTCAGGGGTGGGGAGGGGTCTTAGCCATAACACAGTCTGGGTCAACCAGACAGAATTAGTTCTGGTTCAGTAACAGCGGCTGCCATCCTAATATGGATCTCGGTTTCTAATTCATCAAATATGATAATTCCTTACATATCACTACATAAACCTTGAAAACAGGCCAGTGTATGAATGGACAACATCAGCAGAATGGCATTGTATATTGGCTAAATTAACATTTATGTTCTTTGACATCACTTTCAAGTGAAGGAAACTTTATCTTATTCTGTCCTTTTGGAAAAACACATGGATGTTTTTCCACTGGGGCAAAATAAGATGAAGTATGGGGTCAGAGATTTTTCCAGCTTAATGGACTTGCCAGCTTTCTTTGGCTGGGCAACTCGATTAGAGTTTATTTTGGTCCGGCCATCAAACCTGCAGCACTGAGGGAGTGAATGATTTTCAGTGGCAACTGGAGGATAAAAAGACTAAACCAAGATTATCAGCAGAATTAATGCTTTCCTTTCGTGTTAAATTATTAATGCACATCTGCTTCTTTGTTTCAGTATAAATGCTGATCCCTCTGTCGCATCCCATTTTGAGATTTTACTTTCGAGCAGAATTAGCTATTGTTATATTATCATTTACGATGCATGCTTACAATGCATCAACATGTAAACAAAGCATCAATATCATGTTTTCAATATATGTCTGTTGTTCTATCCACTAACCAGCCACTAGGGGCAGTAGAGATCAGACATTCTTGTCGCCCTGTAGTCAATGCAACAACACAGCTTATGTTGCAGTGTGCATTTATTATCAGTCCAAACATAGTCTATTCCCCTTGACGCATGTTAAAATGACTATGGCAGGCATTACATATTACATCATGTTCCCAAATAGTGCTGTGCACCCAGACCTCATGCACAGGGAATCCCTTGACGGCATTTAGCGGGCCACTGCAGTTCAACCACATAAAAGTTTGTTTCCATTTATGGGTTACAGAATGAAGGCAATAATAGTAGCCAAACAGTTAGTATTATTAAAATTAAACTATTAACGATGATCAATGCTGAATAAAGCTCTCTTTTAATCCTTAAAAAAGTTATATATATTATAATATTATATTATATTATATATATATACACACACACACCTATACATACATGCATACATACATACATACATATACTATTTTTTTTTAAATATAATTTTTTTTTTTAAGGAATGCATAGAAAACAATACCTGAATAGAATGTGTTGATCTTGGAAAGCTCCTTTTCGCATGTCTGAAAGAACTTCTCCTCAAACTTGGCATAGTACCTTTTAACGGTGTCTTCATCTGTGACTGAAAGAGACAAAACACGAAGACATAAATCTGTGTTCATTTTCTTACCCAGCAGTGGGCACTTATCCACTCACACTAAATTAATATATCCATATTAACATTTACAGCCTCCATCTTTTATACTGACTCTTCAAGGCCTGAGGGAGTTATAAAACCAGTGCTTTAAACAACAAATTTTAATTTATATTCCAGATTTCAAATGTAATATATGTATATATGTAAAAATGTATACAATAATGGTTGATAAATGTTCAATGTTTAAACATGTTTTAGAGCGCAGCTGTCAGTCTCTTTTGTTCAGCTGTCTTTATTAAAGGAGAACTGCCTGAGGCATCTGGCTGTCAAAGTTCTCTCTCTCTATAAATAAGTGACAGACAGGTAAAAGCTTTTAACATCTATTAAGATGTTAATCAGACACAGCTGATCACATCCACTAAAGGTTATACAGACTGTGCATCAAATATTGCCTTTGCATTTAAACAAGAAAAGTCAGGTTCATTAACAAACATGTCCGTGGGTTCTATGGTTACACATCAGTTCAGTGGATTTAATCATTAGCTCTGACAGGACATCGAAAGGGTGTGTGGAAAAAGGCCTTAAAAGGTTAGTTAACCAAAAAATGAAAATTCTGTCATTAATTACTCTTCCTCATGTCGCTCCACAACCTTAAGACCTTCGTTCATCTTTGGAACACACATCAATATATTTTTGATGAAATCCGAGAAGTATATGACTCATCCGTAGACAGCAATAAAATCAACACTTTCAAGCTCCAGAAAGGGACTAAAGACATTGTTAAAACAGTCGACGTGACTGCAGTGTTTCACTAGAGCCAATCAACAATTTTAAGCATCATTTTTGTTCTCAGTGACCCTGAATTAATAAAGTTTGACTACATTCATTTCAGAAGCATTTTGGCTGTAGACCAGTGTTATTAGAGTACGTTTTACAGGAAAATAATAATTCACTCTTTCTACTTCAAAATTGCATGTTTAATTCAATGAGTTACTTTCAGATTATTTGTATGTGTGAAATTTACGAGCAATTTCTGTGTGAAAATTCTTTCCACACCCAATTTTTCTCAATGCGCTTTTGAACACTGACAACAAAGAGAGAGAGAAATGCCCCAGGATGAACTCTGACCCCTTGCGTCTCTCTGTGTGATGTATAGCAATGACCGAAAGAGTGATTCTCGACAACCATGAACACCTGTTCCCCTAAATGACAACATTCAAGGTCACCACATTTCCAGTGTCTTTAATCAAAATGTAACAGTCGTCTTTTCTGCTGATGATACCAAAGCTGTGTGGGCATAGATAAATAATATTAACCAATATCATATAACATCCACAAACCAATCAAATCCCTAGGGCTAAAATCCATTTCCCACTGAATATTACAAACATTAAATAAGCCATAAATACTATTTTATGTCACTTTTAACAATTTGGCAAGAACATTTAAATAAACTGCAAAGCATTTTAGTGTTGTCTTCCTGCTGTTCACCACGAGAGCCCTCGTTAGCCGTACAATGGCTTCATGTCTCTGTCATCACCCGGACACAAAGGAACATGACTTTCAACAAGGAGAAAAAGAAAACGCCGGGAAAAAAAGTAGCATGTGCGCATATGCAAAACGCAAAGAAATAGAAAACCTTTATGTTGTCTACATTTAGCATCATTCAGTTTTGTTAATGGAAGACAACCCTATAAAGCCTACTGTGTTATATTTGATACTCAAATTTCTAAATTATCAACGCGACCAAAACTTTGCTGAAAAATCTGTTGTACACAATCTACTACGTGCTTTCTGTCATCAGATTAATAATTTATACTTTAGTAAGTTTAATTCTAAAATTACCAGTCTTCAGGTTGTGGTACATGGGTTCTTTTGCTGTGAAATCTTTACTTATTTTTATAAGTAATATATTAGTAATATTTCAAGATGAATACTTAATGGACTGAAGCAGCTTAGGTTTACTTGATTATCCATGCATTATTTTACAAAAATAAAAATGTGATACATCAGGCTTTAGATGATACGTCTCTCAATCATCATTGCATTGCATTATATGTTTTTCCCCCTACAATAAAAACTTTTAAATTTAAATAGCATTTAAATATCATCTTACTATGACATATTATTTTGAGATATAGAGTGGCAACTGATATTCAAAAGCATTTTTTGTAAGTAGCCTGCTATACAGTTATAAATATCTCATCCGTCCACATTACAAGCAAATCAGTATTTCATCTTAATTTTTGCCTTATTTATATAAATATCAGCAACTGCACCAACTTGCATATTTTTGCTTAGTTTGGGCATCTAAATAAAATTGAGCCATTTTTTCCTCCTCGAGTGTGAGCTTTGTATTTTTCTATATCCTACTGTATGGATGTGCCATAAAAGCCTGATTTATCAAATATGATACTCAACAAAAAAAACCACAAACTAGTTTTTAAGATTTTGTCTCAAGGTTTAATAAACTGTTCCATTTCTATAAAAATGTTCAGACTGACTATTATTTTATAAATCAGGTTTAGGTAAAAAGATTGAACTTATATCCAGACAAATACTATCATATTTGTACATTTTAAATATGGTTTTCTTTTCAATCTGTTTGGTTTCATCCATAAAACACACTGACTGTCAGTGCTTTAATTTAAAGAGTGAAGAACCGAACCCTGACATCAGCACGCTTTTCCTGACTAAGGAACTTCCTGTGTGTTAAATCCTACACATAAATCTTGCACACCAATCCTATAAAGCTGCAACAAACACTTTTTTTCATCAGGGGTTATCTCTCTCTTTCACTCTCTCTCTCTCTCTCTGTCTCCATCATAGTCTCTTGACAGGTTTGCATGAATATAACATTTTCCCTCTGGGTGCCTAGATTTACAAGAACTGACTTTGCCCAAGGATCAAGGGATCAACCTGTGTATTGTTTTACCCAAAAAGCCCTGCAGTTAGAGGATTCATCTGTCTAGCCTTTCGGAATAAAAAAAGCGAATGCTTTTTTTAAAAAAAAAAATTCTTTTCCATTAGGATTATATTGCAGGCAAGTTCAATTGAGCATGTACATGATTTAACGTTGCGGAGAGAGAGAGAGCAATGCATGTATTGTCTGGGGTGAGCGATATCATCTCTCATTAGAGAGCTACTGGTGGCGAGCGTGTGAACACAGCGATTCCTCGACCGACAGCCGTATGACCTCTCCTCATTGTACAATCCATTTAACCGCCTCAATGCTGTTTATCGCCATCGTCTTGCTGTTTGCATTGTCGCAGCGCTGCCAAACAAGGGTGCGAACCCCTTATCTCCCCTCTACACGAAGATCTCAATCATCGCAGTTGAATTAAACTGTACGCCTGGCGGCAATAAAGAGGCACAGGAAACGCTCTGTGGTTGGAGGCTTTTACGAGGGCCCATCATACTGAGTAAATTAGAGCGGGTGATTATTCGCTCTCACTGGCATGCTCTATTAAAAGGCTGAAGTGTGTGGGTGGGACTGCAGCAGGACAGCCATGCGGTGGAACCTGTTAAGCAGGAACGCTGCATGCTGGGAAAGAGAAAACATGAAACGCAGCACATAAAAGCCTCTTACAACCACCCGTTCGCCCCCCTGCCCCCTTGCTAAGTTCAGCCAGACCCTCAGAGATGAAGGAGAACCCTCGTAGCAGCCCCGGTCTCTCCACCGGCTCTCTCGTCCCTCAAGCCACAATTAGCCCAGCCAATCAGGAAGCTTCTAGGTTTGGGTGATGATTAGCAATGCACATTAACGAGTCTGGCACACCCCGAGCAGCCTCCGTGTAAATAACATGTATAAAAGCAAAGTAAGCACGGGGGAGAAGCTCTTTCGAGGTCTCAGTCTAGACTCATTCATCAGAGAGAGAGCTGTTCAGCACATTGAGAGTTTAAATCTTGGTTTCTGTAGGGTTGGGGGCGGGGGATGGAATTCCCGGCAGCATCCAGACCGGGTGAATGCATTAGGAAGTGGGGTAGATGACACAGATGGGATGTGAAATGGATGGTGGGGTATGAAATCTGACCCGGTCAAAGACATGACGCTGCCACGGATTTGGTTCACAAAAATGACACGATGAAATATTCAGCTGTACATGTTATCCTGACAAGATACTTTTAGCAGGTGTCTGTTAGTTCCTGTTCACTTCTAGATTTAGCCAAAGTAAGAGATTTGGGTGGCACTAAATGTAAAATCCAACCATAAGGCACAGTAAATACACTATTAAAAAATATATACTTTTTAAAGAAAATATTTAAAATTTGAACAGCATTATAATTAACATGTATTTAGTCAAAATGTGACATGAATTAATGGTAATTAATGGTTTGTTAACCATTAATTATATATATATATATATATATATATATATATATATATATATATATATATATATATATATATATATATATATATATATAAAAATATAAAGGCATGAATGCTAACTAAATATCAAAAAATAAAATTAAACACATTAAAATTAATATTAGAACATTTATATTTCTCACATATTCCACAGCTACCTTATAAATAAATAAATCATACAAACATGTGTTAAAAACTGGAGAACCGTGGAGAAAGACTGTGTAACAACATTTATATTTTATTTTCTTTACATTTCTATTTTTCATATATTCCACAGCTACCTTATAAAAAAAAAAAAACAAACAAACACAAAATATTAAAGACTGTGGAGTTGTCATTATATTTTCGAGGTTAAGGTGCGGTCGCGGTCACACTGCACTTTTCATTCCATTGACTTCCATTCAAACACATGCGAATGCGCCAGACCGGAAACGCAAGCTCATGCGAAAAATTTTGCATTTCACTGCGTTCCAAAGGTCAAGTTTGGTGAACTACTACCTGTACTATCACGCAAAGATGTGCGACCAGAAGAAGATCGATTCGTCATGGCATGACCTCTTGGCTGAATTAAAAGAATGATATTTTTGCAGTAAAGTCGAGTAGGTTGTATATTTTTACACTTTCAATGTATTACTATCTGTTGAATTCATGTTTGTAAAAAAGACGCTGTAGACCGTGACGTCATATCACGACCGTTGCAGCATCCGATGAAGTTTCGCACATTCAAAGTCTAATGTGACCGCAGGTTTAGTATGTAAAACTATTATGCATTTATAATAGTAGTACATATTTTCATACAGTCTCTGAAATACAAATAAAAAAATAAAGACAAATCGACAATAGATATGTCTTAACAAAAAGCTAAATTGAAAAAAAGCACAGAACAAGAGTTTAAAAAAGTGTTTTGAAAAAAAAAAAATACTGGCTAGTTTACTCAAAAAAATTAAAATTCTGTCTTTAATTACTCACCCTCATGTCGTTCCAAACCTGTAAAACTTTCATTCATCTTCAGAACACAAATGAAGATCTTTTTGAAGAAATCTGAGAGCTTTATGTCCCTCCAGAGACAACCACGCAAACTGACAGTTTGACGCTTCAAAAAGTTCATAAAGAGATCGTAAAACTAATCCATATGAATTGAGGACTTTAATCCAAATTTTCTGATGAGACTGATGAATGTTTGTTTTTTATGTGAATAAAAGCCTAAATTCAATCTGTAAAGCAATTGTGTCTCTTCAAAAAATTTGGACTAAACCGCTCAATTCATGTGGATTAGTTTTACGATCTCTTTATGAACTTTTTGAAACTTTTAGTCAATGGAGGGACAGAAAGAGAAAATATCTTCCGAAGATGAATGAAAGTCTTACAGGTTTGGAAACATCATGAGAGTGAGTAAATAATGACAGTATTTTTACATTTCAAAGGCAGATTTTACTTCTTTGCCCTTAAAAAGTATTAACTTTGGGAACGTCTAATAATCATATTGTCCTGGCCTCATTTGAAAGCAGCTCCACTCAAGTATTATGAACTGTCCGTGGTTCTGAAACTCTGTTCCAATTCCAGAACACTCCCAAAAACTCTGTTCTGAACTGTTTATTTAGAACAATACACTTTTGTACTATTATAATGAGACGTTCCATTTCATTCCTAATGAGAAAAGTTATATTTATGAAGGTATTCATGATCACGCAGTTTGACCTAAATCTTTCAAACTGCATCACAAGAACCCTTAAAATAATAAGCCTCAAAGTAAACAACTATTTCAGTCTAAACTTTGTTCTCATCCTCCCAACCATTATTCTTAAGATATCAGATGGGAAGATCTGCTTCATGTCTTCAAACTGACAGATCAACACAGAGTCATTCCATTTACCACAGTAAACGCCAGTAATCAAACAAACAAACATAATTTGGGTGATTTACCGGACTCTAACATCTGCAGCCTGTTAGAGAGCAGAACCGACAGGATATTCCCCTGTAATTGTATTAGGGGTTCCTGGGGTGGAAACATTGCATTAGAATTAATCGGGGAAGACTTTGTGACTAAGTGGCCAGTCTTAATCTACTCCTTAATCTACTTGTTTTTTTGTTTTTTAGAAACATTAAAAACTGGGGAACTTATTCTTATTGACTGAACAGATTTAAGGACACATTAACATAGAATCTGACTGTAAGAACAGCAAAAGCATCTCTAAAAAAGGATTATCAGCTTATCTCCACATAATCCCTCAACACAAAATATTCAGAGAGTGTAGCTAGAGATCTGTTTTATTCTGAGTTCTGTCTTAAAATATCTTTCTCTTTATGTGGGAATGAAAAGCTGACGCTGAGATTGGCCGTGTGCCGAAACCCGCGGAGCATCTCAGCTGTGAAGTGTTATCAGTCCAGCTCACAGTCAGACACAGGCCAGACGTCTGCATGCTCTGCCTTAAAAACAGCTTCATCACGGCCCTGTGAAGATTTCTCTCTCTCTCTCTCTCTCTCTCTCTCTCTCTGACTCACAGGAAGCTAGAAAGGTTACTGATAAAACAACCACTGAAGATTTGTCTCCTTTGTTCAGCTCAGATACTTATTTTAAATGCCATGAGTTTAGGTTCACAATGAGAGTCAATTTCTGAAAGTTTATTTTCTGAAATACAGGTAAACTAATAATGTATGAACTGCAATACTGTATATGAACTGTCTTCACTATGTGCATTGAATAAAATTTGCATCAAGCTGTCTGGGAATACTCACATGTTTGAAATGAAATGAAATGAAATGAAATGAAATATTTACATTTCTATTGTCTTATCTAAAACAATTATGTTCAGAAAAACGTTTTTTGAAGTCTTTGAAATGATCAAAGGCAAAAGCCAAACCCCTTATGAGACATTACAGTAAAAATGTTTTGTTTTATATTATTTCATCTTATCATGTTCAATTAAATTGTAAGCTTGACAGAAATGTTCATTTTTAACTCATGACGCTGCTTTTTAGTTGTGCAGCTCAGTTATATTTAGTTCTCTTAAAAAGTAACCGGCTTCTTGAATTAACCATGACAAGACGACATTGTCTACCTCAGCATGCATTCACAGCAAAGACATTTCACAGCATTCCCTGCACCAAAATGCAGTAAGGACATCATCTTTTAGTCTTGTTTCATTTGGTTTTCTTCAAATTCAAAGTTTGGAACGGTTAGTACACAGGCAGGGTTCCTCGGTGACACCACAGAGGTAATGTCACCTTTGAAAACAGCAGAATGGAGCTTTCAATTATCTTCAGGCAGCATGTCTGAAGACCAAGAGGCTTATGAAACAAAAGACTTATTAATCCAGTCCCCAGCGGTGAGCTTTGTCCTCAGCATTAGCAGGGGTGCATATTTTAACACCTCTGTGCGCATCTCATCTCCAGTAAATGTCAGAGAGTGGAGCTCTAAAAAAGAACAAGTTTACATACAGTTTAAAAGTTTGGGGTCAGTAAGATGTCTCTGAAAGAAGTCTCTTATGCTCACCAAGGCTGCATTTATTTAACCAAAAAAACAACAACAAAAAACCGCAGTTGTAATACCGTGACATATTATTACAATTCAAAATAAGATCATGTTTAACAGCCATATACAAGGTACTAACATATGATATTCATCTTAATTTTACAACCAATTAAGGCATAGCTATTAGCTTAATAAGCTTGTTAATTCAGAGATTACTCTAATGAATAATGGGCTGATTTAAATGCTTTAGGCAGAAAGAGCATGAGTGGGTGGCTTAAATCATGTGACACTACTACTATAATAGAAATCTCTATTAAAACGCTCTCGGTTCTCTCTCTCCTCCTCAATCCCAAATAACACGGCTCATTATCACCTCCTCCCTTAAGTATCTTTGCAAAGACAGTAACTAGTTTATGGATACATTCCACTGCTCTTTCAGGCCCATTACACACACACAGGTGCCTCTATTACAGGCCCCGAGGAAGAACAAGAGCTGGGTGGAAGCATTTTGACAGGATCTTAAGATATGGAGGACTTATATCCGGATACAGCACCTCCAAAATTGGATCCAGATTTTTAGCAGATCCCCTACTTTGACATTACACTCACCTATAACACAATTACACATTACATTCTCATAATACCACTTTTTCAGTTAGTGTACTTTGATTATTGATTAAGTGCAATTCCAAGATTTTTTTTTTCCATTTCCACACTCCCCCACCTACCCAATCCATCAACATCATGTGCCTTTTTCCAGTACTTCATTTCATACATAAGATTAGCTTGAATAATGTTCATTTGTCTTTTAAATTGTAGAATAGACATGTGCAGGTAACCCCTGCGGTCATTTGTAAAACAGGAAAGCGCACCACGCTCTATATATTTAGTCTTGTTACCGATGACAGTCTTGAGCTGTCTCACGTCTATAGGGCACTTCAACGACACGTTCAAACAGCGGTTAATGAGATGTCTTGCATTTCTGCTTCCTCAGGCCCTCTTGAGACCAGCACAAGACACACAGCAGCTGCTCCCTGCTAGCTGAAGACACTCCAAACGTGTGTGGGAGACAGAGAGAGAAAGACATGTGCTTGAGTGGGTTTTTTTTCAATTTGTTGCATGCAATGTACAAATCTAATGTTGTGTTTACACTCCAAAGGAGCTGCATTTGAAGTGGCATATAAACAAAAAAGTGCATTTATATGCATATTTACTGAGAAATTACAATGGCAGAAATAGTTGTGAAATTGATGTTGCAAATAAACATATACTACAACAGAAAAATGAAACAATTTATTTAAATTATAAACAATTTAATATATATAAATATAATGTTTATATATGTTTTAACATTAGATTTTAAGTTATATATATATATATATATATATATATATATATATATATATGTGTAAATATATGAAAAATATTTGTATATATATATATGTATATATGTTTTTCATATATGTATATATATATATAAATGAAAAATTTTTATATTAAAACTTAAACATTAAACTTTAAAACAAATTAAATATATATCCATATTTTAATATTAAATTAAATTTTTCTTATATATATATATATATAACATAATATAAACATAAAACATAAAAATAAATAATAAATAATAAATATAATAAACATAATAAACACATATACATATATACACATATATATACACATATATATATACATATATATATATATATATATATATATATATATACACACACACACATATATATATATACACACACACACACATATATATATATACACACACACACACACACACACACACATATATATATATATATATGTATATGTGTGTGTGTGTGCGTGTGTGCGTGTGTGCGTGTGTGCGTGCGCATGTATTTTTTAATTTTTCACATTTAAATCTTTAATTTTTACTATTTTACATTTATTACAATAAATTTAATAAATCAATCTATATATGTATATATAGGCTGCTCTAATACTCGACCTACAAAGAAGCAAAGATGCAGAAGAAGGTCTTAAATGCCCCCCCCCCCCCCAAAAAAATCGAACTGTGATTGAAAAAAATCAAAACAGCACAAGCAGTAACAAGTGCAAAGTTAGAAGCACTCTTTCCTGTTTTTCTGAGCTTTTTCAATTTCTCATCTTATTTTGTCTGAAATAACGACTGCCTACCAAAGAGCAATTTTATGTCATCTGTGTTTGTGAGACTGACATCGCTGTTATCGACCCGTCAATAGGCTCCTGCCGTTACCTTGTAGCCATTAGCAACCGCCACCAGGAAAACGGCCTTTCAACCGCCCAGCCAATTGCTTTCACATGAGTGTGTGTGCATGCATGCGAATGAGCAGGTGTTTGCTGTGTGTGTGTACATGCATTCCAGCATGTGTGTGTGGGAGTTGGAGCCGCAGCATTGCGGCTGTGTGGCATTTGTTTTCTGTGCGTGCAATGTTTCTTCATTTTTCAATTTTCCATAGGCGACGAAGCACAACTAATATTTATCCATATACACAAAAGGCATAAATTTCAGATTTATTTCAGACAGAGCTTTTTGCAAGCAATCAGTAGGAAAACTAATCAATGCAGCTTTGATTGAGAAGGCCTCCTGCCTTTGTGCTGCCTGATATCCACCCGCCCATTGATTATGTATATCCCGTAATCAATAAAACACACAACTATTACCGTTCACGGCACCATTACACAGCAAAGCATAATGAGATCAGACAAAATCTCCATCACAATGTGTGTGATAATACCAGTGACTGGGAAACGCATATTAATTACAAATAGAAACAAATAAGTTTATTGTTGACATATATCATTCAAAAGTTTGGGGTCTGTAAGATTTTTTTAAAGAAGTCTCATAATCACCCAAGGTTTGATCAAATACACAGTTAAAACAGTAATGTTGTGAAATATTATAACAATTTCAAATAACTATTTTCTATTTTAAAATGTAATTATTCCTGTGATGGTAAAGCTGAATTTTCAGCATCATTACTCCAGTCTTCAGTGTCACATGATCCTTCAGAAATCATTCTAATATGCTGATTTGATGCTCAAGAAACATTTCTGATTATCATAAAAATATTAAGCAGCAATAATGGTGGTGGAAACCAGGATTTTTTGATAAAAAGAAAGTTGATGAACAGCATTTACTTTGTAACAATGTAAAAGTCTGCACGATCACTTTTTATTAGCTTAATGCGTACTTGCTGAATAAAAGCATTTTTTTCCTAAAAAAATAATCAAACTGCTGTGGAGAAACAACAGATCTAATAAGAGATCTCGTTTCTGATTTTACGTTCAACAGTTGTTGACAACGGTCTCGGCTAAAGTTCCTGATAATGTTGGAACACAGAAAAGCTTTTAGCAGTACTCCTCTGCGGCGAAATACGTGTGTGACTGCATGTCAGCTGTAAAACAAGAAGGATTGTGGGTAAAATCTCTTCTTTGCGTTCTTCTTTCAGTGTATTGGGCTCATCTGTAATTGCTCGTGTTTTTCACACTGGTAATTACCAGAAGGCCTTTGTTACCGTTACCATGGATTCCAGGTCATGTGACCAGCTGGAAGGGTGTGAACTGCATATACGAGGACCTGTGGGATATGTGTGTGCGTGGATCTGAATATTTATTCATCCCTGTAAAAGCTCTTAGCGTTTTGATGGGGCACATAATCTCCAGAGATGCACCCCGCCCTCTCGCCTTGACTCCGCCCCCACCTGAATGAAATGAAACCACTGCTTAGCTTCCCATCACACATTCACCACCACAGGCTCCAAACATTTCTTGCTCATTAAACCCATTACCAACAATCCTGATTAGACCCTAAATCTCAAAACGTGATAAAGAACTTTCTCCACACCCCTACCTTTCGGCACACACATTACTCCAACCTGCAGATACCCACACTTGAAAAAAGCTGCAATGTGGATCAGACTTAATGCCGACAGTCAAAACACACAGAATTTGATGTTAGAGTAGATGAGGACGACAGGCCACATGAAACTCAGTCACCCTCATCGCCATGATCAGCTACATCAGAGCAGAAAAATTAACAGACACACTCAGTTCCCCTCAATTGCTCTTGCTATTAATGAATAACAGAGAGAGACGCAGGAAAACAGAGAGAGACCCTAATTTGTATCAGCAGCTTTGCATTTAATTGTGCAGTGAACAGAGAAAATAACAGCAGGCCGCTCATTTCACAGCTCCTACGCAAACAAGCTCCAAACAAAGCTCTATTTTAAATGTCACAACCTTAAGCTGTCTGTATTACAGGTGCTCACATCCATTACCGCTAATATCAGTCAACAAATCAACCACCCAAACTAGCAGTTTTTAATCTTTCAGTACAGTCAGGTCACTTCCCTTACGAAAAATAACCATGGTTTTAATAGAAATAAAACCAAAAAAGCATGGCTATTGTGGTTTTTCCATTGTAACTACAAATTAAGTTAGCTTTAGTTTAACTATGGCATAATGTGTAAGCATACTTGGCAATAAAACTCTTTCTGATTCCGATACTAATCGTTTAAAAAAAAAAAAAAAAAAAAAACTTGCACTTTGAACTTTTTTCAAAAGTTTGCAATTTCAGGCCCCCAAAACACTGTTGTCATGTAAATGAACAGCCAAAACACACATATTTTTTCATTTTTTATTTGTTGTGTAAACAGTCCCTAAACTCTGTCCAACATTATTGTGCTAAAGCAGTGCTCTATGGACACGTCCAGCTAAGCCCCTTGCAAACAACCCTGTCTGACACAGTAAAAACTCTGAAAACAAAAAAACAGTAAAAACCTGTTTTATGTTCAGCTGAAACAATAGCCACATTTCCCATTACAGTTTTTGCAATATTTTCTAAATATCTAAATATAAAAACCCATTGCGAAATGATGCCGTTTCCATTAACTGATGTTGTGCAACTAAAACGTCTTTTTCCCCTCTCTTTAGTTATTCCAAAAACCCTGGCATCCCAGCCACTGCACTAGCTATTATTTTTAATCAAAGTACATGTAGGCATGTTATCCAAGCATTTATGACAAGGACAGCCCCTTATAGCGGCCACGTATGATCTGCATCGAGGTCTTGATAAATTAAAATTGAGGCATTTCTTTGTTCTTTAGTATCCAGTATACCCTTAATACATTTGTCTTTTATGAGTTTACTGAAGAACTCCCGTCTTTTGTCCAAACATACCGCACCCTCTTTAAAGAATGATCAGATTTAACATACGGCAGGTGACCTGTAAAAGAAATATTCCTTTTTCAAATTGCCTGAAAAACCACCTAATGCGATCATAAAAACATTTTTGTGATATGTGGGAGTTTTTGTGAAATTGACGTGTTTCCATTGAGCATATTTTCAATTCGCGCAATTTAAAGGGAAATGGAAATCTGGCTAATGAAACCCCTTGTGATTTCAGTAATGTGTGATGTGGCCTTAGAGAATGAAAGCACTGATTGGCTCTTGCCCCACAGGATAATGCTAATGCCATGACCTTAGTTATTGATTGCTCGGCTTGTAATGCCAACACACACACACACACACACACGTTAAAGGCCTTACTCCCTGGAATGATTTCAAATGACTAAAGAACGCAATACTACCCCCCCCCCTGCCTCTTATTGACAGGGCCCAAATGGAGATTGTCCGCTGTCCAGAAAGGGATAAATCTGGCTCATAAATTGGTAGATTGGTGAATAGTAAGTATGTATGGGAGTGTTCAGAATGGGGCCAGAGAGCCAGTAAAACCATTGTGAGTATGTGTGTGCTTTAGCTTCCCCGGTGAGCTGTCTATCACAGGGATTCAATTATTTTTGTTATGTCCCCACTGGACTGAGCATAATCAGGAAGTCCTTGAGCCAATCTGACGTTTAATTAGATCAATGCGGAACTAAAGAGTAGGAGATAGTTGATAGGAGACGGAGAAACTAGAGGGAGAGAAACTGAAGAAAGTGTTTATAAAGAAGAACAGAAGAATGAAAAATTGCTTCTTTCTCATACAAAAGTTTGACTGCATACATTACCGTTCAAGTTTGGAGTCAGATATATAAAACGTTTTTGAAAGAGATCTCTTATGCTCACCAAGGCTGCATTTATTTGATCGAAAATCCAGTGATATTGTGAAATATTATTACAATTTAAAATAATTGTTTTTTATACATATATAATTTATTATAATTATAACATCGTAAAATTCAAAGCTGAATTTTCAGCATCATTACTCCATTCACATGATCCTTCAGAAACCTATATCTAATAGGTATTCTGATATGTTGATTTGCTGCTTATCAATGTTGAAAACATTGCTTACTATTTTTGTGGATTTTTAGATAAATAGAAAGTTTAATAGAACAGTATTTATTTAAAACAGAAATCTTTACACATTATAAATGTCTTTACTGTCACTTTTAATAAATGTAATGTATCATTACTGAATACAATTATTAATTTCTTTAAAAAAAAAAAAAAGTAGTGTAGTTTGCAAAAAAGTTTCACAGACTTGAATGGGGGATTCTTTTGACTTATGCCATTAAGGAATACCCTAGCAACCATCCAGAACAGCCTAGAAACCAAATACAATAGCATAGCAATGCCCACAACATAAGATTACACAGGCAAACAAAGTTTTCTTTATCAAATGTAAAAATCCATAATATATTTCAGTTCTAACAAATATGAATTGTAATCACTTAGCAATCATCTTATCTTCCCTTTTCAATCTATTAAATTTGTGGAACAGAAGGTGTGAAATGGAGATGAGTGATTTCAATTATCTCTTCTACCTGGTCCATCAGTTCACCTGCATTAATAAGAGCAGTCAGCAGTGATTCATCCAGATGTGGGAGGCACATTTCCCATCAAAACATGATACATGCAATCATGATGTGAACTCTCTGGGGTATTTTACTGCGTTGAAAGGTCAGAGGGTCAGAAGGTAGGTGTAGGTGTGTGTGTGTGTGTGTGTGTGTGTGTGAGAAAATGAGCAATAGGGGAGGAAATAAGCATCACTTTGAACAATGGTGCTGGGAGAAATAAAAAAAAAATAAAAAAAAGAGTGAGAAGAAGAGGCTCTCCGTTCATTGCACTTCTACAGTCTGAACATACAACAAAACAAACAAACACACACACACACACACGCACACACAGACACGCACACACAGACACACAGACACACAAGATGAAAGTCAAGGACTGTGAGAGGGGAGGGTGAGTCCAGCCACTGAACTCAAACACAATCGTTTCATCTACACATCTGTCAATATATCTCTCTCTGCTCCCTTTCTCTCCAACTTTCATGCCTTCTTTCTCTATTAAAACACACAGCACATGCACATAGCTACACATTATTTAAATATAAGAGCAATGTTCATACATAAACATTTTAATACAGGTTCGTTGAATAAACAGATGCACGCCTGAATCCTTCGAGCTCTTCCAGTAAGATCTGCAATATGTAGTAATATAATTACTGCAAAAAAAGTGCATGTGCGTGTACTTTTCTGATGACAAAATTCGCGTCACAAGCACTGTACGCTGACCCTCCTGTATGTGTAAAAAGTGTAGCATACTTTGGGCTTAAAACACTATGGCTGCATCCCAAATCACATACTTCTCTACTATACAGTAGGCAAAAAAAAAAAAAGGTATGTATGTCCGAATTCACAGTACACAGGAGTAAGCAAAAAAAAGTACCCGGATGACCTGCTACTGTCGGTGAGATTCTGAAGTGTGCATACGATGGACAATTTACTATCCCATGAGGCCACGGGAAAGGATTTGTGAATGGCAGTGAAGCGACGCAACTGACGCTGGTTTGTCACATGATCATGACAGCATGTCGAATGTAGTACATCCGCATTACATTCATACTACACACACTCATAAAACATACTTTTTTAGCAGCTGCAAAGTAATTAATTAGTCATAATATGTACCTACTCAAGAGAGTATGCGATTTCGGACACAGCGTATGAATATGATTGAATGCTAACATACTGCATTCTATTGTGTTTAAAGTAGTATGTGAAACGGCATGAAGTATGTTATGATAAATATTTCAAAAGTAGCATGCTATATTGTTGTCACATGACCTCAATACGCTGCATGTTTAATTCATCAATCATCTCTGAAATAATGCAGTATTTTTTGTAAAATATCTCAACTTTTGGTCGTCCGATCAAATAATGAGTCAAGAAAAAGACTACAGTAAATATTACTTACAGATTTGTCACAACAGAAATGGAAGGTTAAGTGCACCAGTGCATTGTGTTGTGGATACAGGATTTTACACTGTATAATGTAATAATATAAAAAAATTTATCTATAAATATGAATACAATAACATTTAAATATAAACATTTTACTGCAGGTATAATAATATTTTTCTTATTACAAATCCCAAAATAAAAAAACCCTAAACTGACTCAAACCTGAAAATATGAAAGTTCGCAGGTCCCATAAGGCTCTGGTTTGGTAACAGACCTCAACTGCACAACTAAAATATTAGGATTAGTATGGCAAAATGACCTTCCAGTCATACCCAAAGACTTTCTTTTTTTGTATGAGAGTTTTCGTCTTCTCATATTCACTGCAAGTGTGTGCAAAGTGTACTCATATCTGTTTCCACACACACTGGAGTAGTGCTTCTTGAGTGTTTCTTTACTATTTATAGTCAAACCCTTGACTACTTGTCTGATTTAAGAGTCACTCTTGACCATAAAGCCTGTCTCTCAAACTCAACATCCCCTCCCATAAATTAGAGCATGAATATAACCCTTTTGATTGACAACTGACATGATGTCATTTCAGAATGTTGTCACTTACACCGTGTCTACACCAGACACCACTTTTGTTGCATCGCGCCGCAACAACTAAAAGCTGTCTACAGTGAACGCGGTTCTTTTGTCTTTTGACGTGTCACGTCACACCACCCGCGTCTGGTATAGACACGGTGTTAAAGTCCCTGTGTAGTGAATCATTTTATCCCTTAAAACTCATCTTTGATCACTAAAATGACAATTTTTTCCCCTGAAAAAAAATGTCTTCATGCCTTAAAAATAGCTTGAATGTAACTCTACACCCTTGCCTCATTTAGTATATGCAGTTCTATGAATATGCAAATTAGCCCCGCCTCCGCTCACTCACACCAGCTCAGAGATCCACTTGTTAACAATCACACATTGACTTGATTGGTTATAAGGTAGTTTATGATGTCAGAAACAGGCGATTTCAAACCACGTTTTTGAGACCGTCTTTGGTTTACTGCAGTTTTAAGTAGAAAATACTCAGCAATGGTGTTGACTGATGATTTGCACATGGTTTGTCTTAAAGCATATTAAAAAACACCACAGACATATAAACAACAATAAAAGCTTGATTTTCACCACAGGGGGACTTTAAGATTCTCCACCATCCACCCATCCATCCATCCAAACTCCCTCTAACTATAATAGTTAGCTAAAAAATAAATGATCATAATAAAAGATAATAAACAAAACAATTTCAATGATAATAAGCCATGTGGAGAAGAAATAAATTACACCCACAACCAGCAAACTGTTTCTCAATTAGCAGTATAAATGTTAGACAACCCCCAAAGGATTTTCCTTTGAAAATGGATGCTAATTTAAAAAAAAAAGAAGAAACATTTTGTCTGCCAGGTGCTTTGAGAGCCGCAGCGAGACTTCCTAAACAATTTTCTTAATGTCACACAAGCTGAATCAGTGAGGAGTTTACTCTCCTCTGGGTCACGGATTTGCTGCCTTGCGCAGCACTCTGAACAGATCACAAGAGTTATCGGCGAGAACCACTCTCTGCTCTTTCCAGCCGGGCATCTCAATGCTTTCCTCAGCTGGCATGAAGCCCAGCATTTTGCATTAAATTAACACACCAAGTCCCAGCAAAACAAGAGCCAACATTAAAGTAAACACTGCTCTCTATGTTCTTGTCCCAAACATGGAGGAGATTGTTTGGCAGTGCATTGCATTGCATTACAGCATGCACAGAGAGACCTGTGATTTGCTTTAAGTTCAACAAGAGTACCGTGTACAGATATTAATTATGCTTCAAATGATTGGCCAGAAGGGAGTGCAGAATGCATAAATTTCCATGCATAATTAAGTGTATGCTACAGGTGTGACACTGATTTGAGGTCATTCATGTCACAACTGGTATGCGAGTAGTTGAGCACCGAAGTTTAATACTAAGGATTATAGAGTTTGTTCGTGTTCGTTCACATTAGTTACAATTCACAAGAATGATTTTGAGTCCAAATCAGCACAACGACACCGCAAATTGTTTTCACGTTTAGCAATTGAAAGATAAAAGAGAGTGACAGTGATGGCTAGTTTTACAAAAGCTCTTTGCTTTGGCTGGAATTTGCATAATTGCAGCACTTATCACGCCATCACATGGAGAGTGAACGGTTTCGGCTAGCAAGGACTGTCGGCATGGCAACAGAGGCAAGAGTTCAGAAGGGACAAGGCGAGGGAGGTGGAGAAAGGGGTGGAGAACTCTGAGGTGTGGCCGTGCAATAACAGCGGTGATTTCAAGAGAAAGAAAGATCTCGAAAACCAATAACAATTTGTTATACGTTCAAATTAAGTCACATTTTTACTTTAGAAAACGTGTACCTGTGAAAATCGATGACCAACTGATGACGATAACAGGAAAAAAACAGGACGGATTTCAAATTTTATATCCTTGTTGTTTCTATACCAGTCAAGAAAATGCCAATGACATGAAGGGGAATGCGAGTGAATAGTGTTTTCCAGGTATTATATAGACGTCCTTGTTATTTGATGAAATTGTTGGAAACCGTTTTGGTTTTTTGCTCACAGAATGGAAGTCAATGACCAACACACTTCAAAATATAATCATTTGTGCTCTGCAGAAAAAAGGAATTTAAACAGATTTGAAATGACATGAGGGTGAGAAAATAATGACAGAATTTTCATTTTTGGGTGTACTGTCTCTTTAATGCTAATAATAACAACTCTAAGAGACATTAGTATGGGGCAAGTGTATCCACCAACTCTAAAATATCACAGAAGACCACATCTATTCCTGTTAAAAAGTTGGGCAGTGGCTGTGACCTACATTTCACCCATGGCTCTTACTGAGAGAGTATAAACATAGTTTATAGCAGACCCCCAAAGCTCAGTTTACTGTCTAAATACTGCAGAGGGGTGACTCATCCATCCAAACCATGAATCAGAGAGCAGATTCTGGGTGTCTGTATCAGAACACACTGCCTACATAACTGATACCCTTAACAGACCAAAACACCCCATAAAAAGAGCATAAATGAAATAAACACACATAGAGCACAAATCATAGTTTACACTGACAAGTGCAGCACAACACTGTTCAAAATATACAATTACAGGTTTAAGATGTGTACTCCTCTATCCTCAACTTTGAATGCCTATGGACATAATGTGCTGAGTGCTATACAACAAAACAATAACTATTACTATAATTATATTTAATATTTGAATCATCAGTCCATGTAGCTGCCTCTCCATTAACTCTGGGAAGGGAGAAAATATTTTAACATGGAAAAAAAACTTTAACTGGAAAAGGTTTCAGTTGCAGCTAATTTTAGCATCAGTCCAAAAGCAGAAAGTCCAATGCCTGTTTTATCCATCTATTAATCTGTACACTGAACATAAAATCATCATCTACCAATCAAAAGACAAGACGATCCCAACAGGTTGGAAAACACAATGACATTTTTGCTATAGGGATACCAATCACCAAAAAAATGAAATAAAATGGTATTACTTTTCTTTTTTTTAATATTTTATTTCATTTTAATAAATCACAGTGCAAAATGTAAGAAAAAGAGTCAGCACATTCAGCATTGTTCTGATAACTCATACATGGCACAAGAAGGTAAAGGGAATGAAACCACACTCAATGCCATTGAACTTAAAAATGTATAGTTCCTGTGCTAAAGGTCCTTCATACTTTGCTATAGAGATATAAAAGTGATGAAATCAAGATTACATCAAAAGTCTGAGAGGTTGAATGTAAATAAAAAGTTCTGGAGGGAGAAAGAGAGGAAAATAAAGAAAGAGTCATCAGGTGAAGACAGGAGGTGTGTTGCTTTTTTTTTTTTAAAGCACTTACGATGTCAATCACTTTCAAGGCCACTTGCACAATATGTGAAACTGCTGTTACCAAGCAACGCTCCTGAGTGCCTGGATACTTACAGTAGCTCTCATCCATCAGCCAATCAGCAATCAATGCAGACATCCGCAGTCCCAATGGACCCACTGACCTTTCAAAACGTCTCTGCTGCACTGCTACCTAAACATCCACACGACAGCGCTACCTGTGCAGAATTTTCATCGAACAGAACTTCCATCTAAATATCAGATGAACGTTCCATCCATCCATCAGTCAGAACATCCACCTGTCAAGCATCCATCAGTCAAAACACAAAACCATCTCTACAGATTAGAAAAGAAATTGACATCAAAATATAATACACAGTAGAAAAATGGATAATTGTTAAATAGTTCTGAAATCTGTCACTAAAAAGGTTTACTGATATTATCTATTCTGCTTCCAATTCCAACCGAAAATATGGAAGTTTGTTTACAATACTAAATAAAAAATAAAAAAGGTAATTGTGACTTTTTATCTCACATCTGACTTTTTTCTCAGAATTGTGTGATATATTCGCAATTGCGTGTTATAAAGTCTGAATTGTCACATAAACTCGCAATTGCAAGTTAAGGTCAGAATTGCAATATAGTCGCAATTGCATGTTAAGTTAGAATTGCAATATAGTCGCAATTGCATGTTAAGTTAGAATTGCGACATATAAACTCACAATCGCGAGTTATAAAGTCAGAATTACATGATATAAAGTCACAATTGCGCACTATCAGTCTTTTTCAACCTCAAAACTGGACTTTATAACTTTCAATTGTGAGTTTATATCTCGCATTTCTAAGAAAAGAAGTCAGAATTGCGAGAAAAAAATAAGCTTCCATATGAATCAGACCAATTGCAAGAAAAAAACACTAAAAATGATATATCGTGCATTCCTTGTGTTCTTGAACATGAAGATAATTTCTTGCATCTTCACTCTATGGAATGAAAATGATACATAAAAATCTATTTCTAAACTAATCCACATATTTCAAACAAATCCAAGCATTATCTCAGAATATTTACTTTTCCTCTAGGAAAGGAAAAAACAAACCAGCTAGGCCTTCTACAAGTAATCTGCACAATCATACTTTGAGACGCCATACTTTTCTGGCATATGCTTCAGGTTATTTCATCTTTCGGATGCTGTTTCAATGAATAAACACAGGGAGAAGTCCTAGATACTCTCTCACTGACAAAAGTGCCTGTCACTGCTCATCTTTGTACTTTCACACTGACAACCCTCCCTCTGCTCACCACGTTAGCAGAGTAAACTGTTCTCTAAACAGACTGTGACAGCCTCTGTGATGTGAGCTTCAGCATGCGTTTGATCCGGCAGGTAAAGAGAAATTGCAGCTCCGGAAGAAAACTCATTCTATCAGTAAACCGTACGAGATCCGAAACATTAACACTGACGCTGGTGTAAACTTCAGACAGCCATTAGCACTAAGAAGAGCATCAATAATGCAACGCATTAGCCCAATATAGCAGGTGAAACATAGAGACCTGCCACCTGCTGCCGGGGTTTTATGAGGAGATATGACTACCCCATGCAGCTCAGGGGTCATAAAAGCTACGCTAAGTGTTGTGTCAATAGCCTGACCAGAGGATATTAATCTCAACCAAAGTGTCTTGGCTACAGTTCAGTGAAGGAAAATACACAACCACAGCCAATGATAAAAGAGAAACGACAACTCAAAATGACAGTACACTCAAAAAAGCTGCTGAACTGAAGCATGCAAACATAATCGGCCAAAAGTTTGGAGTTGGTAAGATATTTTTAAATGTTTTTGAAAGTCTATTATGCTTACCATGGCTGGATTTAATTTGATCACAAATACAGGAAAAATTATTTATAATATTATATGTTAATATTATGAAATATGACAACAAAACAGAAGAATTGTTTCCTATTTTAAAATGTATTTTATCATTACTCCATGCTTCAGTCACATGATCCTTCAGAAATCACTCTGATGTGCTGATTTGATGCTCAAGAAACATTTCTTATTCTAATCAATGTGGAAAATAGTTGTTCTGCTTAATATTTATTTTTGGAAACCATGACACCCCGGATTTGTTGATGAATAGACTCAAAAGTGCAGCATTTATTTGAAATAGGAATTTTTTGAAACAAAGTAATAGTCACTTTTTTAAATGTTAATATTCATGTAAATTCCAAGTTGACCTTGCAATACAACATTGGCAAATCTAGCAACTCTTCCAGAGAAGCATTTATTACAGCCTTGGAAACTTTTCCCCCAGGGCAATAATAATCACCTGTGCAGCCTGACTCCTGAAAATTGCACGTAGGCCAGCCAATATGATTGCAGCTGGCAATTTTAGGCTTTCTTGCGGTGTCTGAGATCACTGCGTAAACCTCCAAACTAACACTGACTTATTCATAAAACATTCAAATTCTTCTCTGATATACCAGTTTGATAATTTGATACCCAAGTTTCCTTAAGTTCTCTGGACTTGTTAGATTCAGCCAGTGACTTCGGAGATGTTTGCATTGCCAGCGTCTCGTCTATTGCCAGCTGCAGGCTGCCGATAAGGAGTGAAACCCAGGGCTTTTCTTTGAGGACAGTAATAAAGTAAGTAGCAGACACGCTCACACAGGCCTGTCTGAGCTCTTTGTGTGACAGACAGATAGGGGAGAATGCTGCCCACAACAATGGATTAACTGGCATGAAATGCCAACATTAGAAACAATTATTTGCTTTTTCTTGCAATTTCTTTCTCTCCAATTCACCTGCAATATTGGGAACTTTTCAGAGGTGAAAAATACAACTTGATAGTAAATGGTTAGGTGCTCAGGGCAATAATCATTCTAATATGATGATTTGGTGATCAAAAACCATTTCTTATTATATAACAGTTAACAGTTATATTATAACTGTTTATATAATTTCATTCTGTTATGTATAACATATAACAGTTATGCTACTGGTTTGGTTCAATTAAAAAAATGAAAATTCTGTCATTAATTACTCACACTCATGTCGTTCCAACCCCCGTAAGACCTTCGTTCATCTTCGAAACACAACAGTTTTGATGAAATATGAGAGGTTTCTGAACCACATAAGTCATTGCACTTTTCAAGGCCAAAATCTTAACTAGAAGTATTTACTGTCACTTTTGATCAATTTAATACACTTTTGCTGAATAAAATTAGTGTAAACTTCATTTCAAATTTTAACAAGCACTTATTCAAAAAGGTTCATGTAAATTCCCAGTTGACTTTGCAAACACTGGCAAATACACTGATTCTTCCTTGGAAGCATTTAATGGTAAGGTCCAAACCTTGAGTAGATGTTGATGGTTAACCTCAGCAGGCAAAACTAAATATTATATGACCTCTTTTATTTTATATGAGGTTTGAGGGTTTTTTCCCCCAAAAAATGGAACATGTCTCAAGACAGTTTAAAACCCAGTTGTATTCTTGTACAAATACCTTTGAGGTGGATAGGCCAAAATCGCCATTTTAAGGTGGCAGGTAGAGATATTTAATGCATTTACATCGAGTTTGTTTGCTGTATTCATCATTATTTAATGAAAAACACGGTATCTGTGCCGCTAATGCTTAAAAAACGTACCCTCTGTGCACCAATAAAAAATACCATTAATAATGCAAAACAAATGGGCACAAACTAAACGTACATTCTAAGTTGAAATGCATCCAATTTTCAGATGTTAAATCCTATCCTGACACAACGTCCAAAAATAAATTTCCTTTCCGAGTGTCACATAAATAAAATGAGCTATCCAGTGATTATCATCCTGTCATATCACACGGAAATGTTCGCCTCTGGAAGCTCCAGCTGCAGTTTACGGGGGTGAGAAATGACAGATCCTCATCGGAACAAATCCAGCTGTTTCTTGACATCCAATAAAAAGCATCACCCAATAAAAAGCGCTCATTATCCGAAACAACATCCACATGAGGTGGGATGCAGGACACAAGTTAGGGATGAAGGAAAGTTGGGCTAGTAAAAAAAAAAAAAAAAGAATTTAACTTTGACAGGTGAGTCAATGTGGCCGAAACATTGTTAGTAAATTAAACAGCCATCATTAAAAGTCAAGTGCAGTATATTTAAGAAGAAAGAACAAAATGATGTAGCATCCAACAGAGGTTGATAAAGTTAACATGTGGTTACTGTTATTGTGCAGAGGAGATTAATCCTATAAGATGTGAAGCGGATTGCTTTGTTTGAGGAGGAGGCTAATTTTAGCCTTCTTAATCAGCACGGCTGTTTTGCTAACTGTCTCTCTCTCTGGGAACTAGTATCGGTCTTGTTAGCCATGCTCCATGATTCCAGGAAGTCATCTCAAAACACTTTTTATCCTTTAACAACTCACAGGTTCAGTTTCACCCATTCTTAACAAGATTTTATAGATGACCTGTAAACAGCACATGAGCAGAGATACAAAGCTCTTGTCCTGTGTCGTTCCTGAGCTTGTTTTGACACAGTACAGAGACATCCTGACTGCCTGGTGGTTCGAATCCCTTGGCTAATGCCCTTAAGAGTTCCTCTTCCATCATCCTGACGCAGGGCCCTATATACGGGAATGCTTTGCTTGGCTTGATTTGATTATGAGCAATTTCCATGCTTGATTGAATAACACAACGTTGACCTTGGCGGTTTCATTTATTTTTCTTCCACAATGACTCCTGTCGTATCACTTTAATGCATAATTTAGAATTTCAGACATTTAGCAAACCATTCTTTTTCAAAGAAATCATGTAAAAAGTTTCACAACAGAGTAGTTGTTTTCAGAACATTTCTGCACTACATATATATAAACTGCATTACCATAGACATATGAAAATGCAATAAACAATTAATAAACACGACAAATGAGACAGTTTAATTACATCCTTTTTCGGGAACACTGAAAAGGTCCCTTTAGGAATATCCCTGCAAAATACAGTGGTTCTATTAATCATGACAGTATCCCTCACTAATTAACATCTCATTTGCATACAGCATACATATTCATGCTCTTATATTTCTAATTATTTAAAGACATTAACATGATTTACCCTCATGAGTCATGACAAGAGCTCAATTTTCATAAACGGTATGAATGTCATATTAAACCAGACATAAAAAGGTCAGACATATTTTCACCTGTTACTTGAGCATAGTATGCATGTTTTTGGTGTAACATTTTCTTTTGCAAATAAACTCTGTTGATTGATCTTTAATTAGTCAAACAATTTTTGTTTTGAAGTCACCATGAAATCAAAAAATTGACAATTCTTGTTTTTTTAGGTAATATTGCAGCATTTATTATAAATACTTTTATAATAAACATCTTTTTTTTTTTTCTTTTTTTTTTTAAAAATCACGTTCCCTCGTCATCTTTAATCAAAAGAACTTCCCCCTCCCTCTTGCAGCGACATCTCTTTTCTCTGATGATGCGTTTACTGGCGTGAGGGTGGGACAACCTGTCACTCACATCCAATCAATTCCTGAGGGACAAAATCAAGTCCCGCCCTACATTTTTTCTGTGTCGTTTCACTCCAATATATACTATATAACAGGGAAGAAAAGACTGACTTGCTGACTTTAAAATTAGATTAAAAAGACAAAAGGATTGTATTCAGTATTGCATTTTAAATCGTCCATCTAATGAGTCTCTAAAATCTCATCTAATAAAGACACTGGGAAGCTTACAGGCTTGTCAGACTGTAGTAAACACAATGGAGAGTAAATGTTGCTAATGAAAGTATATTACAGGAATCCGTGGTTCTCCTTCATATCACTGAACCCGCCCCCACTCGTCTTACCATCAGATCTCTCCTTTTATCTACTTCTCCAACTCCCATCTACTTCCGCCCTCCGTCTCCATCGTTCCCTCCCCAGGGTTTACGTGGGCCATCTGTACGTAGCATGAGACACTCTGGTGTTGGATTACAATTAGGTTACAGTGGTAATTGGTGATTATTAATACTCATCTCGAATATATTACCCGCAAGCCGTGGATGCTGAAATATGCATGTATCCTCAGATGAGAATATAAAATGTGGATAATTATCACTGCATTCTGGCTAAAAAGAATTACACAGTCACTCTCTGAAAGCTATACAAGCAGATGTTGAGGTGATCTATACATATATAAAACATCTAGCTTAATGAGACCAGATAATATTTACTTTAAATAATAAACGAATGTAAATAAGGCCCTAAAAAAAAAAAAAAAAGCTATGTGTGATTTATATACTGGCACCTAAAAACAACTACAGATCAACGCTGACTAACCAGAGCTATTAATCACAATCATAAATAATAAAATAATAAAATAAGATAATAAAAAGCTTCAAAACACATCATGTCATTTACTTATTCTGATGGTTGTGTAGTTTTTAATTTAATTTCCAATCCAATAAAGCCAGGGTTAAAATGCTGAGGTGGGCCTGCATCTCACATCTTTACTTTGTGAATAATTCATCATTTAATATAAATCAAGCTGACCGGGAACAATAACCATCAATAATTCATACAGCCATTTCTCTCAGAGTGTCTGGCTTTTCAGAGAGCTCCTATATGATTTATATCTTTAGATAAACAGGATAGAAAAGATAACACAGTTTATTTGAATGATTAAATAAAAGGATCATTTTATGTAAATTAAATAGAAAGACTGTTTTTGCGATCTTCATGTCTTCGAGTTAGCTAATGAGAAGTACATTGTGCGGTTCATGTGTAAAGAAATGAGCTCCAGGACTCTTCCTTCCTCCTCTAATGTCAACCAATGCCCGTCAATGTCAACAGAGTTTCTCCAGTCTGTGCTTTGCTCTAGGCTACAGTACGGCATAAAAGGATCCAAGCCAACAGGGGAATACACACACACACACACACACACACACACACACACACACACAACACACTCACCCAGAGGGGCAACACTCAAATTAAACCCACCTGCTTTGGCTCACAAAGGCAGCAGGATAAATTTAGCCCCTATAAAAAAGTATAATGTTTCCTACACGGCCACTAAATGGGTTCTTGATTTAAAAAAAAAAAAAGGCAAATAGGCCAAGGTGACCAAATAGATAGTTGCATGAACAAGACGACGAACAGGAAACCAGTATTCCTCTGAGAAACACAATTAGACTACAAAAGATTTTTTAAAATCTGCTATTACCATCAAAATGTAAAACTACCCTTGTATTGCAGGATGTCCTGTATAGATCTGCTCAATTTTCTCACATTGCAATGGGGGTACTGGCACCTGTGAACTCCCTGGAGAGAAAGACCATTAGAATATAGATTAAAGATGAATGTGTTGAAGACAGCAGACCTCTCAGCAACACAATCTGCTCTGCAGAAACACACTAGAGACAGATCAACCAATCAGATTGCAGCTATCAAAGTGCGAGTAGAGATGCTGATGGATATGGTTTTTTTTGTAGCATAAAGGACTAGGGATGTCCCAGGATGACCTTATAGGCATGGAAACTATATGCATATAAAGTTTATTTGCTACGATGTTACTGAAACTAAATGCGAAGTTCTCGAATGAACAGCTCTGTGGGCCCTATTTTAACGCTCTAAGGGCATGGTCTGAAGTGCATGGCGCAGGTGCAATTAGGGAGTGACCGTGTCCACTTTTGCTAGTTTAATGACAGAAAAAATAGTCGGCGCATGGTCCAAAAGGGTCGTACCTACTCTCTTAATGAGCCATGGGTGTGTTTTGGGCGTAACGTGCAATAAACCAATCAGAGCGTCATCTCCCATTCCCTTTAAAAGCCAGGAGCGCTTGCACCATGGCGGATTGCTATTTACATGGCGAAATATAGACGCCCTCAACCTGATGAGTCTGTTTAAATACGTGTATTTCCGTGATTGGTCAAATAATTAGCCAATTATATTCATCCTTACTGCACATAGGTAATTCTGATACATGCAATGACTATCCACTCTGACATGTAAACATTTTTATCTTTATGTACGGAATAATAATCTTTTACATTGTAATTGTTTTATTTAAAATATTTGGCATGTTTGTGTGCAAATGCGTACCCCTTTGTGTGTAACAAGCAGTTGTGCATATTACTAACGTGCCCTTTAAATAACAAAAAAAAATTAAATGAGCCATTGACTTTAGAGCAGGTTTTTGTTGGTTTTCAAAATAAATTGATAATAATATGAAATCAATTAATCACCAAATCAGCATATTCGAATGATTTCTGCGGGATCATGTGATTGAAGACTGGAGTAATGATGCTGAAAACTCAGCTTTGCCATAACAGGAATAAATTACATTTTTAAATAGGCTCCATAAAAATAAAAAAATATTTTAAATTGTAATAATATTTCACAATATTACTGTTGTTGTTGGTTGTTGTTTGTTTGTTTTTAATAAATGCAGACTCGTTTAAAAACTTTTTTTTAAAAAAATTCTTACCGACGACAAACTTTTGAATGATAGTTTAACCAGAGATCATAGCGAACAAGACTAAGACGGCAAAACAAGAGGAAAATGTGCTTTTGTATGCGTAGCAGAGATTTGAAATACCTGAGCATATGGTATCACGGCTGCCTCCTATAGTTTCCTTTAGACCTCCTCCCTTAGATACTGCACCAGCATATGTGTGAGTGCATATAAATGAAAGGGAATGTGTGTGACAAAACAAACATTACAGAGCAGATTATGTCTCTATTCCCATATGACATCAAGACAAAAAGAAAAGAAAAAAGTGAAAACTCCAGTTTGTTTTATTCCTTGGCTCATTTAAGTGAAGCCATAAGTTAAACATCTAAAGACAAATGTTTGATCATATAAGCGACGAATCTATTCCTTGCATTTTCAGATACTGAACCTGTAGTTCAAGCGATGTCTCAAAATCCATTGACTGTCTACATTACATGTAAGAATAAGTATTGTGAGTGTTAACTCTTTTAATAACAGATCTATCCATTTATCTTTATGGCTAACATTCTGCAGCTTTTGGATATTGAAACAGTGAGTCATAGACACATCCATCACATGCTGTCTTATATGTTTTAAAGCTTAAGTGCACATTGTCAAATAAGACCTTGACTCCTGCTGCCTCCCATAACCTCCTGTCCGCCCCTCCCCCATCCTTCCTCTACTGCTGACAATCCCCCACACCGTACGGTCTAGATGTAATTCACAGATGAATAATGGATGGACTTTCATCTCTTCTGGATTTGGGGTTCACTGCTCTAAGCTACTGTAGCTGAGGCAACTGCATTTAACATGAGATGTGGGATTCTCCTACAGTCCGCCTGACTGTATCTCTGTTGGCTGTCTGGCTGTGTGCTAGTTTAAGCTACTGATAGCAGATTTCAAACGGTCCATTCCTGTTCTGAAATGCTTCACCTCAGTATAGGAGGAAGAGATTTGAGATATCTTACTCCACAAACTCTTTTCACTCTTCTAGGGTTTTTGTTTCATACCTGTCCTTCAGCAACCACCATTTTTCGTAAAAACATCGATCTTTTTTCTTTTCGAATGCTTTTAGTATAAAAGCTCAGAGCATTATTCTTAAAAGACAACATGACATCAAAATTGATCCTTTTTTTCGTGAAACAAGTGTCCCTGATTGTACAGTACAAGATTTATTATGGTAAATAAATACATTAATTAATTAATTAATGCTTTTATATGCTTTCTCTGAAACAACTATAACACCCAGATGGGAAAAAATTACATTAAATTAAATTAAATTAAATAGAGATATAATAAATAAATAAATACTTAAATGCATAAAATAAGACAAAATTTAAAAAGATTAATAAAATTAAATAAAGCTAAAAATTAAAGAAAGAAAATATAAACAAAAACATAGATAAAATAAAAAAATAAAAAAATCATATACAATAAAAAGCACAAAAAATAAAGATGATTAAAAGAGAAATAAAAAATCAAATCCTAATACAAAAAAAATTCAAGTATACCGCTCTACATTATTTTCCACTGAATATTCTGAAATTCCCACCGAATTCCTTGGAAATGTCACATGAAACAAGTTAAATGCGTTGTGAATTTGAGTTTATTTAACAACATAAAACATTTGAACTCTGCAAACCACTAATGTGTTTTTCCATCTTATAAACATCCCTCCCTAGCATAAATGTTTTTATACAGACCAAATTCACTACATTTATAACAAATAGAATCCATGTTTATGTTAGTGTCGTTTGTATGTTTGTTTCTCCACCAAGAAGGAAGTAAAAACAAACCAGCGAGTGCACAATTATCATAGTGCTCCACATCTGAGTGGCAGCTTGTGAAGAAGTCCATCAATAATGCAGAGTATGGGGGTCTGGCGCCGTGCTGATTCTGCCAAGCTAGCGGAACCCTTGAACGTGGCCCCTGCCTGGCCTCGTGTCCTTGGGCCAGCACAACCGGGGAACAGCGCACTCCCAAAGCTCCCCGATCGGAATCTGTGCTAATGAGAGCTTCTGTACCTCCACACGTGTGCAGAATAACAACAACAACAAGTCCTCCAGCACTTAAAATAGCCCACCACTTGTCTGTCAAAACGGCAGGTTAAAAAAGGATGGACAGAGACAAAACTGAAAATACACCTCTGCAACACAAGAGTAGTGAGACGGAAAATAAACCACTATTATTTGTGCTACAGCTTGAATTAATTGGGACACATGAGTCTAGGAAGGTAGTCCAGATGGTCAGTAAAATAGCTTATTTATACCTAATTAATTAGCAAACAAAGCAGGCAAATGAAAGGCAAATGTAGTCAGATCTTTTTTGAAAAGCACTGCACTCACTGTGGCATTTGTGCATCAAGTCTGCCAGAATCATCTAAATGGATAACAAAACAGCCTGAGAACCAGACAATTTAGTCTATCATAACGCATATGTGATCTGTGTCCAGATTCTAAGTGGAAGTAAGAGAATGATGCCGTTCGCTGCTCTTTGATCAGAATGAGCCCCAAACACTAATTACACTGGCTGCTCTCTCAGCAGGCAACAAGATGTTCACAGCTCCCCATGACAAGAGCCCTGCTCAGTTTTAAATGAGCTGTGTGAGCGGCATTAACAACACACACACACACACACACGCACAAACAGACACACACAAACAGACACACACAAAAACAAAAACACACACACACACACACACACAAACACAAACACACACACACACACACACACACACACACACACACACACACAAACACACACACACAAACACACACAAACAGAAAAAAGTATTCTGTTAAATTTACTGTAAAAAATACATTTCAGGTATATATCACTGGATGGCATATTGGTGCCTGCATATTTTAACTTTTAACCATTTATTTCATTAAGCGATATGATATTAACTTTTTCCCTGCCATTGACAATTTTACATCATTTATGACAACGCGTCCCCACAAATTGACAGAATTTTCTGGTAATCCATGTTTTCACTGTTATTCAGTAGGGGGCGCTATTACGCACCTTCTAAAAGAGTACAGAATCTCCGGATCAAAAAACAGGCGAAGCAGCAGAAACAAGCGATAAAAGCATTGCTTATGCCTTATGCACATGTATAATAACGTAATCAAACATTAAACAGCATAGAAATCAAAACTGCCAAAATATATGTGTATATATATATATATATATATATATATATATATATATATATATATATACTTTGCCATGACACTCAAAATGGAGAGTAAATGCTAAAATTAAGTGTTATATAATGTTTTTGGTGTAAGATTAATGCTATGTGGGATATTTAGTGTTTAAAGTTTTATAGTTTAGAAGAATTTCTGTTATGTTGGCTTTTTATAGGGTTATCCATCATGGTGCAGAGTGGAGCATGAGCTTAGTTTGAGAACAGATATGTTAAACGTTTTATATTGCTGTACTCTTTCAGCAAATATTATCAAAGCATTGTGTCACCAATTAGCAAAATAGCATTTAATGAATTAGCTAGTTAAAGCTAGCCAAGTTGCCACTACTAAAAATATTTAAATTGAGATTTTATGATAATTTATGATGATTTATGATAAGTATGATAAATTTATGATAAGTTAAATGTATTAATTAGTTTACTCAAATATTTCAAGAGCAACTACAATTACAAAAGAGTACAAAAGAAAAGTTCTGCTGACTTAAACTTTAAATTTCTTAACTTATATTTGATGGAACGGATTACCTCATTTTTTTTTTTTTTTTTTTGTTTGTTTGAGTTTTGCCTACTTATTTGGGTTTATAGATTATACATACAACAAAATATATTGGATGATCAAAAATGCTGGTGCTGGTTGGGGGGGAACCCATTTTTAATTATTATTATTATTATTATTATTATTATTATTATTTAAAGATTTAACCAAACAATCTAACTTATCTGCTTTAACTTTACAGATAACCACCATTACAATACATGTGGCACAATGGAAAAAGCCTCATGATGAATGAGAGGCCTGTCCATAAAACATGGCCTATATTTGTATACAGATGGTGGGCAGGGTCATACACAAAGACAAAACACTAAAATAATGCTATAAACTTCAAATAAATAACATAAAATGTAACACAAATCACCCTAATGTACATTACTGATATCAAAAGAGAAGAAACAAAACTATTATTTAAATAAAATATAATCATATGTGACTAACATTGTGTAGAAAGATAATAATTTAAATGCAGTTGACTCCAGTGTCACCCAGTACCCCTGTTTCTTGTTATATACGGAGCAGGACTCTGTACTCGATGGTCTCTTATGATCCTGTGCTCATTCTAACCAGGAAGATCATTGCACCTCATCTCTCTCGCTCTATTGGATTACTGGAGTTGTGCCCGACCTATAGAGCAGAAGAAGATGCACACAATTGCTTTTCAGTCGGTATTGATTCGGCATCATTAAACCTTGAAAGGCTGGAGGATTCAATCCTGAATCTGTCCATACAAAAGACAGAGACATAAAAAAGAGATTTCAGATACTAGTACATGAAGAGGCATGATAAGCAACTGAATATTTAAAGGATATTCAATGCGGAAAAATGCAAGGATTTTAGTCATCTGGAACTGACTGGATTATGAAAATTTATCTCTAAGTGAAAAGTGGTTGAAGGGGTTGGAAAATAAAAGGAAATAAAAGGAAAATAAGCATAAAAAAAATGGACTGTTCATGGTCATGTGACATGTCAGTCATACATCTTCTTCCTGTCTGTGGGCGGTTCTTGCCCAAAATAAACAGCAAAGTGTCCCACAATGTTCCATTTGCACTGTGGCTACAAGTAACACTCTTTAAAATTTAATCAGATATAAAGATATAATAATATATATTTAAAGATATAATAATATATCTTTAAATGTAGTAATTTCTAGTGGTTTGCTGGCTTGAGCACATAACAGAGCAACAGCTCTAGCTTCACAGGCACAGCAAATTGCACTCATTGGCCTTCATTCATAAAACATGAGCATAATGGGTTCTGTTTGTGTGCAAATAGTATATAAAGCCATTCTGCCGTACATTTTTGAATTCATGAATGTGTTATTTTCATTATTTTATTTTCATTTATATTTTTTGTTATTATTATATGTGTGGTATTTTCAAAATCTTCAAAATGAGACGACACCTGCTTCCAACCAAGCATAAAAGGTGAGTAAAACATACAAACGTTTCATGATCTTTTTTGGGCAAACTGACGACATAAAACTATTTAACATAATAATATATAATAACAAAATGAATGAGTTAACTAAATGAGTGTTAAATGTGAAAATACATTTCACTGATGAACAAAAAATGATTGAAAACAGCTATATATTATATGTTACATTTTATTGTAGATCGGTTTGTGAATCTAAAAGAAAGTTTTCAGAAAGGTCCATTTACTTGCAAATTACTTTGCATTTTCACATATATTAATGAAAGTTTCATAAATGAGGCCTATTGCTGTGCATTACTGTAGTTATTTTTGTAAATCCGAATTAATGCTCCAATTAAATGAATTTAACTTGAGCTCAACCTCTCAGGCCAAAGCGAAAGAAAGCAAGCAAGCAAACTAGTGCTCATATTTCCTTCACTGCTGTCTCGTCGTTAATTAAAACCGCTGGGCTCAGACAAAAGGCCCACATTGCAAGTTAAATACTCCAAATCCATAAAAGTCTTGGAAGAAGCTTACTAAGGCCATTGAAATGCACTCACCTAAATTACATCTAAACTGATGAGTTTTAAACTGGCAAGTTGAGCAGAGAGACGGGTCTACAATGTAATGAAACGCTCGCTGGTGGGAGTCAGATGACCTTTTGGTAACCATGGGCAAACCATTAGTATTACAAAAATATAGGGCCAGATTTACTAACAGCTTGCACCAGCACAAACCCTCTTTTGGTGTTAAAAAATACTGTCAAGATTTACTGAAGACAAAAAATAGCGCTGAAGAGACATGGACAGGGTTATTTGTGCGGTTATTTATTGCATATGCATTTGTAGGAGTTTCCATTTCAGACGCAAAACTTATGGAAATGAATCATGCAAAGTGATTTACTAAGGGTTGCGCTAGTGGATTTACCAGTATTTGAGCCATTATTTAACACCCCAAAAAAAGTATTGCTTCATCCAAAATTGCGTACTGAGTAGGTACTACTTTTGAATTTGAACGTGACGGTTAAAAAAAGTATGTTCTATAGTGTATGAATGAATGTAATCCAGACGCACTACATCTGCCATGTTGACATGATCACGTGACCTACCAGCACCGGTTGCATCGCTTCACCTCCATTCATAAATTCTCTCCCGTAGCCTAGTAAATAGTAAAGAATGCACACTTCAGAATATCGCCGGAAGTAGTAAGTCATCCGGGGACTTTTTGCCTACTGTATTTTCGAATACTATGAATTTGGACATACTATGTTGGTGTACTGTTTTTCACATAGTATATAGTAGGGAAGTATTTGATTTGACAAGAAATAATTTTTAGATTTATTTGACAAAGTGCATGTCTTAAATGAGACACTAATTTGCGCTGCTATCGGTAGATTGTGTTGGTCATTCTGGAAATGATCTGGCCATACCTGTGTTCTTTAATGTGCGAATTGTCAGTAAATCACCGTCGGATGGGATTATGGGATTGCGCTCTCACTCTAATTTGCGCTGTTTAGTAAATCTGGCCTAAAGTGTCTTGGCAAACCCCCTCTGCTTCGAGTTCATACTTACACATGCTAATGAGTTTTGTTTGCCACAAATTTATCATTTACTCTGCTCACAAGGGATTGTTAGCATGTTGTTCAGCTAATTACCCAAAACTCAAATAAACTTTTTTTTATTGAGCAAAATAGTTTCATTTTCATTTTTAATTCAAAATCATGCTTTTTTGGTTTTATATCACTGAATTTGGCATGCATTCTGGGATTACTTTCTTCATGCTTCCCTTTAAAGTGTCTTGAAATAGTAGGTAGCACACTAGGTTTTGGCACACTAGGTTTTGGAACACTAAGGACCGGTTCACACAGAACATGAGACGCAGGTCTAGATACATGCTTTTAAAAGTTGAACTTCTTTTAACTCGAGCGGCACATTTTTAGAATGTCGTGTCATGTGAGACGCTGCGAAAGACTCGAGACGCGGGCGTGATGGTTAAAGACGTTTGTCTAACGCATTTACATTGAAAAAGTAGCACAGTGGGATGGAAAAAAACATTTTGAGTGAATGGCCCCTAAGTTTGCCACAAATAAAGGGGTCAACAGCAAGTTTACAGAGATCTTTCATCCTCGGTCTTTCAAAGCATTTATTAAAACACTCACGTACATCAGTCTCGTTAGGGACCTCAATTGCTTATTTCCGTGCCCGAACACTTTAGCATACTGAGTCGATCAGTGTTCCTGACAGTGTGCTGACTCTCTGAACTGCCTCCTCCTCAATATTGAGCCTTCAATATGACTCTATCAGATCAGGCCAAAGAGAAAAAGAAAGAGAGAAAGAGGTCCATAATAACCCAATAAATTGCCTCCCTGGGGCACCAGTGTGTTCACAGAATATCAAAACTCCTCTTTCTTACACTCCGCAGACTGAAGAAAAAAAGCTCCCTCATAAATCTAGCAGCGGTAATTAGTGTTCCAAGGGAGGATTATTTAATAAAATCATCACTTGATCTCAACAGACTTTGGCATTGCAAACCTATATGTGAAAAACTACTGCGTTAAGCTTCACAAATCATGTTAACAGTTTTGATAGACATGAAACTTAATATAAAAGCCACATGACAGGTGCTTCAATAAGTATGTCTATTCCTCAGCTCTATTTTCCTCTCTTTCATTTTCCATCAATCCACTTTCCCTGCAGAGGGACATCAAAGCGGTTTAAAAAAGGAAAAGGAGAGATGGCACCACAGCTGTGGCGATACTGGAAACTGTGTGGGGCTTCAACTGAATGCTGGGAAAGCGAGAAAGCCATTGATCTTTGTGGATTAGTTCTGATCTGCTGGGTTTAGACACTGACATTACAATAGCATATGCTGGCCACATTATCATTAAGATTTGAATTAGCTTAATCCTGTTGTTGCATGAAATCACAACTGTTATTCACTTGATCTCCCGCTTGAATTTAAAAGGTAAAGTGTATTCAAGGTAGTCTGGTCCTTAGATATTACTTAAAGGGATAGTTCCCCCAAAAATGAAAAGTTTGTCATAATATACTCACCCTCAAGTTGTTGCAAACCTGTATGAAACAGTTGATGGGTCCCGATGACTTCCATAGTATGAAAAAATGAGTAGGAAAAAAATACCACGGAAGTCAATGGGGCCATCAACTGTTTAGTTACAGACATTCTTCAAAATATCTTCTTTTGTGTAGAGCTGAAAAAAGAAATTCATTAAGGTTTGGACTCACTTGTTGGTGAGTAAATGACAGAATTTAGATTTTTGGGTGAACTATCCCTTTAAGTTCCTCCTTCAGTGTAAGTCTATGGGATTTTTTTCCCATGGATGCACCAATATAAAAACACATTAAAAAATACAACAAGTCGATAATTATTTTTCAGATAAATTACTGATATTACAATTCTAAATAAATTTAAAATAAACCACTAGAAACTGAAAGCAGTCATTTTAAATGCTATAAGGGAACTTAGCTGTAACAACACTATATTGTAAACTGTATATAAAAAAAATGGATATTCATTTTGTTCTAAAGATTACATTTAAGTTTTATGAGTTATTATGAGTGTTTTTAAAAATTAACTTTAAGTGAGCATTAGATGACGACAAAGGTAGCCTAAAATGTAAAAAAGAAAGGGGAAAATAGGTAGTAAGCATGCACAATTCAATATCAAATATTGATCAATATATCTATCCCATAAATTACAAGCAAAATAATATTTGTAATATTGGCCTATAACCGATAAGGTATTGATATATTGTGCATCCCTCAATTTCATCATCATCCAGCTGTGGGATGGGTTGAATGATGAATATTAATACTTCGGGTTAGGGGTTTGCACAAATGCCCAACCCCAAGTATAAAGTATAATACAAATAATAATTCATGTATTTGTATTGTATTATATTCAACCTGTGCATTAAAGTAATGTTCAACCAGGGAGATAAAATACAGAAGAGAGTATTTTGTATGCCAGTAAGCAAAACCCAGTTAAAATGCAGCTCAGGCTTTCCTTCTTTTCCACCCAAAACGTTTTTAACACAATAAATCTGTTATCCTGACTAACAGACATGCCAACATTTCTTTCATTTCCCACCTCAACGGAACCCTGAATTTCAAAAAACAAGGTCAAAGTGTCCTGCCACACACACACACAGAGTCTGACAAAGACATACAGAAGCACTGACTGGAAAGAACATCTCTTCTTTAGTTTGACAGGACCCTATAAAAACACACACGTGTGCACACACACACACACAGACACACACACAATCTCCTGAGGGCTGTTAGTTCTCTGAAAGATGTATGCTAAACTGTGTGGGCCTTCTTCAGGTGTCTGGCACTGTTATGAATGGCTTGCTCAGTCGTGTTTCTGGCAAAATATACAGTCCTATCGCTCATGACTGAATTAACTGTATCGTAGGACACTTCAGACTATAATTCATACTCTCACCATATTTCATATCACAGCAAAGCCTTTTTTATCATGCTTTGACGTAATCCAACACCACATGTAACCAAGTCATAAAACAGCGAAACTGATACACTGGCTATAGGAGCGCATTCACAAAACACTTCAAAGATCATCACTAACGCCTCTATCCACACATTCCCTTGACATATACTACGCAACATAGGAGGTAAAAAGATTCATTTTAAAGAACTAGAACAACATCATCACCAAGTCACTTTGAGACTAAACGACATGAAACCCAAGAACTTTGTTTACTTCTTTGCGACAGTGCTTCAGATAAATCATTTCCCCGCCACACCCCGTCACCCTCACACCTCGGCGGACATCTGACGTCCTGTATTAATTATAGCTATGCCGAGCTGCCCCACTGTCTTGTGAGAGTGCTGAAATTTCCTCTATTTATAGTAGGGAGTTCGTTCTAGGGTGGTGGAGACGAGTACGGGATGGAAAAAGGGTTTGGTTGGTTGGGAGTTTCCTTACCTTCTATGGATGGGGCCTGGTCCTGCGCCGCATACAGCATCTCCTTGAAAGCCTGTGTCAGAAAAACAGATACGGTAAAGATGAGATCACGGTCGTGTGGTACAGGTCATGATGTACATTATTCCTAGACACCCCATTAAGGCAACTTGTCGTGGCAAAGATAGTTCACATGGATGGATATTGAGCTATTGAGGTTACTTCAAACGTTGATCTACCATACTAGTATTGTCAAAAGTACCGACTTCGATTCCAAGTCAATACTGAAATTTTAAAAATGCGACTCTTTGAGTGCTGTTCAGCGGATTCGTAAACACCCCTGATTAGCCATTGTGTTCACATGCTCAATATATCGGTCTGTGATTGGCTACAATGATCAATGCACGGGAGCGTTTGAAAGTACACAGAAGTGTTTGATATTGAAAGCAGGTGTCTATCATAGACGCCTGCTTTCAAACGCTCCCGTGTGTATCTGTGTAAACACCTAGTGAAGAGCGTCAAAGATGTCTATCTACTACATGTTTTTGAAGCATTGATCATTGCAGCCAATCACAAACATATATGTTGAGCGCGTGAACACAATGGCCAATCAGAGGTGTTTATGAATCCGCTCAACAGTGCTAAAAAGCATCACATTTTTTAAATTTCAGTAACGACTTGGGTAATTTTGACAACACTGTGGCCACTGTTTCTTTAAACATGAATATTAAACTCTTTGTGTGAAATTATGTCTTTCAGTTCTCTGGGAATATGGTTACCTACTTCTGTTATCATGTCATTAACCTTGAAGATAATTAAAACTGCTGTACAATTATGTCTGATCTGTTTCCTGACCCTTCAGAAAACATTTAACTTTATCCCAAAGGTCTTTGATAGATTCACCTATATAAGGTTGCCTCAGTAATTTGAATGCATTCGATTTCATGACAGCAAGGTTTTTCTCAGAAATGAGTGTGTTTTTTTCTTTTTCTTTTTTACTTTTTCTAATTTTGAGATAAAGTAGCATTATAAAAATGTGTAAAGTATTTTAAAAAGTTGAACTGCACATTTAAAAACATGCTAGAATGTTTTTTTAATGTAAAATGTGCAATTATTACCACTTTAAGGACAATTAAATCCATTTTACCTGACATTATTTCCATATTCATTCATTAATGGGAATACTAAATCAATTATGCATGTAAATGAAAGAAATACAGTAACATATATATACACATATATATATATATATATTTATTATTACTGAATTCATGAAATGAATTCATGAAATTTCATATATGAAATTTCATCCAATTTCAACATAGACTAATATTTTTAACATGATTAAAACAAGTTAATTTAGTCCATCAAGCTAATTTTACAAATATTTTGTCATCTATGGAGGATTACAGATTCACTTCTCTAAATAAATAAATAACTAAAGAGAACTAATCGGATGTAGCCCACATAAACATTTATCAGCGCTCAGGAGATGAAACACTATCTGGTGATTTTCTACCCAAGCTCATGTCAGTGCGGGGAACTGCTCAGTCAATATATAGCATAGATTGAAATGTATATCTTGACAAAACAAAAGGCAAATCACAATCAAGAACATTTATTTGCAAAGCAGAAGACATCCCTAGATCAAGCTGAACGCTAACCAATACAATTAATGTAGGGCTGTATGGATGCTATAAAGACTTCTTTTCATCATAACCAAATCTCATACTCAAGGTCAAAGTCTGTGTGTCAGCCAATGAAATAAGAGAATCGTCAAGATGGCTGCATTGCCGTGGCAATGATGATGATGACACAAAGGCTAGATGTGCTCTCTGAAGTATTAGTATAAGTTATACAACCAATAACTGTAACCAGGATACATGTCCACTATACATCTGCTCTTCCATCAGAAATATGTGTGCATGCGTCTGTGTGAGATTTGGGCAGATCTTTGCGTCCAGCGAGCCTGGCAGCAGATGTCATCCCAGTGGGAGAGGGAGCACATGTCGCTGTGTGTGTGTATGTGTCTGTGTGTGTAAGTGTGTGTCAGTGCATGTGTGAACAGCAGGTCTGTGAAGTCAGCCAGCAAGATCCATACATCCCAGCCAGTAAGCAGACATGCTGCTTTGAAGAATATACTGTATGCATACTCAAAACAAGCCACATAATCTCTCCCACTCTCTCTCTCTATATATATATATAGAATATACAATATACATACACATAGTGATGTTGCTAAGGCAAGTATCACTAGAAATATTGCTCAAATACATAAAAACTGTTCTGCTTTAAAGATATGAATTATACCTCAAACCAGTGGATGAAAAAAAAGGCAAAATAAAATCTCAAAGATGTACTTTAAAAGAAAGTTCAAAGTCATATTTAGGGATCACAAATACTTTTGGGTGGGCTCCACTGATTGTGCAATTTGCAAACCCCCAAAATTTCCTAGCAATGTCCTGTAGCAACTGCCCAGAACACACTAGTAACCACATTAGCAACACACTAATAACTACTCAAAACATTTAGCAACTGTATAGCAACACCGTAGCAACTGGCAAGAACACCATAGGAACCACATAGAAATGCACTAAGAACCATTCAGAGCACCTTAGAAATTGCACAGCAACCCCATAGTAATGGAGTAAGAACCACTCAACACACTTTAGCAACTGGCAAGAACACCATAACAAGTGCATAGCAACGGAGTAAGGACCACTTGTAAGACCTTAGCAACTTCATAGCAACACCCTCACAATCACCCAGAATCCCTAGCAACCACATAACAACACGCTGATAACCACTAAGTGCAATAGAGTGCAAAAGTCGGGTTCTGGAAGTAAAAATTCTATTAATTTTTTCCATAGGGAAAAACCATCTTATATTAAATACCATCTTATTTTTTTTCCATCTTATAAACCTTACAGACCTACTGTGAGTTAGGAGTTTGTTTGGTATTTGCTTCTGTTAAAGCCATCAAGTAAAGGCAGTGTTGTAGTACTTGAGATCGGTCTTAAGACCATTTTTTGAAGGTCTTGATCTCAGACTAAAAGGACTCTGGATTTTGATTGTATGTAAAACTTCAAGACATGATTGCAAAAAAAAGTACTTGTATAAGATCTTGATATTTATATTATAACATATGATATAATTAAGCAATATCACTAGAAAGTGGGCTGTTTTCACAAATATATGCACAATTGCAAACATGATATTGTTTTTTTTTTTTTACAAATGTTCAATAAACAAAATTTTATTTTTAAAACAATCTCAATATTATTTATGGCTTTGTAATCGTACCAATTCAGATGCAACTTCTGTTCCACCTCTGCAGTGTAAAGATGAATTCAGTTGTTAGTGATTTCAATTGATTGGTAATCGCTCTATATAGTGTCTATAGTGTCTCATTCTAATTGTAATTACAGATTAAAAATAAGACATTTCTCAGACAGTAAATGTGGATCTTTCAGATGAATTTAAGGAGTGCTAGTCTGGTCTCGGTTTAGGTGGTCTTGACTTCAACACTACGCAAAGGAGTTTATTATTTTATATATTTCTCCATTATGCTGTTCGCAGTGCTTCATGGGATTGTAGTTCTTTCCCCCACTAAAACTGGCAAGTCTTGCATTTTTGTCAGATTTTTAAAAAACGTTTTGCTTCAAATTAAAGTTTGTAGTGTTGTGTGTCAACACCATCTCAGTCTTAAAGGCAAATAAAAGCTACTACAGCCATTTAACATGTACAAAGTGTGAAACTTCATTAACTTATCACTCAATCAGTTTGTCAATTTATCAACCGACTAAACATTTCATCGACCTTCTTTCACCCTTCAATTACTGCAATGCTCTTTCCACCTTAGCACTGGATATTTCATCATATTTTCAAGGTCATCCTATTTTAAAGATGTTATGTAAAGTATAAAACAAACAACATCTAGTCATGCTCAAAGTTTTAAGGAAAGGGTAAGGCTTTCTTAAAAAGTTCTTTCTTTGTAAGGTTCCTAAAGCCAGTTTATGGACTCATGCAGTTTTATTGCGTAGAGCCTGTGGGGCTGCTTCCCATTGACTTCCTGTGGCCCCGTCAGCCACGGACGGCAAAGCAATAGATGAGCAGAGAGCGAGTCTGTCTAATAATCATGTCTTAACAGCTCACAGAGGGACTTCAATGACCAAACATTAATAAAGTCTGCTTTTCTTAGGGCTACACTCTATAAAGGCAGAACTGTAATGGATCATATTATATTGAACGTAGCTGAAAAAAAGATGTTCGTCTTCATCTTGCCAAGAACAAATCAGAGCTTAGACTCTCACTACAGCACAATCTATCACTATATGCAAAGAATAGAGCCAGACATTTCATTGATAAGGGACAGAGCCGGAAAGGATATTGCTCATCATCTATCTGTGTCACATAAACGGTGTAAATACGGCTAACAGATCCGTAAAACGGTGTGAAATGACAGGATCATTATGAATTCAACTATTTTCCTTGAGTCCTTTGTCTTGTCCTTGATAGATCAAGCTGGAATCTCACTGCAGTCCGTTCACACATGCAAATTGGCACAAGCGGCTAATAACTGAGGTTTGACGGTGAAAGTCCCTACGAAAACAACTGAGATTAATCAAACAATCTTGAGCAAAACAGATGCAACAGATGCCATTAAAGCAGCTGAGAATATCTGCAACAGATGCATACATTTTCTATTCATCAATCAGCCAAACTATGTGAAAACAAATAATTACTACAAAATAAACTTGATAAATACATTTTATTTATAGTAGTTTTTGTTTGCCTGGGTTCTCCGTCTGATTACGGATTCAGTGCTCCAGACAAAGGATTTCTCCTCCTTTGCGCCAAGACGCACACTGAAGCCCTGACCATCCACCATCACACAACAAATACCATTGATTTATTGCCTAAGTGTGCGGTCAATAATTTCACAGCACAGAAACAATAAATAAACCAACATGAGATTAAAATCTGGCTTGAAATCATTCATTATTCAACAGTTGACCAGTTCAACCCACAGCTCGGATGTCAACAAAAACAGCAATAATTACACATGAATGTCACTAATAATAATAATTCCTCAAATAATTTTAATTGAGAGTGTTCTTCTGATTAACTTGAATTGAGAATGAAATGATGTTTCATTTTAAGCAGAATTACATTCTCTTAAAGCGGAGGCTTGACAGTGGGGCATGTTATATTTAGCGATGGATATACAATGAATCTCTCAGAGCTCTTTCCTTTGTTCATAATTCATAAAACTAACGGTGGATGGAAAGTGCAGCTGTATTAAAGCTTTTTTAAATTAAGAAAAAGGAGTGCATTATAAAAGTATAAGAATTATTAGATTATTTTAAAAATGCTATATTATATTTAATAAGAAAAATCAGAAATCCTGATTATCAGTAACTGTATTTACATTATATCCTACTGTGTCAAGCTAGGTCCAAGAAAGAAAGATTTCTCAGCAGAAATAATTTGAACTCTGACACTCGACAAATTCATTTTAGCAGACAAGTGGGCGAGCAAACTAATTACATCAATGACCTTTCTGGCTTAATTCCAAAAAAAAAAAAGAGGAAAAAATGTAGGAAGAATTGACTTAATATAACTTTACAATTCAATTATATTAAAACAGAATGTATTACATAGATAATAATAATAATAATAAACTATTATTATTATTATTTTGGCAACTTCTTTGTGCCAAATGTGTAGGCAGGTGTTTGGCAATGCTCCAGAATTGTGAGTGTCAAGAAACCAAAATAAAATCACTGACTTTCTTAAGGAACAAAAACATGAAATATACAAACATACATAAAACTGTCACGTTATTATCAGAGACCGTGAAGAGAGTAAATATATGATACAGTGAATTTAGCAATTCATTATTTTCACTATTGCTCCACACCATTTTTTCATCACTATATGTTTCAACTTCTTTCATTGCTTCCACACCAACATTTACAATCACAAAACTATTCAAATCAGACAAGTTTTGCTGAATAGGCTACTGAGACGAAACTACGCACCATTTAAAGTCATAAATAAATCTCTCACCTCGTATTGTATGTATTGTTTCCTCCATTCTGGAGTAATGTGAGCGGACAGGTGCTCCGCAAACTTCATGCTGATATCCTCAGTCGGACTATAATAGTATCCTCGGGTCGGGCAGCAGTTTCTTTGGGGCTTTTGTTATTTCTGTCACTAAGTTACGGAGCCGCACGCGCTGCGTTGATTTGCGCTCGGTCTAAATCCTGTCCGGTCTATCACAGTCCACTATTCCTCGGTGCCACATATTACCCCGTTCAAAGTAAAACCCGCAACATAAGGGAACTAAAAGCAGCCTCGTCCGACTGGCCAAAACAGGTGCCTGAATGACAGCGCTCGCGGGCGTCTCTGGGAGTGACTTTCTCTCTCCAGACTCTCTGGGCGTTTGTGGAGTAGCTGCTGTCCGCCATCAGCGCGCGCTGAGTGAGAGACGTGCGTGCGTCACAGCGCACCGTGAGGCGCGTTAGGAAATAGACTCGTTCAGATCTCGGGAAAGAATCAACATTCAGTAACGGTCCCCATCTACCATAATTAACTCTTATGTAGGTGGTATTTGTTTTTCTTTTAATTCAAAAAACAGATCTATAAGCAGGGTTGGGGAGTAACGAAATAAAGTAACTTAGTTACGTATATAAAATACAAAATGTGAGTAACTGTGTTTCATTACAGTTAGATTTTAAATGGGTGGTAATCAGATTACAGTTACATCTGAAAAGTATTTTAAGTATGATTACTTAATGTCGTTTAAACAGCAATTGGTGATTCTCTGACTCTGACAGTCTGAAGTGGAGTTAAGTTTCATGTTTTCGACTGTTTTCGTGTTTTGTGATAGTTGTTTGTGAGTCATTTTATAATTGTAAAAAAGGTCACGGCATCATTTTCTCACAGTTTGTTTTTTCTCCTCATAATTGTGAGTTTGCATTTCACAATTCTGACTTCTTTTTCTCAGAATTGTGAGATTTAAACTCACAATTGCAAGTTATAAAGTCAGAATTGGGAGATATAAACTTGCAATACTGACTTTTTTTCTTGCAATTGTGAATTTAGTATGTGAGTTTATATCTCATAATTCTGACTTTTCTCAATATTGTGAGTTTATATCTCATATTTCTGACTTTTCTCAATATTGTGAGTTTATATCTCTTATTTTTGACTTTTCTCAATATTGTGAGTTTATATCTCATAATTCTGACTTTTCTCAATATTGTGAGTTTATATCTCTTATTTTTGACTTTTCTCAATATTGTGAGTTTATATCTCATATTTTTGACTTTTCTCAATATTGTGAGTTTATATCTCATAATTCTGACTTTTCTCAATATTGTGAGTTTATATCTCTTATTTTTGACTTTTCTCAATATTGTGAGTTTATATCTCATATTTTTGACTTTTCTCAATATTGTGAGTTTATATCTCATATTTTTGACTTTTCTCAATATTGTGAGTTTATATCTCATAATTCTGACTTTTCTCAATATTGTGAGTTTATATCTCTTATTTTTGACTTTTCTCAATATTGTGAGTTTATATCTCATATTTTTGACTTTTCTCAATATTGTGAGTTTATATCTCTTATTTTTGACTTTTCTCAATATTGTGAGTTTATATCTCTTATTTTGGACTTTTCTCAATATTGTGAGTTTATATCTCATATTTTTGACTTTTCTCAATATTGTGAGTTTATATCTCATATTTTTGACTTTTCTCAATATTGTGAGTTTATATCTCTTATTTTTGACTTTTCTCAATATTGTGAGTTTATATCTCATATTTTTGACTTTTCTCAATATTGTGAGTTTATATCTCTTATTTTGGACTTTTCTCAATATTGTGAGTTTATATCTCTTATTTTGGACTTTTCTCAATATTGTGAGTTTATATCTCATATTTTTGACTTTTCTCAATATTGTGAGTTTATATCTCATATTTTTGACTTTTCTCAATATTGTGAGTTTATATCTCATATTTTTGACTTTTCTCAATATTGTGAGTTTATATCTCTTATTTTGGACTTTTCTCAATATTGTGAGTTTATATCTCTTATTTTTGACTTTTCTCAATATTGTGAGTTTATATCTCTTATTTTTGACTTTTCTCAATATTGTGAGTTTATATCTCATATTTCTGACTTTTCTCAATATTGTGAGTTTATATCTCATATTTTTGACTTTTCTCAATATTGTGAGTTTATATCTCATATTTCTGACTTTTCTCAATATTGTGAGTTTATATCTCATATTTTTGACTTTTCTCAATATTGTGAGTTTATATCTCTTATTTTTGACTTTTCTCAATATTGTGAGTTTATATCTCTTATTTTTGACTTTTCTCAATATTGTGAGTTTATATCTCATATTTCTGACTTTTCTCAATATTGTGAGTTTATATCTCATAATTGCGACTTTATAACTCGCAATTGCAACTTTATATTACACAATTCTGAGGGAAAAATTCAGAATTTTGAGATAAAAAGTTGCGATTACCTTTTTTGTGTTTGTTCCACACTTATTAGTATTAAAGTATTTAGATTAAGTTACTAAACTTGAGTAATGTAACGAAATACATTACAAATGACTTTTTAAAGCATGTATTTTGTAATCTGTAGTGAAATACATTTTAAAAGTAACCTACCCAGCCCTGTCTATAAGAGAGTTATTTCAAAGAATTTTTATATGTTTGCCTTATCTTTACTCTTACTGGAATCGGTTGACAGACAATATTGCTTGGAAAAAGGTCTGGCTCATACCTAATCAATATTTAATTACAAACAAAGTCAAAGAGGTATTATTCAAAATTATACATAGGATTTACCCATTACCTTGTACAATTTAAAAATGATATTGAAGTTAACTGCACTTTTTATGACAATTGCCCTGAAACTGTAATCCATCTGTTCTGGCACTGCACATTGGTAAGACCATTTTGGCAAAATATTTGTGATTTTATAGCAAAAAATATTGATAACCAATCTGTGCTGTTATGGAAGGATGTAGTATTTGGTCATATGGAGGATTGTATAAACAAGCGCAACCAGATTTATATAAAAAACTTGATACTTTTAATGGTTTCATATTCATAAATGCAAGTTTTCTTGCAAAAAACCCTGTTTTATATCTTTTAAGAGTGAATTTGAACATTGTATTGACTCTATACGATATTCTTTGATACAAAAAGCAGTTAAAACTTTAAAAATTTGTAAACTTTTCAATATTTTTTTTTAGACTTTATTTAAGCCCCCCCCCCAATGTACTTTTATTTGTTACATATTTGATGTTATATATTGTACTTTGATGTCTCTGTAACACATTTTCTAATAAATAAATAAAAATAGGCCAGCTGTTTGTAAACTAGCAGAGACATTTGCACATCTGTTTTATGATTGCCCTATATCCAAACAATTTTGATCCCATCTTGGCTCCTATATTTTCAATTCTACCAATATTATTTGTTCCTTCAGTCTAAAAGACATTATATTCGATTATATTAATGATAAAAACAGACCCATTGAATACATTGTTAACTTCTTCATCTTATATGGAAAATTCTTTATTCATAAACAAAAGTTTTCAAATAATATTCCATCCTATCCCCATTTCAAAAATGAATTAATATTACTTCTCAAATCTCTGCATTGTATAAATAACAAAAATCCCCAAAGTTTATAAAACATTATGAAGAAATGTTTAAAGAAAATACATGGGTTAAAAAGCTTTGCCTATATGTTAACATCTGTATGTTTTTGTACTAATAATGTAGTGTCTGCATCCTTGTGTCATTCTTGTTTCTTTTTATGTATTTATATGTAATTCCTTGACAATGTTCTTATGTTGTTGTGCATAAATTAAAAATAAATAAATAGGCTAGCTGTTTTCATGTCTTTCTTGCAGACATTTGCCTTAGTGTAAAATTTCTTAAACTCGTTGATAACAATAGGATTATGAAGATTATAAAGAATTATGATCATATTTTCTTACCGACTGAGGTGCTATTGATGTTTTTTCTTCTTCTCCCTTTTCCTTTTATGTTATTGTGTATCAATGCAGTGCTGTTTCTTTTCTCACAATAATAATAGGCAAGCTGTTTGTGATTAAACTTGTCATGCTGTTTGGCTTAGTATTTTAAAAATAAGAAAAAAAGTTTATTTTTTGTTATTGATGTGTAGCTCATTTTTCTACTCTTAACAGTGAATGTGTAAAAGCAATCAACATTTTCAGAAATAGCCTATAATGTTGCATATAATTTATGATAGGCTGTAACTAATTTGACATTTTGAATGTTTTCTGTGTCGTCAGCTGTGTAGTCAAAAACGCAACACTAATAGTTATTTATTTGTTTGTTTATTTGTTTACTTATTTACTACAAGTGTTAACTATGAATTGGCAACTTCTAACAAGCTTTTGTGCTTTATATTCAAACTGAAAATTACAAAAAATATGGTTATAATATTAATATTTTTACATATTAATATAATGCTGTAATGACATAATTATGATATATTGATATAATAATTAATCCATGTCATAATTCTATAACTTACACATACTTTCCCAACTTGGTTAGTGGTTTATTTCTTGGAAAAATAGACATTTTATAACAAGTTCAATTGTAGCTGGCCTACTTTTCTCAGGCTATATTTAGCATACACACTTTCAAAAGTAACTACAACAAATATCTCAAAATATACTCACGAGATGGATATTAATCAGGATTAAAATGACATTAAATACACAATAGCATAAACTGAAAGAAAGTATAGTTTATGAAAAGAAAAGAAGTTTACTGAAAGAAAGTATCACATAGTTCTCCAACCAGAAATGTATATAAACAATTATATTTTTAATAAATGGTGAAATTAAATAATTTATAAAATCTGACAACAATTTAGTTGGGAACACGCACGCGGCTGAACAGGAGTGAGATTGGAGTGGGATGAAAAATCGCTCGGAAAAAACGGGATTCGTTTGCCATCTAGTGGCCAATGTTTGCTTTGCAAAATTCTGCGCATGAATCCTAACGAACTATGAATATCAGGAAAGGACCACTCAGAACAAAGTTTGTTATCACTACATATAATGTACAGTACATTTTTGTGGCCCTTCTGAGTTTGAGTTGAAAGTCTGTCAAAGTTCTGAGTTCTTTGAAAGCGCAATGGTCAATACTTCATTTTATGGTATAATATAGTATATCAGTAATAGATGTAATAGATAATGCGTCTATAAAGTTCGAGAATTGGTGCAAGATTGATTTTGATTCTACTGTAAAATGGTAGGAACTAAAAACCGCTTGCAGGACGCACTCGTGCCTATTATTGTGACGTACCATTCACGGACCAACACTCAAAACAAATCCGACTGATTCGGATTACGGATAACGTACTGTAGGAGTCAGTTGTCTGCGCTGGTTGTATTATTAATTAATAATAATCAAAACAGAAATACTGTTGATTACCCCTATAAGGCATCTTCATTATCTGCAATGGCGTCCCGATCTCCGTCCTCCTCTCCAGACTCAGCGACGGGCTCCGGTACTGATCCGGCCCGGCCTGACACCGGAGAGCCGCTCGGTGGAGGATCGGACTCGGATTCAGATTTCGGATTAGGGAAATTTGATTGTGGTTCTGCGGATACAGCGCTTCGATTAGAAGGAGCAGATCTAGAGAATGAGTTTGAGACGGCAGCGGACCGGGTCAGAGATCTGGTCCAGACAGCCAGTAGAGAGCAGCTGCTGTATCTGTACGCCAGGTTCAAACAGGTCAAACACTTGTCTTTACTTTTTACCGTGTCTGATCGTGTAAAATCATAAGAGTTTAATTGAGATATCCCGTAAGGTTGTTTGTGATTTTATTGATATATGTATTTATATATGGTGATTTGGTGTAAATTATGGTTTCCATGCTGAGTTTATATAGCTCTGATAGATGAAGGTGTCTGATGGTTATGGAGTGTTAAACATTTGACATTGAGATCAGCTATTTGAGCATTTGAAAGTGATTATTATTAAGTAAATAGATTATAAACTTTTGTTTGACAGGTCAAAGTTGGAAAGTGCAATACAGCAAAACCTGGTTTCTTCGATTTTGAGGGTCAGAGAAAATGGTAATGCATTTCACGATAGACCAGTCACTTCTTGATCAGTGCTATGAATGTTTTTGGCTCTTATGATACATTGCTTGTAATTTTCCTCATTTGTAAGTCTTAAAACCATCTGCTAAATGAATAAATATAAATCAACTTTGTGTCCAATAATATGAGCTTTTGGGGAATAAAAGAAAATGTTCAGAGTTTTATAGTCTGACACCGTGCTTCCTGTTCACAGGACAGCATGGAAACAGCTGGGGGACATGAGTGCGGAGCAGGCCATGCAGGAGTACGTGTCCTGTGTACATGCTCTGGATCCTGAAGGCAGTCAGAAGGTAAATATTAAACTTACTGTAGTGGCAATTGCATTAGGGGGTGGAAAGTAAGGTTTTTATTTTGTCTTTTGCAATGAAATAGTTTGATGTACTGTGAGTTGATGTTCACAAGTTCACCCAGATAAGTTATTATGGACAACTGATTTGCTTAGTATTGTTTGACAAAGATTGTGACTTGTCAACTTGGTGATGGATTTGTTGCTCTTAAATAAAGAATGACATTAATAAGTATTTTATTTTTTTATTTATTTTCATGCAAATAAACTGTACTTGTAAGCAGATCTGCCCTTTGGTAAAACTATAGGCGGCAGTGCTGTGCTGTAATGTCACTGAATAACATGTCCAGAAGAGGGCAGTCTCTGATTGTGCAGTTGTACATCCTTCTCAGTTAGTTGAAAAATATCCTTTTTTTGGATTATGCTCAAAAGATATCAGGATATCAGTTGCTACATTTTAATTTTTTCCCTGTTTTTTTCTATTGGTTTTATTTTCTATTTTTTATTAGCTGTAAATGTATTATTCATGTTCATGATGTACTTCCTCTGGAATTATGCAGTGATGTTTAAGCAGACTTTTATGCAGTAATTATGCAGTCCTGTTGAGTGGTTCACATCTGCACATGCTGCATCCATCCATCCATCCATCCATCCATCGATCGTTCTATCCATCGTTCTATCTATCGTTCTATCTATCTATCTATCGTTCTATCTATCTATTCTATCATTCTTTCTATCTATCTATTTATCTATCTATCTATCGTTCTATCTGTCTATCTATCTATCGTTCTGTGTCTATCGTTCTATCTATATCTATATCGTTCTATCTGTGTCTATCTATATCTATGTCATTCTATCGTTCTTTCTATCTATTATTCTGTCTATCTATGGTGCTGTCATTCTATCTATCTATCGTTCTGTGTCGTTTTATCTGTCATTCTATCTATCATTCTATCTGTCTCTATCTAGATCTATCATTCTATCTATCGTTCTATCTGTATCTATCTATCTATCTATCTATCTATCTATCTATCTATCTATCTATCTATCTGTGCCATTTTATCTGTCATTCTATCTATCTATCGTTCTATCTATCATCTGTCTGTTTATCATCTTTCTACTTTTTACCCATAATCCGCATGTTTAAGCAGACTTGTATGCAGTAATTATGCAGTCCTGTTGAGTGGTTCACATCTGCACATGCTGCAGGCGTGTTGAGTTGCAGGTTTAAGTCCAGCCTGCAACGCGTCCCCAACTTATTACCCTTTTCTGTCTTTATTGTACATTTCCTGTCGCTCTCCACTGTCTGTGGAAGAAAAAAGGGAAAATTAATAAATGAAAAATAATTTATACAGATCTATCTGTCTATCTATTTGTCTGTTGTTCTATCTATATTATCTATCATCTGTCTATCTGTCTGTCATCTTCCTGCTTTTTACCCGTAATCCGCATGTCAGAGCAGATGCATCCCCCTTCATTGATACTACTGCAAGTAACACAATGTGAATGCTATCCAGACCAGCACAATAGGACATAAACAAATTCCCCACCTTTCATAATGAACTGATTGTGTTAGTGTGTTAAAAAGAGGGCGGGCAGCTCCATTACAAGATAGAGAGAGAGCCCGGACGAGGGAGGAGAGACAATAGCTGGTTCCTGACCTCTAGTGCATTTCTGTTGTTACATGCACCTGCTGTGGAGGAAAATTTGAGTGCTCAAATTTGCGGTATTTTAATACAAGCCTACTATAAAAACAAAGTGCAGATGCAGCACTTTTTTTCTCAAAACTGTAATATTTTGAAGTCATTGAATTAAAATTACTGTATAATAGCGCTGGCTGGCTGCACAAAGCAATTTTAATCTTTTCCTCAGCGAGTTCCACTGGTGGTTGAATATCCAGAGTCCTTTGTGCTCTCTCTCTTGCTGTTGCCAAGTGCTGTTCTGTCTGGAAAAGGAAGAAAAGTGAATTTAACAATGTCAAAAATACAAAACCTGTCATGTCTAGCAACATGTGCAACATACTGCCAGTTTTGTGTCGTATTTGAGCTTGGAGGCGTATTGTACCTTTCGTTTGTAAACTAAATTGAGAGTGACTCCTATGGGCTGTTGTGTTTGTCTGTTTATATAGTTTCATGTCCTGTTTGTTCAGCAGGTGAGGGGTCTTCAATTCAGTTTTGTGGCTTTTCAGATGTTTAAGACCTTTAAATGGATCTCTAGACTTCACTTGTGGGAATTGTGACAGTTTCCTGTTTCTTTTTTAGTCGTCGGAGCGAAGAGGAGAGAAGATAACTGGATTTGGTGGGCCAGCGGTTAGCTCTCTGTATCAGGAGGAAAAAATAAGGTAACCAGTCTTGCTTATGAATATGATGATTTTATTATAATTTTTTTATTTGATCCAGTGATCAATTTTTGCATCAGTGATACATGATTTATTTTCCCGCTCATGGAACTCATGGATACAGACGCCTTGGAGCTTTTTCCCTTTAGCAAGACAAATTAAGGGCTGAATTCACATGGTTTTACCTTTTAAATTAACAGTATTAGTATGCAAGCATAGAGGGTGAAGAGGCCTCAGGAAGCGGTAGAGTTTAATTACTTTTTTTATGATTATATCGATGATAGGAATGTAAAATGGATCCAGGCATAGATGGATGAAAGAAATATATGGAAGTATCAATGCAACTGTGGTTCATTCCCCAAGTTGACACGTCCTGGGAGAATGCGAGTCGTTCATTGGGGAAGGAAAAGCAAAGAGGCAATTAACATCCCATTCCCCCTCCTCTCCTCCCATTTGTCGCTCGCTGAGCGTCCCATTTCGGGCGTGACCCAATCAGACTGCTTCGCTGCGTTCCAATTTCCAAGCTCTGTGATTGAGAGCCCTCTTGCATATTCAAACCTCTCGTTAGCATTTGATTAGAGAGTCTAAATGGATTCTGCATTCCCTGATTGCAAAACCAGATGACCTGTAACTCCAGGACGTTTTTTTTTTTTTTGCTCAAACTCACTTGAGAAACAACAGTCAAAAAGCCGATCTGCCCAAGTTGCATAATCCCGTGTTTCTGCAGGAGACGTGAATGAGGACGCTTTATTCACTGAAGAATGTATGATAGATGAGTTGTTCTGTGAGGATGGCTTGGAGAGAGATGAATCAGATTGATCTGATCTGATTGATGGGAGGAGAGGTGTCCGTTTCAGAATATCGGGCTATTTTGGAGGGCAGTGTGTGTGTGTCAGCTCGGGTGATCACTGATTGATGATGTTAAAGGAAAAGGCCACACAAAAATGAAAATTCAGCCATTTACTAAGTTACAAACCTGTAGGACTTTCTTCTGTGGAACATAAAAGATGATATTTTGACGAATGCTGGTAACCATACAGTTTTGTTTCTCACTGACTTCCATTATATGAACAAAACTACTATGGAACTCAATGGGAACCATAACTGTTTGATGAGTAAATGACAGAATTTTCCCTTTTGTTACCCATTTTGGGTGGACTAACCTTTTAAAAATTGCCTGGTGTGCAAGAAGGATTCATACAGTCATCATTTACTCCCCCTCAAGCTGGTCCAAACCTGTATAAATGTCTTTGTTCTGCTGAACACAAAGGAAGATATTTAGAAGAATGTTTGAAGCCAAACAGATCTCCCCCGTTGACTACCACAGTATTTTGTTTTCCTACTATGGTAGTCAATGGAGGGCGAGATCTGCTTGGTTACAAACATTCTTCCAAAGATCATCCTTTGTGTTCAGCAGAACAAAGACATTTATACAGGTTTGGAACAACTTGAGGGTGAGTAAATGATGATCATTTTCATTTTTGGGTGAACTATCCCTTTAAGAGTTGTTTATTATTAAAATACATTGATATTAAACTATCTTTTTTTAAGATTCAACTGTATCTGCATTGAGCTCTGTGTGTGAAAACATGGACATAGGGGTTTTGTTTGGTCTCTCACTAGTCAGAAAACGTTGATCAAGCATTGTGGAATGACAGAGTAGCCAGTGACCTTCCCAGCATGCTCAGCGGCATCGCTGATGCCATGTCGTTTATCAGTGGGCCATTAATCAGGTGTAAGTGTGCGTGTGTGTACTCGGGCTTTAGGAGCACAGGCCAGCATCAGTCTGACGATTGAGCAGTTTTATTGATTAGTTGCCCCGGGAGACGGATGATGCCCACATGGCACATACACACTGGGTCACGGTAAGACCACAAACATTCACATATTCATCCTTATTTACTAGGAGTGAGATAAGGCCAGGTTTAGTGCACGCATATATGGGCATAAGCCATTTTCCATGAATACGGTGGACATTGGTGTCCCATTACTTTTTTTTTAAAGCACAGATTTGGTATTGAATTTCTGGTGAGAATGATTTGATATGTTAGTCAAACTATTATATTACGTAAATGTAAGAGAGCAAGAAACGTAGCTAATTTTAAACACAATTTTTTGTTTACCGCTTAAAATTCTGATTTGGGCCCGTCACAAAAGGTTGTGGCCTTCATGAATACAATAAATAAAATAATATGATTGTGTCATGATAGTGACATAATCTGATGTCAAATTCATGTGTCACAAACTAGCTTAGTTTAGGCTAAATTTAGAAACAACCATGTTTCTCATTCGGACTTGTTTTCCATTTTTATTTATTTTTTTAATTTTATAAATTTTACATATTTAACTTTAGATTTGAAAATGACAAAATGATGGATACATTTACAACACTTTTACCCATTCTAACATAGGAATTTTTTATTTTATTTACTTTTTTAACTAAATTAATTTAAAACATTAATTTTAAAAATGACAAAATGCACAATAAATGTATCAATTGTGACAATAGTTTGATTTTATTTTCCATTTATATTCATTTTTTAATTTGATTACGTTTGCCAATATAACTTTAATTTTGAAGTTATATAGGGAACTTTAATTTTGTACCTTATTTGTGGAAACCGCTATAAATGTTTTTGTCCTTCTGTGAGTCATTTATTGTATTGTATTGTATGTAGAAATATTTTGTTCTGAATATTAGAATTGATCTTTTCGAGGCATACGAAATTTAAGGCGCTCTCAAAAAATGCCAGGCATAACATGCAAGTTTTGCACAAAATTAATCCATTCTCTCTGTTGGACTTTTCTCCCCACTGTGTGTATATATTTAATATTTACATTTTGTTCTACAGTCAGTTGATTCTGTAGAATTGAAATACTCTGACTGCACTAATTCGCTCCCTGAAATCAGTTCATTTAAAGTTGGCCAATCTGTCTATTTCCTGTATCTCTCAGGCACGGAGGTCCTGTCCGCTGCTGGTCTCATCTGCCCTGCCCCTGTAATGAGAGTGAGGGGCGTCCACACAATAGGGCTCCAAATGCAATTAATCTGCCATCCTGCATGGGCAAGAGGGGCAGGGGTAAATCTCTTAATGAGATTTCTCCAACCAACTGTACCTCATCCCCTATAACCCTTTTCTCTCTCTCTCTCTCTCTGCCCTGCCTGGTTCGGCCCAAATGCCACAAGGTGATTAGAGAGGAAAATAATTAAAACTGCTGTGGTGAGCGCCAGACTCCTGAGAATGCGCCACAGAGGTTGATGGGTGTGCAACCATGAGATGCCTGCAAGTAACCTGATTTTTGCAGTATGCAGCACCTGTGCGCATCAGTTTGGCCCCGTTTAGCCTGGCATTATCTTTCATCTTGGGCCATCACTCGGCCATATACATTTACAGTGCCCAGATTTTCTAGCAACAACCTTGACCCTGGTTATGTAACATTAAAAATAGACTATTGGTTTCTTATTTCCTTACTATGATTTAATGCCATTTCAAATGTTCTTTAATTGATTTCTATGACATTTCGTGACAGATTTGGTGTCATTGTTTGCGTAACATTTTTTCAGGGTATTTTCTCTTTTGTTGTGTTTGACTTCAGGGAAGAGGACAAAAATATTTTCGACTACTGTCGAGAGAACAACATCGAACACGTCAGCAAGGCCATCAGCTCTGAGAAAGTGGACGTGAATACAAGGGACGAAGAGGTTGGCTTTTAAAACAAATTTTATAAATGTAATAAAAAGATTTTGTATAATTTGATACATTTTTAATATGATAAAAAAAAACATTTAACTCCATATTAGAATGATTTATGAAGGATCATGACTGGAGTTATAATGCTGAAAATGCAGCTTTACCATCACAGGAATAAATTACACTTTAAAATATACATTTTAAATTGCAATAACATTTCACAATATTACTGTTTTTGCTGTATTTTGTGATCAAATAAATGCTGCCTTGGTGAGCATCAAAGACTTAATTCAAAAACATTTAAAAAGTCTTACAAATCCCAAATTTTTGACAGTTTATATATTTATTCTTATTATTTTTATGTAATATTTATTTATTTACACAAAAAAAGATTGATATTCTCTGTTCAGTGTGTAGATAGCTGTGAACACCGTGTAGGGATCTTGTGAATCGGAGCTACTATTTTCCACCCTACTTCTCTCTCTATCCGTGTAAAGAGATCAATCCTCTGTGTTTCCCACACAGCTAAAACTCCAAAGGTCACTGGATGCACCTTCCATCCTCTCATCCTATTTTTATTCATATATCACCATTGCCAACTGGCCCGTTTCATTTCTTTCAGCACTCCAATTCTGAAAGTGGGGAACCAGTTGGCTCACCATCAGGTCGGCCAGATGGCAGCCTTTGTCAATCCACCATTGTTCGTCTCGGTAGTGCATTTCAACAGATTAACCTATAGAGGGCACTAGTGAATTTAAATCTGGTGTGTAGAATTTCAGGCCAAACCACACTGATTTACATGGGGATGTGAATTAGAGAAGAAAACTGGTGGAAAAATTTTAAATTTGTATATTATTGTATATATTATAATAATCGGAAATGGTGTGTACAGAAATTATTTGATAGGTGATGGGCTTGATTTTTCTGTGGTGTTCTGCGTTACATGCTCAAGGTCACACCTGTGAGGAACAAGACCTGAAGCCCTAAACGCACATAATGGCTCTAACTCACTGCAGTATTAAGATGTGACGTACGCGGTGCTCACTCTGCTCTGAACATAATGCCATTTGATGTTTTCAGCGGAGGCTGTTGGCAGTGGTTTAATTTGGGCTGAGATGAGCTTCATGGCTGCCATTTGACCTCCTACAGGTCGGCCCGTCTCTGCAGGGGTCAAATACATTACCTTTAATGTGCATGTGCAACTGAGTGCAAGGCAGTGTGGAAATATGATGATGATGACAAGAGATCAGAATAAACTGGGAAACTTGGAGTTATTCAGGTGGGATGATGGTGGATGGTGAGCAGAGGGGTGCTGGGACCCGGGGAGTACCACACGGTTTACACTTGCTAGAATGGACCGCACAACCATGGACACACCGTTTGTCCGTGTTTTGTTTTTTCAATCTAAGACTGATTATGCTGTAGTTCCACATAACTCTATAATCTGAAAAACTGCTTTGTATTAAAAGTTTTTTATATATATTGTTTAGATATTTGTGGGCCTTCACTTATTATTATTATTATTATAATTATAACAAAGCTATTTATAAATATATACTTAAATAGAAAATAATGTATTTAAACGTGTACAGTGGGGTCCAAACGTTAATTTTATATGTCTATTATATTATATATTGTTAAAGACATTGACTATATTAAACTGATTTGTTGAAAGAGGTTAGATTTGTTTATTTTCAATGTGGAAAATGTATTAATTATTTTTTTCACACATTGTTCTAATACGTAATGAATAAATTATATTAAAATTCTAACACATGCATTTATATCGGAAACTATAAACATAGCGAAGAGCTTTTCCTAATCATCAGTGTGAATTTAAATGTTTTTTCTAGGGAATATGAAAATTTTGCCCAATACCGATATTTTTTTATATTTGAAAGCTGATAATACATTGACCGATAAATCTAAATCCAAATTTTTATATAATTTTTGAGAGCCTGATTTCAAACACAAAAGTTTGACCATTAAAAGCCATGTCCCAATTACACAATTCTAATGTTCTCGTTATAATTTTATGTAGCCTATGACAGATATGTTCCATTTAACTGTATTTTCCTTTCTGAAGTGACTTCAGTCATATTTAAAGCAATTCAAAACCATCATGGCGAACAGTACGCATCTGAAGTGCCTCAGCTGAAGGAAATAATCCATTATTTATTGGCTTAATATATATCGGCTAAATTTTCTTATTGGGCCAATAATGATAACATTAAAAATGAACATATATCAGCCAACACCGATATGGTGGCCGACATATCGTGCATTTCTAGTTTTTTCTGCTGCTTTGTAATGACTTGCATTGTGTTTCATGCTTTTTCTTTCTTATTGTAATGGTGATGTCTTAAATGACCCTGTGTGTCTACACACGCCTCCAACAGGCACGAGTCCCTCTGCCTGAACAAAAGAGGGCTGGACTCATTTGTGCAAGTGTCCCAAGAATTTCTTGCTTTCCTTTTCTCTCTCTGTTTGTGCTGGAGCGGCCCCATCAATTATAGGCAATTGAGCCGGCAGCTCTCCACCCTCTCTGGCAAGGACATTGTAAAGCAAGAGGTTTCCTATTCATCTGCACTGAGCCCTGTTCAATGCACCGCCCCGCAGTAGAGTCCATGCCTGTCACACTTAATCCAGAGCTCTCACACGGGACAGGAAGGTGTAATCAGTGGGATTTCTAGATCTTTACTGTTTCTAGAGCTCTTCCGCTAGGATGGAAATTGAGGAAAGTGATGTAGGTTTTTTTTTTAATGTAAGTTCTATTCACATATTGTCAGAATTTCTTAATTACTGAGTGATTCATGTTCTAGGAAATTGTTTCAATAACAATGTTCATAATGCCTATATATATATATATATATATAGATATATATATATATATAGATATATATATATATAATATATATTTAAGATGGAACTATCTTATGCACACCAAGGCTGCATTTGAAGAGTTCATTTACAGGTAACTTACAAAATTAAAGTTCATTGAAAGTATGTTTTTTATATATATTGAAAGATTGTTTTTAAACAAAAGCAGAAAACTCCACATTTCATGTTTCAGAGTTAAACTAAACAAAGTAATTGCTTTGTAATTGCATTACAAACACTCAAACATACACTAACAGATAGACACACACACACACAAAAGCAAAACGATAACCAAGTGTTCAGCATATAAGACGTGTACAGTTTTACCAGGAGTTGCAGGAGTCTAAATTATAAATCCTCAATCACTTTTAGTCAGCTTCGACGAAACTCTCCTCAGCTAGCGCGTCTTTTCGAAGTGACTGGCAGTCTTGTCACCTGACCTGAATACTACGCGCTGATTCGCTAAAACTTATCGGGTTTCGTTCACAAACAGCAAGTGCGCTTGTCGGTTTCTGCTGTAAAACATGTCCTCGCTTGTAAAACTTGTCTTGATGGTGGACAATACTGGGTTAGGGTTCAGAACATGCTATATATGGAGAATAACGCACGGCAATCAGTTCCGTTTATCGTTTTTTTAATTGGCCAATTTTTTTTTTATTCAATCAAAATCCAGTAAAAATGGTAATACTGTGAAATATTATTAAAATTTTAAATAAATGCTATTTGAATATATTATACCTGTGATGCAAAGCTGAATTTTCACCATCCATCATTACTCCAGTCTTTAGTGTCACGTGATCTTATATGGTACACACCATACTTCTTATTGTTGTAGAATTCTTTTCAGGAATAGAAAGTTCAAGAGAACAGGATTTCAGTCTTTTATAACATTATAAATGTCTTTACTGAGACTTTAGTTCAATTTAATGCGTCTTTGCTGAATAAAAGTATTAATTTCTTTAAAAGATATTTTTACCTGAACGCAAACTGGCCTAATTTGTATTATAATCATGTCTTATAACCCACAATGACATTTATCGTTTTGCCATATAAAGTGCACAGCTATAATAAAATTACATATGAAATGGTAAAACATGTAACGGTAACATTTTTTAGCTGTTGAAACCACAACCGTTTTGGATGTTTTTGCCTCTTGACAAAAATATGGTTGATAACTTTCAATTAAGGTAAATCAGATATTATGTAAAATTTTCCAATCCCTTAAAACAAAGTACTGCAACATTACCAGTAATTCATCTGATGGTAATATGATGGTACTTTGAAATATACTACGGTACTGAATGAGTCCCATATTCATATACATGACGCTTCAAATAATACCATGTCTAGAATCTATTGTATTACCATGATAATAGTACCATAATACTTTTTTTTTTTTGTAAGTCAAGCACTGTGGATCCAGAGAATTGTTTGTCTTGGGAGGAGAGTAGGAGAAAAGAAAAATGTTTGGCTATATCTCTGATGAAAATTTGACAAACAGTCCAAGAGACACCCTCCCCTCCAAAAAAAGAAAGAAATCCTTGTGGTGTAAGGCTTCAGTCTCCCTCATAAATATCAATTTTAACATGCAGCAGTGGAGATCAATACAATTTCAGCCATGGAATACGACTTAAGGAGTTGGCTTTATCTAATTGGCCTTCACTGAAAAATGAACTCTGCAGCCTTGATAGGCACAAGCGGCTTCAGGCCTGGGGGGCGGCGCTGGTGATCAAGGGTCTACTCTCTTTCTGTCCCCAGAACCACATCAATCACCTCTAAAGAGTCTCCCATCCCACTGCAATTTGTTTCTGGAGCGCCCAGGATCTTTCCCTCCCACAATGCCCTTCTCTCTCGCTTGCACGGTGGCCAGAGAAGAACTCATCCTGTCAGCACGTCGTTAAATAGTTGGGTCTAAAGGCTCTGAGTTATAAATTGTTGTGCATAATTTATTTTTTCTGGAGGAGAGAAATCTATTGTGAAGTTAACTTTATAGAGGTCCGCATAACAAAAGGGAATAAATGAATGTGTTAGGGGTGAAGAGGGATTCATCCATCTGAAGGAGTCGACCCGTAGGTTGTGTGGTCTGTAGACACGTCTATGGTTTCGGTTTGCAAAGGTCCTTTGCAAATACGGGCTGTTATTGAATATTCTACACGGCTCTTGGCTGGTGCTCATTTTTATGCGCCGTATCAAAGCCAGAAAGAGAGTTTATTAAATAATTGTATCTAAATCAGAGTAAGAGATTGAATTATGGATCGAACTCCTTAGATTGACTAAAAGACGTATTGTGCATTGTCTGAAGCAAAAGCGAACGAAAAAATTTAAACTGGCTCCACAGAGATTTTGCATTTGCATCCACCATTTTTTTCTCTTATATCGTAATAAATGATTTTTGTGTTTCAGGGCCGAGCTCTCCTGCACTGGGCGTGTGACAGGGGCCACAAAGACTTGGTGTCTCTACTCTTGCAGAATAACGCTGATATCAATAGCCAGGTGAGTCTGTGAACGCACATAAAGACATTCTGGCTGCTAACAATGACTAGATAATTTCATGTTAAAGCTGATAACCGACTTGACGGCCAATAAGTATTTTGTCCATCAAAAAACGCCATTGCACAATGGATTGCTGTGAACTGCAGGATTCCTACGCAGTTTGGAAAAGTCTTAAAAATTATGATTTTAGTATTTTCCAGGTCTGGAAAAGTATGGAAACATATTTGTTATATATTTCCTCTCTTCAGTTTTCTGAAATATATAAAATGGAGAATTTATAGAAATAAATCTATCATACAAGCAGAGTGATTTCATGGCAAAAGTTTACTGATTGTCAAACATGACTGAATGAATTCAAAGTGCTCATATTCATTACCCAAAACTGCTTGCCAGTCTCTTTTGAACTTCACTAATCACTCAAACCAGCGACACATTACAGTATCAAACTGATGAGTCAGAGGTGAATATGTGCAGGTTATAAATAGGGCTGCAACAATCGATTAATCTAATGATTATCAACTAATCAACGATTATATCACTGAATAGTATGTATGATTGATTATTACATTACAGTTGCACTACAGTCGGTCAAACTGCATTATTGCTGGCCCTAAAAATAGGACATATTAGTTCAAGCAACTATTCGAAAAAAAAATTGTCGACTAATCATTTCAGCCCAATTTATAAAGTGTTTTAAGTTTCTTTTCATCATGTAAGCAGGTTATCGCTTTGAGAAAACCAATGGGAAAAATCCTGAGAAAAAATTTACTGATGATTGCACTAATTCTGTGTAATGAACCATTTATGTTGAATAGTGCCTAAGAATCTACAGAGGTTTGGAAATTCGAGTGTGGAAAAATATGGAATTTTGTAATTGAAAATGTGTGGGAACCCTGGAACTGTATACAAGGTTTATGTTCAATGATATGAAATAAAACAAACAATATATTGACTTTTGAGATTAATTTAATTAATTTGATTAATTAATTAATTTCATTTCTTTAACGTTTTTAATCATTTGAAAGTATTTATCAATACTAGAACCAATATGATGACACATATATTATGTATATTAGGGATGCGCGATATAAGTTTATTATTATTATTGTTATTATTAATTGTGCATGCTCATTTCCTACATTTAGATGACCTTTGCTGTCATCTAAATTTCCCTTAAAATAAATCTGGTAACACTTTACATTAAAGTCTCATTTGTTAACATTAGTTAATATATTAACTAACATGAACTAACAATGAGCAAATCATTTGTTACAATATTTCTTAATCTTTGTTAGACTGTTTAAACATATTCTGTTGGACTGTAGTTTTTATGATGCTGCTAGAAAACACTTTTATTCAGAGACATGTTTGCATGAAATATTTCAAACATTAATCTTTGTTAACGTTAGTTAATAAAATTTCAGCTGTTCATTGTAGTCTATATTAAGTACATGTATTTAATTAATATTACTCAGTACTTATTTGAGTAAGTACAATGTAACTACATCACCTTATAATAAAGTATACCATTAGTATATTTTAATTATTTTGCTTTATTGAGATAGGACAGAGAAATGACAGGAAGTGAAGTGGGAGAAAGAAGGGGATGGGATCAGGAAAGGTCCATGAGCTGACTCAAAATGTTGGAGCACTGCTCACAATGCTATCGGCTCCAACCGTATACAATTTTAATTGTCCATTTATCGCTTGGATAGCATCAACATGAAAATAATTATATGCTTATCAGACTGAATTTTAATATCGCTGCATCCGTAGTGTATCCCTGCACACAAGTGCTGTTAACTCTAGATTTACTTCTTGAGTTACTACTGTCGTGGCAAATTCGATGTTTCTTCAGTTTCAAGATAAAGTATCCAAGTTCCAGGAGTTTAACTTTATTGTCAAGTAACAAAGTGAGATGCCAGCTTCACATCTGACTCTTGTTAGCCAGGGCACAGTTTTTATACATTTTTCTTGTCTGTTAAAACACAACAAAGTACTGTGTTTCTCTGGTATGATCCACCCCTACAGTTTTTTCCATGGTCTCATTTACAGGTGTTCGCCTTCTCTTATTGGAGCCTCTCAGTACTCCCCAACATTTTCACCACTGTCACTCCCCCAATCAAACTGCAGGTGTTGCCAATGTAATAGATAATTCTCTTTGTAAGGCTGGCCCACTGCCAACTAGTCAACATTTTTTGACTTATCTTCTCATGGTGGAATTTTGCCATTTGATGGTCAGCCCTTTCTCATAGGCGAAATGAAACATTATATCAAAAACACTCTTCACTCCCCGGAGGCAAGCGGTCTTCATGTGACACCCTTAACAATGATTTTATTCATTATACAGCCACCCGTTGTCTAGTGGAAAACTACCGGTACCAGCAAAATATGCTTAGTGGCCAGACAAACTTCTCAGATACCTCTGAACCTTGTAATCACAGTTATGTAGGTCATGAGGGCTCAAAACACTTCTGGCTTTTATAGTAAGCAAACTAATTCTACAATTGTTTTCTATAGAATAGATAAAATACTTCATCACTACTTGCATTATTGGTTGTTTCTTGGCAGTCAGTACCCGTTTTGAGCTAAATATGTATGAAGTTGATTTATAAGCTGAATACTGTAGACTTCTGTGTATTTTGTGTAGAAGTCTATGTTCTTTTCGATCCCAGAGCTGATAGATCCTCACTAATCTGCGAGAACAGTAAACTGGGAAGTCCTCCTGCCATCCTCCATCCCTGAGCTTAGCAGCGACTGTACTTTAATCATTTATGGATATTGTATCAGCGTATTTCAATGAGCGTTAAGCAACACACTGTAAGCAGGTAGCTGTATTTAAAAAAAAAAAACACTACAGGTCATAATAGCAGATTTGGCTTTGTCTTAAGCTGGCTGAATACTGCATTGGGAAATTAATACGGTGAAGTACAGTTATGCGGTCACTGGCTTGATCTGATTCTCGCTAAGACAAATCAATTGGAAGTAATCAGCCAAATTGTTTGCATTATACAACCCACATAATCAGAGCATTTGCAAATGACTCTTTTTTTTTTTTTTTTTTTTTTGTGGCGGTGGACCTTTATTGTGTGAGTGGAGAGAAAATGCTCGGCCTAGACGACAATCAATGCTCTTCTATTGTTGTATTTTAACAGGTACGCTAATGTGAAATCCCAACTAGAGCTACAAAAGAGAACATAACGTCATATTATATGAAATAGAATTTTATCACTGGCTCTGTATAGCATGAATAATCATATAAAGTTGTTGTGTGCATAATAACACATAATAACTTTTTTTTGATTGATTAATCAGTTACCATACTCTGTGTTATTATGCACACCGCAACTTTATATGATTATTTATGCTATACAGAGCTGGTGATAAATATATTTGGATTGTAGCTGAACATCTCTTACATGAATACAGCCATGTAGAATCTACACGTGTCCTTCAAAGTTCTGTGCCGTGATACTGCACTGACCAGCAGAAGGTGAATATTGCTGGACGACAGCAAGAGAATTATTGAGGGCAGATTTATTAAGTAGCGTTCAGGTGGCATGAGAGAAAATATGGCCGTGTTAAATCATGCTACTGCTCCTGCCAAAATTATTATCCTATGTTAATACTTTCAGGAAGTGTGATTTGATAGCGATATAAAACTTAGTAGCCACTCATTAGGTTCAAGTATGAGCCATGACTGCATTTGAAAAGCACACATCGAAACCACAAATAGCTCAGTTTAGACATATTTTCTTTTTCTTTTTTTTTTCTCAGGTACTTTGCTTTGTGTCTACCAAGTGACTTTGATTAAATAAAATGAAAAAGGCTTAAGTGAACACATTACCTATGAAAAATATTACAATAGACCATCATTGAATGCTGTCATGGGTGAACCATGAACTGTAAAAACGGTGAGGTCGGCGTTCACACATCTGTCATGTGATCCGATTTCAGCTTAGTGTTAAATAAAGATAAAAGTGGTTTATATTTTTAATTTGTTGATTGAAAAGGAGGGAGGGAAAAAATGCTATTATGTCTTCAATGAAAATTGTATTGAAATTAATCAACTGATGGACGCAGTGGTCGTGGAGTGTGGTAGTTTGAATATTGTGGTGTTTCCGTGTAATCCTGGATCAAGAGAACCACAATAGGAGCAAAAAGTCCCCTTGTTCTCTCAGATTAGCTCATATGCCACCTGTCAACAGCCACCTGGACAACATCACAGCGACAACATATATTTAGTTCTCTCTGCATAATTGAACAGAACTGGGACACACGGGAGAGTTTGGGGGGGACTCGTTTTTCCCGCTCATTGAATGTAGTTCATGTGTTGTACAGTCTGATATGTACTGGTAAAGTCGGTGTCCAGGAGTTCATGCATCTGTTGTTTTTAATTGCTCCACAGAGGATGAACACAGTCAGCTATGAAACCCACATATGAGACTATATGAGTGGTGTGGCACATCAAAAAGTATTCCTACTCTAATCAAAGCTGTGAAAGCATGTGTTTTCGCCACAACACGCCTATATTTTTGCATGGATTTTTTTTTAACCATATACAGTACTTTTTGATTTTTAATCTTATTAAAATGCTCACCAAGGCTGCATTTATTTGATCAAAAATACATTAAAATGTCATTTATTCCTTTTATGGCAAAAATTCTTCAGATATCATTCTAATATGCTGATTTGCTGCTCATGAAACATCACTTATTATCACAGTTGAAAACAATTGTGCTGCACAATATTTGTGTGGAAACTGATAAGCAAAATTTCTTTCAGGAGTTGCAAAGTTACTTCTAGTTAATAGAAAGTCTAAAATGGACCATCGAAATAAAGTGTAGCCAAAGACTCTTACTGACCCCAAACTTTTAAATGGTAGTATATATTCTACACATGTTGTAGCAAGGCTACACGATATACAAAAAAAAAAATTTGCTATTCTAAAATAATCCACGAAACGTTGCACTTTCAAGCAAAAAAAGTTAGCACTCACAGCTGATTGGTCTGTGTAATTGCACATTCAGAGGTGACCTGCAACTTTGATGTTTCCAGTGTCTTCACACCTTCAAGCCCGATGCTGATGAAAGATCCAGTTTTCTGTTAATACCAAACAGAACACACACACCATTTATTAGAAATCTGATTCTGGTCAAGCTCAACCCATTATTGCAATCACACATCTACTAGCTGTATCTTCAGTCTAAAAAATGGATGTATACAAACACATAGTTCTGTTCTTAAACTTTTTAAATTCTTTTTATTGATTCTAGTTAAGCATGTTAAGCAAGTTTCAGTGGCATAATCAGAAATTAGAGCATGGCACATGGAATTTAATGAGATTAGCACAACAAAGCATGTTTTTAGTCTCAAAAGCCTGACTAATGAGTGCTTCAAACAAAGAAGCACTTTTGGTGAAACTTCTAGGAAAATATAAAACATTATGGTAATCATTTTGTGTATATTTTTGCTTTGCTTGGAAGGCAGCTTTGTACTGTTGTTCTTTGAGGATTCAGGTTAAGTATAAAATAAAATATTCAGGTCCAAATCTGAAACTTCTGCCTTTGACATAAAATGGCACTTTTAGTATGCTATCCATTATTGCTATAGTAAACTTTATACTTTTTAAGAAATTTGAGATTGTAGTTTTGACAATTGACTTCCATTAAAGGATTAGTTCACTTCAGAATTAAAATTTCCTGATAATTTACTCACCCCTTTGTTATATAAATGTTTGTCATCCATTTTTGTCTTTCTTTCTTCAGTCGAAAAGAAATGAATTATGCCAGGATTTTTCTATATATAGTGGACTTCAACAGTTACCAAGGGTTGAAGGTCCAAATTGCAGTTTCAGTGCAGCTTCAAAGGGCTCTACACCATCCCAGACGAGGAATAAGGGTCTTATCTAGCAAAACGATCGTTCAATAAAAAAAAAAATGTATATACTTTTTAACAACAACTGCTCATCTTGCACTGCTCTGCGATGTGCCACGCATAACGTAATCACATTGAATACATCCAGCGTGACAGGAAGAAGTACCGCGGTAATCTCATTTTGTCCTCCAACTTTAAAATCTTCCGACATTGATGATTTATCTTTTTTTGTAAAGGGCGTTTGACTTAGTCTTTGCGCGATTGCATTGTAAACACTTGCCTTGTACTTCCGCCTATGTCACGTATGACCTTTCCAACATGATTACTTGAATCACGTGGCGCATCGCAGCGCTAGTGCAAGAGGAGCATTTGTGGTTAACTGTTTAGTGCAAGATGGCATTTTTTTTTAGTTGTTTTAGAAAATGACCGTACATTTGCTAGATAAGACCCTTATTCCTCATCTGGGATCGTGTAGAGCTCTATGAAGCTGCATTAAAACTACAATTTGGACTGTTGAATTCCACTATATGGAGAAAAATCCTGGAATGGTTTCCTCAAAAAACTTCTTTTCGGCTGAAGAAAGAAGACATAAACATCTTGGATGACATGAGTAAATTATCAAGAAATTTTAATCCTGAACTTATCCTTTAATTGAATATAAGCATTCAAAATGTGACACGCGACAATTATGACATTATTTTATATTATTGCTGATTTTTTAATGCCTTCCAGAAATGCAAGTATATAGTCAGTTTGTATTTTAACTCATTTGCTATAGTCAGATGGGTTGTTTTTTTTCAAATTTAGCTTGAGCTACTCTGTTTTTCTCTTCTTTATTTTTTGTGTTGGTAATTCTGTTTTTCTCTATCTTTCTCCTCTTTTCTTTGTGCGTATTCTTATGAAAACAACATGAGCCGCCAGCAGTGGAGGGTGAATCCCAGAGCCGCTGTGTCTAATTAATCCACTCCCCTTCCTGCACGGCTGCGCTGGCCACACGCTCTCAGTCCATCAGATTGAAATTCATAACTTAATTGAGGTCAGAGCCTGGAGCCGAGAGAACAAAAGGCCCTGGCGAGGACCAGGTAGATCAATAGTGATAAATATCTGCCTGTGCTACTTGTAGTTCATGGTGAAGAATCGTTTTGGGACAGAGAAAGGATGCTGTTTATTTACAGGTAATTTTGTAGTGTTGTTGAAATGGAGAGATTTTATCGCCATTTTTTTTTTTTTTTTTTTTTTTTTTTGCTACCGTAGGTTCCTGAAAGGAGTTAAGGGTTTGATTTGGTTTTTGATAATGTCACCTGTTGCATAATGATGCAAATGTAGTTGGAAGTACTACATTAAGTAGGCTTGGCAGGAAAAGGCAGTATTTGAGTTCTCATTCTCAAGTTCTCGCTACACACTTTCTTAATCCCAGCAATTGTTTAAAATTCCCTGTTGAGAACATTTTTACACATTCAGGTCCTTCTGTTGCTGCCACAGGTCCACTATAACAAATGGTTCCATCCTCCACATCCTAACAAATACCAGAGGCAATCTGTCATAAGATTGGCGAGGAGAGGCGTCCAATCGCCAGCTGCATGAGAATGGGGCTCAATGGTGGGATGGTTTAGCCGGATGGGGGTGAAACACCTGAGAGCCACACACTTACAGCTCCTTCACTGGAGTTTTGCCTCCGATCTGAGGCTGGCTTTGCTATACAAATTGTAATCATTGTAGGGTAACATTTGAAGCTCAGAGTAGCAGTGGAGGGCAGTCAGTGATTTTGGTTTCTCTAGTTTTGATTGCTAGTTTGGCGAGTGTTGTGAAGTCCAATTCAATTTAGTGGAGAAAAAAAAAGCAATTTGTGTGAGTCATCGTTTAAGAATGTTCCAAGAAGTCCCTGTTCTGCTTTTTATTTTGAAGTGAAAAACTGTTTATCATTGTTTTTCAAGTAGGTGAAATAGATTTAATCGAATGTTGGTTCCAGTTTGACTCTCAGCATTCTCTCTTGCAGCCAAGTGATTTAAAAGTGCTTTGCGAATTGGTTCAGCCTTATGCTTTTGTCCACAACTTGCATTGAATTCAATGTGCGCATTTTATCAGTTATAGCATGCCGTTATTTTGGGGCAGTCGTGGCCTAGTGGTCAGACTGGTAGGTTACGGGTTCAATTCTCAGTTACCACATTTGGCCTTCACTTTTCACTTTCAGTAGTAGTTTAAACAGACACGAACTGTGTATTTAAATGGCATAATTGTCATTCTTTTTTTTAGTATGAGCACACCTTCTTTATATGCAAATGAGACTTATTATGGAATATTATGGTCTTATTTCCAAAAGAGGGCACTATTTGCCTGTCAAAATGAACATTGTTTACTAATAATATGAAGGAAATAGTGCAATTGTATTTAAATTATGTTTTGAAGCGGCATTAATTATCGAATTATGATTATTAAAGGATGGAGAACAACATTGCAACCAGTCAATGAATATATTACAATGTAAGCGAATGCACTTTCTTCATTTAAAGAGCTTATACAGCATTCCTCAAAAAGTTGAGCAATTAGCAATACCAAGGTCCTGGGTTTAATTCATGACATGTCTGACTGACATGTTAAGCGTTTTCAGAGTCGTATTTAGGGCCGTGAAAATGTAACACCGATGTCCCTACAATAACGGACCGGTGTGTAAAACTCTCGTCCCCCATTGACTACCATAGTATTTATTTTTCCTGCTATTGTAGGAAATGGGGGGCAAGATCTGTTTGGTTACTGACATTCTTCCAAATATCATCCTTTGTGTTCAGCAGAACAAAGAAACTCTCAAGTTTGGAACTACTTGAAGACAGAATGATGACAGAATTTTCATTTTTGGGTGAACTAATCCCTTTAAGTCGTATCATTCCTCACATATTTTTGCCGCACCGGCTGATTTGCATAATTCCTTTAGCGAATCGTGTGCTAAAATGTAGAAAGCACGTGAAAATAAACGACGCTATCAGCGGGCGCAATTCATTCTCATCGAAGTGTTTCATTCCAGCCGCAGGCAGCTAAACTCCTCTGATGAAAAGCCTCTCCAGAACCATCTGTTTCTCTCTCTTCCTGCCGCCTTGCCACAATACGTACACTCAACAGTTTTCTTCCTGTTTTCAAACCATCCACATAAATTGTGAAGGACATTAAAGCTGTCCACAGCTGTGTGCTGAGAAAGAGGGAGAGAGAGAGAGAGATTGAGCATATTTCCCAGCAGGGGCAGAACTTGCCCTGTGGTTTATTAGTTTTCCCCCCACAGCGATTTAGCTGTGCCTGCAACATTGATTTTCATATTAGAGCGGTTTATGCATTTATTTATTTTATGTATTTCTTTTTGAACTGCTCTGATGATCCTGGACTTGCCCATGGTAATTCTCTGCCACTCTTGGCCCATGTGAAATTGCTTAATGGATCCTAAGACGTCCCCTGGGGTGGACACTGAGGCGCAGACACAGACGAGAGGGGGGCGGGACTGGATTCCACGAATGTGTTTTGTTTTCATTTGTGCTTCTTCTTAAATGCTCTGCGTTTACCCAAGGACTGTCAATGGGAAAAGAGTCACTAATTCAAAAAGAACAAAAACAAAACCCAGACAATGATTTAATGTGGTTGTAGGAAGGCGTGAGTGCCGGTTATGCAGCTGATTAACATACGTACGCCGTTGTGCATTAGAGAAAAGAGAGGTGAACGCTGCTCTGCCTCCAGGATTGACTGTAAAAGAAAAAAATCAATCAGTCGTGCTGCTACTAATCAATCTCCCTCTGAATATTACAGCCAACTTAAACAGCCCCGTTCTCCTTAAGTGTTTCTTTGGAAAACAATGTGTCTTTCTATATCTCTCTTTGTCTCTCTCTATGCCTTTTTTACTACTAAGGCACTGATTTAAGTCAGCTAGGTTAGAAAATTGCATGCAAAAAATGTCATTGTGCTTATATTCTCAATTAAGGTACGTATTTATTCCCAGAAATAAGGATTTAGTGAAGTATTAAGCCTAAGTCACGAGAGCCTGTGGTAAAATTATTGCAACTTGAGTGATTTATTGCTTTTATTCAACGGCAGCAACAGTAGCATTATAAAAATGAACCAATGTTCATTAAATAATTACAATAACTGCATCTGTCAAAAACTGTAAGTGATAGTTCATATGACGACTCACTGCATTAATACAGATTTTAATTGAATACATTCATGTGCGATAGTGACTTTTAATATTACGTCCACCATCTGCATTTTCTAAGAATTGTCGTTAGTGTGATGGACACCTTCCACTGAACTTCTCTTTATGAAGATGTGCTTGAGTGTTTTGAGATGGTACCGTGAGGGGAAACAGCCTGACCTGATCTTTACAGAGGGTTTGTCAAGGACATTTTGGGATTGAGTGATATGCACTGACAGGCTAACCCTCACACACACAGACTGGCTGGCAAGGTTAACACACTGCACACAGAGGTGAAATAGATTCAATTAGGAGCGGTCCACCCGCCTGATCCTTTTAACACAGCTTTCCCATCGGGAAAGTACCCTTGTGCGCACACTTATATGGGTCATTCCTACTTGTCTTCCTCAAATGCATCTCAATATATTGGTTAAAATATTAAGCTCTGACTTTTTAAAAGTTTTTGTTTTTAATAAGTTTTCTTTAATCACAGTTAGGGTTGGACACTTTTCATGGAAATTAATGGGACTATATGGGAGTCAACAGTAATTAACGGGAATTAAAGGCACACTATGTAAATTTTTTGCCGCTAGAGGTCGCGTATTCAAAACAAACGCGTAGCTTGATGATACCTTGATTTCGTGGAATCATGGGAGATGTTGTTTTCATGTCTACAGCTGGTCGAAAAGAATCGGGACGGGACTCGGGCACAAATCATGTTCAGTTTATTAACGTTACTGTAGTATGAAGTACAGAGTGCCGCTGCTAATGAAAGACGAGCGCAACACATGTCTCGAGAGTAGCAGAACTATTATTATTATGTCGCAGTCACCACTTCCACTTCTTTGGGATAAGTATTTGAGGGGTAAAGCAGCACTGTTTTATCATATTAGATACATTTGTGTGTTGAAAGTTGTTATAGTGTTATTCTGTGTTCGCTCAGCGGCTACTATGAGACACACTGTAGTAAGCTGGATCGATATTAGGCATGGTAAAACATTTACTCGCTGTAAATCAAGAAAACAACATGTAAACAATAAGACTTACTGTGTTGAGCTATATAACATGTTTTCTGTCGATGAATGCATCCATCCAAACAGTTGCTGACCTGTAAAAATAAAACACATAATATATTAAAGCGGCATTGGTGTTTTTATGGTTTCTACAAAATAAAACCGGAAATCGAGGGTAACATGGGTATGATGTAATTGATAGGTGACGCACTGACACGGTCCGTGTTCTGGTTAAAATGGCTTGTTTCTCTGGATTTAAACATTCTTGGAAACATTTGGGATAATGTAAGTGCACAACTCAAAATATATAACACTGTTCTAGTGGTTTTGGGATATTTTAATCCAAAAATCGTACATAGTGTGCCTTTTAATGCACGTAAATTGGAAATTTGCAAAATTGCAGGTTAGCCTAACAGGGAATTGAATGTTGATGACGCCAGCTTGTAGCATAATCTTGGTTAAAACGACCAGATTTAATGCAAATTCAGTTTAATTTCTACTCCTGGGCATTCCTCAATCACATGCACACAGCATACTACTTACTGCAGGGCTGTTGAGGATTGAGAGGAAAAATGTAGAAACCAGATATCAAGGGATTGAGTGATCATAGAGAATGTTTATTTTATTCAACATTCATGCTTTTGGGTTGTTCACTGAAGGAATAAAGTTCTACTCACAAATAAATCAGTCAAAATGTAATTTTTTAAAATTTGTATTAGTTTGCCTGCATGTTTGGAAGGATGCAAAAGCTGAATTTTCAGCATCATTACTCCAGTCTTCAATGTCACATGATCCTTCAGATATCATTCTAATATTCCGATTTGCAACTCAAGAAACATTTACTATTATCAATGTTGAAATTATGAATGCTTTACATAAATCAAGTTACAAAATACCTAAACTTAACCAGAGAATAATTGATCATACCCTTTTATAGAAACACCTCCTTAAATGCCAATTCATTTTTAAACATTACAAAAGATCCTGCATAACAGCAATGACCCATACATGCATAACTGTTCCCTCTGTATAACCTAAACATCTTCAAATGAATGCATGCAAAAGAACAAGAACTGCTATTTTGTAATGAAGAGGGAACCCAGACAATCATATATCTTGTATTCTATCTGTCTAAGACTGTAGGTGTTATGATCATGCATAATGCTGCATTTTCAGCATGCTCTGATTAATGGCACCTGCTCATCATATGCGTATCTGCATATGAATGCCATGTGGTTATATCGATTCACTCCTCTGTCTGTCCCTCTCTCCTCCTCCTGCCTACTGCCAGGGTCATTAAAAACCCCTGCGCTCCCTGTGTACAGTGATCATAAATCATAATTGCATGTGCATTTTCCCCATTTGTTTAATGTTTCTGCCCGGGACAGCACAGGGAAAGAAAGCGAGCGAGAGGGAGAGAGATAAAGAGAGAAAGGGTGTTCCAGGGAGAGATTTAGTCGTACTAGATAAAGCTGTGATGGTGGCTCCCAGCACACCTACCATATGCCGCGGGGAGCTGCCGGGTTGTGCTGGTATGAAAACATGAAAGCTTTTAGTGACCTGGTGGGCAGCGTATGTATGCCAGCTCCTGTTGAAGCCTACACAGATGGTACTAGTGGACAGTCTCTACCGCAGACGCCACAGAGACTAATCCGTTTTACTATTAAATTTCACCTCATCTTCACTATTTCTATCACTCTACTTCTTTATGCTTGATACACTGTCCTTTTTCCATTAATCTCTTTTATGTTGTGTCTTCCTTTCTGTGTCTTTCTGCTCTGTGTTGTCATCAGTGGGCTCTTTTAGGTGTTCCTTTTTTGGCTAATCTGATTGGACGATGCTCCTTTAATGGATTGAAATACATAGAATGTTAGTGATAGCAAAGAGAAGTGTTCTGGTTTTTTAAAGAGGACCTATTATGCTCCTTTTCACAAGATGCAATATAAGTCTCCGGGGAATAAAAGATATATATGAAATTTGCCCCTATTTGGCTGTGAGCAAAAACACACTGTTTTTGTTTGTGTCCCTTTAAATGCAAATGAGCTGCTGCTCCCGGCCCTCTTTCCAAAAGTTGCTCAACAACAACAACAAAGCTGGAGAATCTCACGCATACCCAAAATGATAATTGTCAGTAAAGGTGTCCTGCCTTACATTGTTCAAACCGGAGTCGGACACTGATGGAAAGACTCGAGAAGAAGTTACAACTTTTAGGATGGAACTGGACGTTTCTGAATGGTTAGTGGATAAATTTATGCACTTGCTGTGGAGTTGCTTAAACTTATCGAATAGTATGTGCCGTCATGTTAATCTTTTGTGCAAACTCCGGTGTTGTCACATGTCGATTAACCTGTGGGAAAATTTTCTTACCATCGCATCCCTTTTACTGGGTTTTCCTTTTTCACGTTTCCTGTGTTTGTAGATCCACCAGGGACCCGATTGCTGCATGTAAACATGGAATGAAATCAGATTTTCATGATATGATTTTCTGATATATACAGTAAAAACAGCCCTATTGTAAAATTTTATCATTTAAAATAGCTGTTTTCTATTTAAATATATTTAAAAAATGTAATATATATATTTATAATTACTCCAGTCTTCAGAGTCACATGATCCTTCAGGAATTTTCTACTCAAGAAACATTTCTTCTTATTGAAAGTGGTTGTGCTTAATAATTTTTTGTGTAAATAGAGATTCATTTTTATTAGATTCTTTGAATAGAAAGTTCAAAAGAACAGCATTTGTTTAAAATGGAAATCTTTTATAACATTATAAATGTCTTCACTGTCACTTTTGATCAATTTAATGTGTCCTTGCCAAATAGAAGTATTAATTTCTTTACAAAAAATCCCCAAACTTTTCAACGGTGGTGTATTTGCCAAGTGCAAAGGTGCAATGAATTTAACATGCTGCTATTGTCAGCATAAAAACAAGAGTAAAAAATTTAAATTTTGAGGTTTTCATCTCAGACTTTTGAACCGCACTGCTTTTTTCTGTCTTTCAATGAAATAGTTTTATATGATCCACATTGTCATCTTTATATTAAGATGTGAATTGGTTTTCTATATAAATATATATATATTTATATATGGATTCTCTCACACATTTGGTGCGTCTCAGTGATAGCTTTGTTTTCTGCAATGCAAGGGAACCTAGGGGTCTAGTATTTTCTCTCTATGTGGTTTCCTGATTAGAGGTTTGCTTGGTAAAAATGCTATGCTGGCTTCTTACTTGACTTTTCCGCTTCTCCCTTGAAAACCAAATGGAGGACAATCCAATTTATGCTTGATTCCATCAGTCTGCTCTAGAGACATTAGTCCCTGACCCCCTTACACACGCACACACATAAATACATATAAACATGCTCTCACACATACATGAGCACACAGAGCTGCATATAGGACTTTAAATGCTCCATATGAAAATGTATTTTATTTGCAACATTGCAAAATCATTTAATTTTTTTATTATTATTTTATTTTGGTGAGTTGGATCAGATATTGGAGAAGCATCAAACTAGTGTCCACCATACATATGAATTCCTCTGTACTCTTTAAAAAGCATCCTTGACCAGTGCACTTAAAATATAAGATGACTTTGCTGTTATTTTAAAACAGAAAAAAGTGGTATAAACTAGGTGTGAAAAGACTAACTTCAGCAGGTATGTCTCGATCCATTTCCCATGAGTCATAGCAGTTTATGTGATAGCCAACCTGTTTGTACATACACTCGCTGTGAGCCAGAGCTCAGGGCCGATGTGGATGTTTCCTGCACACAAGATTAGTGAAAGAAGATTATGTTTTATAAAGCCCTCACTGTTTAATTATGGCTATATGTATTTATGTGCATTTCCATATCCTGCGTCGACCATTCTCATGAACATCTGCCACTCTTATTATTCTACCGAGAAAGAAAGAGAGAGAATTCTGCTTATTTTTACTTTTGATCTCATAACAGTTGTGTGGGTAAAAACAATAAATAAAGTCATTAATTAACTAATTTCTGTATTTAGAAAATAAATTCCCATTTATTTTAAGCAATGTTTCCTTTACAATGATGGTAACCACAGGTTTTGGCAGAATAGCATTGTTAAATCAAGCCCTTATTTATCATTATAGCACTTTCTATAATTTTAAGCCCTTTTTTATAAAAGTTATCGTCATTTTACCAAAGTCGCAAAAATTACTGTAGTAACTATGATAAAAACCAATGGTTAAAAACTGTTGTTTTTACATATATATCAAATCATTTTTGAAGTTTTTGCTTTATATCTGCATCACAAGAAAAACAATTTATTAAAAAAATTCAAATAATAAAAAATTGTCGCATTTTATTTTGTAAATAACCGGTATTCCTGGACTCTGTGTCCTGTTTAGAGAGAAGTTTCTGTATCAGAGAAGGTGAGGAGAGAGACTGCATCAGTATTCTGTTCGTCTAGTGGGATTTTAACCAGCTAATCCAATCAGAGAGCCCCTAGAGTCACTCTCTCGCCTCTCTGTAAACAATAGCATCTGACTCTGGGATCGTTTGAGAGCCCTGGTCCTGGTGTGATGAAGATTTTTGTTTTTGGAACAATGGGATCAGACTTTAGCAGCATATGATTGATAGGGCCATTTGCCATCTCTGTAATTTGGAGAAGAAATTTCACTCAGTTACAGCTTAAAAGAACTTTGAGTTTCTGAACGATGGCATCACTTTTGCGGCATAATAGCGGTTTCAAAGCCTACTGTGCTTCCAACTTCATTTTAAAGGATCATAAGCACCCCTGAGTTTGAAGTCTGCTTCATAAAGAAATCAGCAAAATAGCCTATTTTGCAGCATCATGTTTCCCAGAATGCACTGCGACAAGTTCAGTAAAAAAAAAATTAAATCTAAAATGGTGGTCAGAGACGCTTTATTATACCATATTTTTCAGAATGTCACTTTTTTATGATCTGAAATGTGCTGCGCCGATAGCCTCGTGGGCAGCTCTCAGACATATAACGCCGTTGAACTTCGGTGATCCAAGTTCGAATCCCGGCTCGCGGACCTTTCCTGATCTCTCTCTCTCTCTCTCTCTCTCTCTCTCTCTCTCTCTCTCTCTCTCTACCTCTCTCTCTCTCTACCTCTCTCTCTCTCTACCTCTCTCTCTCTCTCTCTCTCTCTCTCTCTCTCTACCTCTCTCTACTTGCTTCCTGTCTACATATTTTCCTATCATAATAAAAGGCAAAAATGCCCAAAAAAAATTAATCTTAGAAATGTGCTGCAACTTAAAATGCAATTAACACCAAGCACCAAAACATGCGCAAAGTGCACACAAATGGATTTAGAACTAGAGAGGTGTGGAGGTTATTTGTATAGCACATTTCCCACAAGCTTTTGCTTTAAATTTATTGAGGCAAGATGTTTATTATAAATTCTGTTTATAATGAATTAATTTATGTTTGTTTTATACTTCTGATTTAGCGTTAAATTTGGATTTGTTATGGAGTGCCGGGGACTGAAATACACATTTGTAGCGATCATAATATTTGTAAATGTTCTATTTCACATTTCGGTATTTTACATTATCTCTGAAAGTAATAATAAAATGTGACTTATAGACCTTATGTAGCTCCGCCCCCTTTTTAGCGCCGCACTCGTTGCGCTCTGTCTTCCAGTTTGTATTCCCACAGCATGAAGGTAAGATTTTACAGATTTATGAATGAACCGCTTGTTTTAAAATCTTCCCACTCTACTAACAATCATTACGACATCCGCTTCAAACATCACTATTCTCATGATAACTTTCGCTAACTCTACAATAAGTAAATTCACTTCACTAGCTAATCACTCTTCGTCAGCATTGCCACAGAAATATACAGAAGATGGCTGCGCACTTGTATCTCTGACACGTAAGATCAATACGTCTATCTGTTTTTTTCACTCAACAATGTAATTTTGATCATACAGTAAATAAGTTTATATTGAACTCCATACTAAAACGTACATTAAATTAAAAGACTACATTTGTTAGTGTTGCATTGTTAACTTTTCAATATAATTAAAGTCTACTGTCAGATGCCAAAACTATGCAAGGCCAAAAATATGTATGACCTGTATAGTAAATCCTCTGCACAAGAGTCTGTACAGCTAATGATTTTGTCTATGGAGAATAATGCAGGCTGATGTTGTGACGGAGGAGCAAACGTGCGACATGTCATTAAACTGTAGTTCTCGTTGGGTTCTGATGATCTCCACCAACCACCAAGCCAAAACAATACTGCCGTTTATCATCATTATAAGGGTGAAGAAGGCACATTGAAGTGGCAATTATAATATAATTTGGCCTGACGACACATGTCATCCACAGAACTTCCTTACCCCTTGAGTGTTGCGTTCCACTGGATTTATAACCACACGCACGCAGGATCCTTAATCCTTGCCCTAAATATGGCTTTCTCTGCATCGTACCTCTGATACCACAAGCCGAGTGGCAATTTGTCACCAGCACACCAGGCAGATTGGGCCTATTGTATAAGCATCTATTGTTGTGTGATGCCCTCAGTCCCCGCGGCTAAAGCATCCGACACGGTCCCAGCAGGGGACAATGAATAGATCATCCTAGACCTTTATACACATACAGCACGATGGCCTCATAGCCTTGTTGAGCACGTGGGTCAAAGGCTTGTTCATATTAAACTGGTTTGTATATCCACCCAAACAAAGTCCTCAAGCTCCTCTGATCCTGGTTACTTGTTCAAAAGTCTGTTTTGGAGGTTTAGGCTCTGATTGTTTATCTGTCAGGAAATCAATGTTTAATCTGTTCACCTAATCCCTTCAAAGTCGAAATCACCTGTTTTAGGTTCTGTCATGTGGCGGTAGTTGAACTCAACAGGCAGGGCTTACACTTGAACATGTTTGTTTGTTCTTTTTGGAATCTTAAGCCATTATGGATAATGAATTGGAGAATGTCTGAAGAGTTTCACGTCTCTATCTCAAAACTTCTTTCTTTTTCTCTCACAGGATGATGAAGGACAGACAGCACTGCACTATGGTAAGAAACTATGGCGAGCAAAATCTTAATTCTTAAAATGCAAATGTAAGTCATTTATGGTAAAGGAATGTTTTGGGTTTAATGCATGTTTCACACAAATGTGCATTAAAGAGTTCCAGAGACTGATTACATGAAAATCCATCCAGAGGATTTTCAACAACAACACTAATAAATGGACCACTTTACACCTCAGATAACACAGTTTTGTACTGAAGAATTAATATAACTGGTTTAACAAAACAAAATATTATTAAATTATTATTAATTACTGATTTTAAACCGTCTATATTGTCTTGTCCCATAGACTTCCATGGTAAATGGATTACTGTGAACACAGTTTTTGTTTGTTTTTCCAAAGTGAGAAACGAGTAATTCTGAGTGATTTTTGTTGTTGTTGTTGTTGTTGAACTACGGTGCAAAAAGGGTTAGTTCACCCAAAAATGAAAATTATTAAGTCATTATTTACTCACACTCATGTCGTTTCAAATCCGTGAGTCTTTCGTTCATCTTCGAAACACAAATGGAGATATTTTTAATGAAATCTGAGAAATTTCTGTCCCTCCATTGACATAACGGACACTTTGACGCTTCAAAAAGTTCATAAAGGGATCGTAAAACTAATTTTTGGAAAATAGATCATGATATATGATGAACAGATTGAATTTAGGCTTTTATTCTCTTACAAACATTGATCGGCGAACATAAACGTAAACTCAAACATAGATGCTTTGACAAACCTCATTGGTTGTTGTGGAAGCTCAAACGTGCTGCGTAACACACTAGAATGAATCTCATTGGTTATCATATGTTAAGCAAACATGCTAGAGTCTTCCGTTTACCACAACTGATGTGTGAGTTGATGAAAGTGTGAGTATATGTGACCCTGGACTACAAAACTAGTCATAAGTCACACTGGTATATTTTTAGCAATAGCCAACAATACATTGTATGGGTCAAAATTATCAATTTTTCTTTTATGCCAAAAATCATTAGGATATTAAGTAAACATCATGTTCCATGAAGATATTTTGTAAATTTCCTACCTTAAAAATATAAAAAACATTATTTTTGTGAGTGGATATGCATTGTTAAGGACTTCATTTGGACAATTTTAAAGGCGATTATCTCAATTTTGAGATTTATTTTGCACCGTCAGATTACAGATTTTCAAATAGTTGTATTTCAGCCAAATATTGATCTATCCTAACAAACCATACTTTAATGGAAAGCGGTCAGGTATATGGTCCATATTGTGTTTCGAAGATGAACGAAATTCTTAAAGGTGTTGAATGACATGAGGGTGAGAAATTAATGACAGAATTTTCTTATTTGGGTGAACTAACCAAGGCTCATTTATTTGATCAAAAATACAGTTAAAATCATTTTAAGTAATAATGTGAAATATTTTTCGATTTAAATAATTCTGTTAATGCATTTAAAATGTCAAAATGTCAATTGTCAGCATCATTATTCCAGTCTTCAGTTTCATGATTCTTCAGAAATCATTCTAATATACTGATTTGCAGCTCTAGAAACATTTATTATCAATTATCAATTATTATTTTTCTGGAAAATGATTTTTCTCAGGATTCTCTGATGAATAGAATGTTCAAAAGAGCAGCATTTATTTGAAATACAAATCTTCTGTAACATTATAAATGTCTTAACCTGTTCAGAAATATTTACTATTTTTGGTTGAAATCAATAAAATGGTTTCTGAATTAAGTTTTTATCCACCTCACCTCACACGTTACAGGAGAAAGGTGTGTTTGTGTGTGAGTGGGGGTATATTTGTCCCCACGGCCACACGTGTGGTAAACAGGACCTGTAATAATCACCAGTTGTCCCTGAGGAAATCAACAGTGTTCCTCTGTCATGTGACACTACACATGGGCGGCCTCCAGGCCCTTGTTCTCTATGTGTGTGTGTTTGCCATCTGTCCTCAGGTTGGTCGCGTGGCAGGGTAGACGCCTGAAGACGAGCACCCCTTAGGGAGGGAGAGCAGAAAAATGATAGGGGGATGGGATATAAAAAAGTGACTAATAAACATAAGCGATGAACTCAGAGAGACGAATAGCACAGAATGAAAATTCATTTCCACCTCTCCCTGTGTGGGGCCATGCGGCTGACACATGATTAATTGAGGGGTTTACAGCACGCTGTAAATTGTTCTTCTTCTCTACGGCTCCCCAGAGGCACGAGGGGCTTTACAGCCCAAGGACCCGCACGCGTGCCGAAAATAAAATATAGTAACAAAAAAATGGACTAGAGGAAAAATTCACAATGTTTTATTTTTTTGCTTCATACTTAAAGTGATAGTTCACCCATTCTGTCATCATGTACTCACCCTCTTGTTGTTTTAGACTTGTAAGATTTTCTTTCTTGCGTGGAACTTAAAAGAGATATTTCATACAGTGGAAGTAAATGGGGTTCAAGGATAACCTTAGTCACCATTCACTTTCATTGAATGGAAAAGAGCATTTTGGACATTCTGCAACTTCTTGTTAGACACAAGAAAAAAGTCATATAAGTTTTAGAACAAAATAAGGGTGAGTAAAAGATGACTAATTGAAAAATGATTTTCTTGTGCTTACATTTCCTTTTCTTGCTAGTGGATCTCGCTAAGGAACTAATCACTCTATTTACATTTAATCATTTAGCAAATGCAAACACTCAGATATGAGAAAAAGCACAAGCAATTTATTGTAACAACTATATTAACTATACCATAATACCATAATATTTTATACTTAACTTAATTTGATCACATTTTATTAAATATTCTAATTTAATAAAATAGTATTATTAAATGTTATTATTTTTAAAAACAAAAATTGTTTATATTTTTGCCTTCCATACAGTAAAATGTTTTAAAAATCCCAAACACTATTGAATAGTTTTTTATTATTATTATTTAAAGAAATGAATGCTTTTATTAAGCAAGGACGCATTAAATTGATCAAAAGTGACAGTAAAGACTTTTACATTATCACAAATGGTTTGTATTTCTAATAAAAGCTTACATTTTTAATAACAAATGCTTAAATTTCTATACAAAGACTTGAAAAAAATCTTGGTCATCATCTTTTCATCTTTGACAATAAGAACTAATGTTTCTTGAGCAGCAAATCAGCATGTTTTCTGAAGGATCATGTGACTCTGAAAATTCAGCTTTGCCATAGCAGGAATAAATTAAATTTTTATATACAGTAAAATAGAAAAAATGTATTTTAAATTGTAATAATATTTACAATATTACTGTATTTTTTATCAAATATGTGCAGCTTGAAGAGCATAAGAGACTTCTTTCAAAAACATTTAAAAAATCAGTAACACTTTATTTTACAGTGTCATTGTTACACGTTACATGTATTTACTATAGTAATAACTAGAAATGATGCATAATTACATGCAATTAACCCTAAAACAAGCCCTCATCCTAACCCTAAACCTGTAGTAAGTACACACAGTTAATTATTATTACTCAGTACTTAAATGTATAATTACACTGTAATACTGACACCTTAAAATAAAGTGAAACCAAAATCATACCGACCCCAAAATTTTGAAGGGGGACTTGAGCCATTTATAGAGATCAGATATCATCTCTGATCTCCTGACTTGGGCCAGTAAACATTCGCTTAGCAACGACCTAGCAATGCCCTAGCAATCACATGGCAACATGCACACTCTTGAAGAACATTCTTGTACTCGCCTTCTTTCTCTTCCCTTATTCTCTCCTGGTTGGGGGTCTGAGGTTAAAAGCCACTCTTGTCACTCAGGGTTTTCCTGCTGACATCAGCCACTCACCTAAGAGAAAGAATAAGAAGAGCATTTTCCCTCCTTTTTAAAAGAAGCCAGTAGTTGACACAGACGTGAAAAAGCACTCAAGCTTAGAGGATTGTCCCTGCATCAGCGTGGCATGCAACACTAACAGGGTTACAGAAGTGCTGCCCCTCCCTGCCCTGCAGCCTCCTAATGGGGCGCAAACTGCCAGTGGGGCACAAATGCAAGTGTGCCTCTCAACTACAGGTGCAGTCTTCATATGCACTGTAACAATTACTTTAAGTGTACGGGTGAGAAAACTGGATTGGGCTCTTTTTGTCATGGCGGTGCTGCCTAAGAACTGGTAGCATTTTACTATCATTGAGATATATATTATAGTTTTTATTCATATTTTGAATTTTCATTAGTTTTTATTTTGACATTTTCTTTTTAGGTTTTAGTAAAACCTTGTAAACTTATTATTTTTTTATTTTATGTTTATATAGTATTTTATTACATTTTATTTCAGTTTTGGTTTATTTTAGTATATGAAACTAATTGAAAGTTACTATACTAGTATCAATTAACTATAATATTTTTATTGATAAAACGTGGTGCAAAATGGTTCAAATTTAAGACAATTTTAACATAAGAAAAAACTTATTAATTTCTCTCTGTTTCTCTCTCTCTCTCTCTCTGTATGTGTGTGTGTGTGTATATATATATATATATATATATATATACACACTCAACTTAAACTTTTGTTTGTTTGATGCGGTTAAATAAGACTAAATATTCTTAAATTTTGGTCGATAACTACATACCACAATACATTTTTGAAGATAAAAAATATAACATTTTTCCCATTAATAATTTTAATAATTTTTATAATTTTGATGAATTTAGATTTTTTAAATTCCTTTTTATCATATCTGCTTATTTCTTGGGTTCAGCAGTGCACTGTTTAAAAAACACAATTTGCAGTTTGAGAAAAGTAGTTAATTTGACGAGAATGTGTAATGTTAATTTCTCTCTATTTTATTAGAATAAAGCACTTCATTTGAATTTTGACTTGACATTTGCTTCTGAAGTTGCTCTGGCAGTATGTGCGAGACTCACTCCCTTGCACAAAATACAAATATACCCAGCAGTATTTGAATACTTTCTTGTGTTCCTTCTCTCTCTAGCCTCAGCTTGTGAGTTTGCAGAAATCGTTGAGTTACTCCTGAAGGCCGGAGCTGACCCGTCAATCAAAGATCAAGAAGGCTCCCTTCCAGAGGAGGTGACAGAGTCTAGTGCCATCTCCTCTCTCCTGCGCCAGTATACTGCTCCTAAAGGATAAATCTCACTCTGTGAAACCCAAAAATCAATCCCAACCCACATGATCACCATCCTGTTAAAAGTTTATACAAACTGTGCTCCTTATCCAGATGGTACATGCTGTCAAATCAACAATAGTTCCTGAAATGAACTCGATCAGCTCAGCATTTTAGAACTATTCTAGTTCATCATTTGGCTGTGGAGCACAGATGTTGTACTTTCAAGCAGTTAAGTTCAGACAACCTGTCCTCCCTGTCCTAGTTGATGATACATTCCAATGAATGTGTTACTGTTGTTACTATTAAAAACATGGAATCTTAAAATTTTGTCTCCTTTTTTTTTTAACTTGATTACTAAAGATTTTCTGCCAAATGCACTATTCTTTAATTATAGAATTACCAGAATCAGCATTTCTTTAGGAAGTCAATACAGAACGGTTTTAAGCATGAAAGTCAGTGTGTTTAAACTGGAATATACAGAAACTTTGACAATAAAATGTTAACAACAAGTCCTTCAACATCATGGTAGATGTCAAGTGCCAATTATTATATACAAGTACATTGAATTTTTTTTTTTTTTAAACTGGGGGAAACTGAGGCATGGAGCTTTAATAAGCACAATAATTGATAAGCTAGCTAATTTAGTGGATAGAATATTTTTCATTGTCAGTGAATCGAATATTAAATGTAGCATAATTATATACTATATTAGTTTTTGGTCTCTGGAGGGTAAATAGCATCAAGTATCTCCGTCTTTATGTTGTTATCATTGAATTATTGGTTGATTGAATCTTTATGCTTCAAGAACACAAATACTGGGCGACTTTGTTTTACTCAAAGCTCTACAGCTGATACACATTTGTTCAAAAACAATGGGATCACCCCGTCTCCAAATGTGCAGTAATACTTACAGCTGTTTGGTGAAATTTTGAGTCATTTCAATAAGAATCCACACGTTCACGAGCTTCACATGAGGTCGAAAAATGTAGATTTTCCCTCATGTTCAATTTGGTCACGTGAAATCTCCATGCTTGCCAACAGTAATATGCTCGTTTTGAAAGTGCTTCAGACATTGCTATGTTATTGACGATGGACTTTTTTGTCCCTCGAGATTTTGCAAAAATAGCTCTACTGTGACTGCACCTTAAATCGTCCTATGACTTATTGAATAAAAAGGGGACTCAAGTGGTTTGGGCCTGCAGAGCTGCATCCCTCCTCGAGAGCAAGATCCACTGCCAGTCACTTTAGTTATTCCATAGACAGGCAGGAATTATGGTATTGGTTTGTTTGTAAAGGCTGTTTGTCCCTTATTCCGGTAATTTCCATAAATCCACTAGAGTTGGGGGAGGGTCAATGCCGCTGACGGCATCCTCCGTGGGCTTGTCTGCACGACAGTGACACTAAGCCCATTACGTTTCCATTATGTGCCTCAATTTCCCCTTGAGCTCTTCACTTTTGACACGGACTCCTCTAAAATCATGTCCCATATTGCTCTGCTTTCTTTACTTAACGTTTATGCATTTTTACAAGTCGCCTCTCTGGATGCTTCCCTAACACCATTAGTGCCAGATGGTGGAGGTTTGTTACTCTCACTCTTTCTCTCTCTCACTGTCTGTCCCTTTTACTTTCTCTCTTTTCGTCTATCTCTTTCTCCGGCTATTCAGCCGCTTGTCCGGCTTAAATGGAATGACACGTACTGGACTACTCTTAATGCAATGCTTTACTCCAGCCTTGCTTAGAATTTGCCAGCCAGCAAAAAATGCTGAAAAATATCCCACTAATATCTAAAAAAAAAAAAAAACTTGTTTTGCTTGGTGTGCTATATGTAAGAAATAAAGTACAGTCAGCCAAACAGTGCAACAATATTAAAAACAAGACGGCACAAATTGGCAAATATAGATGAAAGTAGTGCCGTTTCAGACAGTTACCCAAAAAAAGTACTGCAGTAATGACATATTTTTGTGGGCTAACCTGGAAGTTAGCATCACCCTGGTTCCCTCAACAAGAACAGCTTCCAAATCATCAGTACTCATCTTACTGGATCTCATCTTGTCTGCTGCTTTTGACACAATTAATCCTCCTGTCATCCTCGTGACGAAGCGCATCTCAGGAACCACACTTCAAAGGTTTAAATCTTACCTCTCAGGTAGGTCCTTTAGGATGTCATGGAGGGGGGAGGTGTCCAAGTCGCAACATCCAGCTACTGGGGTGCCTCAGGGCTCAGTGCTTGGACCACTTCTCTTCTCCATCTACATGTCATCACTGGGAACTGTCATTCAGAATCATGATTTTCATATCACTGCTATGCTGATGACTCAGAACTCTACCGTTCATTCCAGCCAGATGATCCGACGGTAGCTGCTCGCATCTCAGCCTGTCTGACAAAGATTTGGATGAAGGACCACCACGTTCAACTCAACCTTGCAAAGACAGAACTGCTTGTGGTCTCAGCATATCCCAACACATCAATGCAACTTCAGCTAGGTTTGTTAACCATAACTCCATCCAGGACACCCAGGAACCTTGGAGTTGTGATTGATAATCAGTTAAACTTCACAAACCACATTGCTAGAACTGCCCGGTCCTGCAGATTGGCCTTATACAACATTAGGAAGATCAGGCCCTTTCTATCGGAGCATGCTGCACAACTCCTTGTCCAAGCTCTTGTTCTATCCAGACAGGACTATTGTAATGCTCTCTTGGCAGGCCTTCCAGCATGCACTGTTAAACCTCTGCAACTGATCCAGAATGCTGCAGCAAGAGTGGGCTTTAACGAGCCAAAGAGAGCACACATCACACCTTTCTTCATCAATTTGCACTGGTTGCCAATTGCCACTCGCATAAAATTCAAAGCATTGATGTTTGCCTATAGAACAACCACTGGCTCTGCAGCCCTATACCTAAACTCACTACTTTAAACTTTTGTGCTCTCTAGAAACTTGCGTTCTGCAAGTGAACAGGCAAGGCCATCTCAAAGAGGCTCAAAATCACTTTCACTGACCTTTACCATGACTGTTGCATGCTGGTGGAATGACCTGCCAAATAGGGAATAGTCACAGCGCTTACGTATTGTTGCCCTAAATAGCTTCTATTGTTCTCATTTGTAAGTCGCTCTGGATGTGTCTGCTAAATTATTAAATGTAAGCTGTTCGGTTTAAAGCATTAAATTGTATAAAGTGCTTTATAAATAAACGTGACATGGCTTTGCTTGACTGGAGTGGCTAATTGACCCTTCGCAAAGACCCGCCCCCTTTAGTTACTGTTGCTATGTCCGACAAGCCATGCGCTCTCACGCCACACATCATGTTCTCACGGAGTGAAAAATACATCCCGGAGCAAAGAGGACACTGAGAACACGTCGACAGACATATGAAACAGTTTAATATTTAATATATTGTAATTTTTGAGAGAAGTTTAAACAATAAATAACGTATAGTGGCTCTTTAATGTGCCGTGACAGATCGCTGTAGCTCCTTCAAGCGGCTCGATCATCTCTTCATACTAGTTCATTTATAGCATTAAACATGAATGAACATCAGAAGGAATGTTGTTTCAAGCACGGAAAGTCATGAGTACGCACAATTTCAAGTTCACTAACGTTAATCTACTAACTCCCCAGACTGCTTTGTCAGACAAAAATGGCGGATTCGAGGTTATGATTGGTCAGATCGCCTGTCAATCAAACTGTTTGCGAAGGGTCAATTGCGGAGCTTGTGCAAACACCCACATCACTATTACTGTGCTTTCTTTAACTGCTGTTTTCTCGCAGTTTCTCGTTTTTATTTTTGTATTGTGTTTATTTTGTTATTGAGACGAAAGAGAGAAGCACATATTACTCATCTAAATCGCTCTCAGCAGCGTAGGCGACGTCGGGATGTTCGCTAAAACAGTATATCGCTGCTGAGGTATTTCAACCCCTAAACAAAGAACAAAAAAGTACTTTGCTGTGAGTATATCAGGAGCGTTCTGACCAGGCCAGATTTCAGATTAGTGATTAACCAATCAGAATCAGCAATTCCAAAGACAACCGAGTAATAAACATGAGTTCCAGTCAATCAAAGGCCATTCTAGTGCATATAGGCCATGAACTACAGAGCTGACTTCTTTATTACATCAAATGCAAATGAAAATACTGCCCATTACACCTCCACAGTTATACTATGACCGTTTGTCCTTGCAATATGACCCTTTCTTTATTTGTATAGCAGTTGAATTAAAATTCCAAACAAGTCATGTCAGTAAATGCCATCAGACACAAGAGAAAAATACCCCGTATATGAAGCCCAGATTACATTTAGGCTGAATAACTATTTGCATGTTAATTTATTCCTTCTCACCCGGGAGGCTGGTGAATCGTTGGCTTCAGGAAGTTCGTAATAAAAGCTCGCAGATCGATGATAATGGCATTTGCGCTTGTGTTTGTCATCTTTGCAAAAGCAACAGTGCAGGAATTTGCTCAGATTTATATGTATACTAGTGCTGTAAGTGGCGTGTAAATTATCCCAACTGTCTTTGTCGCTGTTTATCTTTGTAAGACTGAACTATTAAAGGCTGTACATTAGCAGCCCAATCAATGGCTGAGAGAAATCAGCTTGTTTGTGGCCTGTTCCTCTGCAAATAGCGCCTGATTTGCTATTAAACCCCTTCTTTTCCGTTTTATTCCATAAATATTGCTTTCATACCAGAAAAATCGAGTTAAACGCGAGCTGAAACACAGTCTGACGATATTAATTTCATTATCGTATTGTTTTAGAGACAATTTAGCCGCCTTCGTTGGTTTTTACGAAAGTTTAGGGCGTGGTTTTGAGACGCAACAGTCCAGAGCGTTTCCATTTCGTAAATGTCAGGTCTAATCTAGTCTGAAAAAGTCTTGTGGTTATTTCATTCCCAGTTGTGTTTTCTGGCCGTTGAGAACATCAGGCAACCTGCTTGTCCTCATTTCACAGAGCAGTTTACAATTAGGTAACATTTTAAGGGATTAGGGAAGGTTTGACTAAACAGCAATCTGCTACAGTCTGTGGAAGCAGAAGGATGAGCGTGTGGAGCCGGCGAACAGATGTGCGTCTGAAAGTTCCACATGTTTGTGTGTGTGTGTGTGTGGTGGGATATGCAGAAATGTTATTCCATTGTTCTTGATATATAACCACAATGTACGGATACATATAGATGCTTTTGTCGTTCAAAACATTAATAGAGATTATCAATGGCACCAATTTAACATCTGTTCGTTCAGTTCTTGAAATTATGGAAGGCCGTTTCCGCCACTGAAAAAAAAGATTATTGCGACTTTTTATCTCAGAATTCTGACTTTTTTTTCTCAGAATTGTGAGATAAAAAGTCAAAATTGTGAGTTATAAAGTCAGAATTCTGAGATAAAAAGTAAGAATTGTGAGTTATAAAGTCAGAATTGTGAGATAAAAAGTCAGAATTGTGAGTTATAAGTCAGAATTGTGAGATAAAAAGTCAGAATTGTGAGATAAAAAGTCAGAATTGTGAGTTATAAAGTCAGAATTGTGAGATAAAGTCAAAATTGTGAGTTATAAAGTCAGAATTGTGAGATAAAAAGTCAGAATTGTGAGATAAAAAGTCAGAATTGTGAGATATAAAGTCAGAATTGTGAGTTATAAAGTCAGAATTGTGAGATAAAAAGTCAGAATTGTGAGTTATAAGTCAGAATTGTGAGATAAAGTCAAAATTGTGACTTATAAAGTCAGAATTGTGAGATAAAAAGTCAGAATTGTGAGTTATAAAGTCAGAATTGTGAGATTAAAAAGTCAGAATTGTGAGTTATAAAGTCATAATTGTGAGATAAAAAGTCAGAATTGTGAGTTATAAAGTCACAATTGTGAGATAAAAAGTCAGAATTGTGAGTTATAAAGTCAGAATTGTGAGTTATAAAGTCAGAATTGTGAGATAAAAAGTCAGAATTGTGAGTTATAAAGTCAGAATTGTGAGATAAAAAGTCAGAATTGTGAGATAAAAAGTCAAAATTGTGAGTTATAAAGTCACAATTGTGAGATAAAAAGTCAGAATTGTGAGTTATAAAGTCAGAATTGTGAGTTATAAAGTCAGAATTGTGAGATAAAAAGTCAGAATTGTGAGTTATAAAGTCAGAATTGTGAGATAAAAAGTCAGAATTGTGAGATAAAAAGTCAAAATTGTGAGTTATAAAGTCAGAATTCTGAGATAAAAAGTCAGAATTGTGAGTTATAAAATCAGAATTCTGAGATAAAAAGTCGCAATAATCTTTTTTTTTTCAGTGGCAGAAACGGGCTTCCATATGAAATACTATGAAGTGTGAAGAATTAAAATACTCCTATGCCATTTTATGTTGCGAATACAATGAACTAATTCAGCTAGAGCCCCTCGTAAATTTAAACCCTTGCTTGGTCAGTTTTTTTCAAGAAAATGTCTGATTTAATTTACATGACAACATTAAACATGGTGACATAAGTAGTTGAGATTAAGGGCGATAAACCTTGGGAGGTGGCCAGTATTGTGAGGTTATACATTTTGTTTTTCATATATAGGTATCTTAGGACATTTTTTATATATATTATGTGTAATGTATTTGTTTATTTGAATGAGAATCAAATAATCGATTTACTATAAATAAAAAATCAACTGTTATAGCTGTGATTTACTTTACAATCATGATTAAAAAAGGGTGTAAAAAAAAAAAAAGAACATCGCAGTAACCCAAAGACAATTCGGCTTTATTTCTCCATATAGATTTGACTGTACACAACTCATACCATTGGACAGAAGGCATATAGGACTAAATTCAGTGCTCTTTTTTTCAAAGATCCATAGCAATAAATAGTGCTCATGAAACAAGACTGTCGACACTTTTTGAGACTTTACAAAATTTACAGCCATTAAGACTCAACAAAAACATTTCTGAATGGTTATTTTTCTTTTTTTTTCATGTTGCTCTCGGTTAGCTTATGTTTACTCTTTCAGCGTAGCGTCATCTTATTTTCCTTGTGTTTACAATTGTGTCCCCAGTTTTATACTTTTACATCAATACGTACTCTTTCCCATAATCCAACTCTTCATAATACTGATATTGGTACCCATAACAGGAATAAATAACACAAAATCCTCATAGTTTTTGCTAAATGTGTTTTCCCTTTAACGTTTTGCTTGATAATAATTGGTCAGGCCATTCTTGTGTCTGTGTAACGGCCTAATCACAAAAAATCCACTGTTGTCATCTGCTCTGAAATAAATTACATTCGAATGCATGTGTGACATCTATTTTTGCTCATGGAGCAATGATATCAATGGGAATCAAAAGCATTTTGATGGTAATACCAACCTTATAAATTTCAAATATATTAATTAGTGCCGGAAATAAATATTAACCTTTATTTTTAACTTTTAACCAACTTATTTTGTTTCATCGCTTATCCAGGATGCCTGGATTTAACGTAAAAGTACTGAACAGACAAGGACCATTGACAGAGAGATTTTTCGAAAACTCAGAGCAGTGCATGCGGATTCATCCTTATTAAAAAATAATCTTTATCTCTTCTTCAGACCTAATGTGAAGGGCCACCTCTAGTAGAGCCGTTTAGAAAGTTTCAACCATTAAAATCCCAAACCCTTGTAAGTAGGAAAGATACACTTGTGCCACTTGTTTAAATATCTCTCCTTGCTCGGTGCGCTCCTCTCTTTCCCGTATTCAGCCTGCCGTGTGCAGTCGAGGAGGAACATAAAGTGCGTCGCCATTTTGAACGTGGACGGTTCTCTTCCTCATTCGGAAACATGCATGGACCCTCTTGTTCTCAGAAACGTGGTGGATCGGGATTGTTTTTCCAGGGTGGTCTGGGCTTTGAACGCCATTCTCAGCTGCACGCCATTTCATGCTGGAAATCGTCCAATCCAGTTTTGAGAACAATGAAAAAATATGAGTTACAAAATTATGATACAGCGCAGACATTCCACGGCGGGTTGCTCGTATCAGCACGCCATTCATCAAGGTTGAAGTAGGTGCCGTTTTAGGCGTACCAAATACCCTCGCCACACAAACATTTCGCCACAGTTCTGGGAAAGATGTCTATAAAATATTCAAACGTCTTTGTCTGTAGTACCGCACTTTCCATTATGACCTTTGACCTCAGAACTGGGAGTGGTCCATTTCATCGAGCCATGAAGCGGGGCTGGTGGGAAAGTCTGGGTAGCCCGTGCTACTTCCTGTCGACAGGTCAGAGGTGGGTCCTCCCGCCATTGCTCTCAGAGCTTGACCTACGTTAGGCTGCCCGCCCTGACCCATGATGCCGTCCATGCTGAAGCCTAAGTTGTTGAGCAGCGGGGTGTGGCCTGGGAGCGAAGTGATGGATGAGGGGGACTGTGGCAGGCCGTAGGGACTTCCTGCCCGCAGGTCATGGTAAGGCTGCCCGCCCCCCTCCAGGGAGAAGCTCCCGTTGAGCATGTTGCCGTTCGAGATGTCTCCGACACTTCCGTACAAGCCGTTAGCGTGACTCAGGTCTGACAGGATCTGGTCTTCTGTTAGAGAGAGCACACAACATCACTTTCAAGTTTGCTCTCACAAATTACACCTAAGCTATTGCTCAAAAGTTTGGGGTCAGTAGCAATGAATACTTTTTTAAAGATTAGTTCACTTCAGAATTCAAATTTCTTGATAATTTACTCATCCCCCATGTTTATGTCTTTCTTTCTTCAGTCGAAAAGAAATGAATGTGATTTGAATGAGGATTTTTCTCCATATAGTGGACTTCAATGGGTTCAATGGGTTGAAGGTCCAAATTGCAGTTTCAATGCAGCTTCAAAGGGCTCTACACGATCCCAGCTGAGGAATAAGTGTTTCATCTAGCGAAATGATCGGTCATTTTCTAAAATAAATAAACATTGATATTCTTTTTAACAACAAATGTTCGTTTTGCACTGCTCTGCGATTACGTACTCACATTGGAAAGGTCACGCGTGACGTAGGTGGAAGTACCGCGGTAGGGCGAAAAACTTGGTTGGTTTACCCTTTTTTTGTACAGGGCATTTGACTTAGTCATGTTCGTTTGCTCACTTGCTCGGTTCTTCCGCCTACATCATGCATGAGCTTTACAACATGATGATGTAATGCGTGGCACACCGCAGAGCAGTGCAAGACGAGCATGTGTGGTTAAAAAGTATATATATATTTATTTTAGAAAGTGACCGTTCGTTTCGTTAGATAAGACCCTTATTCCTCGGGTGAGATTGTGAGGAGTTGCGATGAAACTGCAATTTGGACACTATATGTCCACTATATGGAGAAAAATCCTGGAATGTTTTCCTCAAAAACCTTAATTTCTTTTCTACTGAAGAACGAAAGACATAAACATCTTGGATGACATGGAAACAGGACATTTTAATGAATTGAACTGATCCTTTAAATTGACAGCAAAGACATTTATATTTTTACAAAAGATTTTCATTTAAAATAAATGCTGTTGTTTTTAACTTTCCATTCATCAAAGAATCCTGAAAAACAAAATGTATCACAGTTTCCACACAAGTATTGAGCAGAACAACGGTATTCAACATTGATAATAATAAGACATGTTTCTTGAGCAGCAAATCATTATATCAGAATGATTTCTGAAGGATCATGTGACACTGAAGACTGGAGTAATGATGCTGAAAATTCAGCTTTACCATCACAGGAATAAATTACATTTTAAAATATATTAAAATAGAAAACAGTTTCACAAAATCACTGCATTTACTGTTTTTTTTTCATCAAATTTGATCAAAAATGTTAAGAAATCTTACTGAATATAAGCTTTTGAATGGTAGTTTATAGAAACTCTTTCATATAGAATAAGAAGAATTGCAGTTATGACAAAGACCTCATAAATATCCCATTTATAAAGGAGATTACATTCTTCTGGAAGTATCTGAGACGCATTTGTGATTTACTCTCCTTATACGCACAGGAGCGCAAACCAGACTCTGTTCGTTCAACAGCAACAAAGCGAGCTTCCTCTCTAATTGACTAAAAGCTTCACCAATTTTATAGAGTTTGTGCATCGCTGCTTTCATTTCTCATAAACACAGCCTCCCTTTGAAAGCGGCTCTGGTGTTTTATGATTTCTCAAAATTGGCTGACAAAAATGAAATAAACACTAAAAAACAAAAACCTCATTTGTATATTCCAAACAATCCATCGAGTGGCATATTTTAAAAATAAAAGGAAAAGGAAAGTAATGAGTGAAGGGAAATAAAACTGTTTTTGAAAAGAATACAGAGAGAAAGACAGAAAGAGAGGCATCATGGGAGATGTGAATAGACTCACCTCTGAAACTAAGCTCACTATCGCTGAGTCCTGCGTCATCGGCTGAGCTCTCCTTCTCCGTCTTACTGGACCCTCGGCTGCGTTTGACACTTTTGTAGAACTGACCCCAGCGGTGCCGACCAGCGTCTTTCTTCAGGCGTTTCTCTTTTGCTCGTCTGTTTTGAAACCACACCTGTGGACAAAAAGCCTCAGTCAGGACTCAGACAGCCACACTTCGAAGCCTAATTTGAAACTTTTTCCTGACTTCTAGTCGCACCTGCACCACTCTCATGTCCAGGCCTGTTTCTGAGGAGAGCTGCTCGCGCACATGTCTTGCTGGCTTAGGCGAGTTCTTGTAGGCGCTTTTGAGTGTCTCCAGCTGTTTGGCTGTAATGGTGGTTCGTGGACGTTTTGCTCCTGTCTCTGAATCATCTGTAACATAAAAATATGTTAAAAGTGTGTCACTTCTCTGCCACTAAATAGAACTGTACTTGCTGCCACTGTCTGACATTGGCTGGTCGAACAGATAGCCACTTATAGTTGTCTTTACATATTAGGATGAGGTAGAAAATATGTTAACATGGACAAAATTACACATTTTATATGTCTTCAGAGTCACATGATCCTTCAGAAATCATTTTAATATGCTGATTTGGTGCTCAAGAAATATTTGTTTTTATTATCGGTGTTGAAAAGTTGTGCTGCTTATTATTTTTTGTGTAGCGATCATTTTACTAAGGATTATTAAGCAAGTTAGCGTTTATATCAAATACAAATCTTTTGTAAAATTATGACTTTACCATCACAGATCCATTAAACAATAAAACTGTTATAAAAAATGTGTTCTAAGAAGAAGTTCTAAATTATACATTTTTTTTGTTATTTTATATTTTTCGTAAATTATAAAACCAACATTTAACTGAACTGAAATAATTGTCGAAATGAAATGTATAAAGGTTATTTTGAGATCGACATAATCAGGACTGAACTGAACTTTTAATAATTTAAATAAAATTTTAATTGAACTGAACTGATTTACAGTTTAAGTGAAGCAAACTTCTCAAGCATCTATCAGGCAAAACATCAGTAGCTCATCTACTGTGGGGTTCAAGTAAAGAAGAGTTTGTGGGATGCTTTGAGTGGAAGTGCTCACACATGGCCAGTCGATACTCTCCTGAAACTGTCACACTGTGGCGGAAAAGGGAATAAATCTCTCCGGAGAATGGCATGCCAGTGCGAGTTATTGGGGCCCTACCGTAAAAGTGCATTGCATCACTTAATATAATCAATCAACAGCCCACAGAAATCTCCATAAATACAGCATGAGGGGCTTTCAGAGGCAGATCCATGAGAGGTCAGATCACCGAGAGACTTAATATGCCAGACACTGAGACCCCTCTAGACTGTAGTTAATGATGATTTTGCCTCCTTACTACCATCCTGTTGCCTCATCTGATCTCTCAGTGTCTCTCTCTGATTGTAAAAGAAGAAGTTAATTACACCATCTCCACTCCTGAACTTTGCTGTCAGAATGATTTCCAATTGAGACAGAAAATCCAGTGACGTGGGCCGAGCCTGAGGCAATGCATTTACTGTATATACTGCAGCCAGTAGAAAGCATATCATGTGCCAGTTCAGAAACTACAATTCTGATGGGACTGTAATGGGTACAACTCATGTCCATAAATAATAATAATATGTTATAATAACTGACAGGATCTATATATATGTTCTTTTATATATTTTTTATACATATTTAATTATATTTTTAATTTTTATTTTAATAAATGCAAATAAAGTAATCTCACACATACATTTTGAGATTTGTTTGTTTTATAAATATTTTATATATAGAGAGAGTATATTTACATTCTAGTATATGTAAATATACTCTCTCTCTCACTCTCTCTCTCTCTCTCTCTCTCTCTCTATATATATATATATATATATACTCTAGAATGTAAATATACTCTAAAATATATCATATTATATCATATAATATATCATTATAGTCATATGTAATGTCCCCTAAATGTTTAAATGTTTCATATAAAAACAAATCTCAACATTTTCACAAATATAAATATACATTTGGGGATTTGCATGTTTTATAATAGATAGATGGATAGATAGATAGATAGATAGATAGATAGATAGATAGATAGATAGATAGATAGATAGATAGATGATAGATAGATAGATAGATAGATAGATAGATAGATAGATAGATAGATAGATAGGTCACACATGATGATCACATCAATGACATCATCCTCCAGGAAGTGACATAATGTCACAGCTCTGTGATGTTTTGTAGTGTTAATTGATTTGCCTTGCTGTAAAACATTCCATCATGTGTGATAAAATTACTGAAAATTGCTTAAAATAAAACAAAATCCTGTAAACCCTCGTGCAAGCTAACTCGCAGTCCCTTACTGAGCAATTCACTTCATTTCTATCCCCTTCTACCCAGCCATTGTGTAAAAAACAATTAAGAATAATTAATCAATTCATTGAGCATATTTCTGAAATTCTGATATAGTTATCTGATCCTTTAACACAAGCATTTATTTCTTTGTAAAAAGTACAGAGCTTAAAATGTATAGCATGACAGGAGCAACCAATTGATGGTCCAAGAAGACAAAAAGAGCTCACCATTTTGTTTGGCTGTTTCATAGTCCTCCTTGCACACGAGCCTCCCGTCCTCCATGAGGTAGAACTCGTCACCAGTGGCCAGCTGCCTGCTGCACATTACACAGGCGAAGCAGTGAAGGTGGTACACAAAGTCCTGAGCTTTCCGGACCACCTGCGTCGGGGGAATCCCCTGCTGGCACGATGCACATTTTGTCCCGAAACGCCTGCAGGTACACAGATACAAATTCAAAGTCAGGTAACACTTTACTCATTTGTTAACATTAGTTAACATAAACTAACAATGATCAATATGTTTTACACCATTTGTTAATGTTAGTTCACAGTACATTAACCCTCATTTTTCAATTTCAGTCACTTTCAACCATTCAGAGTGTGATGTTACATCCAAACCATCATAGGCAATTACTTCTGACCCTTTCCCATAATCCTATATGCCTATCCTACATTTATAATGAATTTTATATATAGCATGGTTATATTCATGCCTTTAGTTTTTGTTAATAAATATAATATCTAAAAAAAACAAAGGAAAACAAAAACTCAAAATAAACTATTTTGATAAAAAAAAATAAAAGCATTGGGAATGATTATATATCATTGTTTTGAAGTAAAAAGATTAGTTTTACATGCATCAGTTGTATGTCATGTTCACAGACACTTGGTTTGAAAAACTGCCAATATTTAAAACTGACATTAAAATGTACACTGAAAAAAGTGTACATGCCTTGTCATTACTTTAAAGAACTTTTTATATAAATATAAATATATTTAGAAACAATATCTGAAAGTATAAGAACTTGAAAGCAGTAGTTTAAGAGGTACAATGTTTATATAATCCTGGTTATACTGCATGTGCTCTTGTTTGTACAATATAGTTCTCAACAAAAAAAAAAATGTTAACAGATACAACTTTTCATTTTAAAAATAGATTATTAAATGCTGAACTTAACATTACCCAAGATAATTAAATGCTGTGGATGTGTTCGAGAAAACAAATGTAGTTAATATTGTTAACAAATGAAACCTGATTTTAAAGTGTTACCGTAAATAATTCATTAAAAAAATTTCAGCATCTTATATTCTTCTTCTTCTTCTTTTTTTTTTTTACTGTGGCTATTTATAGAAGCAATCTTGGTAACATTTTACAATAAGGTTCATTAGTTCACATTAGTTAACTTGAACTAATAATGAACTGCACTTACAGCATTTATTAATCTTTGTTAATGTTAATTAAAAACATTTACTAATACATTATTAAAATCTTGTTAACATGAGTTATTGCACTGTGAACTAACATGAACAAACAATGAACAACTGTATTTTCATTAACTAACATTAACGAAGATTAGTAAATACAGTAACAAATGTATTGCTCATGGTTAGTTCATGTCAGTAAATACATGAACTAATGTTTAACTAATGAACCTTATTGTAAAGTGTTACCGCAATCTTTTACAACTGCGAAGATACAAATGCTCAGAATACTATAGCAGGCACCTTTGTTTGTGCTTGTCATGTCCCTGGATTTGACAAATGGTCTTGATCAATGTAGCAGAAGCAAAGAGATTCACAGGAGAGAGAGAGAGAGAGAGAGAGAGAGAGCCACTCTAAACGCACGCACAGAACGCCTCATAAAGCACTGAGTCAGAATAGGCTGTAAATCACAGTGTGAATACTGCTAAATAAACCCTCCTTTTACTTAACCAAGGTGAAGTTTTTGCAACATTAGCGGGAAGGCGAGCCCCCCACCCCGCCCCCCTCGCCTGTGAACCGCCAGCATTTCCTCCTCCATCCCCCTCTCCGTCCTCCTCAGCAGCACCACGGCGGTCTTAACATTAAAATCCCTCCTTTTGTCCCCACGGGCTTGCTAATAAAGTTAGCCTCCACTCTGAGTCTTGCTAGCGTTTTAGGTCTCATTGAAGCCTGTGACATTAAAACCTCTCAAACATGATTTGGTAAAAGCCACTACTGATCCTGTTTTGGATAAAAGTCAAACTTAATTTCCTTTCTTAAAGCCAAGGGGAAAATCCAATCGCAAAACAGAAGAAAAGAAGAAAGAAAAGGAAGGGAACGCAGAGGGATGCAGAGTAAAAAATGCAAACTTGCTTTCTTAAGTTCTAATATAGCATTGGGAATTGAGTTTGGGAACACGCAGTCTTTGCAGCTGAGTTCCAGCACACTGTGCTTCCTAACCTGACACAAGAAAAATGAAACAGCACTTTATTAACAATGACAGAGAATGTGCCAGCCTTTACTTGAACACAGACCAATACCAACACACACACACACACACACACCAGTGCCAAACTGCACTAAAGAACAGAAAGAATCTGATGTGAACCGCCTCTTTGTGGAGAGATACAACAAAACTGTCAGACAGTCTAACTTGAAGCAGTCTGGTACTGTCATTTCCAGTCCTTAATAACTCATGCAGCCAATAGAGTTACTGAAACAACAGAAATTAAATAACATCTCATCATATTAAATCTCATGATATATAATGTACAGCTAGAGAACCCTGCTCCATTAACCACTTAAACTATGCATTTATTTCATTGGATAAATAAAGGATGACTATTTACTATTTGTTTAGTTATTTGATGTCTATGTTTCATATTGTAAAAAAAAATCATATTAATATAAAGATTACTATACTTTTTAATAAAATAATCACATTTTTGATTTGCATTTATCAACAATATAATGAAGGCTTTATCAGGCTTGTATATGTATTAAACAAGAATAAAACAGAGAATTTAGGCTAATTAAAAAGATAGATAGATAGATAGATAGATAGATAGATAGATAGATAGATAGATAGATAGATAGATAGATAGATAGATAGATGATAGATAGATAGATAGATAGATAGATAGATAGATAGATAGATAGATAGATAGATAGATAGATAGATAGATAGATAGATAGGATGGATGTAGGCCTACTCACTTGAAGAAATCCTCTTTGCAGTAGACATTCCCAGCGCGAGAGAAACACTTGTCTGCCAGGAGCGCGTGACAGTCGGCGCACTTGAGACATTTTGAGTGCCAATGACGATCCAGCACCTTCAGAATAAACTTATCCAGGATGTGTTGACTGCAGCCTGCGCACTGGGGGATCTCTGGAGGAACACACGAGGGACACTTAATTATCAATTTTAAAAAGTTTCAAAGTAAGTCAATAAAAGAAAATATATGCTTACATCATATAATGGCGGACAGATCGTTAGGTATACTGCTCTTTCATATTACTAGAAATCACGTAAATTTATGGTTCATCATAGTACTTTATGTATATACATTTAATTGAAACGGTAATGATCTAGCGTATAGAATAATGATCATAATTATGGTAGTTTTTATATAAAACGACATAAAAAAAGATTTAGAACTGTCAGATCTTCTATGTGAAATCAAGACGTTTTGACAGCAAGGTTATGAACAATGATCTCACCATGTTACATTGTTCGATTGCATTATTTAGAAACGATAACCTTCCTCTTGTTGGAAAATAATCTAAAAAATAAATAATGATGGTGAAACGTATGATTTTTTTTTTTTTTAAATGTCGTTAATATTTATTTTTGAAAATGCAAGGACAAATGTCTAAATAAAAACATACACATAATGGATTTAGCTACTATACTAAATTAGACTTGTAATTTTTTAAAATAATACTATTTAATATTAATAAAACATAAAATGTGAATTATTATTATTATTATTATTATTAAAATGATAAATAACCGTCTTTATAAGTGATTAACGTACGTTAGAGATCACTGACAGCCAATTTAGTCCACGAGACAACCTATGGGACCGGTAAACGGTGGACAGGTGAGGAAAGATGTCCATTTGTTGGTAAATAATCAATAACTCTGAAGAAAACAGGCGAGGACATGAGGACATTGAGATTGAAATCATATAACTGCTCCATTGATTCTTTAACAGAGAGACTCTGTCACTTCAATTACAGATGCGAACCAAACAAACACAAAACACTGACATTTAAAACCAAACATGAAAGACAAATAAATGCAGCTCATCGTATTTCGTAAAGTAGAGAAAATCCGTAGAATTTCTTCAAATCACAATATTTAATATCGATATTGACCTTTCTGTCGGCAAGTCCTCACAGGTGATGTTTATATGGATTCAACAAGGATATTATGACGCAAGAGGATAGCCTATTAATTATATCAATTAAAGAATTTTTATCTCAGCAGGCGCGTAAATGCGTAATCACGTGACAGTGTTACGTCATTTAAACGTAAGGCAAATGTCTGAAAGTTCATCAGCAACCGTTTAGCCAGTTGTATCACAATGATGAAGAACAGTGTAACCCACACAAACACCATCCAATCACGGCGTAGCTAAACATTAATTAAAAAACAGAAATAGTCAAATAAAACACTCAAAGGTAAATAACATATCAAACATTAAAAAACAACAAAAAAACATCACAAATGTGACGGTTTGCGAAGGAAATTCAGGAAACGAAAAAATTCACTTTACATTAAACAGTCGTTATACATTTTTTTTTTTTTACATTTTATTTAACTGTATTTTTTTCTGAAACAGAGTAGCCTACGTATTGCCGTGCTAATTAGGCTATACTTTCCTCTGTAAATTATATTTATACTTTTTAACTTCCATAAAACTACAATGTTTCACCGTAGAATTGCATATATAGTAGGCTATATTAAAACGAAACAATTAATCATTTCTTGTAAGGTCATTTACAGGTACCCAATTAGCAGTTTTTACTGTTAGCATTTTACGTTCATTCTCCGTTGAAATGTTCTTCAGTGTGGTGCTGACGGAACAGCGCCCGCGCGCAGCTTCACTCACTCAGCCGCCACAATTCAGCTTTTAACGCTCATTTAGTCGAAGGATGTATTTGATTAGCCATTCAATTAAAAGATGGCTGCCATAGCAGGCCTTCCTTTAACATCAACTTGTGCATCGGAAATAAACCAATTAACTTACCTTTCGTCCGATATTGAGGTTTTAAATCTTTTTTATTTATTCAATGGACTCTCTTTTAGATCTCGTTTCCTTGTAGGCTTCCGTTTTCTAATGTTTTTTTTTTTTTTAAATAATTACCCATATGTTGTTTTAAAAGCACCTTATTCATTAGAATAATATTTAGATCCATACCGCAAAAACAGATTATTCTTAAAATAATCCTCACTTAATCCATCATTTATTCGCCAAGGGGGGGTTGAGTAGCAGTATCTTTTAATCTACTATCATTTAATGAAATTAAGCACTCGCCACTGACAGACCTATATATTGCCTACTTAACCTTTTGGCCATTTTTTTTTTTTATTTTTTTTTTAAAAAAAGCTAAGTGGTTCGTTTTCCAGCATTTTCTCCTGTGTTCAGCCCTTTGTTATTTTATTATGCACGATATTTTCTTTTCTTTACAATAGACAATTGCATGAGGTTTAAAAAAAAAAAAAAAGATGAGGTCCATCTGTACATTTCTGAAGCTCGCCTGTGAATAATTAGGTCAGCAATTTATCCAATTCAAACTCCATCTTGATTGTGAGATCAGATTATATAGGCCTAACGCAGATTAATTTGCGACTGATAAGGACCAGATGCGAAGATAATAGGAAATGCCATTTTTAATATAAAATGTCCATGTATTGAATCTAGATGGTCTTATAATCTTTATTTTATTGAGACAAATAACATGAAATGCACTCTGCTCCATTTAACCAGTGCATTATAGAGAAATCGGATTAAATTATTTTTCTACCCGTCTCATTGTTTCGTTTGGACCGCTGCTCCCATCCACAACTTATCATGAGGTGCAATAACATGTAGCCTAATGTTCTAGCCAGCTGTGCGAACTAACAGTCTGCAGTCTGACTGGGTTTCATTTTTCTTTTATATTGTGATATTAAAAAACAGTGCAATTTTTTATGATGCTATGGCATGAAATTTGTAGCAGAGCTCAGTTTATGATGAGCTCTCATAAAATAATAATGCACGAGATTAAATCAGAATTTATGATTAACGATATACACAGTTCAAGAAATTTACACTACAAGGAAAAAATTACGCTTTAGTCGTTTAAGTAATTTTATCACCCAGATAGTCCCGAGGGCTCACATACGATTCCCCAGTGGAGCTTAATTAAAAGCTACATGTTGTTCCACAGTGGTGGCCTGCAGACGGCCGGAGGAGGCCTGCCAATTGTCTGATTAACTAATCAATATAAGCAGAAGAAAAATCCCTTACGTTGCAGTGGCACTCCGAGGATGTCCGGCAGACCCTTCACCGCGCTCTCGCCGGGCAACACAGCCGCACTTTGCATCATTTTCATCCAGTCTGATAAAACGCGCACATGCACACGCTCGCGGAAGTCTGAGAATCTCAGATGTGCATGAAATAATTTTTCTTCCCGGATAGTGTCCTTTTACAGTCCTCGCGCCTCTGGTTATCCTCGTGAAATAGTCGGGCGCTCGCGCGTGAGTTCGGGCTCGTGCGTTCTTTCGCTGTGTGTCACACAAACCGCTTGATTCATTCACACTGCAGGGGCGGCCCTGACGTCACAGCCCCGGGGGGCCAATGGGAGGCGTGGACGGGCGCAAGAGAGGCGGGAACTTGAGCGGCTATCGCTCTCAGGTAAGTAGAAAAAGCGACAAGGAAGTGATGACGATAAATACAGGGCCACTACCGAAACCCCAGAATCTGAAGTGTTTTTAAACCCTTTTGAGACGTGTCAGGGGTCGTTCAAGCGAGTAACGTAAATATTAGATCTGCGTGAATATTTAAAGCGTAGTTTATTTCAGGGTTACTGGATATTTAGGCCTATGTAATCGCCTCGAGTAGCCTATTGGGATGCTGTGGAATGTGTATTTACGCACAGACTAGATTGTAGTGCTAAATAATATTCATAATAATAATAATAAAAAAGAAGTAAAGTGTAAGTAAACCCGTTACCTTATCATATAGGCTATATATATATAGCCTATATTTTTTAATTAAAGTTACAAAATATTTTAAAAGATAATTCCTTTTTACAAAGCCTAAAAAAGCATGAATTATCTTATAATGAATTAGAATTATGAATTAGACTATTCTCTCTACGTGGAGAAAATGTCAACAAGGCAATATGTTTGCTAAAATTGTTAAAATTACGTTCAAATAAAAATATAGCGCATCCCAAGCGCGGGCTATAACATTAGCTTACATTTTATTTAAAAGTTTCTTCTTAATCTGTCCTTTATAACCCCTTTTCTCTCCATCATACGCACGTTACACTTGAAATGGCTCAAATTAGCTCTCATGTTGACCTGAGTAGAAATGCTCGATGGTGCCTGGAAAACGTTTGCTAAAAATACAAGCTTTTTACGTTGTTTATCAGTTTCGACACAGTCGATCCTGACGGGATTCATTTCATTCGAGCTTTTCTCCCTCCGGAGAGAGCGGAGTTCAAGCGAGATGAACTCAATCTTCACTTCCAATTCTCTTCATGGACACTATAATGCGCCGTGTGTGCTCGCGAGCTCTGACAGTCACAGCAACAATGAAAACAAGCTTCAGAATGGAGCAGACATCGTCAGTCTCTCTGCTTAGCCTGTATCACGTGGCTTAAGTCTTTATGTCTCTCTTCTCTTATACCTCAATCCTCTTGACCTCATATCTACAATTACTTAAATAGCATTTTATATATATATATATATATATATATATATGTGTGTGTGTGTGTGTGTGTGTGTGTGTGTGTGCTGGAAGCTCTTTGAGATGCGTAAAGCTGCTGCGCGAGAGAATAAACTTAATACGAACATTACTTTCCTGGAGCTAAATAGAAATACACAACACATTTTAATTATAGGCCTATAAATAATATTTATAAATTCTATCTTACATTTTAACATAATTAGGCCTATTGAAAAGAAAGTTCTATTTAGTTCTATTCTATTCTATTGAAATGCATTATGTAATTCCACACAAATGACTGATACATCTCTCAGTTTATGGACAGTCTCGTTGAAATCAGTTAATGTCCCATTTCAGAACACTAATAATAAAATCAATATCAATCTAAATTGTTCAACTGGAAAGTGAAGACACACAATGTAACATCCTCCACTCATTTGCGTATTTAAATCTCTAATTGTCTTGCCTGGTGTTTAAAAAAAAACAGCTAAATTTTAATAAATCACGGGCAGCTATGTTACAGAGATATATGTAAATAAGACGTGGATGTCATCAAAGTCAGATTATTTCGAGTTTTAAACAACGCAACCCCGTCCACAGTCTTGTTTAATGGCTCTAGTGTAATTTAGTTAAATGAAAGTGATCATCAAGCTGATTAAATGATGGCAAACAGCAGCTTCACCAGGCCAATGGTGGACATGGGAATTATCCCGGGCCTCGCTTTTGATTTTCATTTTGATTATGGCGTGGAGTTATTATGCAGATTATTTAATTACGCTGATGGTCAAGTGAAAATGTGAATTTAGTCTGACTTAAACAGAACAGGAAATGCTCTTAAAGCCTCGATGCAGTGCACGCGCGCAGTTATTTTGCATCTCAAAGTCAGTTTAAGTCACTATAAAATGCACTAAAGGGCACCTGTCCGAACAACGAGAGACCTGTGCACTATAATTCAGCGAAAGGGTGCGACTCCCGCTGACCCCGAGCACCTCTAATTACTGCCAGTATTTCACAGTATCCGCATTCTGACACCAGGAGCTGCTGCTCCATCATATTAGTAAAATGAACAGTAATAGATCAGATTTCAGCCTCTCAATCTTACGTGGACAAATTAACGTGAGCGGGGTTCATCGCAGAAATTTCGAGGAAAATAAAATCAGGATCATTAAGCAACACTTTACATCATTATAACCAAATAATAAAGCGAGTGCTGTAAAACACAACCAGTTTAACCAATTACAAATGGGCTAAACTATCATATATGACCACATCTCTGCTGAAGTTAGTCTGTAGAGGGGGGAAAAAACATTTTATTATGTTATAATGTTATTTGTGAATCAGCAGGTTCTATAAATCTACTTTTTTTAAAAATAATAATTGACCAGACTATATACTTCACCCACAAATATTGCCTCCAATTCGATTTGTTTACCATTTGAATCCAAATATTTAGAAGAAAATACCATTAGTAGGACTAGTAATGAGGGATGGCATTAATTTTGAACTAGTAAATTAATTGACACAATGAATTCATGCACTGCATTTAAAAAATGCTCTTGATTTCTATTAGTGTTACAACACACCCGGAGAGAGAGAGGCAGGCTCTGACAACTGCGCTCTTTCTGTTTGACAGTAATTTACAGCGTTTAGGGAGAAGTTGCCAATATCATATAATATCAAACTAAGTATATAGTAGGCCTATAATATAGTATCAAAATGTGAGATACTTAGCGCGAAAACCAAAATACGTCTCAGACTGACAGTCTCCCTGCTGTGTTTATTGTCAGTTTATCCATTTAAAACATTTAAGACAGCGTCATACACAAAAATATGTGAAACAAATACGATTTAAACGAATGTTTAATGTGAGTAATGATAACAAAAAATAAATAGACGTCGCAGAGAGCGTCATGCAAACCTACCGACAGTCGCGCGGCGTGTACATTTCAGCACTTCGCGAGTTGGACAGCGCTCGAGCACACAGGAAGTCGTTCTAGAATTTTCGTCTCACAAAGACAGAAACGTTTTACCTGTCTATCTGGTGGGTTCTATTCCGTGTAAAGAGTAAATAAAGGCTGGAACATCAATGTCAGGAGCCGTTCCCCCCATTTTCCCTGCAAAGGAAAGACAGAAAGAGACGAAGAGACCTCAAGAGAGGGCAACAGAGAAAATTAAATTGCACTTGGGGGCAAATTCTATTAGGGAATAGTTATTGTCTCTTGACAGGTCCTGTCCATTTACGTAATTAGTTGAAGTACGAGGTTCGGTATTGTTTAATCAGAATCTGAATTCAGGTTGAGTAAGTTACACTTAGGAGAGATTTACCTTGGTGGACTTCTCAAAAAAAAAAATCGCACTTACTATGCCATAGATATAACAAAATATATAAATGCAATGTACAATACAATAAAAATGCATGTTTAAAGGAGTATTGTGTAATTGTAAAAATGGAATCCCGAACCTGTAAGTACACAGTGATGGCTGGCCATTGCAGACCAGGGCAGGAATAATACATTATAATTGTCTAATACATTATAATTGGCTAAGGGCTAGATCCTGCTTAGGTTAGAAATTCAATTAAAGGCGACGGTGTTTCACCTTAAGCTTACCATTAAACAATGAAGAATCCCCTGTAATGTTTTTACTTGCTTCAGCAATCGATACCTTTATTTATGTGCATTTAAGCAGGCTCCCATGAAGCATAATGATTGTGATCTTATGCATGATTTTATTCTGTTATTCAATTGAAGAAAATACTTTAAATGAAAGTGCACATCTAATTAGATCAGCACTGAATAATACTAATGTACACCATGCATTTCGGTGTAGGCCTAATTGTTTGTTTGTTTTTTGATTGCATGAATATACATTGTAATTGTTTTTGTAATTACTTACATGAAGCCTAATATATGTTACATGACACTGTAAAGTTAAGGAAATGCAAGACATCTAAAGTTTACGCAAGCGAAACGACTAACAAAATCTTGAGTTGAGGTGTCTCGTCAAAGACAGATTGGGGTAAAAGAGAGGGGCATTTAGCTGGTAATATGTAATTGCTTAAACGACACTGATGAACATCTTTGAAGCATCTTCATGGAGATTACATTTCCGGTGTTTGCTGACAAGGCCGTTCGTTCTGCTTCATTAACGCATGTTGATGGACATTCTTGGGAAGTCTTCCAAACTCATCTTATTGACATCAACTGGCCTATCCAATGAGAAGAATGGAGGCTTTCAGGATAGAGCTTGGCCTTACGCTTATCTCAGACGACCTTCACCACCATATTCTGCAGTCGGTATATGAAGGGAAGGTCAACAGAGATCCACAATAGTTTGCATGCCAAGAAGCTGAGCATATGTGCTCAGCAAAAAAAGAAACGTCCTCCCACTTTCAACTGTTTTTTTGTAAATAACGTGTAAATATTTGTGTGACGAGCAGGGCGGGCGAGAGCCGTGAGGGAACGGCGCGAGGACGGCGACTTAATTGATAATGAGCGCCAGCTGCGCGGTGCACCGGTCTCTTATCTCTCACGGAGGAGCTCCGGAAGCATAAAAGAGGAGCGACTACAGAATGTAACACGATTCTTAAGTACGGGAAGAAGGAGGCGGGAACCGGCGAACGTTCAACATAACTTTTAATCAATCAAATAAATAAATAAACAACAAAACGAAAGTAAAATGGCGGCAGTTCCTCACGGAGACCCACACAAACAAAATAAAACACAACATAAAATCCAGGCCTGGTCCTCGCTCGTCTTTCACTGTAGTCACTCCTCTTTTATGCTTCTGGAGCTCCTCTGTGAGAGATATGAGACCGGTGCAGTGCGCAGCTGACGCTCATTACCCCTCACATCACCGGCCTCTTGCCCGCCCTGCTCGTCACAATTTGTATGAACATAAAATGATTCAACAACTGAAACACATTGCCATTTGTGAACAGAGTGGGATGATGAGGGTGGTGGGGGTCAGTATCAAAAGTAGCAGTCAGTATGTGGTGTGTCCACCAGCTCACAGCAGATTTCCCAGTTCAGTTGTTACTTCACTCTTCCGCCAAGACACTTGCAATTGTCTGAGGTGGGACATATGGTTACACGTGAGGGCTTTTCATACTATAACCTTGGGTTATTGTCGTAACACTGCCCCCAGGTAAAGGAACATTTCACACTTGTAATTTAGAAAGAGGGTTAGCAACGCATTTACCCGGGGTTATGAAGGAGCAGGGTTAGTACCACTTTTCAATAGTAAAGACGGCAATACGAGGATGAGCAATGCTAGAGCTATGTGTAAACAGGTCACGTGCTGCGTTTATTTATTCACAGACACTGGCACCGCAAATATGCAAATAAGAACGTTAACCCAGGGTTTAGGAATGTACAATGTGAAAGTTAGCTTATGAATATTGTAAACCCCGGGTAAATTATGAGCAGTGTGAAACACGAAGCAAGATAACGCAGGATTCCGTTTACCTGCGGTTTAGAATGACCCAGGGTTAACTATTTCAAGTGTGAAAAGCCTTATGGTTTGGCACTGCAAGGACGGTCAACTATCTTTCCTGTCTCACTGCAGCACTGTCTTAGGCATCTTACTTTAGGGACATTTCAGTCTTTGTTCTGTTCACATCTGCAGTCCTCATGCCTCCCTGAACTATGGACCAGCTAATGGCATGTTCGCACAGATGATCAGGGACTCTGGGCATCTTTCTCCTGGTGTTTTTCAGAGTAAGGTCTCTTTAGTGTCCTAAGTTATTGGACTTTAATTGTCCACCGCATGTAACCTGTAAGTGTCATAAGGTGTCAAAAATTGTTGATGATTCATTGAACAAGCATGAAAAACATTTAAATAAATATCTGTAAAGCTTTACAAAATTGTCTTTAAAATAAAATATTCTGAAAAAGAGACATTTCTTTTTTTTTTGCTGATTACTTGCTTTTATATGGCATTGGATCAAAGGACAATAATATAGTATATCTGAACGGAGCGTACCTTTTCTGCTCCAGCAGCACGATGTCCCTGTGCGTAAGGTTCATAAAGAAATGATTTACTGAGCGAAACTTGACTGACCTTCACATAGACCAGAGCTGAAGCCCTTGGGGATGAATTGGAACGATGAATGCGAGTCAGACCCCATCACCTAACATCACTTCCTGACCTCACTGATGTTACAGTGTCTGAATGGGAACAAATACCTGCATCCATGTTCCAAAGCCATCACAAGAGAACAGAAGCTGTTACGGCAGTAAAGAAAAGACCAAATTACAATTAGTGCATGGTTTTGAAAATAAAAAGTCCACGCATCTTTGATCATGTAGGGAACTTGTTACGTGCAAAATAAACACTACCAAAACAAAAGGAGAACCTGTACAAAATAATTTAACCTTAAAAGCCTAGAAAATAAAAAAGAGAAAGAGATTACATTGTAATCATTAAACCTTTTGACCAGATTTCGGGGGCTTATATCAAAAATCTCATCACATGGATTCAGTATAAAGACAGAATTCAGATTTATCCATGTCCTTTGTAAAAAAAACAAATTCACTCACACACACACACACACACACACACACACACACACACACACACACACACACACACACACACACACACACACACACACACACACACACACACACTTGCATAATTAATAATGTAATTTGTATGAGTTTACCATATGTGCAACAAGTAATTAATGGCTTGTTTTCTTAAAGTGGTTTAGCATGTCGTGACATCTCTCGCCTGTCGGCCGTCCGTCCGTCCATTCTGACTGACCGCATTAAAGCTTAGAATAAGGGCTGCATCTCAAAATATATATTATGGACAAGGGGTAGTAAAATGAGATTAATCTGACCTGTTTGGCTCCTGCTTTAGGGGGTAAATGTAACATTCAGGGGTCAGAGTATAAATGAGCTACAATAACGAAACCATATATTAACCCTTTTCCTCTCTTCACAGAATTAATTCACTCTCTGTGTGCATACACACTCGCACACACCCTGTGTGTAGGCCTATGGCAGAAGCTTTATTGTATTATTAAAATCAGAGTGGTATGACAGCAGAGGTATCAAACCTGTCCAGCATTTTAATACCAGTATGCGAGAGACCATAAACACGCAAAGTACATGTTGGAGGGCCTTGGCAATAAAACCCAGCATTGTCTAATTTATGGAACACAACACCAGCAACACAAGGTGATGTTTTACCCTTGCTTTTGCTGCTTTTGGATGGGGGCTGGGGAGGTATCTTTTGTTCCATTGTTCTCATAGCACACAGGTCCTTCGCTTAAGACTGGCAGCGAACAGGAAGCACATTATATAATGTGTCTTCACAGTTATACAATCTGATTTATACATAGCAAGATTGGATAGACAGTCCATGAGTATAGTGTGTACTATTCACCAACATGCTGGCAAATTTGTTGGGATGTGTAAAGATCAGCCAGTTCTGCCAATTAGCTATCGTTTAAAATACTCTAAAAAGTAAAACAAACAAATGCATTTAATTAATAAAAAATAATAAAAAGAAATAGATAAATAAAAATTTTAAAATGATACCTATTAAGTACAAAAGTACATTAATTTTAGGTCTTGGTGTCTGAAAACCATTCCAGTCTTCTTAACTAGATGTTTGCCTGTGCAAAAGTCGCTGCTTTTGCTAAGGTTACTATAGAGTGTTGCTTACTGACCCAAATCAAAAGAGTCCTTCCCTAAGTTCGATCTCTAGAAATGTAACGGGTCCGTGTTTCTGTTTGAATCTGTGCAAAAATTAGAACTCCAGTCACCTAGAAAAAGTAATAGCACACCTAGTTCACACAAAAATGAAAATTCTCTCATTTACTCACCCTCATGCCAATGCTGGTGTATCTGACGTTCTTTCAAGCGTCCGTGGCATTATTCAATTCAATTCAATTCCATTATATGGACTCACAGAGATGGAATATTTTCCTAAAAACCTTTGTTTGTGTTTATCTGAAGAAAGTCATATACATCTAAAGGGATAGTTCACCCAAAATGAATTTTGTCATTTATTTCTAATCTTGTACGAGTTTCTTTCTTCTGTTGAACACAAAAGAAGATATTTTAAAGAATGTTGGTGGCCAGACAGTTGACGGACTTCCATAGTAGGAATAAAAATACTGGCTACCAACATTCTTTAAAATATCTTCTTTTGTGTTCAACAGAAGAAAGAAACTCATACAGGTTTGGTACAACATGAAGGTGAGTAAATGATGACAGAATTTTCATTTTTGGGGGGAACTATCCCTTTAATGATGATTTTTGTGGGTACTATCACTTTAAATGTAGCAAAAAAGTTCAAAGAAATTCTGTTTCTGATCATCTGATCTCTTTGTCGTTTGCTAGGAGCCTTGAACTTCAGAGCTTTCATTTTTAACATAGTCACCATATTTCCAAACACCGTCAACCCAATGATTCATGTAGTACATCTAGTAAAGAAAAAAAAAAATGGGACAAGAGATGTGGGACAAAAGGGCGGCGCACGGATTTCCACGAAAACCCTAAAGCTCAAGATCAAGTGATGGTGCCCTTCAGATGAGCCTGTAATCTGGAACACTTCAAACCCTTGTCTTCCAGTGTTCCTCTTCAGATCCTCTCTCTCTGGGGTCGTCACCCCCTCCGGGGCACAGCCAACTTCCAAGTGTGTGAGGGAAGAGGCCTTGAAAGCCGATTGCGTTTTAATAAAGTTTATTATCGGGTGGGGGCTAATCCCCGTGGTAATCTCCCGCAGACCCAAAGGAAAGCAGGATTACTCACTTGCTATAATCCCAATGAAATTGTTAGGATTTAGCTAGCAAAACAGACCAGATGGCAACAGGCTAGTTCTTCCACCCGTGGGTCTACTCACCCCTTCCCTGACCACTCCTCACCCCAGACACACTTAAACACAACTCATGATCTATTCATTGAGACAAACACACACGAGGACACCGATATGGTGAATGATGCTCAGTCTTTGAAAAGGCTATGATGAGAAAAGCGTCACGGTGTATCATGAGCGGTTACTGTCACATAGTCAAGTTTACAGTGTAAAATCATCAGAAACAGTTTGGAAGGCTGGAATAAACTACAAGAAAAACGCTTTTTTTTCTTTCCAAAAACACTATGCATCTTTCTCTGGCCCACTCTGTAAATGTTTACTGGTGAGGATATGATGAAACAAATGAAAACAATGTGTTCTAAAATCGGAGTTTGTTACCATTATACAGTACACAATTTTCTGTGAAATCTGTCGACTTGACCCTTCACAAAGACCCGCCCCCTTTAGTTACTGTTGCTATGTCCGACAAGCCATGCGCTCTCACGCCACACATCATGTTCTCAGAGAGTGAAAAATACATTCCGGAGCAAAGAGGACACTGACAACGTGTCGACAGACATATGAAACAGTTTCATATTTAAAATATTGTCATTTTTTAAAGAAGTTTAATCAATAAACAGCGTATAGTGGCTCTTTAATGTGTCGTGACAGATCGCTGTAGCTCCTTCAAGCGGCTCGTGAACCGATCATCTCTTCATACTAGTTCATTTATAGCATCAAATAAACATGAATGAACATCAGAAGGAATGTTGTTGTTTCAACCGCGGAAAGACGCGAGTACGTATAATTTTCAAGTTCAAGTTCACCACCGTTAATCTACTAACTCCCCAGACTGCTTTGTCGGACAAAATGGCGGTTTGGGGGTTATGATTGGTCAGATCGCCTGTCAATCAAACTGCCAACGAAGGGTAAATTAGCGTCGACTCCAGACTGAATAAATCTGGACAAAAGCTGTGTAGTGTATTCCAGCCGTTACTTATTATTCAACTGATTGTTTGCAGTCAGATTAGTTTGTGACTTCAAGTATTAAAGACACTGGAAATGTAAACAGGTATCAACATGGTTTAAAAAAAAGTCAAGTATCTTATAACATGGCAGAAAAAACAACAACTGGAGTTTTAAAAACGATACAAGACATTTTTAGAAAAAATAATTTTAATCAGATTTTATCCAGCAAAGCACTTCATTTTAAAATATGTATAGTTCTTGCTTACCTAAAAGGCACAAACCATGTCTGTGATTCTGATTGCTTCAGGTGCTCTGCAACACACATTCATCTCTTAAAATATTTTTGTGGAAAAGAAAATCTCAAAATATTATTATTTGATCAGGAAGGCACCGTAAATGCTTTGAGATCAGTGAGATGCAGTAAATGCAGTGAGATCACGAGAAAATTACAATTACCTACAGATGTTGCTCTACCACTGAAGGGGGAATTTTCATTATAACCACAAGATACATTTAGAGAGATTTAATTATTTTACTGAAGAAAATGTGGGCATGTTAAAAATGCTAAGTTTTTGTGATAAATTTAAAAATGTTATGTTTCAAGAATATTATACAAAATGGTTGGTGCTTTTAAAAGTGATGTGTGCTGCAGATTTCTTTGAGCGGTCATATAAACATGAATTTTTGTAGGACAAACAAAGACATTAATTACAATTAAAAAATGTGCATCGTCAGATGCTTTTAAGAATATAAAAAAAAAAATCAGACCACATGCAGCCCTTCATGGACAAGCGCAGGGTCCGTGAAAAAGACTTTGGCATCTGTTCGCCTTACCCTCTTAATTTTGATCAAATCAAAAACAGTACTTTGTAATCTCTTAATTTCTGTGCATTGTTACTTTGGCGCTGAAGCTGTCGATTTCTCTAGTAGCCACGGATTGTGAGATTTGTTAATTCCTGAAAAGTTTACATTGGAGCGGCGCTCTAAGGCAGAGACACTTTAGCACGTCGCAGCTTTATCCTCATTTTAAAATACAGGTACATGGCGAGCAGACACATGGTGGAGAGGAGGTACAGCAGGACGCACAGGCTCACGTCCAGCCTGGAGAATCCCATGCTGAGCAGGGACATCCAGCGCTTGCTTTGGGGTCTGGGGTACGGATCTATCCCGAGGTTCTCTTCCTGGCTTCCCAGGTCTCGCTTCATCCTCCAGCCTCCCTCAAACTGGTCTTCCACATCCTCCTTCTTTTGCAAACTCCTCCGTCGCACTACGCCAGACATGGCTGCAGCTCGGAGGGCTTTGGCTTTATAGTGTTGGTTTACAAAGGAATCCAAGTCTACGATGTCCTCCTGGCGCTCCCGTAGTTTCAATCCTACGATTCTTGGTTTGTGTTGGGACTGCGGCCGCTGCGGCTTCTCCCACGGTGCCTGGTTGCCCGTTGTGTCTGCTCCAGTCTCCCCCATTCCCTCCAACTCTGCAGGGTACGGTTCGCCAGCCTGCTCCTCCAGTGCTGGTTCTTCCTCTTCCTCCTCCTCCTGCTCCTCTTCTTGAGGCTCTTCGGCAGGGTGGCTGTCGAGAACCTCTCGAGCTCTCCGTTCCATCCCACGGCCGGCTTCTTTCTCCATCCGAGCGGCCGTGAGTCGGTTCCTCTGATGGATGAGAGCCTGGGTCTCGTCCTGCAGGTAGTCCGTCAGAATGCGAGATGAAGAAAAGTAGTTTTGGAGGAAGGTCAGCACCTCCTCCTGGTTCCAGTGGTGCTCACCGGTCCTCTTTACACCATGACAGCTAGGACACAACTCCGGAGACGGCCACTGAGTCTTAGGGAAATGGGGGTCCTCACTGAGGTCTCCTGTGAGAGATAAGAAAAACCCATCAGCCATCATTAATGGAGATTCATAATTTCATAAACAGTCAAAGGAGGAGTTTCATAAATCAGTTTTGACATCACAACTTTCACTTTCACACCTGAGATCGTTAATCCAAAGTAATTCTTGCTTGTCCATCTGTGGAAATGTTATCAAAGTATACCATATTGTGTTTTTCAAGAGCACGGCCGAGTCATATTTCACCCAAGAATGAAAAACATTAGGAATTAAATATCGCATAAAGAAAAAAAAGCCTATTTCTGTATTAAAAAACAAGAACAATATATAATGTAAAAAATTCATACATCGTGTACAATCTTTAATGTATCATGGTTTAAATAAAAAAGTTTCTAACAGTAAAAAACTATTAAAGTAATAAGAATCAAATCAAATGAGAGCAATTATTGAGAATGAAAACAAATAGTTTGCATGTATTAAAACAATGAGAATTTGAAGTGGAAATGCGCTCCATTTATACATTTATATTAAATCTATTATACATTTATATTTAAATGTGATCTGGATCTTTTCATGAGATTCAGCTGCTAATCCCTATTTACAAGTGTCAAACATTGCTCAACTCAAGGTTAAAACTGCCTTTAACCCAGTTTAAAAACATAAATGACTGCACTTAGGGATAGGTTAAGTGGGAAAAGCCCAAATGAGATCAATTATGTTAGTTGACAACTTAACATAGAAGAACACTTCGTTCCCCAGAATGTTCTAATTTACCCAATATATTACATGATCATTAATTTCAAATGTTGATGTCAATATTTAGTATCTGAAAACAATATTTTGTGGATTAAAGTCTGTTTTTTTTAATTAGTTCAGAACAAAATTCATTTTGTATACCAGAAAATAAATGGGTAGAATGTCAAAATGGAGCAAAACCAGGAAAAAAAAATGGTTGAGTAACATAAAATTTCTGTTGCAATTCCTCTTCCTGTCATTCAAAACTCTGAATTTTGCCCAACCTTGAGGTGCTGTGAGAACCGTGTGTGTGTGACAGGTCTAAAGACATGATCAATAGACCTGTGGGCTCTCCCAGAGGGAGGATCGTGAAGATAATAGATGAGGTTGGGGTGAACAACACACCCCTCCCCATCCACATGCACACGCACCAGCCTCTTCTCTTCACACCCCCTATGAACATGCCACCATCTCCAAATTGAATATGAAAGCCAGCACCTCTGGGCTGCAGCTCTCCCTCTAATGAATTACTATTTTTTCCCTTCAGATGTTTTCCTTTCCTCCCTCCCCCCAAAAGCCACCCCAGACGGAGGCATCCGCTAATAAATTGCTTTTGGCGGATGTCAGGGGGTGGCCGGGACACTACAAGAGGTGGCAGCAGCGGTTAGTTTACATCCCTCCCCCATCTCTTACGTAGATTAATCTGATGTATATATGTATGTGCGGACGTACTCTGCATAGCACACTTTACATAAGAGATACATCAATTTTACTATGCGTCTACAGGAACCCAGGGGTCTTTATGTCTCGCTCTGTGACAGCACTCATATCACGCGCTGATGTGATGCAATGCCTATGAAGATCTTACTTTTAATCAGAGAACCCTTCAGCACAGAGGTGACTTCAGCTGTAGCACTGTTAACATTGATACAAAAGCTTGTTTGGGCGGTGCATTAATATTCATGCGTGTGAATGGAGAGGAGCCGTCACGTAGGAAGAGTTCGGGTAAGCGTGAGTGAATGTGAGCGCCGATGGGTGGGCAGGGCGTTCAGAGGAAGGGTGGATTGGAGGTCTGGCCAAACAAATGCAAAACAAACATATAGGCTAATCCTCTTCTTGGGATTTTCGAAAGAACGATCTAAAGTGGGGAATTAGAGAGACGGAGGAACGTTTGAGATTTCATACTACCAAACTATTCCTACTAATTTTGTAGCGTATAAAACCTGCATTAAAATAACAATGGAATATTACTATTAATATTAATATTACTACTGTACATACTAAACGTAATCATAAGTATTAACCATAAATACTAATCTTGTGACCAAAATAGACACTTTTCACTTGAGCCAGTAAGCAACCATACCTAAGAACAACCTAGCAATGACATAGCAACCTTCAGAACACCTTAACAACCACATAGCAACGGCCTACCAACCACGAAGAACACCATAGAAAGTAAAGTAGCAACTATATAGCAGTAGGAATTCATTAAAGCCCTCTCAGAACAGCTTAGCAACACCCTAGTAACCACCCAGAACACCTCAGCAAGTGGCAACCACATAGCAACTCATAAAAACCTCTTAGAACACCTTATCGACCACATAGCAACACCCTAAAAACAAACCAGATAACCACAGAAAGTAACAACTATATAGCATTAGCAACCTCTAAAAACACATTAGAAACCATATAGCAATGCACTAGCAACCGCTCAGAACACCCTAGAAAGTAGCAATTATATAGCAACTCATTAAAAACCTTTCAGAACACCTTTTCAACCACTTAGCAACACCCTAGCAACCACACAAAACAACCTAGCAAGTAGCAACCATATAGCAACTCATTAAAAACCTTTCAGAACACCTTATCAACCACTTAGCAACACCCTAGCAACCACACAAAACAACCTAGCAAGTAGCAACCATATAGCAACTCATTAAAAACCTTTCAGAACACCTTATCAACCACTTAGCAACACCCTAGCAACCACACAAAACAACCTAGCAAGTAGCAACCATATAGCAACTCATTAAAAACCTTTCAGAACACCTTATCAACCACATAGCAACACCCTAGCAACCACACAAAACACCCAATGGTTGTAGTGTTTAACATCTCTTCCTCAGTTTTGGCAGACAGGTCAAATAATGATTTTACACATAATAATTTTAAAAAAGCAAAATAAACATCGGCTTCGGAGTTAACAACTGGACAGCACTTGTGGAGTTAAGCAATGTAGTGACATCACATGTTGCATGCTGTATACCATTTCTCATTCTATTTAAAAAAAATATCCTTCACAGTAAACAGTAAGCAAGGATGGAAGAGGGAGAACAAATAAAGAAGCTCCCCAATCAGTTTCACAAAGCGAAACTTATTTGTCTTCCTTCTGTAGACGTCTCCCCCTCGACAAGTGGCAGCAGCGCTGGGCTGAGGCTTGCTGCTTGGGCCATTATGCCAGTTAAATTAATTGTGCAGCAGTGATACTAATAGGCCACTATTCATGCCTGGTTAGCTGTGTGTGTTTGTGTGCGAGATGGGAGGGAACTACTAAAGAGGCTCACGATCAGGAGGAGGAGAAGGAGTGTCCCTCTTGGGGACCGAAGGGAATAAAGGGTGTCGAAGGGTGGGAGGCAGAAGTGGAGGAGGAGCAGGGGAGAGTGCCACCCACCTCACACACACACTCTGTGTTAGCCACTTGGGCCAGAGATTACAAAGCAAAGGAAGGCTTGATGCTGGCGGCGTGGCGTGTGCCACCTGCTGTCCCGGGCGTCTGGGGAATAGAAGGCCGCGTGCCCCAGGCAGGAGACACTGTTGCTGTATCAATTGTCAAGCGGCGGGAACGACTCTCCCGGGACACAAGAGACAGTGAGACCTAATCAGCAGAAGTGACAGGGGACCCAGGGACACAGAAGAGCCATAAGGGGACACGCATGGGGGACTTTTGTCCAATTATTCATGACTTCATGGCTGGTAAAAAGGAACAGACGCTAAAGAGGCAGGAGACATCAAAAGAGGACAAACAAATGAATTAAGCAAGTGTGAAGAGAGGCAACTAACCCCCTTTATAGCCCTCACGGACAAGAGCCACGCAGGTTGAAAGTTGTCAGAGAGATAACTAAGATTTTTATTTATGAAATGTCAACTATGTAGCCATTTACTTTTACTTGTGAATTCTAATTAAAAACTCTAAGGTAACAAACAATGTTTTTATCAGAACAATAAATGAGTATATCTTGAAAATAAAATAAAATAATAATAAAAAAAAAAAAAAAAAAACATTTAGATTTAAATTAATTCATTTAGCAGACCCTTTTTATCCAAAGGGCCTTACAAAACAAAACAAAAATAAATAAATAAAAATAAAATAATCAAATGAAAAACACCACTATAGTTGTAAAACAGGAAATTATATGGGGAGCAACAGAAGGTGTGAGAAATAGAAAAAGGGATGGATGCAAGCGGAGGGAGAGAGAAAAAGAGAGATAGACAGATAGAAGAGAAGAGGACAGCTGGTGTCTGCCCAGAGGATCGCCGAATTAAAGGGATTTAAAGGGAAGAAGCTGCACTGGTGCTCTGGAGAGGGAAAATCCACCCCAAAACTCCTGGTGTGCTCTCTTCTTTTCTCCTATTCTATTCTATGGTCAGGAGTGACTTATGAAATGATAGCAGACAGATGAAAACAAAAAGTATTGCGACACTTTCTGGTCACAAGAACACGTCCATAGTTAATTTTGACGAACGAAACCTATAGTTTCTCTGCTCGGAAGCCTGTGTGAGGGGAACCGACTTCATACATCCACTTTAAATACCCTAAAAACACCACCAGTTGGTTAAATATAATCGAAAAATGGCTCAGAAAAGGGTTTTTAATGCAGGGAATTAAATTTAAATGTGTACTATTTCCAACTTTAAGAGGAAATAAATTCCAAAACACTTGTCCAAATACTTTTTGGGGCCACTGTATGCATGTTAAAGTATTAGTCGTGTATGTTTAACAACTTTACATTTGTTTACTCTGAAAATACTGACCTGCCAGGCGGTTGTTGACCCGATTGTGGCGAGACCACAGCCAGAGGACGGCGCCAGACAGCGAGGTCACATAATCCATGCTTTCCTGAGCCATACTCTCAAAGTGAGTTGCACAGGGCCTGCACCCGAAAAAACTGCTGACATAGCCTCTCATCGCCTGCAACACTTCCTGAGGTTCTGAGAACAGGAGACAGAAAGAGAAGAAAGAAAAGAGGAAATGGACAAAAAGAGGAAGTTAAAAAAGAATGAAAGTGTGATTGCAAAAGAAACACTTGCAAATTTGGGTGCATGAAACATCTAAAATATAATATCACATTTTTTCATTTATAACAATAATAGCAACAACGATAATAAAATGTTATCATTTTATAATATTATATTGCTAACAAGGGATTAATTTCTCAATAACAGCTTCATAAAAATATACTACACAGTTTATCATTTAAAAAATAAATTATATATAATATAACATATGACCTTCTCCTGTAAAATAATTAGATATTGGTTACATGAAGTTTGCATGAAAACTTCAGTAATCTATCCAAAAATATATAGACACTTAGGCCAATAGGCCACTAACTAACCAATCTCCAGACCCCAGATAACCTTCCACTAATTCTTAAGCATCAATTCTCTCAAACACAACACATTCTGACGACAAGTCGCTGCAGGTACCAGGACTGAGACAGGTCAGTTCTCACCCCGAATGCTCTCTAAGTTAGTTTAGTGTTGTGTTTAGCGCATTTCTTTCTTTCTGTGTTTAGCTGGTGGACATAATCCAGAGCATTGCCAGTGGACAGATGGACACCCCGTCCCTGGCCTTCCATCTGCAGGTTACATGACCCCCCTCCAACCGCTCGCACAAACACGCATCCACACGCAGATGCCCCCTCCGCTCTTCTTCCGCCCACTGTAAGCTGCTGGATTAAGTGTGAGTGGAGAAGCTGTGTTCACTGGGTCTTATATTAACCCTTCAGATTCCAATAATCTAAACAAATCCCTCTCTTCTACCTACCAGCAGCAAAAAAAGGCCCAAGAATAACATTGCCACACTGGTTTCCTGGAATGTGACACTCTGGTGTGTATTTGTATGGGATGAAGATGGATTTTTCAACAAAATGCACCATAAACATGCTCAATGAAAGCACCTACGGCCACACACAGCCTGATACAGATGCATGTCAGCCTTCCTTACACAATAGCCAGGGCTCATCCGTCTCTAAAAGGCCTTGAATGTTGTGACACAGGGCAGCTCTCGAGGTCACCAACAGGCCAAGATGGGCCACATAATTTAGTCCCAGCTTCATTAGACCACTTACAGTGTTTCATTTACATAAGATTGAAACATGTAAGGTCTGTAGCAGAAACTGCACAAAAAGATCAACAAAGCAGAGTGGTTCTATCCTGACCGATGTTTCATTGATTTGTTCTTTCCAGCATATTGCATTTCTGAAAGATGATGTTGCTTTTTACAAGCCCGAAATCATAAAAAAGTCGACATGAAATCTAAATGGACCTTTTTTACTTTTTTAATAGATTTACATTTGAGAATTTGGCAGACGCTTTTATCCAAAGCGACTATGATATTGGCACCCTGGTAAAAATAAGCAAATATGACTGATTTTTTTTTTTGCCATTTCTTCTGTAAGTCTTTCATTCAAAATGTAACTAACTGAAGTTAATTTACACAAAATATAAATATGGAATACATGGAATAAATGAAATAAATATGGTTTTCTCCTCAATTATTGGCAACCCTACAAATTTTAATAAGTAAAAATCTAACTTAAGTATATTCCCATGGTATGTTTTTAAGTTCACCTTAGTGATCAGGAACTTAAGTGAAAAATCATGACTGTTTCAATGGGCTCTAAATATGAAGTGACACACGACAACTTCCTATAGTCATCTATCACTATGGGAAAGACCTGAGAATACAGTAATGATGCCTGACAAAAGTTGTTGAGCTGCACAAGTCATGAAATTCCTCTATAATGATAGTTTAATTGTTGGAATACCCACTTCCGCTGTCTGGACAATAATTAAGAAGTTTAAAGGGTTAGTTCATTTCCACATTCAAGGTCCAGAAAAGTAGTAAAGACATCGTTCGATATAGTCAACGTGACTGGAGTGGTTCAACCCTAATGTTATGAAGCGAACAGAATATTTTTTGTGTGCAAAAACAAAACTAATGACTTTATTCATCTATTTCTTTTCTATCAGTCTCCTACTGTGCAGCGCTTCCGGGTTCTACGTCAGAACGCATTATTGGGGTGCCAATAATACATATAAATTTGAGAAAAAAATATTTTTTCTTTTAACTATTTGACTTTAATGAAAGGTTAGAGAAATTGAAAAATCAAGTGTTCACAGTCAGTTTTGCTCATATTTACCAAGGGAGCCAACATTTGTGGAGCCCACTGTACATTGCATTCATGGTATACATTTGATCAGTTTAATTATGCATTCCATGGGAATCGAATCCATGACCTTAGCTTGCTACTGTTTGAGCGACAGGAAATAATCTTATTGTAAACATCAGTGATCACATTATTACAAAGAAAAATCTTCATGAAAATGTAATGAGCAACTTTGAGCAAGACATTTGGAAGACTACTACTTACAAATGTTTTAAAAAAAGAAGGGAGCATTCGCTCAATAATTTATAGTGTGGTCTAGTTGAGGCACTGTGCCTTTTAATAGTACCTGAGCTGCCAATTTCTTTAGCCTGCACCGTAAGCACATGGAAGAGTGTCCAAACAGCACAGGGGTATCCACGATATCGGGCTTCAGATCCCTGGCAGCCCACCCACTGAACACCCTCAGGCAACACGGCATCACTCGTCTAAAAAACACACACACACACACACACACACACACAAAAATGCAGTCTCAATTGACTTGTGTTTCACTTAAATGACAAGAATCAATTGAAGTCAATCAATTTTCCTTTCAGTCAGTCCTCAAATGAAGTAAGGTGGATACTGCATTTAAAGCAGCTATGAGTGTTATAGGAAATGAAACCACATCAGGGATCATTTTCAATTATATTTCACTAAATGCATACATAAAAGCAAACATCAAACATTTAAACTCTTTGGCCTGGTTTGGAATGAATCCACATCTCCCATTGGTCAGTCTCTTGTGCAGCCACTCCGCAGTTGATTGGAGGGCGTGTCTATAAGAGGCGATGATCTTGATGACACCAGCCCTTTTCCTTACAGGACGCCTTCCTACTTCCTCATTGATTCATTGACTGAGTGGCTAAAAGCTAATGATGTCACTAACTGCTCCAGAGTATGTTTGTGTATGTAGGCATCTTGTTCAAGCAAACATGAAAATTCTGTTATCATTTACTCTCTTTCTTCACAAAAGAAGACATTTTGAAAAATGTCACAAGTGTTTTTTTGTCCATACAATGAACGTCACTAGGGTCTAGTTCTGTTTTGGATCCCATTGACTTTCATTGAACATTCTTCAAAATATCTTCTTTTGTGTTCTCCAGAAGAAAGAAAGCCTTACCAGTTTGGAACAACATGAGAGAGAGATTAAATGATGACAGAATATTCCTTTTTCAAATGAACTATCCTTTTAAATGAATGCAGGTCTTTTGACTACATTTGAATGTACAAACCATAGTGCATCATCGCTAAGCTTAAGCCATATGAAATTGTTTTTATGCACCCTGCATGTGATGTTGAACGGTATGGCTTCAAATTGTGCTTGCAACAGCTTAAATAGATGTTTTAATAAATTTAAATGAATGACAGTCTCCCAATACACTGACCTCATGACCCAAGTCTAAATGGAGAAATGCATACGTCAAAGTATTGACAAATTCATGTACATTTTCAAAATAAATGCAGTACTTTGTTATATCAAATGTCTGGTTGTCGAAATTCTTATTTATCATTTCTTATATAGTCATAAATGGAAATAAAAAATAAAACCAGAGCGCTTTCTGAGATGTTCTGCTCAGGTAAGCTACACTAACCTGCACAGCATTGTCCAGCACATCTCTGAAATCGCTGTATTTGATCTCTGCCCCGTTCTGTAGTTGTAACCAGCTGTCCACGGTCTTCAGTGCACTCTTTACAGACGGACGTCCTGGGAAATACTACATAAACAAGTACACACAGAATCACACGCTTGAGTTTGAAACCAGGCTAAGCTAAAACATTTCATCATTTACATAAGTCCTTTTAAACCTAATAAACGTGAGAGCCATTTCTGCAACGCCAGTAGTTGTTGTCAAATGGAGAGATCACTAGATTTGCTAATGTGCTACTAGAACACACTAAGTAACAGTGAAACCACACATGGCAATGCTCTGAAGAGTTGTAGTCATGAGAATATGTTTCTTTAAATGTGTGTACATACTGACAGTTTCAGGACACTTCAACCTTTATTAAAACAACAATTATTATTGTTAATTAATAATAATTACACTAACATTAGATACTATTATTATTGTTGTTGTTATAATCTATATAAGTAGTTATTGATTATTATTTATTGTTAAAATGAATAAAACAGATATGTTCTTTGTTTCTGGTTAAAAAACAACTTTCCTTTCATTGATATATTTAATAATACTAATACTACTACTACTACCTAGTGTTGGGGGCAACGCATTACATGTAACGCAAGGTAAGTAATCAGATTACTTTTTTCAAGTAACTAGTAAAGTAAAGCATTACTTTTAAATTTACACAAAATATGTTACTGACACCTCTCCTGTCCCAATGTTGAGAAAAATTGGGAGTAAGTGCAGAGGCGCTGTGTAAAAAAACAGATTCAGTGTACCTAAAAATGAAAAAAAAAAAGTAAAAATAAATGCAAATTCAATATTGCGCAAACCTGTAATAATTAAATGTTAAATTACACAAATATACTTGTGTATATTAAATGTATTTAAACTCACTTTATTATCCATTGTCTTTGCTGCTGACTTTCGATGATCCAATTCAACCATATTAATAAGCAAAAATGACTTTAGATAATCTTTGTGTTTTGTTTTTATTGCTGAAGAGTGATGAACTTTCTTCTCCTACATCCTATTCAACTGCAATATTGTAACGCATTACTTTTAAAAGTAACTTTCACTCCTCCTACTAATAATTATAATTACCATTAATGACACATAATATGAAATGATAATAATAATAATAATAAAGTATTATTCAAAAAACCAATGAACACTTTAAACGTTACTATTAAATAATAATGTTATTAAAAATATTAAATCTCTTTTTTTCATTAGTATTAAAAAGCAACACTGAATTTACTATTGGTAGACGCACTTCTTTCTTACACCAGTGCACATTTTATAGTGTTAAAGAATGTGTGTGTGTGTGTGTGTGTGTAAGACTCTGGAAGCTCAGTGAAGTAATGACCAGCCTGAGCCATGTGGCACGAGGGAATGGACAGATTCAATGGCCCTGGACGGACGCCAGTGCTGACCTTACAATTCTGTGTCTGAGCTGGGGCCACAAAGCCAACGCTAACACTCCGTCATGGCCCCATAAACACAGCCACATTAGTGCAGGCCAATGCCCGTGTGTGTGTGTGTGTGTGTGTTTGTGGGGAGGCCCCACAGGATCCCAGAGGTGCACCTTTCTTTGATTTGTGCTCTTGCGTCTTTTCAATTTTCCTGTGGCCATCTGTTCAGCATGGTGCGGCCTTCTATTCATCACCCTCTAACAGGATCTCTATTAAAACGCAGCTCACTTAAAAAGGCCTTGCAGAGATTTACTTAACCCCAACGCCCCACTCCATTCTGATTTGTTTCCTTAATCTGGGAGATTCGGCCATTGAGAACGCAGCCAAGGCGGAAAGCTAATCAAAGCTGCACAGGTGGGAAAAGTAGAAAGTCTCTACTAGTTAGTTGCTGTGTGTGTGTCATTGAATAGATCTGTGCACTGGTCTGGCCTGTAAAAAGTGTGAAAAGCTCTGAAGAGGGTAATCTGGGATTGCTCATACAAAAGGCATTGTTCAAAACTAGGTGAAAACTCTGTTCTGAATCAATGCAATCAAAACAACAACGCCTATGTGAATAACTCTCCGGGGTGCTGGCAGCTAGTGAATGAGATGCCGTGGAATCATTCTGTTATGCTGCAAAGTCTCTTTAAGAGTTGCATGTGTTGTACACAGATACAAATCCTAATGAACTCGATATTTGACCTGGTTAATAGTGTAAAGGGGAAGTAAAAGTGTGGGTCGAGAAAAGAAAACAATGCAGACAACTGGCTCATGGCAATACCATTCAATTTTTTTTTAAAGAAATTATTTTATTCAGCAAGGATGCATTAAATAGGCCAAAAGAGATTTTTTTTTAAAAATATCAAATAAATGCTGTTCTATTGAACTTTATATACATTAAATAATCCTAAAAAATATCAAAAATATTAAGCAGCACAACTGTTTAGACATTGATAATAATCAGAAATGTTTCTTGAGCCTTCACAGTTTTAAAAATGTAAAATCACATTTTAAAGTATATTCAATTAGAAAAGTTATTTTAATTTGCAATACTATATTACTATTTTTACTATATTTTGATCAAATAAACGCAGCGACCTTTTAAAAATCCAAACTTTTGAACGGCAATGTAAAATGTATTCATGTCATGACATTATACAACAAAATATTTGCATTTACTTTAGAGAAATAGCACAAAAGCAAAAGTCTGTTTTTAAATACAACACAGTAACGTGTCACAAAGAGGTTCAATTAGTAAAAACATTAGTCATCTTGAAATAACAATAGACAATTATACTTCAGAATTTATTCATTATAGGTTAACGTTCATTTCCACATATTAATACATTAACAGACTAGTATTTATAAAAAAAAAACTTTAATGTCAATGTATAATTATATTGAACATAAAAAAATAATTAACCTAGATTAATAAAAGTTATATATTGTTAAATATTGTTGTACTTTGTTAGTTTATAAAACCTACAGCATTAACTACTATTAACGAATTGAACCTTATTGTACAATGTTACTGAAAACAATCGACTTGCTGTTCAGCAGATGTTTTGTTACTGTATTCGGTTGTCAAATGTTACATGCCCACAGTGAACTTTAGGGAAACTGACTTTACACAACTACTAAAAATTAGACCAGTTTGTTAAAGTTAATAGCAAAAATAGCACAGAAAAGTCATTTGTTTGTAGATGCCACGATACTTTGCTGTCTAACACAATAACATTCAGCCATTTTTAAGAGTGACTTAAGTGTCTAAATACTTTTAGGGATCTCTGTAGTGATTATCTTTTCAAGAGAAGTGAGATACTCTGATATTCAGACAGTTTCTCCAACAGTATTTTTCTAAGAGTATATATAGCCTCTTCATATTCCATCTACCAAAGCAGGGATATAGATCACTAACCACAAACAGCCCTTTCCAATCACTGTCCTTACTGATTCAGCCCCCCGCTCTCCCTTCTTCCTCCCCTTCGGACCATGACAATCCACTTCACCCTAGCAATATGTCATCTCCAATCCGATTAGTATCAGCATTCGAGAAACCACAGTCTCTCTCTCTGCAGTGGTTCTAAAGAGAAGGCATCTGTTGGCCCAGCCCTGAAGAAGACCCCTGTTTAATCTCACCCTCTGGGACTCATCTACAAGTGGGCCATGTAAAAGCCATCTAAACTGTTTCTGTGTTATAATGGCTCTAACCAACAGCAGGTGCTAGTTGTCCACCAACATTAGGGATCTCTGAAAGCTGTTAGAATGAAACAGGAAACGCAGAGTCGGACATTTAGGACACCATGCCCTGAGATAAAAGATGCAGGCACGGCTGGATCTGGACCTCAAATTGCCTTCTAATTCCTTGTTTTATTCTCTCCCTCTTGCGTGGCAGGAAGCCTCTTTCAAGAAAGCAGGATAAAGATGGGTAATCCTAAAGCCTCTTTGTAATGCTCTCATGTCTCCAAGATCCACCCTTTTAATCCTGAAATACATGTTCTGATTCATACAAATCCGGATTGTGCTGCAAACCTAGATACGTTGAGCAACAGCGTGACCGAGGAAAACACTTGTGTGTCAAACTCCACTCTGGCAGTAAACCGCTGGGCTAACAACTCTCAGGCTCATATGTTTAGGTTTAGTAATTTCACTTTAATGGCAATGAAAAGGTTATTAATCAGTTATTTAAATGCTAAATGATATATATATATATTATAAATGTAATATATATAAATAAATAAATGTAATATATATATATATATATATATATATATATATATATATATATAAATAAATAAATGTAATATATATATATATAAATAAATAAATAAATAAATAAATGTAATATATATAAATAAATAAATGTAATATATATATATATATATATATATATATAAAAATAAATAAATTATATATATATAAATAAATAAATGTAATATATATATTACATTTATTTATTTATATATATTACATTTATATATATATATATATATATATATATATATAGTATTGAATCATATTGCCATTAGAGTAATAAATTACATTTTTAAATATAGAAAACAGCTATTTTAAATTGTAATACTACAGTACTTCACATACATTTTATACATTTATATTTGTTTGTAATTTTGTTTTCCCTGTTGACCCAGAAGACCCCGGGGTCAATTGGTGCAAGAGAAGGTTCAAGATAAGAGGGCAGGTTCACAGGATTACCCCATTACATCAGTCTGTCTGCATTCTAAGCATCTTAATCTAAAGCGCCAAACCTGTAAGCAAACTAACAGTGTTTAGGATTCAAGCCACTGTACAGATCTTCAGCTCAGAACACGGAGTGTGTGTGTGTGTGTGTGTGAATGTGCTTGTTCCTCCGTGCCACCATTAATCTCTCCATGCTTTGCTTTAGTGGGGTTAAACACTTCCTCTTCACAGACTGTCAATTAATGCAGCCAGCGTGTCTGTTTAACAAGGCAGCTCAAAAGAGCAGGCCAAAAACAGCAAGGACACTATGAAGAGGCCCAGCTAACACTGGAATACCAGAGGGAGTCGGGAATATTGACAAAACTAACCACAGTTAATGGGAGGCCTGCCCAGGGCCCCTGCCACTCCTCCAGGCATCTGTGTAGACCTTCCCTAGAGAGTCCTAAATAATCAGAGAGATTGGCAGTGCTATGCTGGACGGACGCAAAGCCAGCGAAAGGTCATTGTCTCAGACCTCATCAAAGAGATCCGTGGCACGTGTCTGATCCAGTAGAGAACGGAAAGAGAAAGAAGAAAAAGAATATTCGAGTAAATCTCAAAAAATAAATGTTAAGAAATGTTCAGGTCATATTTCACCCTCATAATCAAAAAAAAATATACAAGAAATTAAATTTATTATCATTAAAATAAGGTCACATACCACCATGAACCTTAAATGGCCATTTATGCAAAATTATTTCATAGTTATTTATTTATTTGATTTTGAGGTGAAATGTTACTCAAGCATTTCTTGTGAGAAAGATTGTTAGAATGTATAATTAAAGAAAAATAAATATACGAGGAAGCAATAGAACAGTATACCAATGTAGTGAACTACCTACAATCAAGAGAATATTATAAACATTTAAATAACTCAAATAATTATGCTTTCGTGCTTATCTTAAAAAAAACGGAAATCGCTGAATCATTTTCTTTTCATTAAAAAGAAGAAGAAGAAGAAAAAAAAAAGCGGTATAATTTAAGTTGCAAATACTTTAAAAAATTTTCAGCTCTTTGATCAGCATTGTAAAAAGAAAAAGAAATACTTTGGATGTATCTGTAGGAAAAACCCGCTGTACCAAGTGCTAATATATTTTCACCCTGAAACATCCATGTGACCATATGTTGCACTTGATCTCCAAGATCATTTAAGGCCACAAGCACTGAAAATCTTTGTGCTAAGGGTTGAAAAACACATCTTGGATTGAAATGTTCCGTGTATCTCCCTCTAGTGGTTTGTCATGTGAACTGACTTGGCTGATAGAGTTGCCATGATATAAATGTATAGACATCTAAAAGAGTAGATATTTAATGTGATTGTGTTTACTGATGTGACTCACCTTGTCCAGTACATGCATGTACTTTTTGAGCGCAGTCAGATCGTCTCCTCTGATGCTGGTGTGACCAGACAGCTCTACACGCAGAGAGTAATGCAGCGCTGACTCCAAATCAGACATATACACACGTGTCCTGTATACACACACATAGAAAGCTCTATGTAGGATGATCATTGTGTGCACTATTTAAATCATGAGAGGCGACTATCATAGAGTCCACATGATTCAGTAAACAGTTTAAGACTATAAAGGGATAGCTCACTCAAAAATCAATCACTCACCCCCATGCTATCCCTGATGTATATGAATTTCTATCTTCAGATAAACACAAATGAAGATTTTTAGGAAAATAATCAATCTCTGTGAGTTTATATAATGCAAGTGAATCGGTGCCGCTTGAAAAACCACGTACGGCGATCATGATGGTAATCCATTCGACCCCAGTGGATGAATCAATGACTACTGAAGTGAAACAATAGGTGTGTGTAAGAAAAAATAGATTTACTATTATTTTAAACTCTAACTACAATTCATTGCATCCATTCAACTATCATATAAGCATTTTTGAGAGGGCCGTTGTGATGCAAGTGTATTGTGAAGCCGTCCTCTGTGCTTCCATGTTACCGTCACGATCGCTGTGTGTGGTTTTGAGCGTCAACAGAGCGGCACCCATTCACTTGCATTATGTAAAAATCATTGTGTATATCTATAGAAAGAAAGTAATATATATTGGGGATGGCATGAAGATGAGTACATGAATTTTCAATTTTGGTTGAACTATCCCTTTAACTATAATACATATTTTTATAGACAACATTATTACATTAAAGGGTTAGTTCACCCAAATATGAAAATTCTGTCATTAATTACTCACCGTCATGTCGTTCTACATCCGTAAGACCTTCGTTCATCTTCAGAACACAAATTAAGGTATTTTTGATGAAATCCGACGTCTCTGAGTCCTCCATTGACAGCAAGACAATTAACACTTTCAGATGCCCAGAAAGCTACTAAAAACATATTTAAAACAGTTCATGTGAGTACAGTGGTTCAACCAACTATAATCAATTATAAAGCGACGAGATACTTTTACTTTTTGTATTTGTATCAAAATAACGACTTTTCAACAATATCTAATGATGGCCCGTTTCAAAACACTGCTTCAAAGCTTTGCGAAATTGTTTCAAATCAGTGATTCGGTTCGTGTATCAAACAGCCAAAATCACGTGAACTATTGAAACTGCGAAACACTTATGATGTAACGAAGCCTCGTTTGCTGAAATCACGTGACTCTGGTGCTCCGAACCACTGATTCAAAACAAAAGATTCGTAAAGCTTCAAAGCAGTGAAATCAGCCATGATTAGATATTGTGGAAAAGTCTTTTTTTTTCTTTTTCAAAAAGTATTCTCGTGGCTTTATAATACTAAGGTTGAACCACTGTACTCACATGAACTGTTTTAAATATATTTTTAGTAGCTTTTTGGGCATTGAAAGTGTTACTGTCAATGAGTACTCACTGAGCCATCAGATTTCATCAAAAATATCTTAATTTGTGTTCTGAAGATGAACGAAGGTCTTATGGGTGTAGAACGACATGACGGTGAGTAATTAATAACAGAATTTTCATTTTTGGGTGAACTAACCCTTTAAATGTAATAATGTTGTCTATAATAATATGTATTATAGTTATGAACTAACTAACACTTAAAGGGATGGTTCACCCAAAATGAAAATTGTCATCTTTTACTCACCCTAATTTTGTTGCAAACCTATAACTTTGGTGAATCTTCAAATCAAAAATCAAGATATTTTTAAATTAAACCTGAGATATTTCTGTCCCTCCATTGTAAGTCCAGGTTATTAAAACAAAAAAAAAATCAAAAAAGGTTATAAAGGTGTCGTAAAATGAATCCATATGAAGAGAGTTTAATCCAAGTATCATGAAGTGATACAATTAGAACCAATGAGATTCATTTTAACATGTCACCAATGCACAAGCTTCCCTGTTTACCACATGTGAAGGTTTATATTACCATATCCTCTATGCATATATGCAAATAAAAGCCTAGAATAAATCTGTTCATCATATAAAGCATATAAATATGTGAATCATATAAAGTCTTATGGGTTTGGAATGATATGAGGATCAGTAAATGATGACAGAATTTTCGTTTTTGGGTGAATATCCCTTTAACTAATGAAATTGATTTATGAATGTTCAAGTATACATATTTGAGTATTCATTAATTATCATTAAGTGTAATAAGACTTAATAAAAACTGGCATCCTGTAACATTTCAGTGCATTTATCTAGTAACCATGCAAATAACTGTTGCACTTAAATTATGTATTAATATGTAAACCTACAATTTTGAGGCTTAAATGGCTGAATGGGTGATTATGTCAGCTTGTGTCCACTAACTTGTTAAATGGCCTCCATTCCTCTAAAGTTGATTTCTTGATGAGATCAGTGATGGGAGTCTGGGGTTTGCCTGTCCGCACTACCCCTGGCAACCTCTGGAGGGCATATGAGTAGAAGGTACGAGCTTCATTGAGTCTGAGAAGGGAGGAGAAAAAAAAGAGTGAGGGCCACACAACCACTAAACATGATCAACATTTGACAAAAGAATGTGATGTAGCCGTCATGTCTGTCAGACTCCAGAAGAGCTCAAAATCAATGTTTATAGAGCTGCTGCTTGTTGAATCAGTTCAATTTATGACAGGAATTAAAAGAAGAGTTAAGGTTAAGGTTTGGATTAGAGCCAGAGATAAGATAGAGATAGTCAATCTACATCCAAATATAACTACTTCCCTACTATACAGTGTGCAAAATGTAGTAGTCAAATGAGATGTCAGAATACAGTATTCATAGAACAGCAGGCAAAAAATGGATTGCATTCAAACTACAAGAACACTTACAGAACATTACCGGTCAAGAAACGTTTCTCATCAAATGCTTTACATACTCTGACAGTGTGTGATTTCGCATGCAGATTTAGAGTTAGGGCCAAAAGTAGAGTTATAGACAGGAAGTGAGGGAAAACATTTCATTTGTGACTAAAGAGACCAATATATCAGATTCATCAGCTGACATTTGGACATTTATTTAGTCTTAAATTTGACTTGAAATTCCCATTTTAAGGAGAGGTAAAAAGGGTACGCTTGGCTGATTAACAGACGTATACTCAAAAATATACCGACAGCTTTTTGGATGGATGAAAAAAGTTATTTTATTAATAGATTTTGAATTTCATATTTCTTTGAATTTTGAGTAAATAAAGTAAATAGACAACAAATATGTTAAAAAATTTTAGGGAATAGTTTTAAGTCGACTGAGAAACAAGTATCTCTTATAGCACTCACTGTATGAAAAAAAATATCTTTCAACTATTTTTTTTTTCAGATGAGACCTTTTTAAAATATCCATTAGAATAACATTTTAGCCAAGTGATATTAAAGGCAGGGCAGTTAAAAAACAGACTTTTCCTGAATTCTTTGACACTCCAATTCAAAGTTATCTTACGAATTCTTGGAAACAATAATATTAAAGTGTTACTTTTTTCCAAGAAATATTAAATGCGTCTAGGAATGCATTGTGAGCTTATACTCCCATGCCTCTCTTCTGCTGTTTTCCACCATCATCCATTTACCTTTCTTCCGTGCATGAACAGATGGTGGGTGTGGTGTGCTGATGAGATGTCATTACTGATCATTACCCTCTTCACTAACCCTGGCAATCAAACAATAAACACCACTGTGCATTCCTGAGTCTCTCGCACAGGAGGACACACACTCCCTCATCTACCCAGGCTTCAATCAACCCTCACCGGGCAGACGGGGCAAAAGCCTGAGGTCCCCAGGGTCCGACGGCACGCTTCTGAGACCACGAGGACCTGTTCGCCCGGGGAGATCGCGGAGATAGTGTTTGTGTTTTTATGCATGCTACACGAGATCAATCACGCATTCAGACCTGACGGCACGCCATCTGTTGCTCTGCAGAGCAGGGACTGTTTGGCAGGTGAAACGCAAAAAAAGGAGCACTATTGTTTCGGCGTAGAAGATTAAATCCCCCTCCACACACGTGCGCACACCATCAAGGAGGACGGGAACAAAATAAGCCAACCATAAATCATTTCTCTTTTGCATTTGTCATCTAAAGAGCCCCACGCCCGTGCCAAGTTATTTTTCTCAAACAAGCATAACAAAGCAAGCAAACCTCTGATTTATGCTCCTGGTTAGAAATGATTATGAAAGCTCTGTGATCTTGAATAATTGCATGTATTAAAACTCTGTTGTCTCATTAACATGGCCAGATGTTGTGGGATTCTTTCTGCAATGGCTAATGATCAGAAAACTGAGAAGACGGGATCAGGCAAATGCTAAATGCTTAATTATAAGAATCTAAGAGTTAAATGCATCGGCTCCAGCTCATGCTAATGCGCCAAGAAAGAGAGATTAAAGGTGAAGTGTGTAATTTCAGTCTCTCAAATCCAAGGCTGTGCGATTGGAAACCAGCCCAAAATCTGGAAGTCTGGTTGTAACAGTAACAAAAAGTAACAGCACACCTCGTCACAAAAGGAAACATGATTTGAGGTATCATTCTTGCCTGTAGCACAAACAGCACAGGATAAGTTAAAAATAAGTGTAATACTTTAGTATGATAATCTTAAATAGGTGCAATATTAAAGGATTAGTTCAGAATTAAAAATTTCTAGATAATTTACTCACCCCCATGTCATCCAAAATGTTTATGTCTTTCTTTCTTCAGTCGAAAAGAAATGAAGGTTTTTGAGGAAAACATTCCAGGATTTTTCTCCATATAGTGGACTTCAACAGGGTTCAATGGGTTGAAGGTCCAAATTGCAGTTTCAATGCAGCTTCAAAGGGCTCTACACGATCTCAGCTGAGGAATTTTTAACCACAAATGCTCGTCTTGCATGCTCTGCGATGCTCCACGCTTTACGTAATCATGTTGGAAAGGTCACGTGAGACGTAGGCGGAAGTACCGCTGAAAAACTCCATCTCATTTTCTCCTCCAACTTCAAAATTGTCTGACATCATTGTTTTATTTTTTTTTTGCAAGAGGCTTTTTTAAAAAAAGCCATTCTTTTTTGTAAAAGCCTTATTATTTGCATATTCGCTTTTAAACATTTGCTCGGTGCTTCCGCTTGCATTATGCGTGACCTTTCCAACATGATTACGTAATGTGTGGCGCACCGCACAGCAGTGCAAGACGAGCGTTCCACTACATGGAGACGAAAAGACGAGAAGTCCACTATATGGAGAAATATCCTGGAATGTTTTCCTCAAAAACCTTAATTTCTTTTCGACTGAAGAAAGAAGGACATAAACATCTTGGATGACATTAGGTTAGTAAATTTTAATTCTGAAGTGAACTAATCATTTAATAGTTGGCATTCTCATATGATGGCATTTTTTAGGCAATTATCTACACATCAGGCAAAATTGACATGATTTAATGTATAATTTACTTGCTTAAAATTTCCATGAGGTTTTACATCTGCTTTAGGTCTGAATGAAGGAAATGGAGCACTTACACTTTCAGTCTAGAGAAATTTCCGGACGAGTTGTACAGGTAGCAGGAAGGATAATCGGTCACACCAAACCTGGACACTAAACTCATCTCTGTGTCCAAAACCCTGCGCACAGCGATATTCTCATACTGCAACAAATCCAATGTCACCTAAATAAAAAAAGAAAGAAAAAAATTCAATGTCACTTATAAAAGATATAAAAACAACAATAAAAAAAAATCTAACTTAAAATCCTACTCAACAAAAGGTATTCTGTATTTTTCCAATAAAAACTAAATTGAAAAAATGCATTCTTTTTGAAGCTTGAAAATGCATGGAATTACAAATTAGTCAAATGGAAGGAATCCGGACTTGGAATGACATGGTGAATAAATAATGACATGAATTATGCCTTTGAATCATCTTTGTGTAAACTAATCTCACCTCTCTCCCCACATAGGAGTTTTTACTCTCAAACACAAGAGCAAGGTACTTCACATTGTTGGTCTGGAAAAAGTTGTCTACCTCTGCTTCACTGTGGAGAGAAAATAGATTAGATTCAAATAAGTTCAGATAGTGTAATGCAAATCAGTCTGTAATGAGAACATGGTCTGACTATAGTTTACTCATGTCCAACCTAGAGAGCCTTAAACCAATTTAACTATGATGCTAACTTTTTTTAACACTAAAAATATATTTTTCATTAATCAAAAAACACCCTTAAAGGGATAGTTCAACCAAAAATGAAAATTCTGTCATCATTTACTCACCTTTGTTGTTCCAAACCTGAATTATCCTTTTAAATTCCTGTCTAAACTATTTCTGACACTTCTGTGCTTACTCTCTCTATATATGTATATATATTTCCAGCAATGATTTGACAAATAAAGAAATAATTATGACGCAAATCAAATTTATGGTGTGTCATTTTCCTTCCCTATGAGTGACCTTTTTGCACAGCAGTGTCGACTAAAAACCTCACAAAACCGACATGCTCACTGACCTTAACAAGCAATGCTTTTTACATTACAGAACTGTTAAATCAACAAAGAGAGGATAATAGGTGACACCCAAGTCCAAATTTTTAATATTCAAAGTGAAAAAAAAATGAAGAAATGCTTTAAAATTGGAGTGGAAAAATAAGACATTGTGTTCTAACCTAGCGGTCTCTAAAGGTGGACAAGCTGGTGGCCAAGCCTCATTGTGGATCTCCAAATTATCGATAATGTAGTGCCGAAGACCTCTCACATCCCTCGGGAATCCTACATGGACATACAAAACATGCTCAACACATAGGCAAAAGTAAAGCCATAATGCACATCAAAGATTGAGACATTGGATTGGATATTTTGAGCGATAGTTCACCCGAGCATGACAGAAAGAAAGATTTTTAGTGTATAACAATGTAAATTTAGGGCAGTTTCTCATATTTATCTGTCATGAATATTCAAAAGACTTAGAATATATATATTTCGAGGGCTTGACAGCAGAGGTTGAGCAACAAATAATCAATATTCATCACTTTGACAGACTGGTTTGCAAATTTTCTGTGGCATTTGGCTTTTTCTTTTGCTCTCGCAGTGTGAAAAAGTCTGCGGTCTTGCAATCAACCAATTTAATGAACATTATACCGTGAGATATTCAGCTTGCCTCGACTACATGTGGAATTTCTAGTTCCTCTTCCCACATTTCTCCTAGTCTATTTTGGCTGGAACAGTTTAAAACTCCCTTTTCTTCTCTTGTATTCCCGATTAACATCCTGAAATGTGGGAATGTTTCTTGCAGAAGGAAGAATGTAAGGGTTTGGAACAAAATGAGCATCAGTAACTGAGAGAAATGTTTTAGTTTTGGAGTGAACAAAATAATAAAGAAAGACATTTTTACCTCTAAGCTCCTGCCCCCTGGACTCACTGCTTGAATAAGCAGGGAAGAACTGAGAAAGAAAGAGGGAGATCAGTAATTTTGCTACTTGAGACCTTCACATCGGTTGCCTGCAGAGCCCCAATGACAGCTTTAGTCAACAGCTCTTCCTTCTACCCCTCCTAAAATTCATCAACGCTGTGGATGAATTTTACCATGTCCCTTCAAAAGAATGACCACTTCATTTTACAAGTCAAGAACACAAAACTATATCCAGATACAAAATTACTCAAACAGAAGAGGAACATCTAGTGATGAGTTTCAGGATGTTTTCCTGAAGGAAACCGATGACAGATAACAATTCAAGGAATGGCAACAGCTGAATGTTTACATGGAGAATGGACAAAGAACTGACAGATTCTGTTACATCAGTCCGTCCCTCCGGGTTCAGAGTAGCCCAAACCAGTGCATGACTGAACAAAGAACAGTTATTCACGAATAAAATGGATTCATCTATGTGGAAAAACCTCACAAGACGAACTACAGCAATCTGCAATGGGCCTCATTCATGAAACACGAGCAGAATGAATTTCTGTGTAAATCATTTGCTGTAGCAGCAACAATTTATGTTGAGAATGGATTTATGAACAATTTACACACGGTTTCTTCTTGTATTTCACGAATGAGGACCAATAAATGCAATCATTGTATAATATCTTCAATTCCATTTATGATGCACACATTTACATAGTGAACAAATATTTTAGAAAATATGCATAAGGTTACACAGAAGAGAAAATTGTATCGTTCAGATGTTATAAGGAAAAATATATTTAATTAAATATCAACTTTGTCTCACATGTTTCAATTACGGTTGAATAAAATTAATTTTGCATAAAATTACGAAATACCACAACCATTGAAAAGTTATTTGGAAGACTCTTATGCATTTATTAGATCAAAAACCGTTTTCTATTTTAATTTTACGAGTTTTATTAAATTTAGGAATTTTAATCAGCCATTACTCTAGTCTTCTCTGTCACATGATCCTTCAGAAATTATTGTAATAAATATTAATCAAAATGTTGAAAACAGTAGTGCTGCTTAATATATTTGTGGAACACATTACACATTTTCCAGGAAGTTCAAAAGAACAGCATTTATTGGAAATACAAACCATTAATAACAAAAAAAAATCTTAATAACCCCAAACTTTTGAATGGCAGTGTATACTGTGTGTGTGCTATTTTTTACTACAGGAAAACAAACGGTGAACTGTAATTAGAAACAACCACAATAGTAACTGAATGGTCTCTAACTGCACACTACCTTCAGTGAGGGATATCCTGTGATGCCGAAATTGGTGCACACTTTTCTGTTGCTTTCATCAGCACAATCAATAGCAGCTAGATCCACAGCAGGCCTCCATTCTACAAAAACAACACAACACAGAATGCTGAGTTTATGAAACTGATTCAATGCACAGGATGGGGTTGATGACATTTTTGCAAATCAATTTCAGTTGCATGTTGTAAAGTTTCAAAAAGTAAAGGCTGGCAAGACAAGGCTGTACTATCACAACATTTGCTCCAATAACCTTTCACAAAGGGGACTTCCAGGTCCCGACAAGTGTTTTTGAAGAACAAAGACACTGTCTGCCTAGATTAGCATCTCCAAAACCTCAAAACTAGAGCAACAAAATATATGTGCACTTCAATGTGGCGATGTCTCAAAACTTAAATGAACTGCCTACATTCAGTATGGATCAATATTAACCGACTACACCAATGATGTCCGCAAACGCTGGCCGGGTACAGTAGGCACGCTCACTAGGTAGACAGCTGACATGATCGACCATGATACACAGTCACTATTTAGGCTCACTATGTTGGTAGCTCACTTAGCATGTCGCTCACTAGTTTACTTGGTACTTTACTACTTTACAGCTATCAGCCACGTTTGGCCCAAATGTTCTTGCTATATAGCTTCGGCAAAAATTACAAAAAGTGAGTGTAACTAATGTAAAACCAGAATAAATGTATTTAAAATATCTTTTAACCATGTAGTAGAAGATTACTGTCAATGTGTTTATCTATTTTTGACAAGAGGTGGCTATTAATACCAATTATAATGCCAGTTTTATTGTACTAACAAAAACAGTGACTATGGAAACAGGTTACCATAGTAAATGATATTGTAACGGAAGTCCACTGTGTTGCATTTGAAGTGTTCATTTGCAAAAACACATAACTCTGTTTTTATTAATTCTCATGTTTGTTTGTTTTTTTATTGTGCATTCCAAGTAATATCAAACTGCAGTTGGGTTGTTTTGATTAAATAATAATAACTCCAAAAAATACAGGTAACTTACAAAATTAAGTTAATTGAAAGTATGTTTTTATATATATTAAAAGTTTTTTTTTTTTAGCAAAAGCAGATAACTCCACATTTCATGTTTCAGAGTTAGACTAAACCAAGTAATTGCTTTGCAATTGCATTTGAAACACACTCAAACACACAGGTTTTGCTATCTTAGTGAGGACATTGCATAGACTTCTGCTGATTTTATATCAGGTCAATGATGTTTTCTATCCCCCAACCCAAACCCACCCATCACAGAAACATATGACCATCACTAGATTTAAATAACAATATTTAGAAGCCATTTTAACAAGTGAGGACCAGTCAAATGTCCATTTCACAATATAAGAGAGGACATTTGGTCCTCACAAATATAGTCAAAAAGGACGTAAGACGTGTATGGTGTACAGGGACTTGCAGGAGTCGAAATTATAAATCCCAGATCACTTTTAGCCAGCTTTGATGAAACTCCCCTCAGCTAGCGCGTCATTTTTTGAAGCGAATTACTATTCCAAGTAATATCAGACTGCAGTTGGGTTGTTTTGATTAAATAATAATAACTGCAAAAATAAAGGTAACTTACAAAATTAAGCTAATTGAAAGTATGTTATATAAATATATATATATTAAAAGTTTGTTTTTTAGCAAAAGCAGATAACTCCACATTTCATGTTTCAGAGTTAAACTAAGTAATTGTTTTGCAATTGCATTTAAAACACACTCAAACACACCCAGGTTTTGCTATCTTAGTGAGGACATTGCATAGACTTCCGCTGATTTTATATCAGGTCAGTGATGTTTTCTATCCCCTAACCCAAACCCACCCATCACAGAAACATGTGACCATCACTAGATTTAAATAATGGTATACAGGGACTTGCAGGAGTCGAAATTATAAATCCTAGATCACTTTTAGCCAGCTTTGATGAAACTCCCTTCAGCTAGCGCGTCTTTTTTGAAGCGACTAGCAGTCTTATCACCTGACCTGAATACTGCGCGCTGATTCGCTAAAACGGACTTATCGGTTTCTGTACACAAACAAGGGCGCTTGTCGGTTTCTGCTGTAAAACGTGAACTCGCGATGCCTTGACAGTGGACAAAACCGGCTTTTCCGACAAAACGAATTTAGGGTTCAGAACGGGCTATATGTAGAGAATAACGCACAGCAGTCAGTTCAATTTACTCGGTTTTTACAAATGAACTCCATTTACTGAGGCTGCAGGACACGAACAGCTGTTCTACCGCGCGTCAGTATCTTCAGGATGTGGAAATAAAGCGCGTACTAACCTTTAATATCTCTGGCGAGGCTTTTCCAGATGGGTGAGAAAGCGACACAGTGTCCGCACCAGGTCGCGTAAAACTCCACGAGAAGAGCCGCGGAGGAGTTAAAAAGCACAGAGTCCACATTCTCCGGTGATAAAATAATAACTTGATCCGACGCTTTGTACAGCCCAGCATCGGCGATTAAAGGACAAAAACTTATTAAAAAAATAAAAGCACATAAAAAAGAGTTAAATGGATTTAATTTGTCTTTTGTCTTGTAACAAGACGTGGCACCGCAGCTCCACCGCGCCATCTTCCCTTATTTCAGCTCAAACTAAACTAACTCTATTAGAAAGTGATAGAAAGTTTACTGACTGGTCACACGTTCAACTCCCTCCCACTTAACTCTCTCTCTCTCTCTCTCTGGACTCTAGTTCATAGCAAAACAAACCATATGGGTGTTTTTTTAAACATTGGGCACATTTATGTAATAGTTGGTTGATTTTCATTTAAACTAATAGATTTTTCCCCCTTTTTGTCATTAGGTTACATTAAAGCTGTCTTGGAAACTTTTTTACCATACCAAGATTTCTTTTTAACGTTTAATTTGAATAATTATGTCTTGTCCCAGACCTATCTATAAAGTATTCTCATTATATATATATATATATATATATATATATATATATATATATATAAAGTGTAACACAAGTTAAATCTTCCCTCAGTTGTGGTGTTGTTGCTGTGTAAATATTCTGAACAATTAAATGCGAAGATTAAAAAAAAAGAGTCAGTTTTATTCTTTATTATTTTTCCTTATTTTCTAATTAATTTTCTCATTCAATACTGTCACATTTGTCATAAGCATCTGAAACGGTTATATGCATTAAAAATCCTAGGTCCATTTTTTCCCCTCACTGGTAGAACAAGGAAGAGCCACACTATAATTTTGTTTTTCTCATTGCATCCATCAATATAATTTTTACATACATTTGTAATAAATGATTAGACTTTGTAAGCCCGAGTATGTTTGGTCATATTGACACCTTGATCCTTTTGTTCAGAATCATCCTTTGCACAAATATTGACATTATTGCATATGCGCCTCTGGTCCAAAGTTTCTGACTCTGGCACATTCCATGCAGGCAAGCTTTAATTCAATGTTGATACTTAAAGGGACCTTGGTTCACTTTTGGAGGATAAAACTCACATTTCACACAAGGCGCATATCACAAACACGTACACTTTCCTGTTCCATTAGCATTAGAGGCTAGATGAGATTTCTTTGTTGTTGTAGTGAGAAATATTGAATGTGTTGAACTAGTATCAAACACAAAATTGTACATCAAATGTCTATTTACCACCTTAAACTGGTGATTTTTGCCTGTCCCACCTCAGAGGTATAGACATAATAGACTGTATCCAACAAATATAATCATACAATATAAAAACTTAAGATATTGGCCTGGTTTCACAAACCGGGCTTAGATTAAGTCAGGATTAAGCCTTAGTTTAATTAGGATATTTAAGTAGCTTTTATAAACATGCCTCAGACAGAAAGAAAAAAACATTGCTGGTGTACATCATGAGACTTAAGATATGCCATTAGAGTTAAAACAGCTCCTTATTGTAAAGTGTTACCAAAAGATTTTTATATTTTAAAGGCCAAAAAAAATAAACATAGTACCATTGTGCAATGAAATTTATTCTATGAAAAACAAATATTTTTCATTGATTAATTTTAAGGATACATAACTATGGAAGCCTGTTTCCGCCACTGAAAAAAAAAAGATTGCGACTTTTTATCTCACAATTCTGACTTATTCACAGTATTGTAATATAAACTCACAATTGAGTTATAAAGTCAGAATTGCGAGATCTAAAGTCACAACTGCCAGAAATAAAGTCAGAATTCTGAATTTAGCTGAGTTTATATCACACAATTCTGAGAAAAAAAAGTCAGAATTGTGAGATAAAAAGTCGCAATTTTTTTTATTTCAGCGGGCTTCTATACATAACACTTCCTGACCAAAAAAAAAAAATCTCAGAAAAAGTTATGACAGAAATGAGATCATCTTTATTTACAATTTCCAAAGGATCAGTTCAGTTAACAAATAAATCTATAATAATATGTACATGGAAGCAAAAGGAACCATGTCCATTTTCACAGCAATCTTCCATGAGTCCACTCACAGGAGACAGGCATCGACTCTATTTACATGGGTATAACAATTTACAAGTCTTCAAGTGCACCTCTGTCACTCACAGTACATCATTATAAATACACATACACTTACAGGATGAAAAACATTTCTATGACCTACCAATTTAAAAGTAGAAACTGATTATCAAACCATTTGTGCCACACAAATCCTAATTTCCCCCAAGGCAGAGAATTACCCGCCCATAGTTAAAAGTTTAAACTTATTAGCCAAAAAGACTATTAGTAGTAGCCTATTCTCGGAACGAGGTAGAGATCTCCGTTACCTATAATTAGACGTGCTATTGGATGAGCGACTGATGCTGGGTATCAGAGACTCTGTTGCTGCATAGATGAAGTTTACCCCACTGACACAGCACAATACTCTAGATCTAACCTCACAATAATGCTGCAGGTCACTATAGGAAAGAGTGGCTCAGAAAATACAGCTTTAAGAGAGGCGAGGAAGGGCTGGTTACAGCTAATTAAACATCTCAGACACGATGATCATAGTATTTTTCTGATGAAACCAGGATTGTAATGGGAGACCGACTCACAAACATATACATCACAGTATTTGTAGATAACAGAGTTTGGTTATAAAAACAAGATGGACGTGCCGAGCCCTTGAGCAATTCCTCTGAAAGGTACACAACGAGTAAAACGCCTCCTTTAAAAGTAAACAAATGTGTCCTTGTGCCGGCGATAGTGTAACATTACCATTCATCTTTCCTTAAAAAGGCAAAAATGTACTTTAAAAAGGTTCTGATGATAGACACACACACAAAGTAAGGCAGAAATGTACATCTTACACTATTAGAGGTTTGTCCAGCTAAGAGGAAATAAGTTAAGACCGAAGGCCAAAGGGACCGTTACGACAAGTCAAAGGAAGGCTGGAAAAAGTCGCTCATGCATGAGCAAACATAACAATGGAGGCACTTAAAATGAATGGGATAGAAGGCAAATGTTAAGGCTAGAACCCAGCATGTCAGTGTTTAGCACAGTTAATGCATTTCAAATTCAATCTTTTGGCATCCAGTAACCATAGCACATGTTGCCAATACAACATTGCATGTAGGAGCAAAACAAAACTATTACTAGAACAGTTTTCCTGTTGCTTTCAAAAAGCATATCATTTACATATTTTTGCATTCAACATTATCTTGCATCAAATCCCTTTACATTGTATTGCCATTTCAACATTCAAATTGTACTTATTGTGCTTAGTTCTGCAATTAATCATGTCAATGGTAAAATAATCTCTTTTCTTTACATACTTTCCCATGTTACTTTCAAATTCAAATGTTACTTTTTTTATTTGTTTTAAATAAATTAATAGGATTAAAAGAAAAAAAGTATTTGTAATTATACAATCTAATTGGACATAAAAACCAAGTCTTTAAGTCCTCAGGTCTGTCTTGATTTGATCTGACCCATTTGTATTTTAATCATAAGACTTGAGGATGGCAGAGCCAGTTTTAGCAGCAAGGATGAACACACAGTATGGGGAATCTGGACCCGAACAGCTGCTACAATTAACACCGGAACACCATGAGCGGAGTTCATCATACTTCCTGGATGAGAATGTGAATATCTCCAGGACAAGTCAGACCTCTGACAGGGTGTTATGGCCTTGAATCCTGAATACACTATAGGTCTTTGTCGAGGGCTGCAGAAGCAGAACGAGAATTCCTCTCTGAAAGTCATTTTACGCCAAAGCCTGTGTTTTATGTTTAACAGAAGGTACCTAAAACATTTCTCTGTACAGACGGGAGCATCATCAAAGAGTTCTTTTGGACTTCTCTTGGATTTGGGTCAGAACATCAGCTGTGTCTTTTAGCAAGGCATCAAAAATCCCATCAGCTAGCTGCATCTTTACAAAAAGTTCGTCCTCGTCATAGTTAACCCACTGGGATTCCTCCTCATGTAACTCCTGGACCTAGAAGTGGAAGAGTGATTATGGAGTTAAGCATTTAAGTCTAAACAATCCTTACCATAGATAAGTTTAAGTGGCAACATTAAAATAAATGTATTTTATGTTAGTATTTTCCAATTTGAGGTTAAAAAGACTTACTAGAATGTGGTCAACTCTGTCTCGCTTTTTCCGTCCAAATTTGATCATTTTCTGCCAGTCTGTTTTCTGGTTCTGCTCTTTCTTTAGACCACACAACTTTAACACCTCAGTGGTGACAAATTCCTGAAATAAAAAAGACATACTTTTACATTTACATATTAAAATAAATAAACTAATATACAGTTATGCAAGTAAGGTAACACTTTATTTTACAGCATCCATGTTACACGTTACATGTAGTTACATAAATGATAAATAATGCATAATTACAGGCAACTAACCCTAAACCAAACCTAACCCCATAGTAAGTACATTAATGTAATAGTAAATTAATATTACACAGTAGTTAAATGTATTTTTGCAACATTGTAACAAGGACACAATCAAGTCTAACCGAAATTAGTATTGAAAACTATAAGCAGTATTGACATCACGCATACCTGGACTGTTGTGAGGTCATTGGGGCATTTCACCCGATGGAAGTAGGTGGAATTAAGGCGATGTGGCTTCATCCATTGTGGCAGATCAACTTTTGGATCTTCTGCATAGATGTCTTGAATGACCTCCCATGATAAATCAAAGATGGCCTGTAAATAAATACAACAGCAAATATTTTCACTCATTTTTCTGGAAATGTTGACAAAAATGATTAAGGGTTAAACAAACACCTAAATGTCACAATCTTAATCCTTACCAGTCTGTAGCTTCGTTGACATTGAGCCTCCAGGTCACTGGCTTTGGCGTCTCCTTCCAGGAAACTATTAGAGGGTGGAGGTTTGGGAACTGCAGTCAGACTTGGTCGACCATGACCCAGTTCACAGCTTTTCCAGATCTCCTGAGTAGCAGCGTTGACCAGTTTCTCCACCTCCTGGATAGTGTGAGGAACAACCATGGCAGGCTCCTCTGGTTGCTTCATCTGAACAGGAAGTTCAGGCCTGGGTGGTGTTTTGACCTGTTCACCCAAACTCAGAGAGCCAGAAATCCCATCTTGCTGCTGTTGACGTTTTTGCTTTTGCTGCTGTTTCCGTGAACTGAGACCAAAGTCCTCATCGAACCAGTCCTGCTCATCACCAAGGACATCGAAGAGCTCGCGGCTCAGCTCCAGCTCTGCCAGACGTTTAGCTAACTCTTCCTGTCCACTTGTACCCAGAACAGGGCTCTCCTGTGGAAGAGGCAAAGTTAACATTCATCAAGATCACCTTTTTACAACTTCCATCAAGAGAAGATCTAATTTAACTTTACATGCTCTATTTGAACTTTGCAACACACTGCAGGCCTAAAAAGAAGTTTCCAAGGTAACATCAGTCCCTGGACATCGGTCAACTCAGCTGAAAATGTCAACTTAAGCATTACACATCAGCAATGTTATCAGTTTGTTAGGTAAATCATTCACTTGTTTTCAATAACTTTAAAGACTGGGTTTTTCAACTGGTTTCTCACTTCAGCAAGTTCTAAAGGATCTTGAGATTAATCAAAATAGTCAAAGTCACTTACAGGTCTGTTGCAATGCTCTGGAGATGAGAGTTCTTCCTGATCATCATCATCAAAGAATGTGCGGAAACTGTCTGTCTTTGTTTTGGACGCAGACCTGCTCTGAGACTTGAAGTTGTTGCTTCTAAGTCCATCATCTTCATTGATGAAGTCTCTTTTCAACTGATTAGCAGCTGATAACTTCCCTTCTTTGTCTTTCTTGATCTTTTGAAATTGCTTCACCGCATCACTTAAGAAGTTTTCCACAAGTTTATCTGCAAGGGTAGTCAAAGCTCTTTTGTTATTCAAGACTTCCCCATTATCTAGACTGGCCTCCTCGATTGAAATGTCAGTGGATTTTTGAAGACCATCAACTCTGGATTGCTCATTCTCAACCAAAAGATCCAAAATGACTGCTGTTGGTTCCTCATCCTGCTTTTGGTTTTTGGATGTCCCTTTATCCAAATTATTGAGCAATGGAACGACTTCAACAGATGCGTCCTCGAATTTGAGAATGATGTCCCTGTCTCCGCCGTTAGGCACTGTGTGCGGACCTTTGTCACAGTCCTTAATGATATTGCAGTCAATATCATTAAAATCCAGGTTATGCTGAGATTTAATAAAGGTGCTTTGCCCAGTGGAAAGCTGTTTGATGTTGAGTTCCAATGGCTTTTCATGCTCATCCAAGGGCTCTCTGGCTTCAGGATGCAAATCTAGGTCAGATCTTTCTCCTTTCATTTTGTTTAGTAGATTTCTGTGCTCCAACTGATTCTCAGAGCTTTTGTTTTTTCTGTTTGGCTGGTCATCACATGAAGAATCTTCATCTTCTGTGTCTGCACTGGCCTCAAACTTCTCTGGAAGACGAGAGATCTTGTCTGGTGGGGCAAATATACCATGTTTTTCCCTACACTCGAAGTACACCACCCCATCATATGTTCCATTGTTACTTCCCTCAGGGTTGTCCAGTTCAACTCCAGCCCAGAATCCGTTGGCAAATTTAGTTTGTCCCTTGAATCTCAGTGTCCCTGGTTGTACATTACTCAACAGAACCCGGTCTCCAATGCAGAAGCTTGGCAATTCATCCTTTATTGGCAAGATTGGCATTTGGGGCTGTGGTGAAGTTGGACATTGTGAAGGGCTGGTGATGTCTTCTTTGGAGCCTTTACCAAGGCTATTCAGGTCTGCATGACTTTCAGTTTGGAAGCCACCATTAGTACTTCCTGATCGGACACTTAATTCTTCTTCAATTTCCTCATCACTACTGTACATTGGAGACTTAAAAGATTTTTCTTTAGGTTCTGGGGCAGAAGGTGATGGAGGCTTTGATTCATGATTATTCTCCTTGAATGACGACCCAAAGGAAGACTCAAAGTCATCGTTATAGCCATCACCTGGAGGTGACTGTGAATCTTTCATCTTCTGTGAATCCTCCCTCTTGGACAACAAAAAGTCAGGGGTATAAGAACGATCTATAACTGGAGTCGTCTTTTCAGATGAAGGGTAGTCTATATCTTTTGATTTTGACATAGGTGATGGGTCAGCACCTCTCATACTCTCTCCAGCATCTGCAGAATCTCGAAATGCTGGCTTGTCATCAGCATCCTTCGCAGACAAACTTTCCTCTTCAAAATTTGAGCTCACATTCTTTAGAGATGGCATCTGAAGCCCAAGATCCAGTTTAAGAAGAGGGTGAGAGTGCTGGTCAGATTGGTCATTCTCAGAAGCCTCTGTCTTTGCATATTCCAGTTCCTCTATAATACCAGACTTGGGGCTAGAGACCACACTCTCATCACCTGAAAAGAGGTCACTGGCCTCTGGCCTGGCAGAATGCTCTTTGATTGAGAGGGCATCTTCTGACTGGTGGCTTGGATACTCTGGACTATGTAAGCTTCTCAAAATGTCCATATGTTCTGGACTTCTCATAATTGGGGTTGGAGTGACTGTAGGAAGATCTTCATCTGAGGAAATGTCATCATGTTCATACTTATGAAGTCCTGATGGTGCAACATCATCTGCGAGCAAAACCAGACACCATGAACAATTATAACATTATGTATACTTTTATTTTATTTTGAAGCAATATTCTTAATTTCAGTATTTATGTGCTTTAGTATAAAAGGCCTTGCACCTTTATCTGCTGACGCCTCCGTGGGCACAGTCTCTGATTTCTCAGATTCTGTGACAATCTTCCAGTTCTTGCTAGTCTCGGGCCTGTTAAAGTTAACATGCATCAATTGTTAAAAACAAAACAAAACAAAAAATACAGAAGGAAGAGTGAATTAAAAAAGGACTGATAAATGTCAAGGCTGACCTCTGAAGAGGAGGGGGTTTTATCCGAGGCTTTTCAGTGGCTGACGTGGGAGTTTTAATCTGGGGTTTGGTAGCTGGAGTGCTGTCAGGCTCTTTACTCAACTCAGCCTGGGTCTTCTGAATAAAGTTATTATATGACTGGGGAACCATAGGAAGAGACAGTCACAAACATTAACACATACAACAAAATAAGAAAATTACAGTATAGCCAATTTAAATAATATAGCAAAACTGCAAGAAAAGTGATTTATTTAAAAAGAAACAGCATAACGTTCCACAGAAATAAGTGAATGTGGAAGGAGCTGGTTGCTAACCTCCAACTGTTTCAGCAGACTCGCCTCCTGAGCTTTCAGTCGCTCTTTTTGCCTCTTCTTTTGCTCTTTCTTTAACTGGTACACCACTGATTTGCGCTTACGGAGCTCGTCCTTGAGGGCACGAATGCGACTCTCAATATCACTCTGATCAGATGTGGTCTCTAAGATAGGAATACAAAAAAAATATTACAAAATGTCAGCTGAAAACTATGAAGTTAAACGAGTGCCAAATCATTGTCTTCGACAAAATTACCTCATGTGACAATAACTATTTTATAGTCTCTATAAAGATTAGAAGTGGCTAAAAACAACATTGAAATATTATAGATGGACAATATTTGAACTATAAGAGGAGCACGGTCTCTTTCAGACAGAGAATCAGTATAAGGCAGGTAGACTCATCTGTGCTTCTATAACATGACTAAGCGGTTTGAGCCAGAGAAGTGCACACACAGAGCTAAACATCAAGCATTATATTTTGCTGGCACAGTATTCCTCTTCCTGTGCTCACGTCTCCAATTTAGTAAAAATGGAAAGGATAAACGGGAGCTAGTTAAATTAAGCCTAAAACATACTGAGCCTTACTGACTAATCAGAACTATGAAATGCAAATAAAGCAAGGAAAAAGAAAGATTAAGTATTACTAGTAAATAAGAAGAGGTAGTCAATTTAAAAGATTAACAGTTAAATTCTACATGAAACTGTATTCTAGAAGTTGCAATCTACAAAACAGGCCTAGACTCGATTAGAGCAAATCCTGATTATTTTCAAAGTTTGCTGGGGGAAGCAAGGATCTTACCGGATGGAGTGGCCGAATGTGGGTCACCCGTGAGGGCCTCACTGGTCTTTGTGTTGGAGCGCACCTGCATCTTGCTGCTTCCGCTGGTGCCAGTGACAGTGCCAGGCCGGCTACTGTCTGAATGATGAAGAGAGCTGAGGCTGGCTTTCCCTGGAGGAGACTGCAACACACATACACACACAGGAAGAGGGATCCAAGGTCAGGACATGAAAATCACACTCACCAAAGAGAGCTATAATCAACCCTGTATAATGTCACAACACATAAAAAAAAAAGCTTGGATTTGTAAGATGCCAACAACTTTGCAATTCCTAATGCTCAATAATCAACAACTGCTCTAATAAATATCACATATAAACATTAGATGTAGCATATTCCATCTTTGACTTCCTGTCCTAATGTTCCAATACACTTCAAGTGACAGCAAAACTACTAAACTGCTCTAAAGCACGTACACAGTTAGTTGTTTGCACGGTAAAAATGAACAAAAGGTTCCTCAACAGAGATGTGCAAGGCTCTTATCAAATGACAAAATAACAATATAAATATTATTTAAAAAATAATAAAATAAATATTAAATTACAGCATTTAGTATTCACTCAGATAACACTTGAGTACTCTAAATATACAATGTCACATAGGTGGTAAATACTGTGCAGGTTCCGTTTTCACCTGTTTGCTGTCTGTGGCGTTAAACTCAGGTGAATAGAGGGTATCAGGGGCAGGGCTGCTGCCTGGTGGAGGAGAGTGGAGCTCAGAGACAGGCTGATCTGAGGAAGGGCTTGCCAGCTGCTCTGGAACTGAAAAATCAGTGTGCACACTGGACACAGACAGCGCCTGGGAGTCATCATCTTCGCTGACTGCTTCTGTGAAAACATGGATGAAGATAAACAAGATATAACAAGTCAATTCACAAACTTTTCTTTGGCACATCATCCCTTCAAAACAAGTGAACAGAGTGAACATAACACGAACATGTGGAAAACCTTTCCAAGGGACCATTCGAAAATGCTGATTAGCTGTTGAAGAAACATTTCTTATTATCAATATTGAATATTTTTGTGGAAACCATTTTTTTTTTCAGGATTAAAAGAATAGGATTTATTTGAAATGGAAATCTTTAAACATTCTAAATGTCTTTACTATCACTTTTGATCAATATAATGTGTCCTTGCTGAATAAAAGGTACTTTTAATTATTTCAAAACAAATCTTACTGAATGGTAGTACAATCGGAGAAAAGCTGATCTCCGCTCACTGATATATTTTTCCAATACCAGTACCTTTCCTTATAACTATGTCTTTTCACACACTTCACCTTGTCCTGTGGGACTCTCTTGTCCACCGCTGGCTTCACTGTGCTCACTTTCCCGGCTGCGCTGCTGCAGTGGTGTTCTGCTGCGCGGCTGCTGCTGTTTTTCCCAGGCTGCCAGAGCTTGCTTCTCCATGCGGCGCACCTCTGCCTCCTCTGCATCCAACCGCTGCCTCCACTCGAGAAGTTCCTCTGCATGTCTGCGCCTCTGCATCAACTGCTGCTCCCTTTTAGTGAGAAATCTACAGGACAGAGAGTAAGAGAGACAAAAGAGACAGAAAAGGCAGAAGAAGGGAGAACAAGATTGTGTAAAGCAAAGTGACACGATTTGGAGACACCACCACAAAAGCAGGCAAAGCAGACATCCAAATAATGGCACTCACCCACCTTCTTCAAACATCAGATTAGTCTCTTTTCCATAGTATGGGGCAAACAAACAAACCCAGATACACACACATTCACACTCCAAAACATGCTTCCCAACACAGGCACGCCTCCGATTGAAGACCTGCATTCACTGTGCCTTTAATATCCTTATCAGGGTAAAACTCATGCATCTGGTAACGGCTCATATGTGAAACACACAGAGACGACCACCTGACAAACACAGGTTCCACCCAGGGTTGGACAAAGTGTTAAGCTTTTGTCTCTGTAAGAATGATCCTGCAGAGGAATTATTTTAGATAGTCAAAAGTGCTCTAAAAATTTTGGAACTTTTGAGTGCAAATCACACAGTTCAAATACACACATAGCGAAAGTTCAAATGCTTTTTCAAAAATGGTTTGACATGCTAACAATGCACATTAAACTGAATAATTAGCGTTTCACATGCTATCCTGAATATTATAGTATATTTATCATTTTTAGCAAGCTACACCAAGTAAAACTTGTGTTTCAGTGAAGGCAGGTCTTTTTTTCAGAAGGGGGGGGGGGTAGTCCTCCATGCATCATGACTTCTGGAGTCTGGGAGATCAAACCCGCCTGCCTTTTTCATTGAGGTTTAAGATAATTAAAAACATGTTAGAGAAAAACAGATGGCTTTATCTAAAAGCAATCGTCTTGCCTCGTGAATACAACGGCCATCTTCATCTAACCATAAATTCTATTATGTTGCCTCAGTCATATATACTCATTAGCTCATCGCGGGCTACACTTATTTAATCAGGGGCTGGAGTTAAGATTTACTGTGGCCATTGGGCAGATGAAGAAGTCCTAAACTAGCATTATTCAGAAGCATACAATATATCAGTCTGCCCAGCCTGTCTGAAAAGAGATATTCCTTCTGGTCTCCACTCACCACGATACCAAGTTCAAGAACTGATTTAACAAAGTCAGTTTTTCTGTGAAGTGCATGGATGAAGCTCACGAAAGTTGTTTAGATTGTATTTCACCACAAAATCAGAAAAAAGTATAAATGCAAAATGATAATGAAGCCTATTTTAAGGATAATCAACATTATTTGCATTATGATTTTCATGACAATTAAGCTACTTAAATTTAATATAGCAAAAAACGGTTACTGTCATAAAACAGGCTTCATGTATGCAAAACATATTTATTGTTTTCCATTAGAATTTGAGGTGAAATTTGGAGTGAGACCCACCATATATAAAATTACATTTATATATTAATACAAGACAGACTGTCAACAAGGCAAAAACTGGATTTGACAGGATCACACCACAGAGACAAAAAACAAAGGACCCAGAAATCACTCATTTAACCCACCATGATTTAAACAAGTCTGATCTTTGGCTTTAGGATTGACGGTAATCAATTTCAAGAGATTTGCATGTATCTGATAAACAAATAAAGACTCAAAAACCAATCATGAAGGATTTTGGCAAAACATTCAATCATTGGAAAAAGAAATCTTCCCCAGTCAGATAATAACTATGATTAATATTAAATTTGCTTTAGCCAAAGAATCAGCTTATTTCACCATGGTGTAGCTGGTTCATTTCCATCCATCCATTCATAACTGCATTCCTTTTTTCCCGCTTTCCTCACAAAACATTCCCCCACCCACCCAGCTGTGGCAGTGGATGAACAAAAGCATGCTCCATGGGAAATAGGTGCTGAGAGAGGAGACGAGGGAGGGGTGAGAAGAGAGAGGAGGATTGTGGGTAACTGTACCTGACCAACTGGCTGTAGATAAATAGCTGGAATTTGGGGTGAAGTTTTGGGAGACAGACAGACAGAGAGGCCCAGTGATGAGCAGTAAAGACAGAGAAGAAATAATGGACAGGAGAACAGTGTCTAAAAACAAAGGAAGAAAGAGAGGAGAGGACAGTCAAATTTCAAGAAGCGCAGAGTTGGAGAGAATGAAACAATAAATGAGCAGAGAGAGAGAGAGAGAGAGAGACATAAGAAATACAGAGATATGGGGACAGAGAGAGAGAGAGATTGAGTGTAAACATATGTAATGTATCCATATTTTTCTCTTACTAATGTGCAACAAACAAACCAACTTGTTAGTGACTGTCAGCATTTAACTACATGCTGCAAATCTTTAAACCACTACTGTGAGTGTCATGCATAAAAACAAGTCAAACTTTCAAAAATGATCAAAGAAACTATGCTTTAAAAAAACATTTACGATCAAGATGAAAGGTCTTGGTAATTACAAGCTTTCCAGGAAAAGGAGTCTTAAAAAAAAATGTATTTGCTCCAAACAGCAGTCTGGGAAGTGGGGAATCTCACAAAATATCTTGTTCATATTTCCTTTTTTAGATTATTATACATTTAATTGTGTCAATTAAAATCCTCACTTATGTAAAATGAGATATATATACATACATAAATAAAAAAGAAAAATATAATAATTTAACATCTTATTCAAAACAGTCCAAATTCTATTATGCATATTTAGAAATATTTACGGTGATATAGGGAAAGTGTGGAAGAATATATAGTATTTAATATACAATTAAATTTATTTACAAGTACAATTGTGAGGTGAATTGAATTAATTTGTGCTGACCATGTAAAGTGTTTATATGGATGAGCACTGAATAATTACAACTGGAAGTTATCATGCTATTAGTCAGAGCGAGAAAAAGTTAGAAGCAGCGTGTGAACGGTGCTACAATTGCAGCACAGCAAGTGATTAGTTGAATCAGACAAGCGTGAAATCCCCTTCTCTCTGTGCACTAATTTTATTCACAGGACAAAAATATGTGTGTCGGTAATATGAAGTTTATAAACAATGGGACGACCCTCATCAGTTGCCAAGATATAATGGTAAACAAGAACCTGTTGTCAAAGCTTGAGTGGCTGAATATGGGAGAATGAGATCATGTACGATGGACAAAGCACTTAGAGAACATGTGGAGCTTTTTAAATGCATTAGTGAAACCTCATAACCAGCTGACTGCTTCAGAAATCAGGCTGCCATGAACGTACTTCCTGTTTACTAGTGGCATAAGGAAGCTGCTCTCTATTTTAGAAGTGAAAGATTCCTCCATTAATTAAAGGAGAGGGGTGTTTTCCTACACAGAGCACGCTTATGTTCAAACCAAACACTGTGCACACAGAAATAAACAAACACTTTAAAATGTCAAACATTCAGCAAGCTGTAGACAAACCTCAAGGAAATGAATACATGTTATTAGTAGTATTAGCTAGTCATAAATGATAAGAAATAGCCCATGAGCACACCAAACATACATTATTTGTTTGGCCTTCTTGGAAGAAGTTTGCACTGCAAAAAGTATGCATCTTTAAAGTTTCATTAAAGTTTGGTTAATATAATCAATCGGATAAAGATTTCTGATTTTCTTCTTCACAAACTAATGCATCACTTGAGAGGACAGAAAAAGGATAATATGGAAAGATAGAGGAGAAACATGTGAGGTTTTATTTACTTCTCATCCATGTGAGAGCGCATCTTTTTCAATTTCTGCATGATGCTGCTTGTTTCACTGCCTGACACAGACATGGGGGAGGGACTACGGGTCTCTGCATCCGTCACGATCACACTTGGTGGAGCAGACTCCTCCGCTACACCTGACACAGGTGACTCCTGTAGATGTTTGATTAAAAAAAAAAAAAGTCAGAGAAATGTACATTGTTGTCTTAATTCAAAAAATCTTTCAGGAAACTGACCAGCTTTGGGTCCTCAGCACTCTTAAGCCGCTCTTTGAGTTTGAGGGTTGTGTGTCTCATTCTCTCAATCTCCTCCTGCTGTTTGAGGAGCAGCTGTCTTTCTCTCCTCGCTGCTTTATTGGCCTCCTGTAGTCGTTTAATCTCTGCCTGTGGGACAAACAATACATCAAATTTTTTATTTCTGTGCTGTACACATGACTACTAATATTTGAATATTTCAACCAATGATGAATATTTAATCACATATAGAAACTTATGTGCAAGTCTATCTTACATATATTCTCATAATTTCACATGACTGTCACCTGTTCTTGCTGTAGTTTCAATATCAGGCCTCTCTGCTTCTTACGAAGAGGTGGCATCTTATCATCCTCGCCTTTATCCCTGAGGCGCCTGGAGGAAAGGAAAGAAGATGAAAATCATGTCATATATATATATATGCATGAATGAAGAGCTCAGATGCAAAAACCAAGTCCATCTGACATCTTTTTTTTTTTTTTTTTAAATAAGCTTATTTTTTTTAGCAGGCGCTTATGTTTAGGTTCAGTAATTTCACTTTAAATGGCAATTAAAAGGTTATTAGTCAGTTATTGAAATTAATTATTTTCAAAAATGTAATTTTAGTCAATTCATTGATATTTAACAAAATTGACTGTCTTTTGAGGTAAATCCAGCTAAGGCCATGTTTGCTTTTTTGCTTTTTTCTGTCAGTTTTACAGCAGCAAAAGGAACACTGTTGTGTTTACTTGTTACTCATGAAATCCTGTTGCCACTGTAATGATGGACAAAAATGGCAATTGAAAGTCTCATATGCACACTGTTATTCATCTTGAAATCATGATTCAATTCGCGTCTTCCGATTGGTTCTTCTCTGGACTGAGAGGCTTTTGATGACAAAGGAAAGTGGCATTTAGCAGAAGTGGTATTTCTGAATAGGCTGACGCTGGGATTTAGCGGATTTGAAGTGGAAGTATTTGATCACCATATACTATGTGCGGAGAACATTCCCTCAATATCATCATCTCATTTTTGACGTTTAGCGTCTTTTGCATCTGAACTGCTCATATATACATCTCTGAATATTGGTCCTGCCTCTTTTGGTGTTCCAGCCAGGCCAGTTCAGTCTTGGTCTTCTCTCGGAGGGCCTTCTGACGCAGATGCAGCAGAGAACTCTGATGCTGAGCGCGAACTTCCTCCTCCTTCATGTACTGACGCACTAAGTCCATGGTGAATTTGGAGAAGCTGTCCTGGCCACTGGAGAAGGGCATGCTGTCATCCTGCTGTGTACGGTGTGTTATGGAAACAAGGCAGGGGAAAAACAAGGGCTGAGTCACGTATCCATCACATACAGAGAGCTTCTTATCAACACACACAAAGACGACATGTGGCATAAGGAGAGCTGACAGGAATTTACCTTTGAGCTCACTCTAGGGCTGGATCTGTCATGGCTGTGGTCATCATCAGACTCGGGGCGAGCACTGGGCTTCCTGTCCAGCGATTCGCGTCGGTGGGCCTCGGATGGTAAAAGAGAGCGGAACGATCTTTCCTCAATGTCATCCTCTGTCATTGAGTCATCAAACTTCACTGAGTACTCTGTGGCAATGGAGGCACTGTCTGCTGATTGGAAGAATAGACAGGAAGTGGTCAAAACAACTCAGGACGTACTATTCACAGCACTTGTCCTCAAAAATGTGAGCTTTACCTTTTTCTTCGAGCAGGCTGCGCACACTGTCTGAGCAAAGGGAGTCATCGGCAGCGGTGTGAGCCTGGTCCTCCACTGAACTACTGCTCCTGTCTTTCCCTGCTGTCCTCCTCTCCTTTTGATCAGAACGAGGCGGACTCAACTGGGTACTACTGCTGCCACCACCACTTAAAAAGAGACAGAAATGAGCATTTATGGACAACGTTCCTATAAAACCATTCATTTGTGCTGTAAAAGGAAAATCATCTGAAATGAAAAGTACACAGCGTTACCTGATGGTGGGTCTCCTGGAAGGAATGGACTTCGAGAGGCTGTCTGGTGGCGTCTCAACTTCTGACGGACTCTGATGTCTCTCAGGAGACAGCTCACTCTTCCAGCTACTGGACAAGATCCAAAATAGCATCAGTACTGATGTATAGATTATAATCACTAATATGACAAATTTGAAAATATCTTTCACTTTAGAAAATGCAAAGTGAAAGCATGGTTAAAATAATAGTTCACGCAAAAATGAAAATCCTGTCATGATTTACTCATCTCCATGCTGTTCCAAATCCCCTGGAGTAGCTTTCATATGTCATCTGCACTTTTGCATAACTATCACATAAGATTCCATTTTTGGAAAAATGACATTTGTTTTAAGAAATGAATTGTTCCTATTGATGAAGAACCCCATCTGGCTCTTAAGCTGAAGCAAGCATCGCACAGGAAGATAAATAAGACAATTACCTGTCTGTGTGGGGGTGTGGCTGGTGCGGCTTCAAACTGCGGTTGTGTTGTCTCTGTTGGTCATATGGGGTAGTAATAGAGGGTCCAGGAACACTTAGCGCTCCCGCAATCTGTGAACGAGCCAGCTCAGTCATCTACAGGGGGAGAGAGAGACAGTTAACTACACTTTTGACCCTTCAAACTGATTTCAAAGAGAGAGTTGCAGTGCCTTAAGGGAGTATACTTTACTCTCTGAAAAGATAAGCATGTAATCTTGTTTCTAAACAGTTGTGCATGTGTAGGTTTTTTTTCTAGGATACAAACAAACACCCAAGAGTGTGTATTAGCAGGATTGAGAATCTCATTTCGATTTAAGTGAGTGAATCATGATTTACTTGAAAAATAATTTTTAATTTAAATATTATTAAATATAATTTTTATGGTAACACTTTTCAATAAGATTCATTAGTTAAACATTTGTTCATGTATTAACTAACATGAACTAACCATGAGCAATACAGTTGTTACTGTATTTACTAATCCTTGTTAACGTTAATGAAAATACAGTTGTTCATTGTTCACGTTAGTTCACAGTGCATTAACGAATGTTAACAAAATATTAATATCTTAGTAAATGTTGAAATTAACATTAATAAATATTAATAACGGCTGTATAAGTGCAGTTCATTATTAGTTAATTTTAACTAATGTTAACTAATTTATCTTATTGTAAAGTGTAACCATTTTTATAATTTTTATTTCAGATTTCATTTAAATTTTAGTTAATTTGCCATTTTTATTACTATTATTTTTTTACTATTTAGGTTTAATTGATTTTTATTTCAGTTTTAAAAAGGTTATAATTTATTTCCTGTTATTAATTTAACATTTCTAATTTCCTTTAATTATTTAATATTTATATTCCATGTTATTTCAGCTTTATTTCAATTAACAAAAACTACTACTTCTGTACTGTTTTTGTCCTGTTTATGCTTCTTAATAATCATAATTATTAATAAATAAATGTAAGAATAAAATTAGAATTTCAGTGAGTCAATCCAGAATCATTTGAGAAAGAATCACAATGAATCTATGAATTGTTTTCCCGTACCTCAAAACTTAGCTCACCTCTTTAATGTGTCGTGCCGTTTCAGCTGTGTGACGTGCAGCCTCAGCTTGCTGGTTGATCATCTTGTTTGTGGTCTCATGCAAACCTCCTAACGCCTGCTGTTGAGACTGGAGCAAACTCTCCTGCAGCTCTGCATGGGCCTTGAGTCAAACACAAGCATGTCACAAAATATGTCTGTGCGTTAAAAAGATACAAAGCATTTAACTAAAAGCTGCTTTTTTTTAAAATGCATGTAAAATCCTCATTTCATGAAGTTATCAGCTTTTTATACTAAACTAGCCAAATTTTGATATGAAATGCCCCCAACAAAGGTCTTAAACTATTAGTATAATGTGGCGTAAATACCCGTGCAGCTTTCTGTCTGCTTTCTTCAAGCTGCCGTTGTGTTTCGAGGGCTTCCTGCTCTGCCTTCATCCTCAGCAGGTACAGGTCACGTTCATGCCTCTGCTGCTGGGACTGCAAGAGTCAAAGGTTAAAGGTTACCCTCAAATACTTGGTCACATGACCACAGAAGGTCAGATAATTACTTTAGCTGGTGTAAACTTCACCTTAAGAATCTGAGCGAGCGAAACAGTTTCTTGCTGAGCGAGAGACACGCCTCTCACTCTCTCCACATCACTGAGCTGTCGCACTGACTCCTCCACTGCGTCCAGGTAACTGAGCTCAACAGACAGGCGTTGCTGCAGGACCCCAGGAGCAAACTGGAGCTCTGCTGAACCTGGGGACACATAGTAGAGTTTGTAAACCAAATCCATCCCTGAACTAAAATTCTCGATTATCAGAGCAGACTTCTTCAGTATTGCAGTTGCTTACAAAAATCTAGACTAAATCGATTTACCTGCAGTCCTGTGCTCTGATCTTCCTGGGCTTTGAGTATGGGGTGAGGGGTTGGATTTAGCCCTAGCAGCTGAAGAGGAGGATGAAGAGGAACTGGGAAGAGCTGTGTGAGGGGAGCCCGACCCATGGGCAGATTCTCTGATTGGGATACTGTCACCTGGAGACAAACGGGAAGAACGAGAGCTGGCTGGAGAAGCAGCAGCAGGAGTCGCACCAGAAATTCGGGGAGACTTCTTTCCCTCAGAGCCAAAATGACTAATGAAACAAAATAGGGAGAGAGAAAAAAAATTACTGTTTATTTAGAATAATAAAAGTATTTTTAATACATAAACATTTTAATAATTATTTTTTTAATAATTACTTTATAAAAAAAATTAACAAACAAAAAAATTTAGCAGACATAAAGACATTTTAATTAAAAGCTCATCTAAAAGGTAAACATCTTGAACTGAATTGTGCACAGCACTATACATGACCAACAAATCCTATAGTCCAATAACCCTGAACAACAAGGATTTTGTGCTGCTGTGGATGGAAATTATGTCAGAGAAGTGTACTGATGACGGGAGTAACTTAATCTAGTTAAAACTCTACTGCTGGATAAACCCATCCAGAGACCACATCTCTGGAGGATACAGCCCTCTGAATGCTGAAAAGACAGGAAAGCATGAGGGGAATCTGACTCACAGGCTTAAAGAAATGCCACAGGGAGGTTCGAATGTCACACTAGAGGGAAATATCTGCTTGGCAATGAGCCTGACCTGCAGCGCAGATAACCGACTGAACAAAAGGGCCAGTGTGTGCCTGCACGTTGCCTCCCGCCTCGTTTTTCAGAAGGGCTACAGCAGGCCGAACACTTCCACCCTCCACCTGATATTTAGCAGCACTAATATTGACACTAGCTCCACTGGGCTCTAATAATTATGATAAACAGGAACAGCAAGGATATTGCATTTAAAGATATTTCCGGACTGTGCTAAAATTCTGACAGACTAGCAGACTGGCAATGAAAGATGCAGCAGTATAAAAAAAAAACTCTAACCCTGCCAACTTTTAATGATAGCATGAAGGTATATGCAACAGGTACATGCAGCAGATGCTTTTATTCAAACTATGGTGGTTTCAAGGTATACATTTCATCAATGTCAGAGGAGCAACAGGAAATCCCTACAGGCCCTGATTTAGCTCGAGCGAAATCGAAACATAAACTGGTGAGACTTAATTTCAAACAAAATCTGGCCAATAAAGGTTTGTTTGGAGTTCGTTTTAGTAGTACGAAACAGCTCACCGAAACAAATGTTTCAGAAAGCTTTGTGCGGGCTAGTAAACACCTTTGAATTACCACTGGTCCATTAGCATTATGTCATATACTTCTTTTGACACCCTGGGCGAAGAATGAAAAAACTATATATCAGGGACTTAATGAGATTAGTCACCATAAAAAAAAAATCATGTCTTTTTCAATCTTTTTTTTTTTTTCATGGAACATCACAGTATTTTTAATAAACGATAAACGATTTATCTGTGGACATCTTTTCTTTTTTTTAAATTCAAGTGCCCTCGTAATCTAATATTTAAATCAAAATAACTTTCCTTCCATCTTGCAGTGACATTATAATCACAGCAATCGCTAACTACAACCATCCAATCAATTCCTTGCCATACATTTCTTCTTGTTGAAAAACCGTTTTACTTGACACAAGAGCAACCTCCATTTCACTCTGACTTTAACAGGCCCCTACCTATGGTTGGAGTGGATTGAGGTGCCCCCCAGTGTGCCGTCTGTGTCCACGCTCCTGTGAGAGCTGCGACTGGATGCTTTCTCTGAGCCACTCTTCTTAAAACCCTCAGCAGGGAGATCAGAGACAGCAGAGGATGTGTTTCTTTGTCCCTCCAGAAGGCTCCTTTCTGAGGCTGTAGGAATGTACACAGAGTAAAAATTAGGACTGTATTCATGATACAAAAATGTCTGTTCAAAAGCAACAGTGAAATGGAGTCAGAAATCCTGATACTGCAGAAATACTGGTTCTTAAGTATCAGTGCTTCAGATATCCCTATAGGAATGTGCACAGAGAACAGAAACAGATTTTCACACTGTAATCACACTCAAGATCACATGATGTGGCCCTCTATAATATATCTGACCTCTCTTGCTGCTTGAGCTGGCCGAGTGTGGTGAGGAGAGGGGTGTGAGAGCTGGTGAACGCTGAGATCTCTCTCCAGCTCGGTTATTGTATGCAGATCTCCCACTTAGCAACTCGTCTAAAGGACTGAAGTGACCATGGCCATTACTGTGGAGAAAAGGTATCAGATATTATATTAAACTTACATACACATAGTTATGGACAATATACCACATACTGATTCTCATGAAATGGGAGGAAGGGATGGTATGATAGAGCAACACTGCCCTCTTCAGGCTGATCAATTAATTTAGTTCTAATTTCTTTCTCTCTAAATATATATATATAGCATTAAGATAATTTTGTTTTACCTGAGCCCATTGGGACTTCTCTTGAATGCTGATTGGCTAGAGCCACGCGAGGAAACAAAGTCATCCTCATAGACCATTCCATCCAATGAGCTGGCACCAGACAATACAGAGCGGAGAGCCGGAGAACTCTTACCACCCCTTTCTTCAAACGCTATACAAACAAACATTTGCAATGAAAATATACTCTAACGTTTTTTCAAAAGGAATTAATACTGTTATTGAGCAATGCATTCATTCGATAAAAAGTAACACTAAAGACATTTATAAAGTTTCAAAAGCTTTCCATTTCAATAAATGCTGTTCTTTTGAACATTCTATTCAAAAAATCCTGAAAAAGTGCATCAGTTTCCACAACAATATTAAGCAACACAACTGCTTGTCATTTTAAATTGCAATAATATTTAACATTATTATTGTTTTTTTTATTTTCAGCTAAATAGACAAGATTGGTGAGAAATTACTTCTTTCAACAACTTATATTGACCCCAAAAAAAGAAAGGTCATTTAAATGCATTATATAGCCAATAAATAATGTCAACTAAACATTGACAGTCATGTACACATAGGTTAGAATGAGTTAAAAGTTAACACAGGTCACAAGTTTTTAAAGCTCTCACCTTTGCCGTAACTCATGTTCTTTGTAAATATATTAATAACACTGTGTGGGCTTCCCTTGGCCAGTTCTTCCCACGGTCCATTGCTTCCTCCTTGTGCCAGACTTGCCGAACTATAGGGCAGGTGCTTCTCTGCCTCTTTCTGAAAACGTGAAATTGGGTTCAAATTGTCTCCATTAGAAAGGGCTGCAGTGTATCCTGTGGTTCTCAGTCTGGATTTGGGCAGCTCTTGCAGGTCTTCGTCAGATATACTGCCCTCACTCAGCAGAGGACCCTCACTGATAGAACCTCCGCTGGAGTTCAGGTCAGCTTCCTGAGCAACAGGCTTTGGAGGAGAAGGGGTCTTGCGTACATTTCTAGAAGGGAGGCCGGAGGCCGCAGGTGTTTGTTTGTTATCAGTCTCCATCCTCTCCCTAAAGCTGTGCAGGTTGCCCACACCTGGTAGGGCCTCATCATAGGTGCTCTGACCAGCAGCAAGCAGTCTTTGTATTCTCTCGACCAGGTCATCAGAATCTGTCGGATTCTCTCTGACTGGTGGACTGACAGGTTTAGCCCAGCGGTCATCGTTAGGGATTAAAAGACCCGTGCCTGTATCTCTACTGCAACCGTAATTTATTCCGGCACCGGCTAGCTTGCGTGCCTCGCTCTCAATACGGCTTGAGAGAGAGGCAGCGGTGGCCTTAAGAGCCTCAATACGGCTCATTTTGCGGCCTGTTGCTGAGGGCAATGACGCATGTGCAGTTCGGGACTCTCTGTTAGGTGGTGATGGTTCTGGATCAAGTTCTAACAGCTGAGAGAAGATATGACCAGAAGAGGGTGGTAAAGAGCTGCTGACCCTCAGAGCAGGACTATGCTGGTCAGATTGAAGCCAGGGTGACCCTGCAAATCCCAACTCATTCCTACAAAAACAATACAAGACAACAGATTACTGAAGTATAATGACTGTATGACCTAAAAAAAACAACAACAACAAAAAAAAACTGCCACTAATACACAAAAAATTAAGCTGAAAAATGGATAAATATTTGAAAATTCACACACTGCATAAAGAACATTATCATTTAATCTCACCAAAAGAATTCAGTAGTTTAAGAATTCAGTTTTTCTCCATTTTGTTAGGAAAATCCCAGTGTCCACAACCTCAATATGCAACAGACGCCACAAACTGCATGCACTTAAAGGTGGCCATGGAAACCGATACAGGCTTGCAACAAACACTTCTCACAAAGCACTGAGCTGACGGATTAATCTGTTCTTACAGAACTACTTGAAATAAGAGCATGTCGTCGGTGTGAGGGAATACAAATGACTTCCCATTTAGGGAAAGAGGATATTTTATTAATCTGTTCAGTGCTTAGAACAGATAAACACCAAAAAAGGAAGCACTTTGGTGGAAACGGCTAACAATTCCAGGGTATTCTAGCTGGATAACTAAGCATTACATTATGGCACAGATGATGTAATGGAATGGGATTCTGTGTATGTCTGTTTTACCTGGAGAAAGGAGGCTGGCGTTGCTCTGTAAGGGACAGATCACTGCTGGAGGTGGCACTTTGAGGTCGATCATGTCTTTTGTTTTCTTTATCAGACTCTCCAGACGGCTGGTATACTGGTCTCAGCTGCAAGGTTTCAACAAAAACCATTTACAAAAGTGGCCAAACAATATGGATTTTGCCAATGTCTAGACACCAGGGTGTCCAATGGTCAATATAATCATGATATTTAGTTGAATAGCCTAATACAAAGAGAGCAAAAGAGACTTTTAACTTAACTAAAATGACAAAAAATAATTATTTACACTACCATGCAAAAGTTTGGGGGCAGTAAGTCTATTATGCTCACCAAAGCTGCATTTATTTGACAAAAAATTGATATTGTGGAATATTATTACAACTTTACAATGGTTGTGTAAATTAATCATTTAAATAAAACAAAAATTAATTCATTACATTTTAAAAAAATACTTGTTCAAAACTTAAAATATTAGTGCTTAACATAACATATAACATTCAACAAGCTGTTTAACTGCAAAAAATTCTGTACAAAAAAGGTTTACCTGCTGGCTCATGTTTATGTCTGCACTATTGATCTCTTCTCTGAGCTGAGACTGTTCCATCAGCAGTTTGGTGTACGTTTCCTGGAGCCGCTTCTTTATTGGGGCTTCAGGTGCGACTGGGCCCTTGGCAGCCCCTGCTCGTTGTCTCCTGTAGAGCTCCTGTAGGCGTTTATTCCTGTTCTCTTCCTCCTCTCTCTGAGCCCTCCTCTCCTCCGCTTGCCGTTTTTTCCGTTCTTCTTGCTTTTGAGCAATATACAGTCGCACAGCTTCTGCGTCATAGTGCCGTTTCTTTGGCGCAGGTTGCTCAAGAGAGTCTGCTCTCTTGGTGGTCTTGGCAGGGCTGGCACTGCGGGAAGCTCGGGTTGAGGAACGAACTCTGGAGCTGGACGCTGCTGCCCTTCTGATTCCTTCCTCCAATTGCAGGTCATCTAGGATGCCACGGATGTCAGCAGAGAGGAGGTCTGTGCTGGGAGACTGTCTTCTATCATCCCCTGCAGATCTGGAGGGTCCAGCTGGCTCATCCCGAACAACATGATTGCGAGGTCTTTCCACACTACTGGGCCTTGAACGCCGGCTACGCTCAAGACGAGGATCAGAGCCGGAACGGGGGACAGGGCCTGCAGGAAAAAGTAGAGAGAGGCAAACAACAGACAAAAGAGAGACGACGTGTGAGATTATTACACACATATAAAGAACCATCAAAAGTTTGGTATAATTAAGTTTTTGAATTCAGCCTTCAAACACAGTATAACGGTATTGTAAAATATTAAAACTATTCTATTTCTAAATATGTTAAATATATTAAATACAATTTGAATAAAATGTAAATTATTTCTATGATTCCTCAGAAATCATTCTTATATGCTGATTTGGTGCTCAAGAAATATTTCTCATAATTATCAATGTTGGAACAGATTTTGTTGCTTAATATGTTTTGTGGAAACCATTTATTTATACCAAAGAATATTTAATTGAAATAGATTTGTTAACATTACAAATGTCTTTTGATCAATGTGTCCTAGCGTATACAGTGTAGTTTAATAGTTTGGGATCGGTATGATTTTTAATGTTTTTAAAAGACGTCTCTTATGCACACCAAGGCTACATTTATTTAATTAAAAACAAAAAAAAAACAACAACAAAAAAACAGTATTATGAAATATTATTACAGTTTAAAATAACTGTTTTCTATTTGAAGTTTTCTATTTCAGATAAATGCTGTTTTATTAAACTTTCTATTCATCAAAGAATCTCGAATATTTTTTTCTGTTTTTAACATTAAAAATTATAATAATTGCAGCAAATCAGCATATTAGAATGATTTCTGAAGGATCATGTGACACTGAAAATAGAAAAGTTTTAATTGTAATACCATTTCACAATATTACTGTTTTTTGTTGTTGCTGTTGTATTTTAATCAAATAAACACAGCCTTGGTGAGCATAAGAGACTTCCTTTAAAAACAACAAAAATCTTACCAAACACAAACTTTTGAACGGCAGTGTATATGAAGCTTCAGCTTCTGTGACTTTCTGCCAAATCAGCAGACAAGGAAGAATTTTTCAGACTTGCCAAATGTCAGACATGTAGTGCTTAAATACAACGATTAAAATCAGTCTCCTGTTTTAATCAATCAAAAATAAGCCACCCAAACACATGCCCTCTATTTATATGTCTGAACTGGAAAAAACATCCTCTTCAGCAGTTGCTTGCATATAATGTTTAAATCAATACAGCATTGAGCATTTCCGTCTCTGCAGTCCAATAAATCAGTACTTGAGTGGCTGTATAAACTCTGGGTCCAGCTCTGCGTGTGTGAAGGGCAGCAGGACTGTGGAAGAAATCAGGTCGGCTTGTGCAGTGAGTCAGAAACACCCAGTCGAACCCTATTCATTACGGTCACTGGGCAGCCAAGTTTACCAATGTAGGGAGGCTGTCTGAATCTTTATTTATTAATAGACCTGACACTTGGAGCACTAGCTGCTGGAACACTAGCACAAGCAACAATGTGATATTTAATTACTGTTGGCATTAAACTCATTTAAAACACCAAGAACACTTGGTTGGGTATCCAAAATATGAGAAGCCAGAAAGCAGGTTGCTTGTGAAATTTAAGGCTAAAAAAAAATACAGATATTTTAAATTTGGTTTGTGAACTGGCTGAGCGCTAAAGTGTCTGCATGGTGACAGGAGCATAGCACGGCAGATATCTCATCCTCTCACCTGTTCTCATCTGTGTCTCTGAGGACTGTGCCCGAGGCTCCCTGTGTAACCGCGGCGGAGGCCCCAGCATCATCTTCACCAGCTTTTGCCCATCTCGCCATGCTGACGTGCTGATCGCTATGGAGACAGGTTACGCAGATGCCTTGAGACTACAGGTATTCCCATAATTAATTAGTGCTTTTTTTAAACATGTGTGATTAAGGCAGAGAGGAAAGTATGACAAAAGTATCTAATAATAAAGAGACGGAATAGCTGCTCTGAATCACATTCACACAGATAATTAAAACAAACCTCCTGGTAGAAATGATCTTACTCCAGAGAAAAACCCCTGATCACATTTAATTTAACACAAATAGCAATTTAAAATTGAATATTTAATTTGATAAATGAGTCTGGTCTTACTGTGCATGACTCATCTATGCATTGTATTATAAAGAATACAAATGGTATCATATTTCTCAGCCTCTAAAATCAACACCACATGAAAAGGGAACAATATTAACCAATATCAATGCCCATATTTCACAATCCAAACAAATCCAGGTGAATAAAATCAAAATTCTACCCCTTATTATTCTCTGCAGAATATTGTTTCAATTTGAAAAACAAAACATTTAAGCAAAAAAGTAAAAAAAATGAAAAATGCCACCTCAAAATTGTACCAAATAAAGTTTAAAAGCCAAATATAACTGCTGACGAAGAATAACTGCATGCTTTAAATTCCCTAAAAAAGAATTAGTTATTATCATAGTTATCATTTCAGTTACAAGTCATGCATAGAGCATGCACAATTTATATATAAATAATATATATAAACTATATATAGAGACAAATATATATCCACACACACACACATACATACATACATACATACATATATATATATATATATATATATATATACACACATATACATGCGCTTGCACTAAAAGCACATGCACATGATCTATGCAAGTGATGTGCAAAACGAGCACTACACTGACTTCTTTTTTTTATGGCTTATTGTGCTTAAACGGTCAAATACATATAAAATTGTCAAAATGCTGTATAAGTGCAGCTCATTATTAATGTTATCTAATGAACCCAAAAGTCTGAACCATTAACCCAGAGTATTCAGCTATTTCTGAAGTTAGGAGTGCACAGGGTAAACTAGTGGAAGGACAGGAGGAGGGGTCAGATTTCACTTATCTATCCAGTTGTGAAAAGATTGACACCTCTCCAGCTGTCAGCGAGGCCACAGCGGCTTGAGCTGGGAGGCATCAACATTTCTGCGTCACTGTCACAGCTCAGCAATCCTGTTAATCTGCATGCTACACATTCTAGAAATTTCTGTTCGGATAAGAGACTTAGCTTGTGCTTGCAGACAGACATTAACACACGTTGTTGGCAGGTCAAGAGAGGCTCACACAGGGCTGCCAGCACAGTTTGTGGTCATGTATTTGTGTTGAGCGGAACATTTGCACATTTTCAGTTCAGATTGTCATCTTCATATGCAAAACTACTATTAAGCACTATTATATGTGCATTCAGATGTTGAATTTTAATATAATTTGCTTAAATAAGCTACAGTTGTTTGCTTGAGAGACACACAGAGTATGCAAAAGAAAGTAAAAGAGAATTCAGACCTGGTTTAACACTGGAGTCCGGTGCAGAGGAAGATCTGTGTACTTTCCGAACAGGATTAGATGGTTTCTTCGCTTTCACCCTCTCTCGCTCACGAGGCCTCTGCTTTGTCTTTGTGCTCTCTGCTGTGAAAAGACAGTTTGTCACTGCTCATAAGGGTTATAATTTTTAATAGTATATAAATAATAATAAAATAACACTGCTGTTCATTGCACTACACTTACAACCATGGACATATTACCCACTGATCTATAATAGAGAATATATAGATTGTGATAACTGCCCACATTTACACTATTCAGAATTCAGCAATTTGTCACCCAAAAGTAGTAAACAAAATCATTTAAAAACAATGATTTATCAAGTATTCAAAATATAAAATTAAATCACGTTAATATCAAAATTATATAATGGCTTTTCATCTGGCCATCATATGTACTAAAAACTGTCATTACGTTAATTTCACGTCTCGCAGGTGAGAGCAATAAGACAGATGTTTGATTCGTTTACATGTATAAGTTGGAATGGTATAAATTAGTACCGTATGGCCCCTTTAATGACAGCAACTCAAATCTATCGCATGCCAACAGGGAATAAGCTGCATTGTTTTGCATACTATAATGAGCTTGTTCTATAATGCTATTTTAAGGAACTGTGGCGCAAACTGATGCAATCCTTCCAAATAACCTTGGAGAAAACTCTTAAGAACAGTCAGGGCTGACATGAAAACTTGTAACTATGGCTATGGCAGTACGCCTGGAAACTCTGAGCCAATTAGGAGCATGTAAGTCAGCGTCCAAGAGCGGTTTGGATTAAACATACTTTTTAACCATACTGCAATCCAGTAGAAGCAGATGAATTTTGAGAGTTGTTTCAGCTGCATTCAGTGGCAGTTAAAACAGTGATGCTGTCCTAATTCCTGTTCATTACTCATGCTTCCTGAGTCAGAGGGCTTACATTAGGCATAAAACACATTTGAGGTCCGTCACATCAAACGGATGAACATTTTAATTCTAAATAAATAAATAAATGCCCCATTCACTACACTGCTATTAGGCTGAAATAAAGAGGATGACTCAAACCACAAAACATAATTACAGCATGAGTGATTAAGATGACACCCAGTGAGCCGTTTATGATCAAGAAGCTGTAACATTTTTGTGCTTACCTTAATTATACAACTTTACTTTGTATTGGCAAGACTTCACAGTAGGGTTCCATTTGTTAACATTAGTTAACATCCTTAAAGTTAGTTCTACAGCATTTATTAATCTCAGTTAATGTTAATTTCAACATTTATTAATACATTATTAAAATCAAAAGTTGTATCTGTTAACATTATTTAATAGCCTGGGCTACCATGAACTAACAACAAACAATTTAAATTTAACTAATGTTAACAAAAATTAATAATGTAAGAAATGTACCGCTAGTTGTAAGTTAATCAATTAAATGATGTTAATTATATTATAACTAATAGGATTTTACTGTAAAATGTTACCAAAGTATTTCATCTATACGTTCATGTTACCCAATGTAGCTAACTAATGTTAACAAATGGGACCTGATATAGGATAAAATATAATGTAACAGTCTGGAACACTATGTATACCTGCGAGCTGCAGCGTCAGGTCTTTGTAGATTTCCCTGCTTAAGTTCTGGAAGTCGTCCTCTGCCCACACTTTCCCATCAGGTGTGCGAATCTTAGTCTCAATGGTGTTGAAGCCTAGAAAACGAGAAAGCACAGAAGTGAGCCTCTACAACTTTTAGATGATGCTTTTATCTTAAGTATCTTATAAAACACCTATTATTGGTTCTGTATTCTTGGAGCAACTTGACGTTAAGTACCTCGCTCAAGGGCACAACAGTGATAGCCCTTATAGGGTCTGAACTTTTCATCTCTCAGCTACTAGTCCAATACAAGTGGGTCATCTTTTCTCTCAACAGTCAGCTTACCTTTATAAATAGGTGCAGGAGGGGCTGGGGCCACTTTCCGAACTTTAGCAGTAGGTACTGTGGTGCTGTGTCCTACTGCCCCTATACCAACAGGTTGCTCCAGGTAGCCCAGCAGCTTGTTTCTGTCCTCCGTCTCTTCCAGATGTTCCCTCTGTCTGCGAATTCTCTCTTTCAGCTTCTCCAGCTTTTCATCAGGTTGTCGCCGTCGCAGGTTCTCTAACCGTTGTGAGGATGCAATTGAACCCGGGCTGAACCTCAGGGAAGTCTGGGATGTCTCAGCCTGTAAGTGTGTTCTAGGATTGACTTCTGACCCTAGTGCTGCCTGGTCAGGCTGGTGAATGGCGTTGAGAGCAGACATATCGTTGAGGTAGCGTACAGATGTGCTGTCTACAGCAGAGGAGCATGGGCTATCTAGGTCTGCGGTCTGCATGTCTCGGGTGTCACGCTGATAGACCAGCTGGCTTAAAGCAAAGTCAGGCTGAGTGATGGCCACCTCCGTCTGTAACGAATGGGCTTCTGGTTCAGAGTGGGTCTGGGACATTGGCAGCGGAGATGCTTCCCTATAAAAGAAAGACATGATTCAGGTTAAACTGAAGATCACAAGAAGATTTTTCTAGAAGTCATGTATACAACAACAGGCTTGTAAATGGAAGTATCAAATACATGTGTGCTGAAGACATAAAAGCAGAAATGGTGATTCCTTGATCAAATGTTTAGTTTGAGAGGATTAAATAGCAAACTTAACCTACACTCACTGACCACTGCATATACTCCATAACCCGCTCTGAACTTTTATTCTTTAAAGTCCCCCTGTGGGGAAAATCAAGTTTTTAATGTTGTTTATATGTCTATGTGATGTTTTTAATAAACAAAACATGTACAAATTCTTAAGGCAACACCATTGCTGAGTATTCTCTATTTAAAACCGCAGTGATCTAAAGACAGTTTCAAAAATGCGGTTTGAAATCATTGGCGTTTGTTCCCTCTGCTTGGAACCAGGTTATCCTGTTATATTTTTCAGTTGATGTACAAAACCATGAAGCTTTAGCAATATAGTGGGTGTATGATGTAAATAACTATGTTATGATGAACTATATGCCATTCTCCACTGACGTTCTAAGATGTTCAAAGTGTTTCTAAGGATACAGATTTTTAGAAGACAGCTGTCTGACTTGTGAAACATTTGTGTAACAAAGCAACACATTATTTACTGTTTGATAATGTAGTCAAACAAAAAAACCATATTAATTAACTTTACGTGCCTTACAATACCATTGTACAGTGTTTACCTTAGTAAGTTGACCGAGCGGATCTCTGAGCTCATGCGAGTGAGTGGAGGCGGGGCTAATTACCATATTCATAAATGCGTGTATAATAAATGAAGCAAGGGTGTAGTGTTACATTCAAGCTGTTTTAAGGCATGATGACATTTTTTCCTCACAAAAAAAATGTTTAAATGTGTCATTTTGGGTGATCAAGGGATAAAATGATTGACTAGAGAGGGACTTTAACTTCTATAGTGGTGAACAGCAGATCCCATTTGCTCTAATAGCAAAAGAAAAAATCCATGATAATGTCAAGAGATTGATTACATTGGTTAGTTGCCATCACTCTCAGCTGTTGTATTAGAATCACCATCATAGCTGCATTAATTTGTGTTTTATTTCTTTTGCATTAAATAATAATTAAAAAAGTATAGCATTATAAATGTGTATTAATTTTTTTTTAAATGAAAATATGAAAAACGTTACTAATTTTGTGATGTTGATAATTTATGAAATGCGTTGTCGTCTGAGAAAAGGCTCCATTCCAACTGGAGCCAACGTGCAGAATAAAAAATCTTTTTTTTTCAGTTCTGCTTTCTATTACACGCTTTAGTTTTAACACATTAATTACTTTGCAGCTTTTACCTGAATGAAGCGAGTGGTTCTCTGAACTCCACGGCGCTGGGTTTCCTGGCATTACTGTCCAGAGTGCTGTTTCTCAGAGGACTGCGGGAACTTTTGTCTGGACTGCGTCGACTTCGTGTTCTGGATTTGGACCCACTTTCCTCCGCATGATGACCATCTACAGAAAATATATAGAACATGTTCAACATGCACATATATAAGTTTTTAAATAGTTTTAACATCACATACCAACGACCCAGATTTATTTGATATATCAGTGTTTCATGCATGACTATTTAGTGGCTACAGAACTTATAATTTACACAAGTTGTGAGCTTATATACTAAAAACATACAAATAATACAAAAAACAAAAATTGAATTAACTTAAAAGATAATGCCAAGGCAGCATGTATTTGTTGCGTCATCTGGTAGTCTGATTCACAAATGACTCCTATGAGTCAATTCTTTAGATGAATGACTCAAAATTCACAGAGCTGTTACTAAATAAACATATGAACTGAATTTAAAGGCTTTACTTTTAGTCATGACTCAAAATAAATCAAGAACAGTGTGTACTATGTTCATCTATCTCCATTAACAGAAAAAGCAAAGCTAATTTTAGTAATAAATGGTTTTAAATTTTGAACATAAAATAACTGCAAACTAAATTAATAACAAAAAAATACAATTATGATGACCAGATATTAAAAACAGACAAACAAACAAATTGCATTCCACTAAACATACATACTGATCTGGTACAATAACATATTAGGTGACATTAAAAACACCTAACTAAGAGTTGCATGATATTCTCTAGTGGATTGCCTTTATATGTGTTACAGAGGATGTGTCTGTCTCACCTCTGCGGCTTATTTTCCGACCGCCACTCACAGATGCTTTCTTTGTGTCTAGCACTGAGTCCAGAAGTACTGCAGTGCCTGGTGCTGCCTCCAGACGATTCTCAATGTGTCGCAACTGAGACAAGACCACAATTAGCCATTGAGTCTCTGAACTCGTGGGGATAATGCTACAGAGAGTTAAACCTACAGAGTATACCTCTGAATCTTACTTCGATTTCTTTATGAACAGCTACTATAAATGCACTTGCTGCATCACAAATCACAAAGTCTATGTAACAACAAGTATCTGTTAAATAGGCCAGAACCTGAAACACGGGTTAAGAACTACTCACGGCAGCTTTGGTCTGATTTAGACTATTCCAAGCTTGAGATATCTCTGTTGAGAGATACAATAACATAAGCAATCATGCAAACATGCTCGTGATAATGTTCAAAGTATGTCGTGACATAAGTTGGACAAACCTCTCCTGTTGTCTTGCCCAGGCTGGGAAGAGACAGAGGCTGGTGGCCCCGCCTCACTTCGCAAGCGACTCCACATCGCTATGCCAACCTGAGAGGATAGGGGAAAAAAACAGGCAAACAATGTGAGAGAAGCAATTATCTTGTCAACATCTGCTGTCAAACAATGTTTTCTTTGGCAATGGGTTATTGCTTAGATTATCACCTTAGGTGGCACTAAAATAAAACATGACTTCATTCACAGTACTCTTTGTGCAAAAGAAGGCTTTAAATTTGGCCAAACCACAAGATTAACTGTCTGTTACTAAGATAGATTGATCAAAGCATATCACTTTTAGTTTCAATGTCTCACCCAGAGGCCTCAGTTGTTTCATCAAAGCGAGGGTTAAAGCAACAACGTACAATTATTGTTAGATTGCCTAAAGCCCATACATATGACGGTCTCAGAGCTTTTTCAAGATATCTGTATCACCCGGTCTTCCTCTAAGAACTACCCTTATAACATGCTGTCCCTGTCTTTGAGAGAGCCCGGAGCAAACAGATTCAATGGTCTATTCTAGAATACAGAAAAAAATGTTTTGTGCAGACTGCACCGTGACAAACACACAAATTATTCCAAAAGGACACTGAAATCACTCCCTCTGCTCAGAACCTTGCATTATATTGCATTAATAAAGAATGCATAAGACATATTTCAGAGGCCACATGCATTTTTCATTGAGTGAATGTTGGAAAGCAGAGGTAAAGAGTCATTTAAACACGCTCTACCACTTCTCTAACAGCAACAAATGAGCTAACGGAGATACCAAATGTGTCTGGAATGAGGAAACAACAAAACTTTAAAGTCAGGACGAAATTCAAAATCTGTGTTCTAAATGCATATTGTAGAGCTTTTTTGGGAAAAAATTCATCCGTGCATACATTTATTCTTTTTTTTTTTCTACCTCATCATTTAATTAAAATTTCATAACTTGACATTTCAGTGAAAACCACAGACTTCTCTCTGGTGACGTGTGCAGGACTTCTCCAATCATTTAGCCCGTTTAGATCCTACCCACACAAGATTGTGTTTGCCACACGCCTCCAATTTATGATGCACATCTGAACAGCCATACAACAATAAACATATAGAAGCAAGTCCCCGCCCTACATTTTTCTTTTTCGATTATGTTACACTGTGATGTGCAAAACAATTCGGAAAAAAAAATCTTTTGCTACCACCGTTTCATCAGAAAACACAAAGCTCTTATTTATTATTATTTTTTTTTTTTTTAAATACTGATAAAATTTTAGATTTTGAAAGCCCATCATCTTAAATTCTACACATCTCATGCTCTTTGTTTGCATGTTTGTTAAAGTCGCAATGAAACAAGTAGCAACAAACCTTTACTTTTGCATTGTTATGCTCATCCCAGTCCTTGAATATTATCTAATCTCATCAATCCTCTACCATTAAGAAAGAAACACTTTCAGTTTTGTTTAAAATGAAAGTGCACCCCAAAATTAGCATTGTCATCATTTACTGACCCTCATGTTGTACCAATCTCTTGGAGATTTGGAACATCAGGGAGATGTTAAAGATGGACAGCCTCAGTCACCATTTTACTTTTACTATCTCTTTTTCCATAAAATGAAAATGAAAGGTAACCGACAATCTCTGCCTAAAATCTCCTTGTGTGTTCCAAGTAAGAAAGCCAGCCAGACGTGTTTGGCACAACATTGAGGAAGTTTCAGAGTTTCTTTTTTGAGTCAACATTTTACTACACAGATTTTGCAGAACAATACAATTCTACAGAATCCTGCATGAAGAAAAATTGAAAAGGGTTTGCTCATAATAAACAAACAACCTTAAAAGTGATAAAGCCTGTGTAATGACACACTCTACTACAGACATATGCAAAGCTAGAATGCACAATTAATCCCTTTCCCAATAATAAAACCATAATCTGTGTCTGTGAGCTTGCCAGGGAAAAGTGAGTCCACTTGTGGCACTCACCTGTTAATAAAAGAGATTTAGATTTGAATTACAAATAGAACAACATGCTTTGGACGGGAGATGCTGACAGAGACAACAATATGATCTGATTCCTTTTGAACTAATCAACACTTGTTAAAAGTAACAAAATCTGCACTGCAAAAGAATCAAAGCTTTAAAGCCTCAAAGTCCAAAATAGGCAAAGTAACTGCCAAGAAAAGCACAATATTTTCTTTGATTTACCCATAAAAGACCCAACATTCTCATCCATATGCTCTCTATTCAGAGACTCAAATATAATTCACTTTAATGTCTCACTTTCTGATAATGTATAATAAAAACACATGGACCTATTCATATTACATATTGGGAATTAAAACTTCATCTAACCTTGTGTGCACATTACTCTACAGTAATGAGATTATAGTTTAATTTAGTGACTGCTAATAAACAAGTCTAAAGAGAATGATGGACATGTTACGCCTTCATGATTAAAGAACAATGGACCAGGACTCACTTTACAGCAGCTTTATTCAGAGAGACATAAGTCCACCTTGTCTTCTGGACTGCTGGACACATCGGACAGCTGGCGATTCTGTCAGCTCTACCTGCACCCAAACCCAGTGAAAAAAAAGGTGATTTGACAGTGAAAGTATTTCTTGTGGTATTAAACTACCAGTTCATAAATCATTATACAAATCAACCTAGCAGCACTCATCTTATGTTCACTGCTCTAGTTAGACACTGCGATCAACACAGCTAATTACTGAAATTGATTGGCTACTCATGAGCATCACAATGATTTAAAGGGAAAGGGAAACACTGACAGATCAGCAGCATCAGCTGAGATATCAGCTGACATCGCATACAAAATCAGGATAAAATCTCAAGCGAAGCATCTAAACGATCACATTAATGCCTACTCTACATTACTAGAGCAAAGTTTAAAAAAAACAAAACATAACTTTAATAGACATAAAGGATATAAAAAAAATAAAAGCTTAAATAATAACATTAGAAGAGCAACATAAGCATTACATAGACGTTTATATTAAAATAGAATCCGAACTATATTACTCTTACAAATAAAAATATGAGACTTAAAAAGACATTCAAATTATATAAGTATATGACAATACAGTTCACGTATAAGTGTCAATCACACAAATACAACTTCATATGAACTACCTTACTGAAGAGAAATCCAACAGCGAACTAAATCAACCAAATAACCACCTAGACGTCTGCCCGAACACATAATAATGTATCTCAGAGAGTTTCGCAATATTACAACGAAAATTTTGACCTATGTGTTTAAATTCTCTGACGAAAGTTATTGCTAACAGCTGCTGCTAACCGGCTAAAGCATTAAAGATCGCTAACAAACTTTTTTTCGTTTCTGGGATCAGGTTGTCTTTCGTTAAGCGTTCTGGTCAGAATGTGATTGGTTAATACTCACCTAAAAGTTTATTGTACCTGCTACCCGCCTTTTGCTGTATGATTCCCGGCTTTAATGATAAGTTAGGACGGCCGTTGGCTAGGTTTGACGGTCCGCCATTATCCAAACAACTGTTCCAGGAAGTTCACGTCTGCGAGAAACTCGCGATACTTCCGTAAAGAACGAGTGTTCATTTCTTGGCCGTGTTTGACATCTAGTGTTAAACTAATGGAATTACAACAAAAATCATTTTACTTTGATCCTTGAGACATGGCACAAGAAAACCCACATATTTCACCCGTTATGAGTTCAGCAAGGTCAACACTGGCTCTCGCGTGTTTTTATTAGGCCTATTATTATTATTATTATTGCAAATGTACTTTCCTTTTCTGTTACAAACATATGTCAACAGTCACATGAATGTTAAAGGAATCATTTATAATAAATAAATATTGTTTTTGTTGTTATTAGGTCTATTATTATTATTGTTGTTTATTATTATTGCAATTGTACTTTCCTTTTCTGTTGCAAACATATGTCAACAGTCACATAAATGTTAAAGAAATCATTTGTAATAAATAAATATTGTTTTTGTTGTTATTAGGTCTATTATTATTATTGTTGTTTATTATTATTGCAATTGTACTTTCCTTTTCTTTTGCAGACATATGTCAACAGTCACATAAATGTTAAAGAAATCATTTGTAATAAATAAATATTGTTTTTGTTGTTATTAACCTATTATTATTGTTTATTATTATTGCAATTGTACTTTCCTTTTCTGTTGCAAACATATGTCAACAGTCACATAAATGTTAAAGAAATCATTTATAATAAATAAATAAATATGTTTTTGTTGTTATTAGGCCTATTATTATTGATTGTGTGCTATGGAATGTATAACCCACACCGATTAGCAGGACAGTTACTCCACTTGTCAGTGTTTGTGTGATCTTGCCTGGAGCGAAGAGCAGGTTTTTCCGAAAGAATGAGCGTCTGTGTTTTCTCTTGCTTCTGGATTGCCCAGTGCAGGGTGAGGTGGACCCTTGAAATCAAAGGATAGACAGAAAGCCTATAGTAACCACATCAATTGGTTTGTCACTTCTCTAATAAAACCCATTATATAAACTATGCAACAAACCACTCATCCAAAAGATTAAGGAGGACCATAAATAATTAAAAACTGTGGAAGAAGCAAAACTACTGGATAATAGCCTATTTTGGTGGGCCACACAGAACAAGCCCTTAAAATGAATCACTTACATGGCATAAAGGAAAGGCAGGCCAAATTAATAATCAAAGCAAACGTGTTGAGCAACAGATCATTAAATTACAGATCATTTGCACTCTATTGAGACATTGAACTTAAAATAACAGAAACAGAAATACTGGCAAAACCAAGAAGGAAAAAAAAAGAGAAAATATTGTGCATGAATGAAGCTCAAGAAGAATTTCCTGAACAATAACTCAACCATAGACAAACTGATGGCCTTCAAAATTTCTTTCTCTAATAAAACCATTAAACAAGCCGTGCATTTAGTGTAATAATACATGCATGGGATTTCACTTACCCCAAACTAATATTTCCAGAACAGACAGTCCTCTTAATAATAATAATAACCCTAAAACCGAGGTGTGACCATACTATCATTATGTTAAAATCCTAATGTGAAAATTTTAATAATTTATGTTTCCTAATTACCGAGACAGTTACTCTCGCCCCCCCTCTGGTGATCTAACCTGTCGTACTCAGTTTGTAAGTGGGTATTTGTGTTCAGCACCCGCAATCTCTCCCGTACATTAACCATTTTAGTGCTGTATCAGAGAACGCGCGCGAGAGAGAGACATGTACTTACTCGCTTAACAGAAACATATTTTCAGAATACGGGCAAGGCAGAAATGGAAAAACGCCATTCAGTCGCAGGTGGATGTGAGGAATAGTATAAGGAAACTCTGCGTTCCTGCGCGCTATTGCGGTGATGGAGCTCCGAGCACTTGTAGCTGCGCTCCGTTTATCTGATGCTGGTAAGCTTATGTTTTTATTCATTATCGCATAGATTGATGTCTATGTTCAACATTTGCCATTCACTCAAAATGTATAATTGCAGTTCTTAGATGTTTTGCTGGACGCGTAATTTACATTAGATTGTCGTGAACTTCTTTGAGTGTTTTAAAAACATTATTATTTTTATTTGTTTGTTTGTCATTTTTGTTCATTTTGTTGGATCGACGTTGATTTGCCTTGTTGAGTCATTCATCAAATCAAGATGTCTAGTCTAGAAAATTATAGCCTATTATTGGCAGGGACGTCAGTCGTAGCCTATGAACCTGCGTGGTTCCGATTCCGAATCCTCTTTGCCGATTTCATGAACGATTCTTTTAGCCTGTAATGAGATGAAACGATATTTTATGAGTATAGATTTAAACAGAAAAGATAACTCGACAGACATATTTAATAAATACTTAAAGACTGTTTAAATGACTTTTCACTGACATTTTATAGGGTAGTGGCCCTAAATAACAGCACTAAACACACAAAAATGTGGTAACATATATAGGCTTAATTAATTAATTAATTTTTTTTTTTTTTTTTTACATAAAATCATGTGTAATATGGTGTCAACAACCAGTCAGTAAATACCACACTGGTTTAAATGTCAATTTAAATGCCTAGCTACAACATATCACTGTAAATAACTCAATTCGTAAGTGATGAACCGGCTAAAGAGTCGAATCATTAAGGTCATTCATTTGTCATTGCATGGTATTCGCACGATTCGTGTCACCCAAAAGAACCGACTCAGACGAGTCATTCGTTCTGGAATCGAACTACACAAGTCGCGTTTTATATTTCACGCGCGTGGTGCAGCAAACGCTGACTGCGACTGAAAATTGAAAATGCAGTTTACAAAGGTGGGAAGAAATCAAATCATGTTCGAATGGAATATTTACAAAACATCCTGACAACTGGCAATTTTAAAGAGACTTATGAATGCATTTACCGTTGCCGATTTATTCGACGGATAAATAAAAATGGCGTCTGATAGAGCGGTAAATAAATTCGTATCCATAAAATATTAACTCAGTGTTGTTCTTTGTCGCTCCATTTCGCCATTCGCTTTACTGTTGTGTCGATAGTAGCTTCTACCCTAGTTTTGTAAGTGTAATTAACACTAAAATGTTGTTCCATGACAAGCGTTTTGCGCTTTAAAGGGATAGTTCACTCAAAAATTAAAATTACCTCAAGCCTTCCTAGGTGTATATGACTTTCTTCTTTCAAACAAATACAATTGGAGTTATATTAAATAATGTCTAGGCGGGTCCAAGCATGAGATTTTGAAGCCCAAAAAAAGTGCAAACATCCATCATTAAATATATCCACACAGCTCCGGGGGGTTAATGAAGGCCTTCTGAAGTGAAGTGATGTATTTGTGTACGAAAAATATCCATATCTAAAACTTTAAAAACTAAAATAAATAGCTCCTGCAGACGGCCAAAATAGCAACCACTGATGCCATGTAGGAGTAGTAAGCTTTGACACCTCTCGCTGTTCAAACAAATAGGGCTGGGCAACAAACTCAAGCTCCAAATGCCGAAATCCGCCAATATTACTGTTAAAAAATTCTTGTTTTCAACTTCTAATTCGTGACCGGTGTTTTGTTCTTTGTTGTTTACTCTTTCGCCGTAAATTAGTGCTGCAACGACGCGTCGACGTCATCGATTACGTCGACTACGAAAATACGTCGACATGCGTGAAATGCGTCGACGCGTCACACTGTTTACATTCATCTCGCGTAATGGCGAGAAAGTTCCATTCTATCACAAAAACCTGGACCACGATTATCAAAAGTATGGGAATACTTTAAACAGAGGCCAAATAAAACGGTCCTTTGTTCCCTTTGCAGAACCGAAATGGCGTACCACCTGTGGAATTGGATCTCTGCCAAATTTTTGCGCGCGCTAGATCATATTTTGAGCGTGCAAAAGGGCATTGCGTGTGCGCGTGAACTGAGTTGAGGAGAAAATCTTCGTCTCGCAAATAAGAAAATATTTCGAGCGAACGAAAATCAGTTTTGCATGTCAAAGAAGTTTATTTGGATGTGCGCGGACGTTCTCTTTCGCACGTGCAAGGTTTCAGTTGCTCGCGCTCCTGATTCCCGCCCTGCGCGCTCGCTAAGACTCCCTGCATTACAAACAGCGCAAGAGGAAAAACACATGGTACAGGACTTGAACACTATCAAAGTTCCTTTTAAGACTGTATAGAAAGTCTTTGACACTCTTCATTTTAAAGTTCAAATGTCTTCCACTGGACGACCACACATAATGACTTATTTTTCATCAAAATCAAATCGTATCATTAAATAATGGCGTGTCCCAGTGTTTCTACACCTCAATGAACTGCTAAATTAGTTCTAACTTCTTACGTAAAAAAAGATCACTAGATTAATAAAAAAAAACCTTAATAAAAATAATCGTTAGATTAGTCGACTAATCGAACAAAATAATCATTAGATTAGTTGACAGAAAAAATAATCGTTAGTTGCAGCTCTACCGTAAATCGATGTGTACGGTCGTTTGTCGGAATCTAGTTATTTTAGTTTTTAAAGTTATAAAATTGGATATTTTGCTTACACAAATGCATCGCTTCGCTTCAGAAGACTTTTATTAACCCCCCGGAGCCATGTGGATATCTTTTACGATGAATGGTTGAACTTTTTTGGGCTTCAAAATCTCATCCTCTATGTACTGCCATTATAAAGCATAGACATGATTTAATATGACTTTGGTTGTATTTGTCTGAAAGAAGAAAGTCATATACACATAGGATGGCTTGAGGATGAGTAAATCATGCGGTAATTTTCAGGTTTGTGTGAACTAACCCTTTAATGGCGCTAAAAATGAAGGAAAGACGTTGTATGTTTCAGTAAATAAGGCATCATATCAAGGATTGACGAGAATCAGCAATTGAGGCCATCTATCTTTATCGCTTCACATTGTATAAACTCCATTAGACACCTATTGTATAAAGATACTGCAAGTGGTTGCATTACTTAATAAGTTCATTAGGCAAAAATACTAAGTGAATAACTGAACCAAATAAAATGCACTTTAAAAGAATCAGAGCCGTACCTGTCACTGAGCACAGTTCAGACATTGTTCATGATAACATGAGCAAGGGCCTCTCAATGCACATTGATTCTTGGTCAGGGAGCGAGGTGTTAGTCAATACAGGTTCTCTGTTGCAAAGTAGATAACAGACATCCCCATTTATAGAGTCAGCACCCCGGGTGGTTTTGTCGATGTCTAGGTGCTGCTTGGAAAACTACAGAACTGCCACGTCACTCATTAATTGTACTTACAAATGGCTTTCCCCATTCAGTTATCACTGCATTATTTATTACATAAACAGTTACTGAAAATAAAGGAGGTAATCCTCGCACTGGAATAGCAATTACATTCACTTTTTAATTTGGACAATAATTGTGGCTGTAGACCCGCGGTTTTTATCCTTTACAGACCAGCGAAAAAGTTTCCTTGATAACACGATATAATGATTTTCACTATGGGCTGGGTATTGACACTCAAATATCACAATTCGAATCAATTTCAATTCATAAGCTTTTAATTTGATTCAACTGAATTCGGTTTGGAATTTGGAATACATTACATGGAAAAATCTAAAGGAAAAAAATGCTGTAATTCAGCTAATGCTGTAATGATACAGGGAGCCCTGGCCGTTAATATATTACTATAATATGTTTTGTATGCAAACCTTTAAACTGGACACTTTTTTTTTTTTTATAAAAGTTTAATAGGCCTGTCACAATCATGAATTTTATGCTGCATTAATTGTCATTGTGATTAACTATTTAATTCAGTTTTGTTTGTATCACTTACAGTTTGGGGTAACACTTTACAATAAGGTTCATTAGTTAAACATTAGTTAATGTATTTACTAACATGAACTAACCATGAGCAATACATTTGTTACTGTATTTACTAATTTTCGTTAATGTTAGTTAATGAAAATACAGTTGTTCATTGTTTGTTCATGTTAGATCACAGTGCATTAAGTCATGTTAACAAAAGACTTTAATAATATATTAGTAAATGATGAATTTAACATTAAAAAAGATTAATAAATGCTGTATAAGTGCAGTTTATTATTAGTTCATGTTAACTAATGTTGTTAACTAATGTTAACTAATGAACCTTATTGTAAAGTCTTACCCAGTTTGGAATAGTATATAATATTATAATAAAATATGCCCAGATTCTTTACTTTAATGCACTGAAAATATAAGTACAACACAATACAATATAGGGGTGAATTCAGGTTGATTGGGGCACTTTTACAGTTCATCTCAATGACAAAAAGTGTCCCAATCACCCTGAATTCACCCTAAAATAATAATATAATATAATATAATATAATGCAGTCTGATTAAACCCACAAACCTTCATTTTGTATAAAGGAACACCTTTGATTATCGTTGTGTACTTCACAACTGTGCTTTTTATGTTCTTTGGTAAAATGTGATTTAAATTTAAATTGCACAACAATTCCGGTTATCTAAAATAATTGCGATAAAATCGAATAACCACGACCAGATGAATAATCAATAATCTTGACAGGCCTAACACTAAAGAAAACTGTTATCTACAAACAGCTCAAGGTGCCAGCAGTTTCGGCATCAGTGTGATCCGATGTTTGGGTTTGTCTCTTTTCCTCTTTGATTTCCGTGAAAGCTGCCTGTGAAGTCAGTAGATCTCTTCACTGCATGTGCCTGGAATTTGACGGTCTGAAGTGCCGAGTTAAAGAGGCTTGCACCAGACATGCAAAAGGCTGCAGAATGTTTATTGAATCATATTTGCTGTGCACATGTGTCCACACCACACTTGTCCTTTGATCCAGATTCCCTAGTGTACAGATTATGAAGTAATGTGAATTGCTCTCTTATTCATGTATGTGGCAGATTCTTTGTTGTCATGGAGACGAGGGTTGAATTTCAAGTTCATTGTTGTGTTCCGCTTAAGTTTTAATTAAGATTTGTGCTTTCATGCATCATACATTTGATCCTCCAGAATTTGACTTTTGTCTGTTCTCCATGTGACTGTGTGAAGTCATGACCTTGTTGCCAACAACTTTTGTGCGACCTCAGAAATGCTGTTAAGACACGTTGCTAGAATTAATTAATATCCCACAGGGGCATCTGTTGTTTATTATGAAAAAAATCAGCCAAAACCCTCATTAAAATGGTCTTTCAAAGGTATTTTGCTGTTGGTGATCCAAAGAAGATATTTTAAATGTGGCAAAAGATGAGAGAGAACAAGAATCTATTTGATTTAAAGGACAAAATTGGGCTGCACACTGTACTCTACCCATCACTCAGCCATAAGAACATTTGTAGAGAGTTCGGTAGCGGCTCTCTTTTCACATTAACAAGGCTTTTATTGTAAGGTGTTGACTGTGCTAGAAATTTCTGAGTACTTTAGTGGTGAAATAGGCTTTTTCCTTTAAAAAAAATCACACCTAGTTCTTAGCAGAGAGCATTAAAGGTGCACCAATGCATGAGACAGGCTGTAATTCAAAGTCTGGCAAGTCATCGATTAAAGCATTTTTTCAGCATAATTAGCCCCTGATTAGTTTTGAGCTCGTTCTCTCCATCAGTTCTGATGTCTCAGCTCCGTCCACTGAGGAAGTTACTTACATCTTGAGCTGTTTAATTTGAATGCACCTCAGGTCTTCAGCACCAGCATACAAAAACTCAGTGTGGCTTATGGACTCTCATTTTCAAAATGGGCGAAGCCGTCACGGTGACACAGGCCATTTAGCGTGCTATTAGGTGACTTGTCAGGGCTCTCCAGAATTCAAACATGCCTTGTAACCGAGTGTTGTTTTTCCAGGTTTCTAAATGAGATAGCCAGATTATCCTATACTTGCTGTAATTGTATTACACTCAGGTAATAGGGTCCTTTATCATTTCACTGAATGTGATACCTCTCGCCACCTTGAGCGTGACAATCCTTTGAAAACAGCTCTCAGAGATGAATAAGATAAATTGACTTGTTACGTGCATGACAGACCTATTTTTGAGTTAGACAATAGCATTTGCAATGTGTTTATTTATCTTATTCGTTTCAGGGGCCGTTCACATAGGATGTGTTGTTGTGTTCATAAAGTCTCTGCAAGAGTCTTGAGGCGCATTTTTATAAGCTGTACAGTTTTCTGGCCCAGATGTGGAGAAAACAACAAGACGCACTGCAATGATCAAATATGTTCATCTAGTGCAGGACCCCTGATCTTGTGGATGTGTATTTAGACCAGGGGTTTTCAAACTTTTTTGACAGCTGAACCCCTTAAGCCGGGAACACATCAAGCCAATGCTGACGAACTAGTGGCGACGAAAGCAGACTGCTGGCTCACGTTGGCAGCTTCTGTGTCCAAAGTTGCCCTAACCGACGCTTAACACCTGTGTATGAAGGAGATAACTGTCTATTTAAGCAGATATATTTGTCTATATTCGTCATTCAAAAAGGGAAAGACTGCATGTATACAAACCATAAACAAAGCAGCGCTTGCTTACCTTTTTGAATATCAATCATTCAGATCATGTTCTTTATTCCACTCTGCTCATGTTATTATGAAAATATTCGTGCATTCGAGTGCTCAAGTAAGATTGTGTAAAATTAGAACAAGCTTCTGTCAGTGCCGTCATGACTTCTTTGCTTGCTCATAACTTTTGCTTTATATTCTCGTGAACTGACTCGTTTACTATACTGAACAGCCAATCAGAGTTCTCTCTCTCACCGACGGCCCGACGCTGATTCAACATGTCGAATCGGCCGAAAAACAGCCGACGAGGACCAACTTCAGCCGATGGTGCGGAACACACTGAGAAAACTTAGTCAGCCGACGAACAAAAACTGTTCCTGCCTTTAGATGTAATATATTTAAGTACCCTTATAAGGACCTTTATAAGTTAATAATGAAATAATTTAACAATTTAATTCTCAGAATTGCAAGATTTAAGCTCACAATTGCTTCTTATAAAGTAAGAATTGTGAGATTTAAACTTTTCTTCTTATAGAATTTGTTTATATCTCACAATTCTGACTTTATAACTCACAATTCTGACTTATCATGAAATTCTGACTTTATAACTCATAATTTAGATTTTATACCAAGCAGTTGTGAGTGCATATAGCAATTCTGAGAAAAAAAATCATAATTGTGAAATAAAATGAGAAAAAATTGTGGGAGAAAATATCGCAATTACCTTTTTTATTTTTATTTCATGGCGGACAACAAGCTTCCATATGCTGCTGCAATCATCTAAGAATTCTTCCAGGGACTTTATTATTAATTGTAGTATAGTTTTAACTGTAATTATAAAAATTAAGACACAAATATACTGTATTACTGTTGTAAATTACTGTTGTACTGTAAAATAAAAGACAATATTTGATAATTATATGATCATTTTATTTTATACAAGTACAATACAAATATTTATATCTTAATTTTTTCATTTTCAAATGTTCAAACCCTTGAATTAAAGTGAACCAAACTCAATATTGCATTCCCAAAATGCACATTAAACTCTCAGTGCAGAGATGGAGTTTGTGAGAAGCAGCATTTACTGTGAATCGAGCCACAGACGCTGAAACATAGTACAGTATAGTACAGTGCCACTCTTCACTCTGAAACACACAGTGCATTAGACTGTACTTGATTTGATAATCGCACTAAGCTACAATGAACCAAAACTATTGTTATAAGTGCATATCTTGTCTAAACTCAGAGTGCAATTATTAAAGGATGACATATGTCTGACTAAGTTACCTAATTGCTTTAAACTATAATTTGTCATTTTAAGCCAAATCTTTTCAGATGGCTTGTTCACAAACAAAGTGCTTGGTGTGTTTTTCTTAAGCTCTTACAAGCAGCAGCTTGAGTCTGTATGAATATTGGACCTGACAGTCTGCAAAACAGTAAATATCATCACTTTCAGGCTCTTGTCTTTGAACCCAGGAGCATGCTAATAAATACCTATGAATTCATGCTCCCTAAGAAACTATTTCCAAGGGCACTTTATGCCCTCATCATATTTTCCAACTGCTCTCAGCTGTTTCGTCGTGCTTTTTGAAGGGGAGTAAGGGTTGATAATTATGTGTTTAGTCTTGCTTTGTGTTCTCAGCAATCTTGATGCTTGTTGTTCAAGGCAACCTGGGCTCATTCTATTAACAGTGGTGCTAATTAAAAGGCATATAGTGCAAATTAGTGTAATTTTCATGGTTGATGGAGTAGACTAACAGAAAGGGATGGGGCAACATTTTTTATTTTAACTCAGGCTATTATCTTAGATTTATGAGTCCACCAACCCCCAATGTTCAAATGTGTAAAGTAAAGTAGATCACCCTGGGCTCATATAGGGCTACTATAGCTGATATTATGTTGATACAGAGAAACAAAGATGTTGTTGTTCTTCCATAGCTCGGGAAGAAATGGATTATTTTTAGGAAATCATAAAGTGAGACATTATTGACAGTGGGAGGACAGAGCTGTAATTGATGTGGATACTGGATAGCTTAGCTCAGATAATTTAGTCCTGGAAGAATTTGCTGAAAAATGTTAAGGTTATATTGAAATTTTTTTACTTTTGATGGCAGACTTTGTTATCTTGATAAATCTGAGGAAAATGTATTAAATTATTGAGACCTTTTTCAAAAATGTAGCCTAGAGGAGAAAAATTTTAGAAGCTGGACTAAGTCCCCATTTGCTCGCCAAATAATTGTCGCTGTCTAAGCAGTTATCATTATTAGTTGTAGTATTACGATGGTTTATTGTTGTAGTATTGAACCTATAATGAAAAGCTTCCTATGTTATTAGTTTTTTTGCTGATAAGTTTTTTTCATTTAGATTATTCAAAATATCATGCTATAACTCAGTGATAAAAATATTTGGTGCTGTATTTTTTTTTTACCTTACTAAAGCATAAAAATAGCATAATATGTTTGCAGAGATTTAGAAAACGTACTAAGTTCAAATACTTGTTTCTCTGAAAAACAATGCTTCAGCCAGTTAATCTGCTTTGAAATGTGCATTCCGTGTCAGAATGTCTGTTTTTGTTTTAGTCTGTGTGATCCCACCCACTGCCAGTTTACCCAATAGTATTTCGACCAATTGGCGGAAAACACAGCGTATTTTAGCCCTGGAAGCCAGCAAATGAACTGGATCAGAGATCACAGACTCTGCCCGACCTTAAAAGCCTCTGTAATAAAAACATTGCAAACGTTAACATTTAGCTCATCAACTTACAGTGTAAGGTTTGTTGCTTTCCATTGTCAATTGTGACTCGTGAGAGTCGAGTCTGAGGAGGAGGGGGTGGGGGAAACAACTAGTATTTTCCAGTATTTTGAATTTGGACTGCAGTATTTCAACCACTAGCTGTCAATATTACATACTGCATTTTAAATTAAATTTTTTACTGGTTCAGTTTTTCATTATTCAGTTCTAGTTGCTGAACAGCATAAATATGCCTGCTTGGCAAACATCCTTTATTTTTTTGTGGATACTTTTTGGCTCCTTCTTCAGCACTCCATAAACATCTTCTTCATCTTTGAAGTGATGTATTACATTTTCTTAGTAACCTCAAAAGCGGTAAAGTGTAAGTGCAGGAGGTCAGGCTGCATCTGGCTGAATGCTTTTAGGTTCTGTGTTGAGGGGCACTGAAACCTTTGTAAATAAACTCTGGATTTGCCTGTCAGATAGCTTTTCAGGAAATGATACAGCTTTACCAAGTACCTCCAGACAGTTTGAGATTTAAAGTCAACCATTTTTTTTTTCATTTTAAAAGTTTCTATCTGTGATAGTGAATTTGTCTATAGTTGTAAGTTTTGATCAAATTTTGATAGAATCAAAGCCATATTTGATCAACTATCAAAAATCAGATCAAATGAAAATGTGATGAAAATCCAACATCAGCCCAACAAAACTGAGATGTGACATGCTTGTTTTCTTGATGTAAAAAGGGGCAAAACTAAAGGCTTCATGAAGAGCCTTACAGTGTGTATCTGGTTGTTGTTATGAGAAGCTTTAAAGCCTAATGCCGGGTTTGGACTACACAATATTTTTAGATTAGACAAACACTTTTAGATTATGCAATTTTTGACTCCTAAATTCTTGTCGTGCCGTGGATGAAAACGTCAGATTACACATTGCTTGCTGACCAACCATCGCTTGGCGTCTTTAACAACGAGCGTGATGTTATTGAGAAGGTAGAACTGGCGACTGACCTCCGATGTGGTGAGAAATCGAGTCCCCTTTCTTCTTCGGGTCTTCTTTAGGACCACAAGTGATTACATTGGTTCAATGGACTTTTAATGGGTAGCATTTATATTTCCTGCAAATTCATGTTATTATTTATATAATTTAAAATGCATTATAAAAACCCTTAATGTCTTTTAAATCAAATGGTTCATATACTAGTATATAAGCTATAGGTTGTAAAATCAAGCATTTCTCGCTCTTACTGTTTATTTTAATAAGCTTATGTACTAGCATGGCAAACATCTACCTGATTAGCCTGCTAGCTTAGCTTATATTATATTATGTATGTTTTTTGCTTGCAGTGTAGTTCCCAGTTACATGTTTTGGTAACACTTTATTTTACAGTGTCATTGTTACATGTAGTTACTGTAGTAACAACTATATATTATACATAATTACATGCAATTAACCCTAAACCAAACCCTCATCCTAACACTAAACCTGTAGTAAGTACATGTTGTTAATTATTATTACTCAGTACTTAAATTTATAATTACAATGTAACACAAACACCTTAAAATAAAGTGTAACCCATGTTTTAAATTGAAGATGTTTGTGTACTTAGCATGACAATCCATTTATTAAAAATTTATAATAGTAATATTATATACTATACCACATTGCTATGACTCGATTTCTCATGACACCAGAAACAAGGGTAAACAAACGGCTACCGAAGTTGCATGTTAGCTTAATGCTTATTCCAGTACTCACTGGGTTGCTGAAGCACCTCCGCTATAATTCGCCAACCAATACCATTGTCTCTTTTTCGTTTTGCAATGTTTGAAAGTTGTGTACAGAAGAGCTTCTCTGTTCCTATTGGTCAACGTCACAGATGTGACAGAACCCATTGTGGAGGACCGAAAAAATAAGGAAACATGTATTGTCATTTACGAATCACCACAACATCCTACGTCAAACGAATCTTGCCACAATTGGACTGATATAATGTAGTCTGAACTTGGCTTAAAGAAAATGTGATTATTTTGAGGTTAATCTCAAATGTCAGAGGTTTCAGTGGAGTGAAAATGGTTCCCTGCCTCAAGAATCTGTTCATTTTAATGGGTGCTAAATGGCTGCCGTATTGGCAACACGGATGTGCAGACATTGAACCTTATAAAGAGATTCTGCACTTGTCCAGTCTCCACCAATGCTTAGTGAAATGGCAGCTGCAGCACACTGTGAAGGTTTCAGCAGCTATACTTATCTTCCAACACAATGGCCTTCATTCCAGTGGCTCATCAGCACCATACAGCATCGGTGGGCATTCAGCGAATTGTGCTGAGTTTGCCTTGTGAGCATGCACTCAAAAAATGAAAATGTTCAATGAAATTAATTAAAATCTTTTTTTGCACAATTAAATTAAGCCTTTTAAATGGATTTTTGTTCAGATTTGTCCTAATCTTGTCATGTGAACTTGAATTATAAGCAAATGAATTTGCTTATAATTCAATAAAAATGTAAAGGACTGAGTGAGATTTGAAGTCACCACTCCACCACTCATTGTAGACCATGTGCACTACATATACCTTTTTGATGGAAGTATTAAAATATTACTATTGCACTGAATGATTTCTGAAACTTTGTTACTGGCACTTCTTGTGTTTGTTGCCTCTTTAAGATGAATCGCTTGTTGCGTTCTTCAAATGTTGCTTTGGATAAAAGTGTCTGCTAAATTAATAAATGTAAATGTACTGCATAACACCTATACATTTTTTAAAATTCTTATTATTATTATTTCAAACAGTGGATTGTATGCCAGTTTATTTCAGCATACATCAAGAAATGAATTAATTACCATATTTTAATTTAGTAGAATTCTTAAATAAATAAATAAATACAAAAAAGGCACTCAAACCAGACATTTTGTCTGAATTTGGATCTTTGGATTAAAATTCAATTTTATTTTATGTATTTTAAATATAAGTTCAGCCAGAGATGAAAATTCTTTAATTTCTTACTCACCCTCTGACTTTCTTCTGTAGCGCATGAGGTGTATGGAGCAATTTTAGGTGTTTTTTTGAAACTTGAATGCTTCAGTCCACATTTATTGCAATGGAAAAGAACAAAACAATCAGAATGTTATAAAAAAAAAAATTGTAGCCAAGAAAGAATCATAGGATATTTGGGTAAACTATTCTGTAAATTGATCGCGTTAAATGAAATGATGCAAATTTTTCAAATAATTAACTTATTTTAGTGCATTTTTATTTAATGCATTTTTGCTGGATCCAACCGCTGAACATATCGTCAAATAACAAGTTAGCAAATTACTGTAAGTGCCAATTATAACCCCCATATGTTGTGGAAGACACCATTTTCTTTTAATCTGTTTGAGCTCTGTCTTTCCTTCCTTGTGTTTTATCTCCCTTTCATTATCGCTTCTTGTTTACTTTCCTCTGCGCACAAATATATTCTTTTTCTGGTAAATACACCGCCTCCTCTAAGCAGCACAGGATGAGCCGTGTTCTCTTCATCATCTGTTTCAGCTCAGAGAGACACGCACAGACACGCTCCAGTCACCATACTACAGTAATTAGACTCAGGCTCACTGCTGTTTCTTTCCCCCTGAGCTTTATTGTTCATGGACTGACAGGTGCTGTGGCCCAAGTGGACGTAGAGATGATTTCCCACAGAGGGGTCGTTGGCCCGTCTGACATGAGCACAGGCCAGACTTTAGGTTAGACTCGCTTCTGCTGGTCTGCATGTCAAACAGACAGCACTTCATACCGTTGCAGCCCGCCAGCAATGAGTCATGTTCATTGTGAATGTAGCAAAGGAGACAAAAAAAATAAATCCTCTCCATACAAGGTTGTTTAGTCTCTATCTATTCCTCTTATGGAATTTAGTTTTACACAATACAGTAACAGAAGAGGTAAGCTTCCATGCGCAGCTGCTCAGATTTGGAATTCATACCAATTTCTATTCTATCACAACCCAGAAATGGTTATTTTTTCCATATCTATTGTTGACTTCAAAGGCTGTCAAATTATAGACAGGTTGAGTGACATCCCTCATCTTCAAAAACCATTAACCAAACTGTTAGGTCAAAGAAAGTAGAGTTTTTCTTCAACCCCAATTAAACAAACTTGGATCAGCCAATTATTGTCAGGGTGTGCCAATGTGCATATTACACATCTAAATATGTGAGATTAGAATAAGTGTCTCCGAAAGTATAATATGTTGAAAAGAGTTGGAAGGTCCGTGGATCTCTTAATGGCTGATATTGCCCATAACCCATGGCACTTTGGAGAAGGATTCAGTACAGAACTACAAACATGGTGGATGTGTGTGAGACTGACAGTTAACTAGAGATGGCATGAAACAGAAGTTGGAGTAGTCTTTGAGTGTGTCTCAGATAGCATTCAGTGGTCAGTGCACTGATCAGCTTGTCAGCCATGTTAAGGGCTGTCTCAAATCGAAAAATCATTCCCGTTCACTCCCTAAAAAGTCTCACAATGCACTGTGAAACCAGGGAGCACTCACTATGTTCCCTTAAAGGCACCCAGACACTACAAGATAATTAGGCTGATTTTGGGCCCAATTGACACTTCGCAAAGACCCGCCCCCTTTAGTTACTGTTGCTATGTCCGACAAGCCATGCGCTCTCACGCCACACATCATGTTCTCACGGAGTGAAAAATACATCGCGGGGCAAAGAGGACACTGACAACGTGAAACAGACATATGAAACAGTTTCATATTTAATATATTGTAATTTTTAAAGAAGTTTAAACAATAAATAGCGTATAGTGTCTCTTTAATGTGTCGTGACAGATCGCTGTAGCTCCTTCAAGCGGCTCGTGAACCGATCATCTCTTCATACTACTACATCAAATAAACATGAATGAACATCAGAAGGAATGTTGTTTCAAGCACAGAAAGACGAGAGTACACACAATTTTTGAAGTTCAAGTTCACTAACATTAATACTATACTCCCCTGACTGCTTTGCCAGACAAAATGGCAGATTCGGGGTAATGATTGGTCAGATCGCCTGTCCATCAAACTGTTTACGAAGGGTCAATTCTCCTCTTCCGAAAATCCTAGGTATAGTCCCAATTATCATGATGGTTCTACAGATTATTTTAACAGATTTTCCTGTGGTGTGAGGTGTGTTAAGAGTGGTTGAATCTGCTCAGAAGAATGTTGGGGCTGGACTGATCTCAAATCCTAAATATACTACTGTGGCAAGCCGGCTGCGGCCGAGAGCCTTTTTTCATTAGACATCTATTCAAGTTGCTTTTTGAACAAGAAAAAATGTAAAGTAGGATGGGACTTGACTTTGTCCATCTAGAATCAAGAATGGATAGTTGTGTTTTGCTATTGCTCATGTGACAGATTGTCCCGCGCTTGCACCAGTAAACACATCATCAAAGAAGAGAAGTGGTTGCATGTAGACTAGATCGTAGACAGTGATGCAGCTAACTAGGGTTTGGAACAGAGCTTATATTTTTTTATTCTATTCTAACGTGTCTTTTGACATTGATGATCTCTTTCTCGCTTTTCTCTGGGATGACGATAATAATAATGAGGATGATGATGTCGATGATGCCAATCATGACCGATAAAGCTATGATTAATCCTTCACACGCTGTAAAGTACCAGACAAAAAAGGACAAAAACAATCCACAATCCAATGATTCATATAGGAATTCGAATGAAAAGCTCCTCTTTGTACAGCCATTTCGTAGCTGACACAATGCAACCAATGCTTGTCATTTATTGTCTCCAGTTGTTTCAGCGTATATTTTCAGCTCCTGCCATTTGTGGAAATTGCACCAACACTTAACCTAACAATCTGTTTCCTGGCGAATGATGAGAATTCCCTCTTACTACCTCAGGCTTGTATAAATGTAACATGTTTACCATCTCGTGGTGTAAAAATAATGGTATTGTAAGTAGTGTAATTGTTTTGTATTACGCAACATGCTTGTTCAGTGATAGAACAGTGAAGCTGTCATAAATGGTCTTTTTATGGAAATCCGAATGGCCCACTCGTAGCATGGTGAAATGACGCCATTGAACGATTCAGAGGAAAACAACATCACTCAGCTGACACATTTTGACAGACTCATTATTTAGCTGACGGAAATGTGCTTAAGACCATTAACACTGACCATTTTTTTTCACTCAGTGGTCTAGTGAGAAAAACTCGTTAATTGTGGCTCAAAACACTGAACTTGGAAAAGAGAAACTTTTTCTGTTTACAAAGCCTTTGGAAAATGTCAGGAAATGAAAGTACCATGTTTTTACCTTGGTATGTGTGTATGTAGAATGAATGAAATTCGAATGTACTACATCCACTATGTTTTCATTGTCATGTGACCTATACGGCATCAGCTTCACTTCACCAATATTCTTAAATCGTTTCGTGATTTCATGGGATAATAAAATGCCCATCGAATGCTCACTTCGGAATCTCACCATAGTAGGTCATTTCCGCCTTCTGTTTTATGAATACTATTTGACAATACTAGTTAGCTCACAAACTAGTGTTTAACACTTATTATATAGTATGGAAGTAGACCTATTTGGACGCAGTGCAGAGTTACCTCTATATGACGTGATTTAACTGAATGAAAACAAGGTGAAAATTAGTCCATGGCCTTTACTAATGAGGGAACAAATTAGTGTAATATTACCACAATTTAACTACATCAAGGGAATGAATCAATGCGGATGAATTCTTAATAATAAAACAATATCCAATACCCAAACCAACATTCAAAGTTTGTTTGGATTTCCTATTTAAAAAAATTATGAATATCTTTCATTTGAATTCTACATTCAGTTTCACATTGCAATTCTGTGTCATGTATGCTACCTCAATTTAAATATCAAGTACTTTTTTTTTATAAGAGTACGGATATCATATCTTGAAATTGATGTTTTTTTTATTAGTATTCTCACTTTATGTATTTAGTTCAATACAAAATGTGTGAATGTGGCCTGTAGAGTTTTAGCTAGGCTTTTCTGCTGTATTTGTGTTCTTTTGCATGAGATAGAAAAGATTCTAAGAGCTGTGGAGGTTCAGAAGTTCTCATTAATGAGACAGAAATGGTCCACTGCTGATGTTCTCTTCACCTCCTGTGGTAAAGCAATAAAGGGAAATCAATTTCATCTCCTGTATTTCAGGCTGTCTCTGTTGACTTGAGCTCTGATAATACTCCCAGACAGGCTTGCTAAGTGTCGTAGGTGATGAAGGAGGGCAGGAAAAGAGGGGGAGGACAAAAAGAGATTTTGCTGCTTAAAAGGGATTTGTTCAGGGTAGCAGGTGTTTGCAAAGGTTACGCGCTCTTTCACCCTCACCTTGAATTATCCAGCGCTGAGGGATTCGAGTTCAAATTCCTCTGAAAAGCGTGAGGGCATGCTTCTGCTCTCTCATCCTCGCTAACACATCCGGTCCACTGTTCTAAGTGTTCCAGGCTCTAAATGGTTTTGCTTTTGTCCGTTTTACTTGAAAGAACTTGAGTCAGTTTAGATTATGTCTTGTTCCCATTCCCAACCCACCAGGGGCAATTGAAAAACAGGACATTTCTCATTATTGTCTCTCCTTTCAATCTCACTTGAGTAATTCTTTCCTGTGATTGATTCATCAGATGTTCACCTGCATTCCTCTGATATAATTGACTGTTTTTGAGAGATGCGACATATATATATGACAAAAATGTTAGACAAGAAAAAGCATGCTTCTTTTCCTAATGGAGTATGACTCACTAAAATAAAAGTATTTTAGAGATGTCGGATAAACATATCAGTAGGAAGGAAAGGTAAACAGTACTAATAAAAAGAATAACCCCAACCGGCTACGTTCCTCCTAGTCCAGGTGCAGCTTGTTAGCTGTTTGAGTGGAATAATGGATCTGCGTCATTCACTGCCATGAATGATTATTACTGGAGATGCTCTGCTGTGCTCATATTTCTTGAAACAGTTTGGATGTTATTTCTGTTGGAATCTAATGGAAAATAGAGAAATATGTCGCTATAGGAGTGTGTTTACTTGTGTTTTGAATTTCCGGCGTACCATTGTATTACCTTGGCTTTTTGTGTGGTACTATTGGAAGTATGAACATGTACCATGGTAAAACCATTGTATTCCTTAAAGCAGCTTGGAGTACTGTGTAAATAACATGGTATCATCGAGGAGACACCAGGGCTAGTCTTATTTCATAAATGTCAGGTCAGGGCATGTTGTCAAATGTTTTTTAAATGTTAAAGGGTTAGTTCAACCAAAAATGAAAATTATCTAAAGACTCTGGATTACTTTTATGATAAATGGATTACTTTTATGATAAACCTCATTACCATTATAAAGCTTGGAAGAGCAAGGATATTTTTAAATATATCTCCGATTGTGTTCGTCTGATAGAAGATAGTCATATGCACTGAGGATGGCTTGAGGGTGAGTAAATCGTGGGATAATTTTCATTTTTGGGTGAATAATGTTTTAATGTTAAAATGTAAAATGACGGTGAATAGTCTATAATAGGCAGGTTGTGAAAATGTACCCCTTATAATCTGTGAATATACCACACTATATGGGGTATGTTGTCACAAAATGTCAACAAATGTTAAATGGACATTATTTTTGCTGTAGCCAAGATATTAACTTGCATGAGAAATATTTATTTGGAATAAAAAGTCTCTTTCATATCAAAGACCATGTTATCTGACACCATAGTTCTACAGCACTTTTTATAAATAAACCTCTTTAAAAAGTACTCGCAGGACACCTGAAACTTCAGATAACGTCACACACACACATGTAGATATATCTACTGACTCATCCATTTGCCAACAATGTCGCAGTTCAGACGTGCTCTGGATTCATTTAATGTCTGTGATCATTTAGGATGGTTTCTCTGATTATTGTAGGAAATGGACCGATTACATCCATAATGAACTGACAGTCTGCCACAGAGAACCTTTCCTGGTATTTGTTTTTGTACAAATGCATTTTTATTTCTCAAACATCCGTTTTCCTTTTTCATTTATCAGAGTCTAATTAATGGTCTTCGCTTAAACTTGGCACAGGCAGGTGTGTGTTTTTCCCTCGCTGTTGGAAGCTCTTATTCGTTATTATGCAGCTGCAATTAATCCCTGTGCTTCCGAGTCAATACGTGGCCTGTCATTAACTCACAAAGGGTCAGGCTACAGCGAGACTCACAACTGGGCAGAAATTTAGCGAACTGAATGGAAGTGTGACAAAATCTTCTCACAATGGTGAGATGTGATACTAAAAGCTTTTGCGGTTTTACTTTTTTTATGTTGCTTGTTGCTTGAATTTTGAATAATTTTGATGGATTTGATTTGAGAAATCTGTATTACAGATGGCTCGGTTGACCGCAATGAGATTAATTGGAGAGCTAAGAGCCGTTTTGCCTTTAATATCGGTCTTCTGAGGAAAAAAAAGGTAAAGAGATTGCATTGTCTCAAGCTGTGAGTTGTTTTTCAATATCCTTCCCAAGCCAAGTTAACTTCTGTGTGTTTAATAGCTATTTCTTATTATTTATTCTTCTGTTATTAATATTTTTGTGGAAATTGTGTTACATTTTTCATCTTTGGTGAATAGAAAGTTGAAAAAGAACAGCATTTATTTGAAATTGAACTACTTTGTAACATTATAAATGTCTTTACTCAATTTAATGCATCCTTGCTGAATAAAAGTATTAATTTCTTTTTTTTCTTTCTACGATAGTGCATTAAGGTTTCCACAAAAATATTAAGCAGCTCAGTTATTTTTAACATTGATAATAATATGAAATGTTTCTGCGTCAAGAAGGATTCCTGAAGGATCATGTGACACTGAAGACTGGAGTAGCTAATGATGCAGAAAATTCAGCTTTGCCAACACAGGAATAAATTACAATTTAAAATATATATTTATATAGAAAACAGTTATTTGAAGTTGTAATAATATTTCACAATATTACTGTTTTTATGTATTTTTGATTAAATAAATGCAACATTTCAGAGCATAAGAGACTTATTTCAAAAACGTTTAAAAAATCTTAATGATTCCAAACATGTATAGTCTTATATATATAGATATACTATATATATATATATATATATATATATAGTATATTCTCCTATACTGTATCAACAAATGTTTAATTTCTTTCTATTTATAGTTCTCAGGAATTTTAGGCGAAAGCTCTAAGACAGAGTTGATAAATAAATGAAATTGATCTGAAAACTCCAACACCATTTCTTTTAGACTAAAAGAGCAACCCCTGAGCAATAAAATTTACATATGCACAGCTACGTCACTGAGATAATTATATCCACTTTTTAACAGGATTTGGCTTTTCCCCTACTTACCGAGGGCTAGCATCATACTATATTTCACCCTTATTAGTGCTTGAGATGATGTTGGATGTGGGCCACCATGGTAAATATAGTCTAAACAGAAACACCCCTGCATCCTGCTGCAACTGTCAACAGCTGCTCCATTTTCAGCTGGGGTTTAATAAGATGCCACACCGCTTCTGCGTAGATTTGCGTGATGAATCACAGAGCTTGGAGCGCAGGATCAGTTTGTATTTTTCAGTCACATTGTTTTATTTGGCCAGTCTCACTAATTTATGCCCTGTCAGCTCTTGCTTCATGGTGTTTGTTAAAAGGGGGCGAATAATTGTCTGGACCCTGCAAACAAGGTGCAATGAGAAGGAACAGATGAACACTGAAAATGTCTTTTAAAATGGTCTATACTTCAACAGTAATCTATAGAGAATTATTATGGAAAAATGTCATCTGCAATCAAAATTTCAAAGATTTCACAAAATCTGCCTTAGTATGCAACTGTTTTTTAGTTTTGAGGTGGTTGTTCACGAGTCCCTTGTTTATCCTGAGCAGTTAAACTGCCCAGCGTTCTTCAGAAAAATCCTCCAGGTCCTCCAAATTCTTTGATCTTCCAGCATCTTTTGTATATTTGAACCCTTTACAGCAGTGACTGTATGATTTTGAGATCCATCTTTTCACACTGAGGACAATTGAGGGTCTCATACGCAAGGTTCAAACATACACTGATGGTCCAGAAGGAAAAACGATGAAAACATCGATTTGTAATGCCATGCTTAATATGTTTCTATGAATGGGATTGTCTTTAGACATTTATTTTAAGACAAAGGAGTCCGTCATATTTGGGGTTCTTGGCATTTACTGTGGAAAGAATTGTGGCACTGTTGCATTGTTAAATGAACTGTAGATATGTTTTGACAGATTAATATGAGAAGCTAATATGGAGAGGACACAGACATAAATGAATTGTTTAATAACTTTCTTTTGCATGATTTGTGACCTTAGCTGGGATTTTATTACAATTTAATTTGTTTATAAGCTGCATAACTGATTCCCTGATTAGGCTATTGTGACTAGAACATTGTCATGATTTTTAAAAGCTGTCATTGTCACAAAATAGTTTTAGAGGCAACGCATTAAACAAGCATTGTAGTGGCAGCATTCCTTCTACAACAATTAAAGCTCCTTGTGAATGAGACTGGAGGGAATATGTCATTAAATTAGTGTTGCATTTGACAGTGAAATAAACTAAGGATGCTAAAACTCTTTCCCTTGATGCTTCTGGCATTTTATCAAGTCTTTGTTGGTTATTAATATCATAGTTAATAGTAAATGTGTTTTTAAAGTCTTTGTTGTATGTTGATGACCTCATTTGTTTGCATGACCAGTAGATCAATGTTTCTCAACTGGTGGGTCTTGACCCACAAAAATCTATTTTCTGATAAGTCACATTTCTTTGGCATTTGCAAAATTGCCCATTTCCCTGTCAGGTAATCATTTTGCACTTTGGTAGGCCAATTTAGTGGCTTGGTCCTGAAGAAAAACCTTTTTTCAATTTGCGCACCAAACAAGCGGACTGAGACTGCAGAAAAAATGGAGAAAAGTGTCTCAGTCCGCTTCCAAATGAACTCTGGTGCGGTTTGAATGATATATGAATGCAACATGGACCAAAGACATGTAAAAGAACCAAAAATAGGAAGATTGAGACCCTATAAAGGACAAAATACTCACGTATGTCATCATAGTCGCAATGTTACTATCAGAGTTCAGTTCAGTTCCTCGCAGAAGATTTGTATGTGATGGAGGAATTCCTGACACTGTTTTAACCTTTACTCATTTTATAAGCTACAAAAAAATACCAATCTGAATGCTAAGCGGACCAGGACTAAATGTTTTTGGGGGTTTTTTTTGGTCCGGACCAGTCGAACCGAACTACAAGTGTGAACACACCCTTAGTCAATGCTGTTTTTTGTTGATGAATGAACAGAACTTTGTTGCGCACCTACCATCCAATAAATCACACTTTATGCTTAGTTTCTGCTTTATGCTTAGTAAATGCTGTTACTTTAGATATGTCCATTTTATTACAAAATTCAAACATTAAATACCATTTTGGCACTCTTTAATGTGGTTTGAGAGCGCCTCTGTTCATGTGAACTGATAATCTCTTCCACTTTACTACTAGTTACAGCACAAAATAAACTTGTGCAACTTATTAAATGAATCATGTCTCATGTAATCGCTCAATCAGTGTTTCAACTTTGAAAAGAAAACAATGTCATGTAACGTTAGAGCAATTCAATGACCATAACCCTGATAGTTATCTACAAAAATAGCACTAGAGAGAAGCATTTTGCTAAATATATTCACTATATTACATATTCATTACCTATTATTAATTTTTTTTTTTACTGTTCTTCAATAATTAATGTATGTTTAAATAAATTCATCAAGATTTTATGACCATGACTAATGGGTCCCGGCCGCCTGGTTTAACTGTCGCCTTTCCCTATTTTCTCTTTAAACAGAACAATGCTGAGAATCTGTCTTCAGGATGTTGGAATTGGGCACGTGTTCGGTCAGTGCGCAGACCCTCTCTGACCGTAATGCCCTGGCAGTCCCGTCTTTCGGTCAGGGCATGTGTGGTGGGAGCCCCCCTCCGCGATGTCTCCTCCTCCAGCCTAAAGACCCGGAGAGCTGGCTCAAGCACCGGGGAACCCTGGAGGACGGCTCTCGCTCCTGTTCGCTCCTGGAGCCCCAGAGACTGTCTGACAGCTTCCTGTCCCATGCATCTAGTTTCGATACACTCTATGTCCCCCACGCCCGCCCGATGGGTCTGGCCCCATCCTCCCTGGATCTGGGGGGGTCTTGCGAGGGGGCGGCTGCGTTGGGTCTGGACCCCGACATGCCCGTCAGCCCGAATATCATTAAACGGCGCAGGGGGGGACTTATTGAACAACGGGACATCATTAAAGCTCATCAGGCACACAAGATCCAGAGCACCCCACAGGCCCGGCGCAAGGAATGGGAGTAAGTGGCACATGCATACACACAGCATGCAATTTAATAAGCTCTTCGCACACTTTGTAGAAATGGTAGGCTTTTATTGATCATACTACTTAAAGAAATAGCTCACCCAGAAATGAAAATTCCTTCATTTACTCACCCTCATGTCATTCAAACCGGTAAGAATTATACATTTTTAATAATGTTCTGGTTCCTCTTTTTTTGCCATTTCAGTGAAGAAGCTTCATATAAGCTTCAAATAGCACCATAAAATTATAATAAAAGGGGTTCAAATGACTGGTATTCTATGTCTTCTGAAGTCATATGCTAGCTTTGTTTGACGAACAGACTGAAATGTAGGATGTTATTCACTTAAAACTGTATTCATTAGAGAAGTAGCAATGTCTGATTTACCAACAAGTTGCTGTTTTGGTGCTTAAAATCTCCAGTTGCCATTTATTCTAATTGCACGGAAAAAGAGCGACCAGTAAAATATTAAAATTTCTCCTTTTGTGTTGCATGGAAGAAAGAAACTCATATGGGTTTGAAACCATATGAGTGTGAATAAAATATGAGTATAAGATTATTCAGTTTTGGTGGGTTGATTTTAAGATGGCTATAACCATAAATGCCTGAATATCTGCCAGTCTCTTACTAGTGTTGTGTTATTGTGGGGTAACCGTTTACTTCTGAGCCATCATTGATATTCAGGTGATGAGATGCTAAGAATGATACAAAGCCTTGTTTCCACTGATAATAGAGTGATGTATCATCCAGGCTGATGTATCAAGGACTGATGTAGCAAAAGGCCGACCCTAGATTTTTCAATTATAGTATATGTATCAGCAATGTGTTAGTCACATATATAAACCTGTTATCCAGATATCGGTTTCAGTTCTTTAAACCTGTTATCAGTTGACTTGTTTCGCAGTGGGTCAGGCTATCATGATTGGATTCTATAAGGTTACAAGCCATTATCGAGGGAAATGTGGGATTCCACAATCATTTTGTACCCTTGGTGATCCTTGTATATAAAACAGTTGCCATGGTGTGCTTTTGAGAGATAGTCTTCATCCTCAGCCTTTTTTTCATCGTTTGGACATGCCAGTGTGGGTTTTACAGTTGTTAAACCAGGAGAAAAATGGGCAGAAAAGAACACGCTGAGCTTACTTGTTATCTCTACCTTATATAGTGCATGTCATAACACTGGGAAATTATAGGTGTGTTAAATCAAGAACGGTTTTCAGTACAGTCATTTGAGTGAAAAAGAATATATGAGCAGAATATAAAAGACTTTCTCTGCAAAGAAATAATAATTGCAATGGGTACTTTTCATCCCATAATAATCCATACATGCAGTATTTGTGTTTGTGATGCAAGTCTCTCCATATAACCCTTTAAGGGGCAAACTCATGAAAAAAACTGCATAAAAATATTTATTTCCAATTCTTTGTTTACATTATGAGCCTTTATCAAATGGTTCAGATGTTCGTTAATAGGCAAAATACGTTTTTAATTATAATTGATCACTTTATATGGGGTAAATCAGACCTGCTTCCAGTATAATGCAAAAATAAAAAAGGCTTCTGTATATCTTAGTATATTATGTTTAGTTTAGACTTCAATTTTAACCTGCTTGGTTACAAACATTCTTCCAAAATCTTCCATTGGGTACAACTGAACAAAGAAATGTATACAGGTTTGGAACAACTTGAGGGTGAGTAAATGATGACTGAATTTAAATTTTGGGGTGAACCTTCAAGGTGTAAAATAAGTCTTATTATTAGGATTGTTAAGATGCTATTCAACCACTTTCATCAAAAATATGTTTAGGGGAGAAAAAAAACATTTTATTTCAGTGTAAATCATTCATATTAATTGATGGTACACTTTTACATTGAGCATATTCTCCAAAATATATTATTTGTAGTTCTGTTCAGCCCTCTGAAACTATATTACACAGAAAACACTTGCATTTGAAAGATTAGCAAACACACTAGATCAGGGGTTAGCAACCATTTTGACATGAAGTGCCATTTTAAATTTTTCTTGGTAATCACTGTGTCTTAAATGAATTTTATTATACTATATAGAAGTAATATTACTAAGTATTATTTAGAGGGCAAAAAACAATAGAAGCAGACGAAAGCGCTTCCGTGTGTGTGAGGGACTAACGGTAGTGTGTAAAGAGAAAGAGAGAGCCGTGTCTCGCAGTGCTTGGACATTGCACTTCTGAAATGATTACCTATCATTTGGCTTTAAACACAGTATGAGGGACTATAATGACCCTAACGCCCCTGAGACACGCTCACACACTCCAGATACACTAGATCCTGCTGAGCTGGGCAGCACATATCAGCTACTGATTTGTTCCCTGGACCTTTTTTTACTTAAATGCACCCTAGTGCTAATGCTAATGTACTGTGGGCCTAAATATTTAAACAGAGATGTGAATGTGTCAAGAAGGCATTTCATTAGATTGGATGGTGGAGATAAGATGAAACATCCGAGTGTAACATAGAAAGGAATTCCAGCGTTTGATTTGTGTAAATGAATGAAGTGCTAATACTGTTCTCACAGAATAGAGTACGTGTGGTTTCATTAGCTGTACTTTGTAAATGATATTAGGCTAGGTAAAGCCTAATTGTATTTATGAATCAATCAAATCTCTTTAACAAAGTAATCTGTTGGCCTGAGAAGGCAGCATAGCACTGTACGTTCTGTCTTAATAACTGCTCAGTTTTCAGTGCACAAAGAGCTGTTATTGGGACATTTTTTCACAACAAATTGCATTTCTTTCCAGGGAATCATGGTGGAAATGCTCAATGGCTTTTTTTTTGTAGACAAAACTGTCAACATTTTGACTATGCACTGATCTTAGTTAAGTTTTTATGTTTTTCTTCTATACAAAGGCTAGAATACAGCGACTTTACCTGAAGCTGTTCACGAGGACAGTGTTTCTCATCCATCTAGCCCTGCTGATAATTAAGACGTTTCAGTTGTGAGTTTGCTTTGAGGGAGTGAAGAAAATGAATGGTTCACGCGGGAGGTGGGGGGTGGCGGGCTATAAATTCTGACCTGGACTCGACTGAAAATGCGGTTTGTAAGATAGACTGCTGCAGATAATCTTTTCTGGCAGTGTATAGGACTTTTATACGCAGTATAATCTCAGCCTCAGACGTCACGCCCACAGATCGTCTGATGCATATGGCACACAAAATGGGAAACACTTTGGGAGTTTCAAAGTCATCATCTGATTGGTTGAATTCTCCAGGATTTCCGTAAGATGTGTGTCTCAAGTTCTTTAATGCTTATCAAGATCAAAAAAATGCTAGATTTTCAAAAGTATGTGAATGTAACGAAATTAAAGGCTCATGGAAGAAGGAGGTGGGAACCTGTAAATGTTTAAACACTTTAATAATCATAAAATATGTATTTGTGGTGCAAGTCTCCTCATTTAACCCTTTAAGGAGCAAACTAAGGATTTGGTTCTTGATCCGGTTCCAGTTCTTGATCCAGTTCCCAAAATGCACTGCCATCCGTTCCCCCGCCAGCTGGGTGAACTGCTCCATGATGCCTGGGGGTGGTACTGGATATCCCGCGGTGGACTGCGCTCTAGCTCCTCCGATGACTGGTGGACTACACCGGCTCCAAATTCATGCAGTCGGCAGCGATTCCCCCGTTCCCTACTCCTCCCATACCTCCCTGTTCCCCCCAGCTAATCACTCCAGCCCACCGCTTCGAGCCTCCATGGCGGCAGGCTCTGGGTAAAGACTAGAAGGGATACAGTCAGTGCCACTGGACATGCACACATTAATATTGCGTCATTTAATATTTATTTATTTAATTTAATAACTGTATTTGCAGTATTGTAAGGGTAGGTTTAGGGTTGGGGTAGGTGTAGATGTTAATAAAACACAATTTTATAAGTAGCACATTTAATGTACTTGTTAGAGACTCTCAGATGTCTGTTTATCTGTTCCCCAGTCCTGTCGTCAGTCACATGTTCCTTGTTTTGATTTCAAGTCCTGTCATTTTCACGTGGTCTTTGTTTTCAGGTTGTCTTTGTCTCATTATTTTACAACTGGCTTATAAAGCGGCGAATTTCCCTCCTTCCTCCCAGGTTTTTAGCACCAATATAATGAAGTTAAAGTCATTATTAGTCTATCGTCATCAGCTGTGTCTTGTCTGTAATCATGTCAGTCACTGTGCCCTACTCGTTATCCTCTTGTGTTCATCTGTATATATTGTGTCAGTCAGTCTTTGTCGGTCAGTTTCGTGAATGGTGTTTATCCCGGTGTTCCTATCTGTATTCAGTTCATGTCATTAAATCGTGAAAGGTGATTCTTCTTCGACCCTTCTTCCTACACGTCACGTTACAGTACTGTTATTTATCCTGAGATTTTACCTCACTTCCGGCTGTAACTGTATCCCTTCTAGACACAACCCAGACTCTGCTCTTATCCATGCTCGATGGCACCGAAGGTTCCCACAGCGGCGAACTTCCCTCCTTCCTCCCAGGTTTTTAGCACCAATACAATGAAGTTAAAGGCTCAGGGAAGAAGGAGGCAGGAATGTTTAAACACTTTAGTAATCATGAAATAAACACAAAACGAAAGTAAAGCAGCAGCCTCTCACTCGACTGCCGCACACCTAAACAAAACACGACATAAAGGGCAATATCATACACCCGGTGCAATGCGACGCCAAGTGTGACACAAGTGTTGTTTTCTAGTTTCAGCCCGACGCAGCTATCATTTTCACGTCCAGTGCCACGTTGTTTAAATAGCAAATGTACTTCCGCCCATCTGTTCGCCCATGGGCATGCTGGTCTGAAAACGAGGTGTGTTCAGGCGAATTGTTGCTATTTTACACAACTGGCTTATAAAGGGAATTATTTTTATTGCACATAATGCCCAAAAATCACCCATGACTCATCAAGAGACTAGGTACAACCCTTTTGGACCATGCACCTGGCTCGCTGACCATTTTTTGGGATTCGGACACGCCCTAAGTGCACCTGCGCCAGGCGCTTCAGTCCATGTGCTTAGAGCATTAAAATGGGGTTCAAAATGTCCCAGGCCTGGTCCTCTGTCATCTTGCATTGTTGTCACTCCTCCTTTTATTCATCCGCATCTCCTTCCATGAGATTCAAGGCCGGTGCGCAGTGCATGTGTCGCTCATTAGCAATCGTGCCGCTGGCCTCGCTCATTCCCAAGGCTCTCGGCCTCGCTCTGCCTGCCACAGTGAATTCACCGCACCATTGTTTCTCCATCATTGCAGTAAACCTGTACAAACCTGTACATGCCGGTCTGTTATTGTGGGGACATTGATTTTACATTTTGGCCAATGAAAGCTGCTGTCTGCTGGTGTGGCTATGCGAGACTATATTCAGTATTACCAGGCTATTTCACTTTGGGTAAAAGCGCCTTCTGAATGAATAAATAAATGTAAAATGCACATTTAGATCACATAACGGAAACAAATGAATGTCTGTATAAATGGTTGTATGTCAATGTAGAAATACCCTTCGCTGAATGTATCTAAAGACTAAATGCTTGAAATAGCAAGAATGAGAAATATGGTCACATGTCGAAATGATTCTTTTAACTTTATGCATGTTATAGACAAGCTACATGATGTTTTGTGTTGTGTTTCCATCCATCTATGAAGCCTGGCATGATAGTATTTCAACGTGACAACTGTAAGGTTACATATGAGTCATATCTCTCGTAAGACGTAAGCTTTTGTCCTCCTTGAGCCCATATTTAAAAGAGTCTATGCTTTTCCTGTCAACAAACAATTTAATGTCTTTCCTTTATAAAAAGGAAAAGGTTTCTTCTGTTTTTTCCCCAGACAATGGAAGGATACATGTTAATTTTGTTCTTTTCTCTGGTCTCTGGCCTCAACATTAAGATGGTGAAGAGAACATTTTCTTTCTTATATTTGGTCCTAATTGTTCAGACAGACATTTAAGTGAACTTGAACTAACACTGTGTTGTGCGTGCATGTGAATGTACCGTGTGACTGCGTGGGAGTCTCTGTTCAGTTAAGTAGCAGACAGAAAAAATACAAAGCCAGGGGGAAAAAAATTTCTGTCACAAGCGTACAACATCATGTGTCATTTCACACACATGCAGAGACAATTGCGCTTTGAAATATGTCTTGCGGTGGGCTATTATCACCAATGTCTCCACAGATGCCTAATGGTTTGTTGATGCTCGCCTGGGTTGCGTGATTAAGCACTGTCAGGATAATACAGCACATTACGGTAGACAATAGCGCCGGTGCAGTCAAGAGTGACACAATGTTTTCATCTCCCATCTGACTTTACTGTATTCAAAGAGGCACAGGTCATAGGTATCGCCATGGCAACCTCATCGCTGATTGCGCCAAAATCAAAACTCTCGAAAAGTGGATGGAGCGGATCCTCAAGCCATCGTCCCTGTTGCCTCCTTTCAAGAACTAATTAAAGCTCTCACTCAAACTGATCTTTAGCCCTCATTCTGTGAAACATGAGAGGCTTTGAACACACTTTACCCAGACCTTTTCACGCAAGTGTGCAATGTATAAGCTTGTTGCCTGGAATACTTGAAGAAGCATAATAATGCCATTTAATGGCACTGTATTATTTAAGGGTTAGTTACGGTGGCCGAGAGAGCTCAAAGCGCTGCAAATAAGAAAACACATGCAAATAAAAAAAAGCACATGCAAATAAAAAAAACGTGATCATCAGTTTGACAACACATGTGCTGCAAATCCTCACAACACATGCAAACACAAAAACGTGGTGCATATACAAAAACGCGCTGCATATACAAAAATGTGCTACATTTACAAAAAGCGCTGCAAATAGCACAAACAACAACGGAAATGTTTCAAGGGAGACCCCCAAAAGTGACGGACCCTACTTGACAACAGCACAAACTAAAAAATATTAAAATATATTATGTAGGCATTAACTCCATGTAATGTGTTTCACTAACAGAAAAGTGTTTTAATATGTGGCATTGTTGTTAACTCATTAAACTTTAAGAGATGATAATTTAGAGGATGATTTAAAAATATTCGTTAATCATTTGTAGCATACTAATGTGACGTAATCGTAACAGCCGCCTGAGGGCGCTCGACGACCACGTCATCTGTGAATGTGAGTTTCTAGCAAACTGAAAAACACTTTATTAAAAATAATAAATACATGAAATAATGTACAGTTGTTTATTTTTTTGTTTGCAGTTTTTATAGTATTTAATGATTGTGAACACATTGTGCACTCAAATGCCGTACACTATATAGGGATTAGTGAATAAGTGAAGGGTGAGTTGAACTGGTTTTGGACGCACGTCCTAGTAGGGTCCGTCACTTTTTGGGGTCCCCCTTGAAACATTTCCGTTGTGGTTTGTGCTATTTGCAGCGCTTTTTGTAAATGTAGTGCATTTTTGTATATGCAGCGCGTTTTTGTGTTTGCATGTGTTGTGAGGATTTGCAGCACGTGTTGTCAAACTGTTTTTTTTTTTTATTTGCATGAGTTTTCTTATTTGCAGCGCTTTGAACTCTCTCGGCCACCGTAGTTAGTTCTCCCAAAAATGAAAATTCTGAGTTTTTTGTCCCTCCATAGACAGTCTATGCAACCAATGCTTCAAAAAGTTCATTAAGAGATCGCAAAACTAATCCATATGAATTGAGCGGTTTAGTCCAAATTTTCTGAAGAGACACGATCGCTTTATATGAAGAACAGATTTAATTTAGGCTCTTATTCACTTTTAAACATCCATCAACTCACACATATCAGTTGTGGTAAACAGAAGCTCAAGCATGTTTGCTTGACGTACACGGTTCATTCTCGTGTGTTTCGCAGCACGTTTGAGCTTCTGCAAGAGGTTTGTTCTTGCATGTCATTCAGGTACGGTTGAGCTTCTGTTTATGTTCACTGATCAATGTTTATGTGAGTAAAAGCCTAAATTTAACCTGTTCATCATAAAAAGCGATCAAGTCTCTTCAGAAAATTTGCACTAAACTGCTCAATTCATGAGGATTAGTTTTACGATATCTTTATGAACTTCTTTTTATCTTTATGAAGTGCCAATGTTTCATAGTTGTCTCTGGAGGGACAGCAAGCTCTCAGATTTCATCAAAAAGATCTTCATTTGCGGAGTGAAAGTCTTACGGGTTTGGAATGACAAGAAAGTGAGTAATTAAAGACTGATTTTTCATTTTTGGATGAACTAACTTTAAATGTAAAGGCATGGTTGTTATTATTATTTTTAGTAGTAATATTTATATTCTGTAGATAATAGGCAGGTCTGATGTCAAAGAAATTAATTTGACACTTTTTTGAAGAATATATTTTATTGTACCACTTGTCTTATGGCTTGCCCTTCACTTTTATTTTCTTTTATTTATAATTCCTCACAAAACATGAAGAAGATGCATTGACATTTTGTTCCTTCTATATTTGTATTGGTGGATATTGTGAGGAATTTTCCACATATGCCACCTCATAGAGTTCTGGAGAAAGAAAATAATGTAGGCGTCTGAGATGGCATTTTGTCTAGATGGTTTGTTTTATATAATTAAGGGTCAGACTATCATCCTTACAATCAGTTTAAGGCATGCATTTGTTGCAGTTCATTTATAAGGTTATAAGCCACAGGCTTTTTTATACTAGCCAAAGCCAGTTTTTACTCACATTTGGTGCTCAATGGGGGTTCATTTTGGACCCTCTGCTCAAGACGTCACGGGAAGGGAGACACATTGTAAGATAATGAGAGCTGCTCTTAAACAGGGTGGGCAGAAGCTGCTCTGAGAGGAGAGCAGAACAGAAAGACCAAATGACAGGCAGGCCTATATTTAGAATATATTCATGAAACAGAAAGTACTACTCACACATACATTCATGAAACATAGCTGCACAGATACACACACAAGTAAATATATAAACAAATTCAATGCTTTTACCTTTTCATTAAGGCATCATTTATTATGTCAATTTCCCTATAGGAACTGCTGTCTGGTCCCCTGAAAGTTTTATTTTTACTATAGTCATTGCGAGGACATTTGCTGACCCAGATGCACTCTGAAAAACAAATGCGCTTAGAGACATTCATGATAAACTCTCAAAGATACACTCACAAACGTTCATAAAACACACACACACACACACATACACATTGACTCTGTATCGCCTTTAGCCTGTGTGATCTTCCAATATAGGAGTCAGGGTCGTTCATCCAGGTGGAAGACAGGTGTTCTGTACCGTGGACCTGTGGCTGTGATGTGTTGAATGGATTGGCCCTTGGCGCTCTGCTGTCTCCATCTTTCACCATCATTCAGTGCTCTGACCAAAAGCAGAAATGCAGCGGAGCTTGAGTAGACATCTAGATGCTGGGTGGGATTTTGTGTCTCAGATATCCACAATACACAGTGATAACGGTGCAAGATAAGAATATGAATGTGATCAGTGTAGTTGATGTATCAGGAATATTGGGAATGAAAGTTCATTGTCATGATACGTGCAACAGTTCAAAGTTTCACTTTCTTTTCTGTTTATTTTGAAGCATGTGTTCTAGAATTTATTCTTTTAATTTCTCGAATGGCTGACCTTAAAGTTTAGGGTCAGGCATTTTTTTTAAGGAATTAATAGTTTTATTCAGCAAAGAGGCATTAAAATGAGTAAGTGACGAATGATTATTTTGCTTTCTATTCTTCAAAGAAAACTGAAAAACTGTATCATGATCACCATATTTATATATATATATATATATATATATATGTTTGTTTTAAAACATTGATAATATTAAAGAAATGTTTATTGAGCTGTAAATCAGCATATTAGAATGATTTCTGAAGGATCATGTGACTGAAGATGAGTAATGATGCTAAAAATTCAGCTTTTCCATCACAGGAATAAATTACATTTTAAAATATAAAATAGTTATTTTAAATATATTTAAAATTATATTTTACAATATTACTATTTTTACTGTAGTACGAAAAAAATGCATAAAAACGCAGCCTTGGTGAACAGACTTGAATAATAATAATAATAATAATCTTACCAACCCCAAACTTTTGAACATTTATTTATATCTTTGATTTAATTTTACTTAGAATACTGAACATGGCTGAATCTCTAAATGGGAGAAATTGTAAAAGTAGTATGCTATTTACAGTTCATTTGGTGATAAGGTTATAATCAATTATTTATGTTTTTTTCTTTTCTTTGTTTTTTTTAAATAGTCCTCCCTGCCCTTTAGGGAGAAAAGATTCCAATCAGTCCAGCAGATCTGTGAGACCAGACTGTTCTGTAATGCATGACATTAAACTAAGACATCTCTGATTACACAAGATCACTTTTCAAACAGGTAAAACAATTCAAACAGGTATGGAGGTTTATATTGAGATGATATGGGTGTTTTTGTCTCCAAGGGACATTTAAGAAACATTTAAGAGCATTTTCACCTTAAGTTGTTCTGTTCAGCCTATAAATGTTCTACTCTCAACAACCAGCCGAGTTTAAATGTCAGACTTGTTTGTCGAAGCTGAATAATTTATGTTGACATGTTGAAAAGGCCTATTCATCAGCCTGATCTGATGTGTTTGTCAGTCACAAAAGGAGGAGGGGCGGAAATGAAGAATGATGCGTCTGAGCACAATCTTTTATTTGTCAATGTTCATAAATTTAGCATTTACTGCACAGTAAAAGCATAACTAAATATTTTACATGTTTACTTGCTATTTTGAAAGTTTTTGGTAAATTCAGCAACAACTTTCGGCAACACTTTATTTTATAGTACATGTACTTACTATAGTAAGAGTAAATTATGCATAATTACAAGTAACTAACCCTAAACCAAACCCTAACTGTAACTTTATATTAAGTACATGTAGTTAATTAATGCTTATTTGAGTAATTACAATGTAACTACAGCACTGTAAAATAAAGTGTAACCCAACTTTGAGTAATATACATGTAAATGTGTTCTGCTGTGCCTAAATTCTGTTGCCTAGTTAGTTTGTTATTGTTTTTAGTTCTGTTCTCCCTGTGTATTTAAACCCTGAGCTGTGTCTGTTCATTGTCTGGTTTCATTTATGTTTGAGCCTATATGTTATACGTGGTTGTGATTATCTTTCTCCTGAGTTTTCCTGTGTCCGCTGGATTTAATTATTAAAGACTGTTTGTTTTTTTAATCTCGAACGCCACGCACTTCACTGCAGCCACCCACATGTGACACTTCATTAAGCAACAATATTTGATTTGAAAATTTAAATTGATTTTCAGAGGCATTGTTCACACGGGCATATTCTTTTCAAACCATGTAAAATAAATCCACAAACACAGTGTCCATTAATGTCAAGTACTTCAATTGAATCATTTAAATGAAATACATTTTTAGTCTGAACAATACTAGAAATGCACTTTAAATAATTGTTTGGTCTCTCTCTCTCCTTTATAAAATAACACACCAAACCCATAACTGGATTGGCCTAGTATTGTGAAATATGAATAGCATGAAATATATCAAATATGGATAACAAATATAAAACTGTGGAATTCACTTTTGCTTGGTTTTGTATCAATCTTGGGTACAGTTTTCAGTCCCCATTTGCCCTTTTCCCAGAAGGCACTGGGGGATGAATAATTATGATTGCGTTGTTTGACTGTTTGCACTGTTGTTATTGATTTTGTCGTCACGTTTAGTAAATGGTTGTCTTCTCAGGATGCGCTTACATTTTATGTTTAATCCTGTGTTGTGTTTTAGAGTTGTGTCATGAGTATTTATGCAATGTTGTCAAAAATTTAACAGCGTTTTTTGAGTTCCATGTAAAAATATTAACTAAAGCACATATTAAACAATTTAAAATCAGACTAAATGAGTTGCCTTGGGTTTTTACAATACCTCTTCTTTTTTTTAATAAATTGAGGTTGATGGGGAGGGACCAGAGCATGTCAGGTTGATGCATTACTTTTGAAGGAGTTACTTTTGAATGTTTCGATAATCTAGATCTGTCTGCAGTCTGGAGAGGAAACAAATGGAAAAATGACTAAAGGTTTCTGTCAGAAAATATAATTAGTTGCTAAAATAAACGATGTGGAAATAATGATCTAATCAATGCGCACAGGGCAGGGTCTTGGTTATACAGTGTTTTGCTTATTTAAAGGTACAGCATGTATAACTTTTGGCACTCTAGTGGTTAATAAATAGAACTGCATGCGTCTTGAGGAAGAACTTTGTAGTTTTTTGTACTTTGTACTTCTCTCTGTTTATGTATATGACAAATCATGCTACTGGGCTACTTCGGATTGTAGAGCTGCACGATTAATCGTAAAAATATTGTGATCTCGATTCAAACATCCACGGGATCTTATTTTATTAATGACAATGATTCGCCTCTTGACAATCATACAGTTCAAATCTGTGTTCGTGCTGCCACGCTGAGACAGAGAGAGAATTTTTGGACCACACAGTATTTATTTCTGTGTTATAAATATTCAAATTATCACAGATGTACTGAGATAAAAGTTTAAATTTAGTATATAAACACTGATGTCTACAATAGGGAACAAAATAGAGCAAACGACCTTTTTAAACTAACTTTTCGCTTCAAATAATGGTTGCATCAATTACATCTTATGCCACTAGGTGGCGAGTGACTGTTTAAAAATGTATTTGTCAATGAATCATCCATTCAAAAGATTCGTTCAAAAACACTGATTCGGAACCAAGTATTTATTAATGAGTCATTGAATTAATTCAAAAAAATGTAAATAATTAATTCAAATTAATTAAACATTTTTCCAGCAATTAGAGTAAAAAAATTACTATTTTGTCAGAACTACTAGTAAATTACATGTTATTTTGTTTAGCTGTATATTCAGAATCGTGATCTTTATTTGAAACCCAAAAATCGTGATTCTAATTTTAGAATCGTGCAACTCTACCGGATAGGTTGTCGTGTTATTTGATAACACTTTTGACTTTTTGCTTTCATTAGAATGTTGTTACACTTCTTACTACAGTAATTCTAGGAATATATAGAATATGATCACTGTAAAATAAAGTGTTATCAAATTATTTATTGCATTAAATAATTTCTTGCAATATATATATACTGGATGTTTGTTAGAAATGAGCATTTTCACTGCAGGTAGACATCAGTGTTACTCACAGCTGCTTCTGAGATGACTATGTATATGGAGTCATAAGGTGTCCAGCACTCATTTGTTTGTTTTTTTCAGTTTAGGGCTCATGTAAGCTCAAGAAAAACCAGGGCGACCATACACACTGACCTTCTGGATAGATGACCATTACACTGGCAATTTCTGCTGTTTTTAATGTCCATTTAGTCTTTTTAGCAAGTACGTTTTGGGGTCTTTTTAAGGTCTTTTAAGGTTTATGTGGGACTCAGGTTCTAGTCATACCTGGAGCAGACTAGGCTTAAGATGTATTTTTTTACAACCTTTCACTCTATATACAACTTGGGGCCAGATTTACTAAACTGGGCAAATTATAGTAAGAACAAAAATGACAAAACAGCAGTGATGAGAGTGGAAAGTTCTCTACTGATCTACTGTGGAATGATCTACTGATGAAGTGAAAATTAAAGAACACCGATCTAATCTAATCTACCAAGAGCAGTGCAAATAAGCAGTTTTTGAGTTGAAAATAATGGCGCAAATACCAGTAAATCGACTAGCGCAACCCTTAGTAAATCACCTTGCATGATTCATTTAAATACTCTCCTCTCAAAACTTTTGCATATGCAATAGTCACCCGCAAAAATAATTTCTTGTCTTTAGTAAATCCTGACAGTAGTTTTTTAACGCCGAAAGAGTGTTTGCGCATGTGCAAGCTGTTCATAAATCTGGTCCTAGGTTTACAATATGGTATATTCTCCTGTCAGACATCAAAGAAGGACAGCATTTGTTCGGCCACTAACAACCTTTGCTAATGAGCCATTGCCTGTTGATTGCATGTGTTTTTCTCTAATAGTCCCTATTGATTTTTTTGCCTCTAATAATATGAAATAAAACCTCAGTAGCTGTGATTGATGAATCATTTCAACACCAGGAATGACATACAGTAACAAAACAGTACGCAAACTCTTAAAAGCACTTAGCCTAGTTTTAAGACCGTGACTCACCAAGCTGACGTCAAAGAACTAGCGATGATGACAGCAGATTATGTTGTTACCTCAAACTACAATCAAAGCATTGCTTGCTTACCATTTTGAGTATTACTCATGTTGATCACTTTCTTCATTCCAGGCGGCTCATGTTGTTATGAAAATATTTACGTATTGGAATGCTTGGGCAAGAAGACGTAAAACTAGAACAGCCTTCTCTGACTGGTGACCCCGATGGCATTTCAACATGCGTACTGCCACTGACATGTGGAGAACACCTCAAAATTAGCCCGACTGACACTCACCCATGGCTGACTGTCGGCTTGGTGTGTCAAGGCGATTAATGTCTCGGTTACGACTGTAACCTTAGTTCCCTGAGAGGGAACGAGACGCTGCGTCGAGAGTTTGACGCAATGGGAACGCTTCGCGTGAATGCGTCATGAAGCACATGTGAAATTCGTCCAATGGTGTGACGCGACATCAGAGGCGGGAAACTATAAAGCACGCTCAACCAGTGAAACGCCAGCTTCGCAAAGTCTGAAGTCGTCGCTGATAGGCATGCAGGAAGTATGGCAGGGCGACGCAGTGTCTCGTTCCCTCTCAGGGAACTAAGGTTACAGTCGTAACTGAGACGTTCCCTTTCTAGGGAACTCGCGCTGCGTCGAGAGTTTGACGCAATGGGAACGTAAATACCCACGTCGCCATGTGACAAAAGTCTATAAAAGTCTAAAAACCCACTAGAAAGAAAGAGCTTTAGAGCTAAGAAGAGCTTTAGAGGCAGCCATACTTTGTGTCGAATGATAAATGTTTTTTTATATATAAAAATTTGGATTTAGATTTATCGGCCAATATATCGGGTATCAACTTTCAAATATAAAGAACTATCAGTATCGGCCAAAATGTTCATATCGGTGCATCCAAAAAAACATTATAAGTGCACCTCAGAAAACAAAATAATTTAAAAAATGCAGTTTATGACCCCTTTAACATTACATTTCTCAAGCACAGTTTGCTGTATTTGCAGATTTAGGTACAATGAATGGGATCAGCCCATTTGTTTTGGCCGTATTCCACAGTATGTTATGGTGCAAGTGACAGCTTGTGGGAACGTATTGTGTTAAAAATAGACTACACTAATCATTTTGTTTTTAATTTCAGTCTCTCTCCCCTTCTGCTTCTTTGAGATCATCGCCTCTATCAGCGTCCTTCATAATGTTGTTGTAGCTTAATAGACCCAAGAAACAGAACGTGAAATATTCCTCCCAAAGACCAGTCTGACTCTGTTATACAACAGCACACAATCTTGTGTGTTTTTAATTATTTATGACCCAGATTTATTGATATTATGGAAGCCGCTGCTGGCAAAGTCATGAAATTACAATATCAGCCATTGGTTGATGGATGCGTTTCATTGTAGATTTGAAAGTTTGCCAGTTTGAGTAAATTACATAAATAAATAAATAATAGGATGAGCTGGTTTGTTTATTTTGTGAATAATTTTAATAGGAATATAAAATGTTACAGTCACAAATGTTCATTTTGCTATTATTTTTCAGCAGTGGGCAGCAATTATGCAGCGTTTTCACTCTCTTGATTAATTAGTGATCTAGAGTCTAAAGATATTGGAATCTTTGATTTGAATCAAAGGATTCTCATAATAAAGGGAGGTCATTTTCTAGTCTGAATCATTCATATTAAATCACATGAAACAGCTTACTTCATTATATTATATGCTTCTTCAGCCATTAGGACATAATTTGCATTAACAAAAGCAGACTCCAAAAGAAGACTCCCACATGCTTCCTATAGTCTGTTGGGTTGTCTAATTAATTTTCTGTCCCCATTAGTGAATTTAAAAATGAGATTAAAAGTTCCATTCGTTCCTTATTTTCCCATTTTCTCCATTGATGTAGCACACAAATGAATTCAAAAGAAGCCATTACAGCAGTCTGTACAAAAAGATTGCTTCTCATAAAAACTTCATCATGTCCGTGACTGAACTGGGTGGTTACCTAGAGTTAAGAAGATACTGGGGAATATAAGATAATACAGGGGTTAAGGTCATGTTTATTACCCAGTTATTGGAATTGACCCGTTGCCGGCAGTTTGATTGACAGGCGATCTGACCAATCATAACCCCGAATCTGCCATTTTGTCCGACAAAGCAAAAAATTGTGTGTACTCATGTCTTTCCGCACTTGAAACAACATTCCTTCTGATGTTCATTCATGTTTATTTGATGCTATAAATGAACTAGTATGAAGAGATGATCGGTTCACGAGCTACAGCGATCTGTCACGACACATTAAAGAGCCACTAAACGCTATTTATTGTTTAAACTTCTTTAAAAAATTACGATATTTTAAATATGAAACTGTTTCATATGTCTGTCGACGCGTTGTCAGTGTCCTCTTTGCTCTGGATGTATTTTTCACTGCGTGAGAACATGATGTGTGGCGTGAGAGAGCATGGCTTGTCGGACATAGCAACAGTAACTAAAGGGGGCGGGTCTTTGTGAAGGGTCAATTAATATAATAAGTACATAGTATATACATGGGGAACAGGACTGTAAAATAAAGTGCTACTAATCAAACTGAAGTATTTTGACCCAAATTAATCTGTCACTTGGTCATATGTTGTCCATTTTTCTATTTACCCTAACCTAATGTTAATAATTTTGCATATTGTTGCACCTATTCAGTTCATAGAAACAGTTTTAATTGTAAGGTGTTTTGTTGGGTCAGTGTTGAGTCGCCACATGATGTCCAGTGTAAAATCTGCATTCTGAAGCCAAATCTGGTGAGAATGTGATCTTGAGTGGCCCTTTAGTGCTTTGCAGCTTGTGACGCAGTACAAAGACATGCGTGGGGCAATTGTAGGGAGCCGAATATAGTGGGGGTGGGAGCTTTTAGGAGCTTCTCTCCATGCTCAAAACATAAAAGTGTTGAGAATACAGCAGGCCAGATGAATGTCAGATCTTTCCTTTGCTGTGGAATCAGTAACACGCACGTTCACACCGCATTTAAATATCAAAGGTGGCAACGTGTTTGGAAACCCTTTGCATACCGGTGAAACGCTCTGTTTTGGGAGAGATCTGACGAAAGAATGTCATTAACCCCATTTTGGTCCAATATGTGATTATGAAAAATTGCTGCAGTGCTGTTCCTTGTGTCATCATCAAAAATTAGGTCTTAATTAATGTGTCTGACCTACCTGTTGTGCACCTGGATAGTCTGGGAAGTTTGTTAGGCTGACACAACAAGCAGGTGAAAAATTACACGTGTGTGTGGTTGCTCGTTCTCTTTGGATACTCTGTCATCTTGCCTCTCCATTCCTCTATTGGGAGGCCACAGCCATAGCTCATGTGTGGTGAGTAATGTTTGTTTGGAGAGCATGCTGATAGATGGAGACTGCTAATAGGTGCATTTCACAAAAGCAACTCACACCTGCTTCCATCATTATACAAGCTCATCAACTCCCCCTTGTGGTCAATCACGATACTGCATTAACGCTCATATTTTTTTGAAAATCTCAGTTGTATTAGTTACAGGTTATAGAGGTCTATAATAATATAGATAATATTGATAATAATATAGGTTGTTTTAACTCAGTGGTTGGGTTAACTGTTTTCTAACGTGCTGGGCAGTGTTATTTAACCCAACTATTGTTTAAAAATGACTATTTGTCTGACTTAAAATGTACCCAAAATAGGTTGGAAATTAAAAATCAGACACATAATTACTAGAGGCAGCAATAATAATCAAAAGGTGAACATTTGTTAATAAGCAATTTAAGAAATGTGTATTGTTTCATTATTATTCATTGAACATAAAACAAATGTTCATTTATTAAACATTAACAAATGTTAATTTCCAACATATTTTGGGTTCAAAATAAGCAAGCAATCCAGTAATTTTTAAACAATAGATGAGTTAAATAAAACTTCCTAGCAGGTTGGGCAAATATTTATCCTAACTACTGGGTTCAAACAACCCAATCGCTAGGTTTGTCCATTTTCAACCCCACTTGGGTTGTTTTTAACCCAGCTTTTTTTAGTGAATGCAAACGTTGAGCAAACGTAAATGTTTGCCCAACGGGTAGTTTTATTTAACTCAATTATTGTCTAAAAATGACTGTATTGCTTGGTTAAAATATTTCTAATTAAAAAAATATGTTGGAAATTAACATGTATTAATATGTTTAATAAATGAATATTTATGAATAAGTTCAATGAATAATAATGAAACAATACACATTTATTAAATTGCTTATTAATAAATGCTTACCTTTTGATTATTATTGTTGCCTCTAGTAATTATGCGTCTGATTTTTAATTTTCAACCTATTTTGGGTTCATTTTAAGCAAGCCATACAGTTATTTTTAAACAATAGTTGGGTTAAATAACACTGCCCAGCACGTTAGCAAACATTTAACCCAAACCCTGGGTTAAAACAACCCAATCACTGAGTTTGTCCACTTTCAACCCAACTTTCTATTTTTAACCCAGCTTTTTTTAGTGTATATCAAAATGTTTAAAAATGTATTTGTCAGTATCTATCAATTGATCGAGCGATCAATTCTGGTTGGTTTGGTTCACGGCTTATTAAACACTTTATTGAAGTTTTTCTTTTTTTTTAATTCTTGTGAAGAAAATGAATGGGAAGAAGATACTCCTAGAACTAATGCACCTGAAAAATTGTGTGGCACTGTTGTGCTCTATTACCAACAGAGAGAGAATGTCTGCGTGAGACTATATCAGCGCTTGACCTTTCATGACCTTTATTAATGATTGCTTACACATTTGCATGCAATGGCAATAGCATTGTTGTAATCAAAACCTCTCTTTGATGACCTAATCACATGCAGTAATGCTTCACTTGCAGGTACCAACCGTAACCCAGAACCCTGCTCAAACCATCAACACATGACACAAACACACGCAAACAAATAACATTACACACACAGAGCATTTCCAGTATTCCTCATCCGCAGCCCCATCTGTCCCTACCCTGATTCCGTGCCCCTGACACCCTTGTCTGTGCCAGCAGGGTGAGAGCCAGGCAAGCCATCCATCCTCCCCTGCCATGTGGGCACTAAACCTCCGGCAAACTCTGCCAGGACGGTCTCCTGGGGAAGCTTTTGAATGGCCACTGTACAGGAAGTGTAATTTACAGTGCTGCTCTGATCTCCTCTTTCGATGCCAATATGAATTACAACATTCAGTCTACTTCATTTTAATATTCAGAGCAGCAAAATGTACTCTATGGAGATGGATTATTTAATCTCAGAAATATGAGAACTGCTATGGCTTTGATCAGGAAGTCCGGTGCACTTGTTAGAAATGCACATTTTACTAGCTGTTTAATTTCTCACTGTAAAGCTTTAGGTTTGTGTGAAGCTGCCAGTTATAATCTTCATTCATGACTCGGATGCCTCTGTTCATTTCTTAAACATTTATTAATTTTGCACTCTAACCTCTCTCTTTTTTTGTTTTTGGAATAGGCTTGAGGAGACTGTTCTAGACTGGAGTTCAGAAATTATTTTACATCTTAAAGACATTATCCTTGTATCGTGGATTTACCAGATTTACTGTGCCATATGGTAATAATGTGATATCTTCTTTGATACTGAATGATTATATATACATGATACTTGAATATTCTTTAAATAATTCCATGGGTGAATGGTACATGTGCAAAAACAACAACAACAACAAAAACATTGTAGTATCATCCGATGTGAGTTCACTCAAAATGAAAATTCATTTTTTACTCATTTGACTCATTTTTTTGGCTGAATTTTGCTGAATTTTCACTTACATTATATATATATCAAATCTTCTGAAACTATATGAGTAAACGATGACAGAATTTATTTAGTTGGGTGAACTGTTCCTTTAAAAAAAAAAATCTTACTTGAGAGTTGACTTGAGAGCTAACTGAAATAAAGTGAAATAAAATGAAAACTGAAATACAAATAAAGTAAACCTAAATAAAAACGAATAAAAATGACACATGAAAGCACATAAAAAACGTAATCTGATGAAAATCTAATTCAATAATATTAATAAATACTATAATTTTATATAAATAGCACTAAAATAACTGACTGTCAGTCACTTCTGTGGTCACCGTTTCCTATTACACTGTTGCTTCAAACTGTTACCACTAGATGGAGACAGATCTCTGTCTACCAGAACACAAATAGACATTGAAGCTTCACACGTCCAGCAAAGAGTAACAGGTGTCTCACAGTTTTTTTGAGCTGTAACCAAATATGCTTTTACCTTGACAACAGAGAAAATGCATAAGCTGGCTCTTAGATGTTTTTATGTCAAACTTTTGACACCGATTGTTTCAAAATAAGCGGGGATGCTAGATGTCTAGAGTGGGCTTCGAAGAATGAATGACATGATATTAAACATTCATATTTTTCTCCTGAATAATTCAACATACTTAGTACAACCAGGATGTGTCATGTCACACTCCTAAGTAAACATTTACATTAGAGTTTGAGCTTGGATTTGTCACTCTTATCTTATATCTGATGTATGGAAGGAAAAAGCATATTTTGTTGTAAACAGAACCTCAAATGATTACACGTTTGGGGATGATCTATGCAATTATGAATTTCTGAATCACCACATAGGAAGGTGGAGTGGCTTCAACCTCAGGTATCTGACAAAAACAGACAGTTTTATATGTTTGCAGATCTGCTGTCTACCTTCTCACAGTTGTCGTACACTAAAATAAAACCAAGATTATTTTCTGAATATACGATTTATATAAGCTTGAGTTATGGTTTCATCCCAGTCGTTTGAGATGAGGAGAAGACGAGGCTGTTGCTAGGTAACAGAGCACAGAAAACACAAGCCAAATCGCTTGAATTAGGGCTTGGTTGAGATACTGCACTGATCCCATAGATGGGCTTTATTTAGTCTATGTGAGTTGCGATCAAGTGCTCTCGTCTGGGCTTTGTGTTGCTTTTGTGGTGACATTTCTAAGGTGATTATTTCAAACGCTTTCCAGGCTTATTGCGCATGAAGCAGGATGTGAGAAAGAGCGTCACCGTCGATAGATTGTCCAGTTTCCCCCCAACTGAAACTGTATTTCTCCTATTTAAAATGACATTTTGGAAGATGTTAAATGTTTTAGACACCTTATAAATTTTAGTTTATGACCTATAAAAGAAAAAAAGGGACTTGACATTTATGGTGGTTTAGAAAGATGAAAGATTAGTTAATAAAGATGATGAGAAAGCACATACCGGATGAATGGCACTTTCATGGTTTAATAGTATCTTTCATATCTTGCAGCCTCTCATTTCAAATCCCATTTGAGTTGAGCTATTAAAAATGAGACACATTTTGTCCTTGAAGACAAATAAAACTAATTAACTATCCATTTGTTTATGGTCCATTTGTACCATCAAGCTAAATGAAAACTCTTGATATACCCATGTAAAAGGGAAAGTTCTCCCAAAAAATTAATTTTCATTCATCATTTACTCACCCTCATGTCTTTCCAAACATATATAACTCCCCCTCCCCCCCTCTGGAACACAAACAAAGGTATTTTAAAGAATGTTTCAACTTTTTGTTCATACAGTGAAAGTTAATGGGGTCCAAAACAATATTGGACCCACTGACTTTCACTATATGAGCAAAAAAAAGAAAGAAAGAAGTAAAACCAGACATTTTTCAAAATGCCATCTTTTGTGTTTCACAGAAAAAGGAAAGCTGTCATACAGGATAGGTTTGGATCAACATTGTAATGATCGTCAGCTGAAGTGCCCGGGACAACCTCTAGAGGGCACTTCACTTTGGACTATACACGACACACTCTCACTCTCTCTCTCTCACTCACTCATTTCCCAGAAGTCCTGTACCCAGTCACTGATTACCGCACCAGCTGCACCTCATCACCCACACCACATATAAACACCATTCTCACATTTTTATTTCACAATTCTCTTGTTTTTCCTGGTTCTGTTTCCTGCCTGTCTGTCCTGGTTTTTGATTGTTCGCTGCCTACCCTGTTTGACTCACTGCTTTGGATTACTGTACTGTTGTTTGCCTGCCGCCTGCACCGACCCCTCGCCTTTTTACTCACCACGAACCTGCTTACCTCCGATATTCCTGTTTGCCACTGTTTGACCCTGCCTGGTACGACCATTCTGTTTTATATTAAAGCCTGCAATTGGATCTCATTCCGCTGACTCGCCCTTCTTTACAAACATGCAGTTAAGTCAGTAGTGGGCTTTGCTATGTTTTTTGCGTTTCGGGCCTCTCAATCGAAGGGGCCTCTGTCTGCTTGCATTCGAAAAAGATTCATTCCCCCCGCCATCATGGAAATTAATGAGGGCAAAAATGCCACCAATTAATAAAAATGCCCCTCAAAAATCAAAATATATGGGGCAAAAATGAGCCTGTATGAGTTCTTCATATATATATATATATATATATATATATACACACACATATATATATATATATATATATATATATAACAGGAAATAGAGTGCTGTTTTCCCGAATATCAGCATGATTGCACATGTGATAGCCTATTCATTTTATACAACAGTTTCATTACATTTTTTCCATCGTTTCATTTTCTATATTTATATCTCACACCTGTGGCTGATAAAATCAAGCTCTGGTCATGACGCTGTCCAGGGTGCTGGTTGAGGGTCTGAAAGAGAGTGAATGAATGAAAGTTAAATGAGAGTAAATGATGAAAGCATTTTAATTTTTTAGTGAATTATTCTTTTAAGAACTTGAATTGGGTCTGAAAATGAACTGTTTCTTTGTATCGTATTATACAATTAGAAATATGTTGTGTGTTTGTGTTTTTTTTTTGTGATTGTGATTGTGCAGAATGATTCACAATCGAGGTATTTTGTCATCTGAGGTAGATTTCAGATGGAAGTTGCATTGTAACTGAGGGTGTATATCCTGCAGGTTCGACATTTGGATTGTCTATAGCACATACAGTGCATCTCTGAGCGTGACAGAGGAACGAACGTATAAGATCGCAGCTGTGAAAGGTGTCTTTTTGTTGAGGGAACCTTGTGCTGCCAACAACGAGAGGAACAAATTAGAAATTCAACGGTGTACAGTCACCATGGAGACCACTATTAGGATGACAAGGACACTACATTATGTGGGAGCGGAGATGTCTTGCAGGTTCATGCCTCTTGGTTAGCTTTTAATTAGTTGGGAGTAAAATACAAAACTTAAACAGAGGGGTCAGGGTCCGCTGATTTACCTTGGATTGAGGTACGACTAGAACTGTCAAATTAATTGTGTTTTCTGTGATCAAACACAGACCCGCTAGACAGAAGTAGGAGGGAGGGAGAGAGAATGACAAACACAGAGAGACAATTACCAGTCTAGACATTACGTATTTTTAATGATTTCTTTTTTTAATCAAGTATACAGCGACAATAAAATGGATTGTCTTATGATATACAGTAGGAATCAGCTGTTTTTGTTTTATCACCCTGTTGCATTTGTCTTTGGAAAATGGCTGCAATTTGTTTTGTTTTTGCATATCTGACTGAAATCCATTTAGTTGTTTATAATGTCTAAAGCTATGTCTGAACTCATTTTCTCCACGCATAAGGCTGTGTAGTAAATACTGAAAGAGTAAACAAGCGCATTTTCAAACACAGCATATGCATGAAAATATCCTCTCAGGGCCCTCATGATTTCAGCATCACAGTGTTATGCCACGATAGACACGAGGAGAGGCAAAATTCCAATTTTCTGTGCTTTCCTCGCAATTGTTGTCGAAGAAATGCCTTGGCATCACTGGAGCTTAAGTCATTACTACTGCAAATGATGTACAGCAGATGTTGAGTATGCTGCCTGAACATATGCGTCCAATTTCATCACATACATACACTCACTGGCCACTTTATTGAGTGCACCTGTTCAACTGCTCGTTAACACAAATATCTAATCAGCCAATCATATGGCTGCAACTCAATGCATTTAGGCATGTATCTGCAAGTTCAAACCGAGCATCAGAATGGAGAAGAATGGTGATTTAAGTGACTAAACATGACCACATCCCTTCATCACCAGTGTTCCAATCTTCTGATGGCTGCTTCCAGCAGGATCTGAGACCGAATTCGCCATTTTGTCTGACAAAGCAGTCAGAGGAGTTAGTAGATTAACGTTAGTGAACTTGAACTTGAAAGATGATATGTACTCACGTCTTTCTGTGGCTGAAACAACATTCATTCTGATGTTCATTCATGTTTATTTGATGCTATAAATGAACTAGTATGAAGACATGATCGGTTCACGAGCCGCTTGAAGGAGCTACAGCGATCTGTCACGACACATTAAAGAGACACTATACGCTATTTATTGTTTAAACTTCTTTAAAAAATTACAATATTTTAAATATGAAACTGTTTCATATGTCTGTCGACGTGTTCTCAGTGTCCTCTTTGCTCCGCGATGTATTTTTCACTGCGTGAGAACATGATGTGTGGCGTGAGAGCGCATGGCTTGTCGGACATAGCAACAGTAACTAAAGGGGGCGGGTCTTTGCGAACGGTCAATTGCGTCTGCGTGATGCTTTCACGGATCAAAATCTCTGAGGAATATTGCCAGTAGATTTTTAAATAGTTGAAGTACTAAAATGACTGAAGCTGAAAAATAAATTAAACATAGAAATATATAAAAACAAAAAAGGAATAATAATGATAAATGTAAACTAAAATGAAAATATATAAATAAAAGCTCACTCAAAATATTAATAAAAACTATAATAGTATATAAATAATACTAAAATAACATTTATTGGATGCAGTGTGAACAAAACCTTCCAGATTTGATCTACCTCGCAGCTTCCTTCCTTACAATTTCAGTAGAGAACGACATGTTGCTGACCTGATGGCGCGTTTCTCTAAAAGCATAAAAAACAGAATGCATCGATTTTATAAATATAAATATATATAAAATATTACATTTATAATCTCTGCCATCTTTCACTGAATGCAATGCGTTCTGGGATTACACACTTTGTGAATGACCCTTTTGATGCTTCCTTAAAATTTGGACAAAATTAAGTATCGAATCAAGTAGCCTAACTTTTGGGAAAGCCTTTGCTTTGGGAACGCAGCTATGGTGACAATGACCAGGTTTTGGAACAGAGCAGCGGTTCCTCTGTCAGCACAGTCAGGCCGACTGCCGCTCTGGCCACTCCCATGCTTTCCATAAGGCTTATTCAACAGATTCTTATGAAAACGTGTTGACATATGATGAATGCGTATCCTACAGTACTTCCTCCCTGCTTCTTTCATTCTACTATTGTCTTTCTTTCTCTCTCTCTCTGTCACACTTTCTCTCATTCGGTTACCCTTGCACACACACACACATACACACACTTTTTTTCCATCACCACTATAGAGCACAACTGTACTTGCACATTCTATGAGTAATTGGCTATAGAGGATGGACACTGGTGGCTTGAGTGTTCTCTCTGTGTGTGTGTGTGTGTGTTTGCTCTGTCTTATTTATAGTAGACCTCTATATAGGGCACCTGCTTAAGTGTACTGCTTCACCTACTCATCTCAGCTGGGTATACACTACCTAAATGTGTCTGTAATTGGGGCAAAAATCACAGTTTTCCTCGCAGACACACCTTGGCGGATATTAAAGATAATCAAAGTCATCAAATAGGCAGTCATCAACTGATTTTATTTTTTTGTACATTTTTTCATCTTCTGTGCTACCTAAATCATTCGTTACTATTCACTTTTGAGAGGAAGAGAGAGGAGAGACGTCTATTTTCATTTGTCTTTCTGTGCTGTGCGATAATAACTGGAATGATCTACTGGGTCATTGGACTATTGCAATTTCCATCATCATTTTTATTAGCCGCATCCATTTCCACCCATTCTGCGAGAAATCTCTCATTTTGCAGTTGACTATTATTAGCAGGTTCTTTCTGGCCCTTAAACTGTTCTGCTCATTAATTTTAAGCAGATTAAGTGACATTATGAAATGCCTCACGTTCTCGCTTCACATTTGTTGGGTGCTGTTATTCACTTTCAAATCAGTTTATGATTTGGTTTCTTCAATTCTCTGGACAACTCTTTATTTTTTTATTATTGTTGTCATGGAGGTGCTGTATTTATTTATTTTTTATTATAAATTATTTATTTATGACCTAAAAAGAGATTGAGAAAGGATGTGGTAATGTATGCACTTGTTATTGCTGTTTTCTCTTAAACACAGCATTCCAGTAGAAAGAAAATGTTCAAATATGTCTAATATGGTTGATTCACAGAAACTAGTATGACAAAATATACATTATAGCATGACAAAAAATAAAATTTTCAAAACAATGATGTTTCAAGAGAGTGCAAGGTTTAATTCAGGATTCTTAAGACAAATGCACCCTGCAGAAACATCTCTGAACTCTGACAGTATTGTTGCATTTATCATGTTTTGTTTCTTTGTGACAATTTGTGTCGTTACTAGGCCAACAAGTACTATCTCGCGCACAAGCCTGTCAGTAGATCTTGCAAACGCGCCGGAAGAGCGAGTTTAAACACCAATTATCTCTGAGCTCAAAGTCAACTGAACGAGATGCTCCAGGAATAGATGCTTACACTTGGTACGGTGTCTGTTGTGAGTGAAAAGAATGCCACTGTGCTTGTAATTGATAATATTCTGGGGTTGTTTTCATAAAAAAAAAAAGTTCTGTATGTTTTCTTCATTTGAAATGTAGATGAACTCCACACAGGAACGCCAGCGGGGCTTGAGGGAGAGAGAAAAATAGTGACGTCAGTGGGAAAGGGACGTGTTTGAGAGACAGAAAAACCTTTTTAATTATAAATTTTATATTTTTTTTTATTATTTTTAAATTATTATTATTCAATTATTATTATTATTATTATTTTAAAATTTATTTATTTTATTTTGGGCAATAACGTGAACCGAAGAATAGTTCACGTGGGCGTTTTTACGATACGTCAACGGTTAAAACTTTTCATGACTGTGTATGTATAAAATGAGGGGGAATGTTTTCCCTTGTTTTTATCGTTCTTTGATTTAAACGGACAAAACTTACATTAAAACTTACATTAATATTGACGGTATCGTATAACCTAGTGTTTGAAAAAGAAAAAAAAACCAAAGTATTCGGAGTATATTTGCATGTCTATAGCGTTTGTCTCGCTTACAGTTAAATTCGTGCTCTGTGTGGCGGTTGGAGAGCCAGCACGCGCTCAGACACATTCGCGCTGTTGTGAGGGGTGGCCAAGCGCGCGTGCCAACCTTCAACAAACCACATCCGCGCCTCACCGCACACACAGTGAAGATGGAGCTTGTTGAACACTGCCGTTGACGCGTTGAAATATTAAAAAGATCAAAAAAAAACATTTACATTAAGTAAGTGAGATGGAAGAGTGACGAAGGAGGGCAAATAAGACCTGGAGACATTCAAAAACGATGGCTTTTTAGTTTTACCATGCTGTACTAAACATGGGTGCTGATTTCTACGGTTCCTCAGAAAAGAGTTTGCTCTCCTCCTGTTAAAAAGAACATATTCATGGGATGTACGACTGGATATTCGGATTATAAACGGTTTTATTCCCCATTTTACTTTCAGGTAATGTTACTTTTGGTGTTTTGGCGTGTGTAGGGATGTCTGTTGGAGTAAGCTACGTGTTGCGCGTGCTTGGAGGTTGCAACGGTCGTTTATTAACTCGTCGTTTGTCATAACGGAAACTCTTGCGTTTTGGATGATTATTTGCAGCTTTGGAGGTAATCGCACTTTTGCACCTGTTTACAGAGGGGCTAAGATTTCTCTGTTTTTGCTCCACACAGAATGGCTCGCTTCGGAGACGATGTTCCCGGTCTGCTGGGAGCCGGGGATGGGGGTTCGGAGCGCAGTCGGAACCGGGATGCTCCTGCGGTATCCACAGGTGGAGTTTCACCAGCCTTCAAACAAACCAAAGCTCAGCGAGCCCGAACTATGGCCCTGTACAACCCCATCCCAGTTCGACAGAACTGCTTCACCGTCAACAGATCGCTTTTTATCTTTGGAGAGGACAACATCGTTAGGAAGTATGCTAAGAAGATCATAGAGTGGCCATATCCTTTTTTTCCTAAACGGTAAAACACGCCCTGCCCCCTAAAACACCAACTAGGTGTTAACAGCACATGCAAATGTGTTGTCAACACGTCTTACAAAAGCACATGCAACTCCTGTGTTTATATCTGCGTATCTGAAACTCAAGCTTTTATATCTTAAATATGCTACAGTCCCCTCAGAATCTCTCCATTAATTTTAGTTTACTTGCTTGCATTTTGTTTCTGTAAACAAACTTTGTTACAGGGTAATAGGACTTGCAAAAATATCAAAATTAGGCTACTATTCATTCAGAAATTTCTAACATGATTATCATATAAGTCTTTTGTGAATGTTAATTATTTATGTAAAAAAATGTATTCAAAAATACATTCAAAATTAATACATTCATGAATACACCTGGATGTTTTTGTTGGGCTTAAAGTAAAAATAGGGTTTTGTTCAATCATTAAAATTGTTTTGCACACTCTTGTACATTCAAGGACTTAATTTTTTGAGTCATTAAATTGAAAATTCTGTAGATAATTACAAAAAAGTTTTTCAATTCTACGTTTGCATTTCTTAGAATATTTTTTACGTTTTAAATACGCTTTTTTGTTTTTGGATTTTGTTTTTTAATCTTATTTTTCTCTGACCCACTAACATAGTGATTTGCATGTGCAAGATCTCGTTGACCTGGTAATGACACAAAATGAAAATTGATGTATTCTGTTTCATAATACACTTCCTGATATTTTACACTATAATATTAATTGAACTGAATTGCTTTCAGGACCATGGAGAGGGAGACAGAAATATATCAGGGTTAAAATTGGTGTTGATTAAGGGTTAAGTGTAGTGTGAAAGGACATATATGAAAGTAGCATATGCGTGTTTTAGCATTTCAAATTACAATCTGTTAGTAAGTGTCTTTAATTGATGATGAGGTTTATGTTTTGTTGTGAGCTCTCTGTGTAATTAATGCTCTGTCAAGCTGGTTCCTGATGATGAAGAAACATATAAACAATTGTTGATGAGTTTGTCAGGAGAGGGAGGAGAGGTAAATCCAGCAACCACATAATACCCACGGGAGGTTTTTGGACCCATGACATTGATTACAGACTTCAAAGTGCCACGGTGTGATTAAAAAAAGCCTTCTCTATGATGCAAATTAGATGAGTCAGTGACAGGACATGATAAGGCCGTCGACCATAGTTGTCACAGGTGTGCACTACTGGAACAATTGTAGGGTTTTCATTTGCCGTTTTTTAATGTCACAGCAGACATGACTGTGTCTCAGCATTTACTTAAATTAGGCAGAGCTCAGTGACTCACTGTAAAAAATCTGTAAAAGCCATATTATCCAGTTATCACAGAGTTTGGTGGTTTAAAGCATTACAGTGTTTAAGCTTTAAAGTCATTTTAAGGGAAAGTAAGAGTGTGTTTGAAGGTGGAGCACATTACATACCTAAACTTAAACGTTACAACAACTACCTTACTATTAATAAGCAGTAAATTTAGAGTTTGAGGCAAAAGTTGTTGTATTCTACATAGAAATCCATCTATCATCACATACATATATAAATATATATAATACAGTAGAAACAATTTTTGGAATAGTTTTTAAAAAAAAATCGGTTAAAGCCCTTTTTAAAACTGAAAAAATGCTGTGGCATTCCCTTTTTCCAAAAACCTTGACACCCATAATGCACTTTTGATTTTGGCACCACCTGTCTGTCGACCCGATTCTATGTGGGCAGAAAGTGCGGACAAAAATGCAGAAGTTCTGCCTGTAGTTTTAACAAGAGTAGAGCCGTCAAAAGTCTGCCTGATGACACAAAATGGCGTGTTGTGCATCAATTGGAGAGTTTTTGCTGACAAATCCAGGATTAAAAATCGAACTTACAAAGTATGATTGTTTATTTATGTTTTAAAACATATTTCAGTGACATTTGATGTTGCATTTGAAGTCAGTTAACCAGCTATTTGTTCAAACATCTAAAAACAAAAGTCTAAATGGGAAATGAGTTTGCATGCTAAAAAGAGAAACTTCTCGCACTATGCAGGCGATGGCTGCAAAGTGTTAACCGATCTGAGCCTTACACAGAGGTGTCACTTCCAAAGAAGAGAGGCTTTCGATAACGTGTCAGTAAATGTGTTTCCCTGCTCTTGGTTGACTCAAATTCTTTACTTGGGTTGAATGTCATTCCTGTTGTTTTGAATGCCGTGAAGGAGAGATGAAATTAGAGCGGGTGCTTGCTGTAATCATGTGACAAAAGGTTTGGTTGTTGCCTTTGTAAGACAGTAACATGCTTAATGTTACAAGCGGTTCAGCAGCCTAATGATGAAAGAAGGAGAGCGATTGAGGGCGGTGATATCATGGAAATGTGCTTGTCTGCGTTGATTGATATGCCTTTGTGCGTTCCTGCTTTCATTTTGCAACAGCGTGACTCAGTATGTGTGTGTGTGACTGCATGTTAAATTCAATTATAGCATCTATCTGGTCACGGCTCTCTTGTGTATCTAATGGCCCACTTGCGACATAATGCAAGTGTCAGTGTCTGTGATCACTTTAGGCAGATTTTAAGCATATGGTCTCACATCTCTCACTCTTAAGCTGAGAGCTTCTGGGAGCTGAAGAGATGGAGACCCTGCTAATGGTGCTGTAATGACTTGGCATTGCCCCAAAATTAATGCAACTAGAGTCTGTTCCTTAGAGAAAAGAGAAAACTACATCCCTGTGGGAGTGATACTCAAGTGTATTACAAGGAAAGATCTACTGTGTAATTAATTGAAAGTCGTAGAGTCATTACGGATCAAATTTGGTCCCATTATTAGCCAATGGTAAAGAGTTTCATGAACTTAGAGCTGTTCACACCCACCTGAGGAATTTTTTGTCGGAGCTCTGTTCCAAAACCTAGCAAGCTGCCTACGGAGGAAACATTTTAAGGCATCATAAGCATGCTACTGAGACAAAGACTGTTCTAAAAGGTAGGCGTCTTAATTATGCAGCCTCCTAAGATACCTCCTTTGACCAAGGTTTTTTAAGGTTATCGTCTGTTTTATTCCTCGCATAGAAGGCAATCCCATAATGAATTGTGAGAGAATGTCTCAGCGATTCCAAGGTGACAGAAATATAAATAAATTAGAAATATATTTGTTTATGCAGAATGCTGAAAAGCTTAAAGTATTTCAATATTAAAAAGTGTTATTTTACCTAATATTTATTTTGAATTCTTTCTCTTATTAGAGTATTGCAACATTAGCTTAGCTTATCAAAATGAATTGTGATGCAATTATTTTACTTGTGTGTGTGCTTATGCTTATGCTTATTAGACACCGTTAGATTAGGAACAAATGTAAATGTAATTTGTAATTGCATGCTAGTCTGACACGTTTAACTTTTGCGCTCGTGACTTGCATTTTTGTAGCTTCTCGTGTATGACACGGTGTTCTAAAAATGCAGCGCTAAAGTTAAAAATCGCATCTCTAGATCTTGTGATTTCCCTGTTTCCTTTAACAGCAAAAGAACATTTATGTATGAACTGGTCCTAAAAGCACTCTTTGTGTGGCATGCAGAGAAGCTGCCTGTAGACATTTTAAATCAGTCAGCTATGAAGTTTTAGGATGCTGACTTAGCTGCTATATGTAGGCAGCTCTTTAGGTTTTGGAACGGAGCCAAGGTCTGGTCTTATTTTCTAACCCACATATGCATTTCAGATACATGCATCCTAAATTAATGGTTCTTGTTGCATCAGATTGTACTATATGACAGCTGTGGCAGAGCAGGAAAAGTATCAACCCCTGCCATGCTCCATTATGGTGCATCCAAACAATGTAGGGGACAGCTGTTGAATAGGACTTTTCTAGATGCATTTTGCTGTCAAACAAAGACATTATGACCTCCCCAAGGGCAAACCAGCTCTCATGTTTCTGTCAACCTCCTTTTGAGTGTTTTTCTAGATGCTGATGACATCAGTCAAGATGTCATCAGGATGCTACAGTTTATTGTGATAGTTTCCTCAAGGTTACATCTAAGCACTTATTTAGTTTGCTTAACTAAAACCCCCCAAAAAGCATTAGCTTTGACAAAAAGAAGTGTGAGTTCCCCATGTGTCAGACAGACCAAAAAAAAAAAAAAACCCATCATGCTCCAATTTAGATGCATGTGTCTCCCAACAGTCAGCATTTGCATGTGGTGGTATCGGATGCTATCCAGTTTTGCTCATTTGATCCTTTCAAATAATGAACTTTCCTCTTTTGGATTTGCTAACGTGATACGTCATGGGATTTGATCAGAGTTCTAATTGTGGACTCTTGAAATATATCTGAAATCAGTGGCTTTTGAAAAGGATTATTGAAGCTTAAGCTTGTTAACATGGATTTGTGTTATATCATTCATGCATTTATAATGGATTTTTAATTAATTAATTATTTTATTTCCTGTAGTGGATACATCGTTTGCTGCAATAACATTAGCTATTACTCTGCCTCCTAACCAGGTGTTACACGGCAAGTTTCCATCAACAAGTGATTTGTCTGTCCCCACTGAAAGCAAAAAAACTGCAGAAAGGGACATTCACTTTCACAACCAATCAGAAAATAATTGATGTTTCATGTACATTTATGAGGAGAAGAACTTTGGACCAGTGAGATAAAAGTGGGTGAGGGTGCACAGCAGGAATAAAAACCAAGCAATCAGCAAAATTTCCTTTTGCAGTAGTGAGTATAATCAGGAAAAAATTTAATTTAAAATTTTAATTAAAAAAAGAACATTTTAACTTTATGCATCTATTGTAAATGAAATCATAACAGATTGTGAATTTGTGAAAAAAGACACACCTCTCCTCATGTGTACACACAAACAGAAGCCTGTGGCATAACCAAAGGTCACACCGGTTTGCAAAACAGCATGTTCACAAGCCCTGTATGGTGCAGCATCGACAACCTGTGTGAGAGAGCGGTAATTTAGGAAGGCTTTGTTTGAAGTACCGCTCGACGTGTGATTTGAGCTCAGGCTGATGAAGCACTGGGAGGAGGGACAGAGATGTGTCTGGAGAGAAATGCAGTCATTTGGTGGATTGAAAAACTTACAGATGGAGTCATTAGGGAAGAACATGTTTGTTAGGGTGTGTGTAGGCAGTGAATGTCAAGAAGGGGAGGAAGCACGTGTTGTTTCCTCTGTTAGTGACGCACACTAGAAGATGCCATTATTTGTCGTCACGGTTCCTGAAGTGGGCCGGTTTGGCCATGGGGTCAGGTGGACAAGTTGGTTTTGGGGGGTCGATGGCATCTATGGGAAGGACAGGGCTTAATGAAGTGAGTGGGCTGCTGTGCCGCTCGGCCGGTGGGGAAGCCACAGCTGTTCGCCCCTCTGATCCCCACTGTGTGGCTGAGGGAGGAAATACCCCACCGTGCCCATGCTTACTCAATAATTGATCCTGTCAATCGGCCCTATGCCTCCCTCCAGTGAACAGGAGAGGGAGAAACAGAAGATGTGGTGGGGGATATTAAGGACCTCTTCATTTGCCTTAATCAGGTTTGGAAAACCACCTGAGGAATGAGATTTTTAAAGTCAACACCAAATGAACCCTGTTTGCTTTCCTACTTCATGTTCCTGATCTTATTGTGCCTGGTATTATTCTTAAGAAAGAAAGCTTGTATTTTTAATCATTGTTAAAAATATAATCTTCTGTAATTATTCAGCATTAATATTCAAGTCGCTCTGCCTCTGAAACAACATTACTTTTAATGGTTAATGTTACTGGTTAATGTTAACCAGTGTTGAACAGTAACGGTAAACATTAATGTTAACCAATTGCCAAATAGATATTTATTTATTGCTTTAGGCTTTTGTAGTAGCTAATGCATCCTTTTCCAATGTTTAATACAATAATCCAATAATGTAATTATGGGTGTACTCACACTTGTCACGTTTTGGTTTATCTTGTTTTTGTTTATAGTTTGTTTTTACTCTCAGTTTGTTTCCACTCATGTCTTCCTTTGTTCAGCTTTTCCTTGCCACTCATTAATTATCATAGTTACAGATTGATTTGATTAGTGTCCTCAGTTCAGGTGTGTCTTGTTAATTAGTCTCCTCTGTTTCCTTTGTATATAAGCCCTGTTCTTTGTCTTGTGTTGATGTTATTTGACAGCGTTTCTGGTTGTAATTTACTCTCGTGGTTGTGTTTTCATTTGATTAAATGTCATCCATAGTATCTCCTTCGTCATACACATCTTTATAAAACTATTCTATAACAGAACGCAAGACAAAACCGAAACAGAAGAATGGACCCAAAACATGATCCTGGCTGAGAGCGGCCTGTGGGGCCTGCTGCAGAGTGGTTGGCCTTTGTAGAGGTATGTGGAGGAGTTTCTCGAGCTTTCCCGTCAGGTTAGCTGGCCTGATGCCTCCCTCAGTGTGTGTTTTCGGATGGGACTGGATGAGGATACTATTCGTTATAGCAAGCCAAGTCAAGTCAATAAATCTTATTCTCTATTTGAACAGTTCTAATTTTGAAGTAGAAGTTAAAGTAAAGAAGTATCTTCCTCATCCAGCCCCCTCTGAAACACAATTGGCCTCTCCAGCTCATCCCACGCCGCTTCCCTCAACAGACTGCTCCAATGAATCCATCCATTTCTGCCCTCCTGCATTTCCCCATGTCCGAAGATGGGGTTCCAGCAGCGCTAACCAAGGGGCCAAAGTTAATGACCTGGCATTTACTTCAGTCAGGTCAGCGTTGAAGTCTGTCTCCCTTCCTCCATGTGCAGCTCCCAGGACTATTCCAGTCCTCAGTTCAGTGAGCCTGCAGACCACATTGCACGCTAGCTCACAGGCCACCATTCCAGAGTCCCGTCCCCAGATGGCCACAATTCCAGAGCCTTGTCCCAAAATGTCCACCATTCCAGAGTCTCATTCTAAGATGGCCACCGCCCTTCTGGGATCTCTTCTCGACATGGCTGCCATTACAGAGCCTCATCCCAAGATGGCCACCATACCAGAGCCTCGTCCCAAGATGGCAGCCTTACATGTGCCCCTAGAAATATTGGTGGAGAATGACGGGATGTCTTGGAGCCCAGATATGGCTCCAGCCTCTGAGTTTGCACAAGCTCCTGAGTCCGCTCCAGTGTCTTCTCCAGCTCCCAAGTCCGCTCTAGTGTCTTCTCCAGCTCCCGAGTCCGCTCCAGTGTCTTCTCCAGCTCCCGAGTCCGCTCCAGTCCATGAACCCGCTAAGGAGTCCCCCGAACGGCCAGCTCTGTCCTGGCCCTCTGAATGATTGGATGCTCCCTGGCCCTCTGAATGGTCAGATCCTTCCTGGCCCCCTGAATGGACAACTGGTCTCGCCATGGTTTCTTTAGCTCCAGGCTCCGCCCTGGCCTTCCGAGATTCCGGCTCGGCTATCTTATTCTTGTTTATAGTTTGTTTTAACTCTCAGTTTGATTTTCATCAAGTCACGTCTTCCTTTGTTCAGTTTTTCCTGCTACTCATTAACTGTCATAGTTACAGATTGATTTGATTAGTGTCCACAGTTCAGGTGTGTCTTGTTAATTAGTCTCGTTTGCTCCTGTTTCCTTTGTATATAAGCCCTTAGTTTCAGTCTGTTCTTTGTCTTCAAACTCAAATACTAACATTGGTACAAAGCAATGATGATCAAACAGGAGCACTGTAACTCAATAAGTTCAGAATAGTCATTTGAGGAAACATTACCTCAAATCATTTAAGCAAACTAACTCATAAATTGCATTTTAAAATATTAAAACAAAATATAATAAACTTAATATCCAAAAATGGTTCTTTTAAATTATAATAATATTTCACAACTGTATTTTTGCTGAAATAAATGCAACCTTCTTTCTTCTTTCACAAACATTAAAAATGTAGAGCATGATAAGGGGCTATTGAAAGTGTACTGTTGGCTCCCCAGTTCAATGACAGAAATAGAAACTAAGCAAACAGTTTTATTTTTCGCAGTAAGTTGGGACAAAAAGATATTTTATTAATAAAAAGCCTTTATTGCTTGTGGCTTTATCATGTCATGTCTGGTTAGGACACAGTGTTAGAGTGATGGTTGTGATGTTATGAGTAGTATAATTTTATGTCTCTCACTCTCTTTCCATGCGTCTATTCCTGTTTCTGTATTTCTCTTAATCACTTTCTCTCTCTCATGCTCCAAGCTTCTATTGGATTGAAATCCAATTCATTCTTTTTGCTCATTGAAAAACACTTACGTAGACGATTCTGTATCACATTCCATTGCCACATCTTGCACAGCAATTTTGAAATGTCTGCTAGTAAAAATGTAGAAATAGAGTCGGAGTGTATGGAAGAGCGAGAGAGAGTTTGCTTATAAAGTTACTAAAGTTAGCTGTTTGTGAACAGTGATACCTGCGTGATCCTGTGGCTGGACTTTTCAGTATTGTCCAGTTTCCTTATTAAGAGCTGATCTGGAGAAATATTGAGTATCGTATGTCATGGTGGATACAGTGAAAGGATGTTTGTGTAGTCAGTATTGATTGTACGAATGCATTCAGCAGCATGTAGAGAACACTGATGGCTCAGAGACCATATTAACTCTGAGTACTGACTTATGGCAGACTGGAGAGAGCCTGTTGCCACGGAGACCACTCTCTCTGTCTCTCTATACTGCTCTTTTTTAGATTGTAATGGCTTTAGTCTCTCTCTCTCTTTCTGTGACTCTCTCACATTGTTTCACTTTTCATAAAAACTAAAATAACCTCTCTGTGTATTAAGTGACTCCAAATTCAGTCTTGAGAAATTAAATACTGCATTTTCTAACCAGTTAGTTATGAGCAACAAGTCATTTTTATGGCTTAATTGAAAAGAAATACTGTATGAAACTGCAACATTATAGCCTATAAAAACATAGCATATTATAGTATAGGGATGGCAGACTCATTTTAGGTCAAGAGCTGTACTGGGGGAAAAATCACCTTTTTAAATATTAAATCATGTGCCCATGCTGAACATGCAGACAAAATACCTTTTTTTAAATTTATTTTGGAGATTATACAGCCTATTTAGTACATGGTGTTACTTTTGAAAATTTCCTCTGTGTATTTTGTTTTATCACTAGTTTACACCAGTACCAGAACATATGTTAAATTTACTGTTCATGCCAATGCTAACATATTGACACTAGCATCATGCTATTGCAACTCATCAGCGTCTGGGTTTAATTTAATTAACACAAACTGAGGGAAAGAAAGGCACAGAAGAGAGAGACTCTTCCCTAGAGGTCTGTCCTCTAGCTGTCTGTTCTATTTGTACTGAACTCTCTGTCTTAAGCAGATTTGGGCTCTTTTATTTACTGTTTTTCCTCCCCACACACACTTGCAGAAATTGGCTGGGGCCACGGATCAGAATCCAATTTTTCTGTACACATGCAAATCAGTGGCTGGCAGTGGCTAACTCAACACGACCAGGGGTCCTGAGAACATCTTGTAAATTAGTAGTTAAGTAGCTGCTTTCTTTCAATTGACAGTACAAGTCAATGATCATCATGCACTCTTTGGGCATGTAATTTTGTGTGTTTGCATCCTTTAGTGCTAGCCTGCAATGTACTGCTGGAGTCTACTGGCACAGTTTACATCAGCAGCCTTGTACGCTGTTGGAGGACCATACACACACACTGACACACACACACACACACATGTTGTGTTTTCATTTTTTATGGGGACATTCCATTTTTATACTGTACAAACTGTATATTCTGTCCCCCTACACTACCCCTAGCCCTAAACCTACCCATCACAGAAAATGTTCTGCTATTTTAGATTTTCAAAAAAGATAATTCTGTATGACCAATAAGCTTGTTTCCTCACTCATGGGGACCAAAAAAATGTCCCCACAAAATCAAAATTTACTAGTATTACTATACTTGTGGGGACATTTGAATACCCGCCCACACACACACACAGGTTTGTTTTGCTATCAAAGTGATGACATTCCATAGGTGTAATGGTTTTTATACTGTACATTCTGTCTCCCTACACTACCCCTACCCCTAAACCTACTCATCACAGAAAACATTCTGCATTTTTACATTTTTAATAAAACATTGTTTAGTATGTTTTTAAAGCTATTTGAAATATGAGGACTCATCAAATATGATGTCCTCATATTTCATGTTTACGTCGTAATACCATTGTGGTTCAATCTGTCAGATTTTTGTGTAATCATTCTTCATTCTTATGAGTCATTTATTTTCAAATGAGCAAGTAAATCAGTTTCACAAAGGGTAGTTTCCAGTATTGTACAGCAGCACACAAGCAGCTGCGTTTCAGGCAGAATATTTTTGGGCATAAACTATTTTTATAATTACAAGATGAACAGCTATTCATGCTAATTGGATATCTTATCGTCAGCTATTAGTAGATTTAAGGTCAGTGACATCACTGCTGTCACTTCAGAATTTTATAACATCATTTAAATTTACCTAGAAAGTTTCAAGGCAGTTTTCCAGGTATTTCTCTAGAACACCCTAGTTGATACTGTATTGATTTATTTGGCAAACGTGCACTGATGTCTGTGTTTGCGCTCTGGATTTCACAATTGTTTCCGTTTACTGCACGTTTTGTAGCGGTGGGCTGGAGTGTGAGTATTCAGATGGTAATGTTAGAGATTTTATGAACAAGCAGCAACATGTAGACAGTATTTAAAAATAAATAAATAAAAGTCACTGATTTTGTGCAGCAGCAGTATGCTATGCTTACAAATTCAGATCGTAATGTGGGTGAATATATTTCACACACGGATAGCAAATATTATACTGCAACACTGCAAATTGTATTAACAGCACAAATTCAGTATTGCATGTAGTAAATATCATTAATAGTAGCAGTGGCAGAAGTGGCAATATATGTACAGTGAAAAACGTTGTGATGGTGAACTGTTAAATGGTGTCTGAACTGAGTGCATGCTGTGACAGCTAGAGGTTGTTCACACTGGACTGGACACAACAAGCGATCATGCAAATACATTTGTCTTTTTTTATCAAGTAGCACGAGTGTTTGAAGAAAAGGTAGATTGTGATGTATGAGATTATTATCAGCAGTGTGCATGCATAGCCCTTCTTTATGGTTAAGTAGCGAATATTATTTGGTCAAATAATTAGTAGTTAAATTCTCTGGGCTTTGCTAACCCAGACACATTCTTAGCCAAGTCACTAGTTTTAAGCTCTCACAAACACACAAAATCTGGCGACCAGGTACACACAGCAATAGTCCACTAGCATTAAGTCATTCAGCAAACCAGGCCCAGGCACACATAAATAGCAAACATGCAGTTCCCTTGGCTCTCTGGAGCAGCAGCTGCACATATGTCTCTGCGATAGATCTGCATGTTTTGGGGGCCTTATTCATTTAATCTTTTCTTCTCTATTGTCATCTATTGTTCCAGCTTTGTTGGGGGATTATTGGTATATGCTATTTGTGCAGCAGCACTATGTCTGTATGGCGTATCGGCATATATATTGGCAGTAGCAATTCCTGTACTTGTTCTGCACCAGCAGCAATAATCTACAGCAGCAGCAATTTAGCAGCAGCATAGCAGATCTATTCCACCTAGACCAAATATATTAACATTGTCATATCTATTACCATGCTAAAAATCTTCAGAGAGTTGTCATGATTGAATTACGTAGTTCAGTCATGAAACTCTAGATGGTGCAGGCTGATGGGTCCTTAATGCAAGCCTCTAAAACTCTTCACCTTCCCCAGCTCCACCTGTTTAGATCTGCTATGGGTAATTGTTATGTTATTTGTGCAGCAGCACTGTCTTACTTATGTCTTATATATATATATATATATATATATGTATACCCTTTTCAAAATGTAACAGCAGTCGTGTCATATTTACATGTTGAACTCTTTCTTGTATCTTGTATGAATAATTGTTTTATTTTTCTTGCAACAATTTACACTAAAACCATTTTTAGTTATTCTTTTTTTCATTGCAAGCATTAATATTTCCTTCAGAAAAGGAAAAGGTAATTTCTATTCATATTCTTTATGTAGCATGTCCCATTTATATTGTTAGTCAAGGTAAATGTTTTTTTTTTAACCTCTCTCTGACCCTTTGATTGAATTGGCTGATTTGCTAATGTACTAGTAAGACTAAAGCAAAGTGATTACTTGAGTTTTAATAGTATTATTCAATTTTATGGTTTGCATAATTAATGGACAGTGAAAAGTTTTTAAATTCTTGAAAATACCAGAATGCCTTTTTTACCACCGTGGTTGTGGCAGGAAATGCATTTCTGCTCTGACTGCTAAGTGGCGCTATAACCATGGTGCTGTTTAACTTTGCACAGTGAGAACAGCAACAGTGTGATATTGTGTTAATAAATACACTAACAACCAAACATCAATAATGGAAAGATGTCTTAAGTATGTACTATTCCTTAACCTTCCTCCTCAACTCCGTTTGAATACATGATTCTGGCCACCATTATCGCCAACTGCATCGTCCTGGCCTTGGAGCAGCACCTGCCTGGAGAGGACAAGACGCCCATGTCAAAGAGACTTGTGAGGACACGCCTACTCACTTAAAAATACTGCTGTGATGATTTTCTGTTTTCATTTGAAAGAATTTAATATAGATGAATCATTTTGGCCAAGTTATCTATTTCTATCAATTTGTGTAACAAGAAAACCAACTATTGTGGTTCAGTCTGCGTGTCTGGAGACCACAGTTGTAGCACAACCCTTCTCTCTAGTGCTTTCATATTCTTTCCTTCCTCATATTCTTTGTTCTTGACAACTTTGTTCAGACTGTAGTTTCCCCCATTGAATCGCACACCATAAGCTAATTATTCCAATTCAAAAAGTATTTCCCTGCTGTTTTACTTCAGTGAGTGCATAGTGCTTGTTAAACAGAGGCAAGTAGTGACACTCTCGCCACACTGAATAAAACCTAAATTAAAACCAGGATCTTAATAATTGCTGTTCTTGGAGATTAGTTGAATAGAACATTCTGGCTGTGTGTCAAAATCTAATATGCACCCTACCTAGATGGCATTTTTAGGGTGAGTTTGAGTTGTAGGTTTTTTATGTTTCTGTAGGCAGTTTCTGTTGTCTCACATCCAATCTGTATTCTTTTCTCAGGAAAAAACAGAGCCCTATTTCATAGGAATGTTTTGCTTTGAAGCTGGAATAAAAGTCATTGCTTTGGGATTTGCATTCCACAAGGGCTCGTACCTGAGGAACGGCTGGAATGTGATGGACTTCATTGTCGTCCTGAGTGGGTGAGTAACAGGTGCTACCATCTTCTGAATGATGCTGAGTTTGCTGATTTAAACCTTTCAAAGTTAGGGTCAAGCATCATCATTTGTTTCGAATTTTGTTGCATGGTTTTAGTTAGTCAGCTGCACCTTTTGATATGTTCCCTTTATTCTTCACTGTAGATTTTTTGTGTGTACTTGCGGGCCACTTTCTGAATTGGGAAGGTATTAGGCAACACAATGTTGTGGATTTGCTGAAATTCTGTGGACTTTCACCTCATTTTACCTCATTAAACTCTGCTTGATTGAATCATATGGGGAGAGTGTTGACTTTCAGACCAGGCTGAGTAGAGAAATGAACAGCACCTTGAAAACACTTCATCGACAAGAACAGATATTGCGCTTGTGCTGTCAAAACGGCAGTGTCAAGAAGTGCTCTCCTCATGGGAAAGGCTTTCAATTGAAGTGTAAACCACAATTTAGAAGCCTGGATGAAGGGCAGAGGCCATTTTGCTTTATACCGTAATATTTTTCATCTGTTTTTCAGAGAAGGGAGCAATCTAAAAGAGAAAGGAGGGAAAGAAAAAGACAGACACACACATACACAGTGCAACGTAACGATACATATGAAATATTAATCACTGTCATAGTGTTAAAGTACAAAGGGAGATGGGCTTCTTAGAGAATTTTACATGATTCCAGCTCGCTTTCATTATTGATAAGCCATGGGTCTTTGTCTGGTTTAAGATAGGAAGAAAATGTGAGAAAGCATTTAACCTCCCAACCTCTATTTCTCATTAGCTCGTCAGATGTATACTGACGCCTGACAAGCACACAGCAATAACAACACAGACAAACACCCTTGAACATACACCTCTGTGCCTGTTAGTCATGACAAAGTTGGTTATACACATCGTAATCATCAGAATCAAGAAGTAATCATTTTAGAGACAGCACTGGAGCGGCGTTGAGGTCTCGTAATCATAAGGTTTAATTTGATGACAGAGTCTAAAGACCCTTTAACATGATTCACATCAAGGCATTTCTCAGCAAAAATACAATACATCACTTTGACCTCAACATGAAAAGTGCTTCAGCAGTGTTTCCTAAACAATTCTGGTTTTGCCCCCCAGCTCCAAATTGGTCACACTGTACCTACACTACTGTTAAAATGTTTAGGGTTGGTAAGATTTTTTGGTTACACTTTTATGGTGTCCTTGTTACAGTGTTATTATTTATTGAAGTATTGAGTGATATTAATTTACATCATGCACGTACTATAGGGTTAGGAGTAGGGTTTGGTTAAGTTGCATTTAATTGTGCGTAATGTACCGTTATTACCACAGTAAGTACATGTGCCATATATAACAGGAGACTATAAACTTTTTGTTAGCAGCTAGTGCAGACAATGCAATAGAAAGATGTTTTGTCTATTATTGTCTTGTGTTAATTTTCCTCATCACATCACATCCAGCTTGCAAGCTGCAATGCAATTTTTTGCCATACTGATTAAGTTGTGCAACTGCTTAGTAGTAGCCTAGGAAACCCTGCTTTACAGATAGATATTTACAGATGCAGAATGATGAGGTCGAAGTTGAAATTGTGTAAATGTTCAATGTCATCGTACTACACTTGTGTTTGTGACCTTTGTTTATGAATGCCTGTTGTAGCTGGATGATTCCTAGAGTTCAAACCATAATTTTTCTGTTGGAACAAGTATGAAAACTCAGTAGTATTTTGCTAATGTTTATAGAGGGCTTTAGGCAGTCAGTTTCACAAGTTTTCTCTGTTCCTTTCACTTGCACTTATCCTGGGTTCCTCCATCTAGATGAAATGATGAGGCAGTATTTCATCAAAGCCTTGCACTCTCATTAGGAGTTGAGTGAAGATTATAAGATCTGGTGGTATCAGATGAGTCATCTTCGCTCATTAGATTTTAATGAAGTCAGTTGCACAGAGAACAAGAAGAAAGAATGGAAAATGAATGATAGAGAAAGGGAACAGGAAGAGGATAGAAAGCTCATCAAACATGTGACATCATTGCCAGTAAATGACTAGAAGTGCACAATTCCTTTGTCTTACTAAATGGGACTTTATAGCAATGTTCACACTGTCAGTTTTTGAGATTAACCAACTGCATTGACTTAAAGGTTTGTCTCGAAATGTCCCGTTCACACAGCAACTTATCGTAAAATCTTGAATACTGTCTGTGTGAACATGCAGTGGGAGTCAAGCCTGTATTCTCTTACCAGTAACCACAGCGCTGGTTTTCCGAGAATGAGGTTGTGAGTCCTGAAAGGATCACACGTTGTCACTCCTGTACACACCTGAACTGTGTGTGATCGTTACCGTATTAAGGACTTAAATACAGGACTGATAACCATATTCTGCTGCTGTGTCAACATGACCTATTTATCCAATAAAGGGACTGTATTTTAGAATCGTATCCTATTGTCTTAGTAACCATAGTTATTTGATTTTAAGAAAAAGATTTTTTTTTTAAATCATAAGTTAAGAATTAAGGTACGAAGTTTTTGTAACAGCTCCAGGAGATTTGTTCATTAACTTAAGATGAAAAGGAAAGCATTTCAGTTTGATGGAAGATTACAAAGGCAAACTTTATTTTTCTTTGATAACATGCACTAATGAATCATGCGCCATAAGAACAGGAATGTGTCTCAAAGTAAATAGGTTTGCATATTGCTTGGTTCATCCAAACATTTTGTTGACACGAAATTCAAGTGTTCATGTGTCATTTCCAGTGTCACTGCATTCACAGTTATCAGTGCACGTGGGTGTGTTTTTGTGCTAGTTATCATTCCTCTGCTCTTGACTGTGTCTTAGCAGTGTTGTGCACAGGAAGTACAGATTAGCGCAGTATGGTGGCATGGTGCAGAAGTCTGATTGTATAGTCACTGTGAGTAGGTGGATAAATGGGTTGCCAGTCCTTCCTTAAAGCCTATTATCGGCTGGCTTAGGACTCCAGTCATTTAAATGCAAATGGTGTCTTTGCAATCTTGGGCCTCTTTGCAAGTCAACATCCAGCACCCAGAATCTTGGGGAATGAGAGGACCTCATCCCTAATGACGTTAATAAGCACTGGTGTCTACAAGTCACCCGCCCCCTCTTTAAGCTGTGGGCATGTGGCATGGTGTACTCCCCTCACACTCTGTTTGCGGCTCTGCCAAACACATAGAGCTCTCTCAGAGACCTTGATAAGCATCCTTCAGATCCACCAACATCAGTCTGCACTGCCAATTTTAAGAAAACATGCATGCGCGACAGTAAACATGATTTCTTTGGATGATGAAAATAGTAGAATTCTGCTGATGTACTACTTAGAAATTACAGCAAACATCAGTATAGAAAACAGTCTCTTTTTTACATTAAAGGCCCAGTAGTTAAGATTTTTGGATTAAAATATCCAAAAACCACTAGAACAATGTTATATATTTTGTTGACTTGTGTGCTTGCATTATCCCAAATGCTTCCAAGAATGTTTAAAGCCAGAGAAGTAAACAATTTGAACCAGGACACGGACCATGTCCGTGCTTCGCCTATCAATGACATCATTGCCGTGTTACCCTCGATTTCCGTTTTTATTTTGTTGAAACCATGGAAACACCAAATACGCTTTAATATATTATGTGTTATATTGACAGGTGAGCAAACTGTTTGGACACATTCATCAACAGAAAACAAATAATGTTATATAGTTCAACACAGTATCATGTTATATAGATCAACACAGCAAGTCTTATTGTTTAAATCTCATTTTCTTGATTTACTGCAAGTTACCTTGACTAATATCGATCTAGCTTGCTGCAGTGCGCAACAAGTGTCTCATAGTAGCCACAGAGCGAACGCACAGAGTAGCATCATAACAACTTTCAACACCCAAATGTATCTAATGATAAAACAGCGCTGTGCTACTCTACATACACATGACTGGAAGAAGTGAAAGCAGTTGTCTGTGGCTTAATAAAAGCTCCACTGTTCTCAAGCCATGTGTTGCTCTTGTCTCTCATTAGCAGTTGCTCCAGCGGCCTCATCTCCAACGGCTTTCGGCCACACCCTGCTTCATACTACAGTAATGTTAATAAATCTTTAATACATTAGCTCATCCATTAACATGATTTCTGCCCGAGTCCCATTTCATTCTTTCCTTCAGCTGTAGACGTGAAGACAACACCTCCCAGGATTCCCTGAAATCAAGGTGTCATCAAGCTACGGCTTTGTTTTGAATAATCGACCTCTAGCGAAATTTACATATTGTGCCTTTAAAACATATTTAACCCTTACAGACCCAAGTATTGATATTGGCTGCATCTACCTTTTAAACATATTTTTACAGATTGCGACTTTTATACTTATTTTGTTCCCAAGTGATTTTTTAAAGAAAAATTGACAAAAATTGACCTCTTTAAACGTCTTTCCAGTAAGCTAGAAGATTGAAACTTGCACTAAGTACTGCAAGTTTATGTTAGAACAAATAAACTGGAGAATTTTACGCAGCCAAAATGATGATTGTCAGTAACGATGTTCAGCCTTACATTCAAACCACTGATGGAAACACTCTGGAAGAAATTACAACTTTTAGAATGCAACTGGACGTTTCTGAATAGAAAGTGGATAAATAGCATGTGCCGTTATGTTAATCTTTTGTGCAAATCCAGCGTTGAATTGGTCGTTGTTTGTTATTCAGTTTGAGGTAAAATAACAACTTGGTAACAACACTCTACTACAACAACTCATCCTCTTCTCTAAAGCAGCCCAACATGGCCTCACCCCCTTTCTTACATCTTCCCAGGGGCAGCGTTTATGTACATTTTTGGGTGTATGATGTCACCAACCCGGGAAGAAGCTTGTTGTACCCCCGATTTCTGTAAAAGAAAATATCTTCCTTTGCATTGAACTTTGACTGTCGTAACTTTGCAGATTTTGTTTATGATCAAACAGCAACATTACACAATAGCTAGAGTTAAAAAAGTGAAATCATAATCAAGGACCCTTTTAATCCACAGGGTCAAAGTTTGGCTGGTGAGCATAGCCCGATTAACCTGCTGGCTGGACACCAAGTATATCATCTGGTTCTAAAAAAAAAAACATCTTTCTCTATTGCCTGCTTTTCAAAATTCACATTGCATTTTGAATTGCAGAATTTGCAAAATGTTATAAATAAGTGTAGATTGTTCTGTTGTTTAAAAAATTTTTTGTAATGCATTTTAAAAGCTACATCATATATTTGCATGTTTCCCAGAATGCAAAATAATAAACAATTTACACAATTTTAAATATTAAGAATCAAACATATCTAAAATTTTGAACTGATTCATTTGTGTAAATTCAGTGGAACAGATTATTCAGGGAACTACTAAATAAAAAACAGAATGTAGTTTTTTTATAATCCAACTTTTGGCTATCATTGCATGCTTTTCTGGATTCCATCAACATTTCTGCCATCATTGTTCCATTGACCCCATGTTTAACATGCACATCTATCCGTTATAAGTAACAGTAATCAGTTTCGGAAAAACACACCAATAAAGCTCCAATTAAAGCTAGGTTATCATGGCTGGTGACAGGTAGCAAATATAAACACACCCTAATGAGATTGTGTGCCTGGCCTGCTTCACATAAACCCAGCGGTAGCCTAATTATCATAAACAGCTGTTGATTAATTGATTGATCAGTTTAAATCTGCGCTCCCCGTCTCCCCGCGGTTGTTTGCTCTAAAGAAACCGTGGAGTGAGCCGTAAATAATTCCTTCTCTTGGTGAACAGGCAGAAGCATATAGGCTCCTGACAGGAGTTATAAGTTCGTCTGCCTGGAGCCTGTCGCACAGCGGAGGTGTCCGTGCACTGACAGGACAGACAGCTGTCATCCGTGCATGGCCCTCATTTTTCTAGCGGGGCTTTACACCCACGCTATTTTTAAGAAGTGCTAGGCTCCAAGGGACAATGCTGTAATAGAGAGAGCTGGGTGACGAGAGAGCAGGAAAAAAGAGCTTGCCTTCGTTTTACCACATCTCACCTGTCACAGGCTTGCTAGAGGATACCCAGCTGATATATTCATAATGAGGAGCATACAGAAGACAACATCAGCTTGACTAGTAGATAACACTAGTTTGTACATGGGGAGAAATATAGGCTGCATCCCTTTTCCCATATTTCTATGGCACACTAAAATTATGTACTTCACTGGTGATAGGAGCGTACCTGCTTATGTATGAGAACATGCATGTATGCTGGTGTTTATGCACATGAGCTTGTGTGCTTCATATGCACACATTGTGTGTGTTAATTATAGCGCCTGTCTGCTAGCTGCTCCTTTACTGAGCCACGTGACTAGCACAATACAGCTTCTTTTGGATAATGCGTTCACACACTCTATCATTACCTCAGCTGCTGATGTAAGAACAGCAGGCTTGAGTCTTGACTATGTGATGCAGATGCTCAGTGAGCAGGAACAGTGTGAAACTCGATGTCACCATGAACTTATGCTTGTAGAGAGAGCTGTCGAGAAGCTGTTGTTATTATAAAAATCATTTCTAATTTCCGTGTTATTGAAATCTTTTGTTGCATTGTTGCAATTTTGCAGTCATATGTTAATGTGCCCATTTCTAACACAAATTTGACAATTTATGACCCATTTTTTGCACTTACTTTCTATCCTCTGGGTGTAGAGCATTGAGTGAACATTAGAGTGTCTGCATGATGCAACACACTTTATTAAGTTAAAAAGAGCAAGAAAAGTCTGATTTGCCATGAAATTGAAATATGTGGAAATGCATTGCGTTTGTATATCTGTAAAAGTCTAAATTTACTGATTGGTCACTCTCTGACTGCAATCTATCATACAGCAGCCTTTCAATAATGAAGCTCTTTGCCTGATATACTGCATTACTGTAAAATGTGCATTACAACATCTAGCTTCATAAAATCCTCACCACTAACTGTTTTTTCTCTGCAATTTGGCCGCAACTGGTGTATATATGGTTGATCTTTAAGGACTGCAGGCATCCAGCTGTCATTCAAATGCTCTGGACCAATCAGCTGTCAGTTTGATTGATATATGTGGACAAGGTGGGGGATCTGTGCAAAAGATCTCACCCCCTGCAGCTTTCTTTTGATGTATTGGTAATGTTCCATATGGCGCTCCAGGATTCTATATGCTGATATACTCTACCTCGTCGGATCAGAATTATTTCTGTACAATTAAAGGGGTCATAAAAACACTGTGTTATGTATTATAAAGGAAGAACAATATTGTTTCTAAAATGTAAGTCTCGTAATATTTACTTTTTTTTAATTGAATTGTTGTATAAAATCAATATTTTCAATCTTGCTGATATTTGGGGAAAACAGCACTCCCGCTTGTGCGATTTTGCTTAAATAAATCGTGTTATAAATATTAAAAAACACATATAGGGCAACTCATATAGGGGCATTTTTTGCTTTCATATCTCAAATTTTGGGAGCATTTTTAATGCTCTGTTAATTTCTGACCCTGCTTTTTCTTGTCCAAATTTAATTTTTACAGGCTGCAAACAAACAACCACAGCTCATGTTAACCTGTTTCTATCATGATCACCTGCTGGAGTGCCCATAATAGCCACCAGAGGGCACCCCGGACTTCTGCCTCTCTATCACGGACTCCATTCCCCATAATCCACTGCCCGGACTTATCAGACATGATTACATTCAGCTGTTGTTCATTACCTTGTTAGTTTCTGACTATATAAACCTGGTTCTTTCTGTTACTCATAGTCAGGTCTTGCATGTCTGCATTTCTCAGCCTTTGTATTGGGTTTCTCCTGAGTCTTTGGTTTTCCCGAGATTTTGGTTTTCTCTGCTTTTGCCTGTACCCTGCACTTTATCTTTGTTTGGATTGTGGATTATCCTCTGATTATTAAGTACTGCTTATGAATCCTCAGTCCTCAAGTCTCGGAGCAGTTCATTACAGTTTCACCTTGTAAACATAAATATACAAAAACAGTGTTCAATCTCTGAAGTGTAGTTGATTGAAGGTATTAAAAGCAGTGTAGATGCATTTTGGGAATTTGCATTGTGTTATACAACTATTCATGTGCTTCGATCAGGTCGCTCACACTGGTGTGCCCAAATATTTTTTCACTGCCACACACAGTAATTTTCAGTCATGAATGCAGCTTAAATGGACGTACTCTACAGCCCTGAATTACATTGTGACACAAAACAGTCTGCACTGTTGTGTGTCGCTCAAGTTTTTAGAAGGATTTGCTAATTTGAGCAAGGCACTGTAATCTGTATATAATATAAATATTTATATAGCGTAGATAAATGCCTGGTTTAGGTAGCGATGAGCTGTGAAAACAAGTCGGAGATTTGTTTTTGGCAACCTTCATATACCGGTTTTGTTAAGTGGGCTAAATAGGGCTAGCTTGTGTAATACAATGGAATGGATTGAGATCCGCAGTATTTTTCCAACAAAAATGTACTTGCAAAGTTAGTACTGCACCTGTTTTATTGAAGAATTAACAAATCCCTCATTAAGCCTTTTTATTAATTTATGGGAAAGTGATGTTAGACACTTTTTATTTCATTAAAAAAAAAAGAATGAATGGTTTTGAATTGATTTTCACACTCTTGTATTTTCAAAGTGAACTTCACAGTTTGACATCTCTTCTTTAGCAGTTTGCTGAGTGATGATCACATGGTCAAGTGTTTGGAAAACGCACTGGTGGAGTGTGTGCTTCAGAGAGATGCAGTTGAAGTTGGTCAGTGATATTTTAACTAGGCTTGTGTCAGCGCTGGAAAAGAGCGTAGGCTGCTATAACAGCTGTATTACTACAACTCCAGGATGAAATAGATTTGTATGTATTTTTAATAGATTATTGCAGTTATTATTTAAATAATTTAAAAAATATTTCTTATTAAAAATATGTTGCAGAGTTTGCCATCATAGTGGTTCACGTATGCAAATTTGGCGTAGACAGCATATGACAGTAATCATATAATATGAAGTGAAGAAATAATTTTAAAGACACAGTAATACATTCTGTACTATAGTTTAGTAAGCTGTCAGCTCCACCCTCTCTTTTTCTTTCTTCCTTTCTCTTTTTCTTATGCTCACTGTCCTACAATTTAGCAATAAAACAGGAAAGAGCATGTCATAACAGTAAGTCTCAGTAAGAGATAAGTATGAATTGGGTGAATTTGCCCTTTGGGAGTGTTGAAAGTGCTGTTTCCAGTAATTTAAACCTTTATTGAGACCAGTTGGTGGTCTCTGACTTAACCAGAACCTCCTGTTTTATTCTTGCTGCAATGACTCCTATCTGTCCAACATAGATCGTAAAAAGATAACATGATCTGTGGCCACAAGCTGAACTGATTGTCTTTGGAGACTTCTTAACAGACTGAGATCAATCTTGTGTAGCACAGCAGTGGGAAGTCTGAGTCATTTCTAGTGAATTGGTTCATTTGGACAGTTACTGACAATGAATCAGTTCAAAAAACAAAGTAATCACTCAGACATGTTTCGTAAAGTCCATGTGTGACATTTTTTTTTTTTTGTAGGACAGTACATTTTTAGATTTTAGATAATGCCACTATGTTTTTTTTATTAAGCCATGTATTTGTTTGTAAAACTACTGAGCTCTGTGAATTGATTCTAAAGGATCTTGTTCATATGATGACAACCTTTGGTGGTTCCTTTGTTTGATAACTAACAGACTGACGTTGTGTCTTTTTCCAATTCCTTTTTCTTTCAAGGAAGTCCAAAACTGGATAAGTTACATATATAGAGCTAAATTAAGAAATTACTGTAACAAATAAAATACATGTAAAAACTTTCTTTTCATCAGGCTAATCTCTGCTCTCTATTTTAAGTCATTTGGCTAAACAAGTTTCTTCAGGACGACGACCTGTTCTGGGGCCTGTAATTTCTCCTTCACTGGCTTGGCACACTGACAGGAAGGGTAATAGCTGGCTGGGACACTCTGTGTCTGTCTTATTTTTTTCTCTTTCTGTCTGGAAAAGTGAGCATTTGTGGAACAGTAATGTGGTCAACAAACCTGGAACTACTACTTCATAGACGTGCAATTATGTAATCAAATCAATGTAATCAAAACACCTGGCATATGCCAACCAATCACAATTTGACATTTCTGTAGTAAAAATGCATTTAAGAAACCATTAATAATACAGAACGATTCTAATAATAGTAAATAATTATGTTCACACAAACGTTTTAAATTATATTCACTATAATCAACAAGAAAGACCACCAGGGCCAGTGCTGATTGGGCTTAGGGTTGCTATGGTGACAGTAGGGGGTGTGTCATGTAGCCAGATGGAGGGAGAATTTCCCCTGCTGCTGTGTGAAGCTCCAGTGATGGTGGAGGAAACATTTGAACCTCAGATGATGAGCTAACTGATACGCATTAAAGTCAGCTATGGTAGCTATGTAATGGGCGTTATGGGTGTATTCATAATCCAAAGGAACGGGGGTTGTTCTCACTGTAAATACCAATGTCTGACATAATATCCAACATTCCAATATCTTGGAATAATTTTTTGTTTCCCTCTGAGGGAAGTATTTGAAGTCTATGAGGAATTTGAAGTTTTATAGTCATATCTTTGTTGTAATGGCAAATCTCTAACCTTGAGTTTATCTTTTTTAATTGTTGTGTTTTCATAAAAAAATACAAATATTTATTTTTATATTTATTTGTGTTACAATGCAGGTATTCTGAGCTTCATTGACGAATCTCATTTCTTTATTATTCGGTGGGAAAATAATGTTAAAGGCTTCTTAAACTTTAAAGGCTTCCTAAGGCTTTCCTGCTCTTTTTTGCATTTTTGCTTTGAAAAATTTAGCTTTCTGTGAGCCAGCCCAAACTACATTTGAGTATCATAGGGTAAGATTTTTGTGCTGCTGCCATGTAGTGAAATTTGCAGTGTTTTAAACATTTATTTAATCATGAGTTCTGAGCGTTCTCATATAACTCTGTCCTTATTCATTTGTATGTTCTTCTGGAAGTGTTGTTTTGGTGTTTAATATTAGGATTTTGTTTAAAATCCTCCACCATGCCACCACCCCGCAATATCAAGCCCTGTCCCCCAGCACACCCCTGATAAAATATGTTCCTGCAACTATGCCTAAGGCCAGCTCCACGCCAGGGGGTGCTGCAGCACCCTCAGCACCCCTACTTCCCATAGTACTGATTGCAACAGGACCTGATCTGATCCACCCTCACATTGGTGTTGGTAAAAAGTGAAGGTGTGAAAAATCCCTTTGAAATTCAGTGTAAGGACACAATGCTAAAAAAAATACTTAGTGTTACAAAAACTGTTATATTCACACATTGTTCGATGGATCCTAGACATCCTAGTTGCTTTGCACCTTTATATTTAACTATTCTTGTAATGAATGAATATTTACTCCTGGCACATGAATGATAGGGAAGGTAAATTTTTCCATCTGAGCGTCTTTCTATGCCAAACAGTACTTCATCTAGGGCAGGGTATTGGCAACTATCTTACAATACAATATAAATCTGTTACGGTCTATATTGGAGTCTGCATGTAAATTTCGTTTTCTTTTTGAAAAATTTAGGCCACTGCATTTTTATACAAACAATTTTTAGGAAATTGCACACATAACACACATAACTGTGTTATGCTACTATGTGAACGTAACCTATTACTGATCGTTTTACAAGGCAAAATAAATCAAGCAGTTAAGGTCAAAGGTTAAAACACTCTGATTGGGTGTCATTAGCACTCATTTGTAATTTATTACGGTTTCAGATGTCTGCCCTCTGCCTCTTTCCGTCTTTTACTTTCTCTGTCTCTGTCTCTCTCTCTTTGTCTGTTTCTCTCTGCGTGTTTGACAATTAGTTAAGTGTTTGCTCTTTACCAATGATGAATAATTGATCTACTGGTGTCTTAATGATTCATATGCCATCTGTCACAATGTAATGGTTGCATGTGTGAGTCAGGGACCCATCAAAGAGCCATGTATCTGCAGCGGGCAGAGAGATATAATTAACCAGCACTGTCTGGGAACTGACAGAAGACTGGGAATACCACAATATCAACATTGTGAGGCATGTGGACTGCTAAAATGTGTGTGATATCACCTTAATCTTAAGAGAATTTGCTCATATTGACATTTGGTTTGCAGATCAAATTGGGTGTTATTTTAAATGGCACAGTGCTCTTACATTTTAAAATTAGGTTGGGATCTGCAAAAGATTATGTTGGCTAACGGAGATTATACCACCCACAGGCTTTGTATGCCTTTTTTGTTTTAGAATAGTCAGTGTTTGCTAAGGCAACCATCATTATTTCTGGATTTGGACAAGCACATACTGTATTTGCTATTGACAATAAATTACTAAAATTATGCAAATGTTGAGAAAAGTTGTTCTATTACTTTTCATTACTTTTCTAAGTGATTAAATTTCACCTAGTGGGTGAAGGGCCGTATTACAGAAACTTCGTGTCTTAAAGGGTTAGTTCACAAAAAAATGAAAATTCTGTCATTAATTACTCATGTCATTCCAAACCCGTTAGACCTTCGTTCATCTTAGGAACACAAATTTATTGACTGTTTCTAAATGAAATTTCTGTATTGTCTCTGTAATGTGACCCCAGATGTCATGGAGACTTACAATGCATGTCATAGGTTCCCAGGGAACACACAAACAAATCATATTTTTATTTTTTATTTATAGTCAGTTTGATTTGACAGCAAGTCAGTTTGGATCTGCAAATTGTGTAAATTTAAAGACAAGAAACTCAATTTCAAGATGTACACAGAAATTCAAGATATAGGCTTAATCTTATAAAGGTTTTATGTAACAGTATCATATGCAATGTAAAGTAGTATATATATATATATATATATTCATATAAAGTAAATGTATATAGCTTTTATTCAGCAAAGACATTAAATTGGTTAAAAAGTGACAGTAAAGACATTTATAATTTTACAAAAGGTTTGTTTCAAATAAATGCTGTTCTTTTGCAAAAAAAAAAAAAAAAAGTAAATGTATATTGGATTTTTAGATATTTTTGAATATTTTGAAGTGCCATTTATTTTTATTTGCAGAGCTTAATCCTGCGTGTTAATCATTAGTATGAACTTTGGCTATACAGCAGGCTCACTTGAATCACAGGAAGCCCATTCTGTGCTGTTTTTATGGAGATCTTGTGGTCTTTTGTTAGTGGTAACATGTCATACTGTTCACTCAGTGCCAGGGAATTGTCTTCACACCAGCTTTGTGTTCCTGACCCGCCCACACACAATATTGTTTTCCGAGAAAACAGTCAAGATCTCTCTCCTTCCTCTCAACCTCCTCTCAAAGTGAGGAATGATGCTTTCCTTGCATGAAATTTGTGTTCTCTCTTTCTATACATATGAATGCATCTTTGCATTTGGCTTAGAGAGCGTTTGTCTCTAGGCAGTAATAGTTTGTAAATGCGAACATTATAAACACAAGCTGTTATGAATTATGTAAGCATAATTGAACATGTGCTAATGTTACATAATTTGTACTGATGGATCCTTCACAATGCTTGAAGGGGACATGATCATTTTATAAACTTTTCGCAACAGATTTTTTGAGAAATCTATCATGCCACTTAAATAAATGCAACAAATATTGTTGTCAGTATCTTGGTCATCATAACATTTTCCTATCTAATTTATAATCCTTTAAAAAAAAAGTAGTATTTTTTCTGATTGCACCATTTGTGCCCTTGCGATTTAGAGACTCCCCACAGCTGTAGGAGCTTTGTTCTCTCTTTCTTTCCTTTGCAGTCTTTCAGTGAAATCTTTCATCTCCATTCCTCCTGTGCTTCTATTTTAATTCTTTCACAGGTCCTAAATAGAATCACTGACATCCTGCTACCTTGACACCCAAGATGTGACTGATATGCAGGACAATCTGGGATTAATATTCCACTGTTCAGCCCTGCTGAAAATGAAGTGAAAAAAATGGGTGGGAAATATTCTGTGGTTTATGCTATTCAGTTATTAATTTCACTATGGGTGGGCTACAAGAGTTGTGTAAAGCTATAATGAAGTTCTATTTGATCTTTGATGCATCGTTTAATACAAGTCTTTATTAATGCTCATGAGCACGTCTGCAGGAAGTTGGAAATGGGAGTGCTGGAGAATAGCATGATGTGCACTTAGATAAAGACTGCATTTTTGTATAAGATATGTGCTGTTTTGAATTCATGACTATCAATGGCTTATTTGTAACTGCAATAAATGACAGATTTAACTTTTTGCATTTCTGAATAAAGACTAAATAGGTTTTATAGAATAAATTTATACATGTCATGAATTTTTCAAATTATTTTAAAAAGGGAATAATGCACTTGGACACTCGTCATGTCATTGACCCATTTATATTTCATTTTTTTCAGTGAAGATATACAGTTTTTTTTATACATTTGATTACCTTACAATTAATGTAGTTCTTATTTCTAGTGCTTGAAGTTAGGTCTATTTCTTTGTTCTATTCTAGTATGTTGTTCTATTGCTTGTAATAAGTTTCTTTGTTCTTATTTTATCACTAACTGTTTACTTGTCTACAGTAAGGTTGATTTTTAATACACGCACACACTTAAGCTAGTATTAGTTTATATTGAAATTGGTGACAATAATTATTAAAATTTCAATGGTATAAAAAATTTTGACGATATAAAAAACGTATTTAAAGCAAAACTACGTGAATAAAATGACTTGTATCGTGATACAAAATTTTTGTCATATCGCCCACCCCATTCCATACAAAGTCACTCTCATCTGACGCTCTCACTCTCTCTTTATGTGTCTTCCTCTTTTTTTTTTTATGTGTCTTGTGTTCTTGCACATTTCTTTGGCAGTCTCTCTCATCTTGGTGGGGTGGAATGGGATGGAGTTTAATTAGCCAACAACAGGAGTGCCATTTGAACTCGGCTATGAGAGAATCCACAATTTTTAGCTTTTGTTGTGATGTTGGAAAGGACGGTTCATCCCAGGTTATACACATGGCATCCAGTGGGTAGCTTTCAGAAACCGAATGCCGACAAAAGCTTCTCTCACACATACTAATGCTCCTCTCATTTTCCTCCAGGCCGCATCTCAGATGAGTTGCTGCTTCCTGTTAGGTGGCACAGCAAATAAAGGACAACATTAGCATTTTATAATGAGCCATGCCCTTGATGGGTTCCCTCTGAGAGAAGAGAGATTCTATTCATTCTAATCAGACCAACAATAATCATATCACATTATTACAAGGTCCTTTTCTGGCCTGCATCCTAGGAAGGTGCTAGTAGGGATGCAGTGATCAATCAGGAAAATGTATCTATTGAGTTCCTCTGTGAATTCTCATCTTCTCTTTGGATTGTCACAACAAGCATGTTGTTTTAGATGCATGTATGTGTGTATGTATATATGTGTAAATATGTATTACACTTTTTATCATTTTATTTTGGTTCTTGCAATTCAATATTATTGGATTTGTATGATAGAATTACCTGTGATTATTCCTCATTTCTAAGTCGCTTTGGATAAAAGAACCTGCTAAATGATTAAATGTATAATCTGCATAAAGCAGCCAGGATCAGCAAGGAAATTCATGCTGGTCTTTTCATCCGGGTTTCTAAAGCGTGCAGGAGGTGTTGTAAAGAGTGTACAGAGATCTTTTTTTTTCTTTTTCTCAGATCACTGACTTCAGGTAACTCTTAGCTTTTTTATGCTGTTATCCTGCCCCCTCCACACTCACCCATTCAGTGCCATCACTTTTTGTGATGTACACGTACTGTATTTACTTGACTATGTAAATTAGGACATACCATAGACCAGGGGTATTCAATTAAATTTCCAAGAGCTCTGGTTTCCTTCCCAGCAAAGGTCCAGACAATACTTTTTGGAATAGTTATATATATTTCCATCTGGGCAGCAGTAATACTTCGTAAAAGAAAAAAAATATATCCCAAACAGTCAAAATAGTCAACTAAAAACAAACAAACAACGTACATAATCAAACTCTCCCATTATGATCAGAAAAAAAAACAAAGTTAACTTGCAATTTCAAAGTTTTAATGGTCTTGCCTTGCCATCTACAGACAATTTTACCAATTATAACATTGTTTATTATGAAATGCTCTTAACATGCTGATTAATAGGCCTAATGCTAAATGTAGCGGAAAAACATCTTGTCACAAACCTGGTTTGAATGGTCAGATTAAAACTATATTAGCTACATTCTCATTTATGAAGCAAAAGTATTTTTTTGGCTGCTCACCATGTTTCTGCTACTGTTGTTAAAATAACCATGTCATCTTCAGCTCTTGTAGTGCTTTACATCTTTAGAGGGGGAGAGAAGCAACACGTACAGAGTGGAAAGGGCTCGAATGAAACGTATTTGGCTCTAGATAAAAATATTAGAGGATATAGTTTGAACTGTTTTTCCAGTTATAGATAGCAAATGTCCCCAGTGATTTTTAAAAAATAAATAAATAAGTAAAGACACATCCAGAAGCAATAGAAAGAGACACATTTGAGTTTGAAACAAAATCAGGGTAAATAAATGATGACAGAATTTTCATTTGTTTTGGGTGGACTTTCCCTTTAAATCCTACTGGCTTCTTTTTATTATGACACAAATATGAAATATCAGGTTTCTTCATATAAAGTTGTGTGCTCCTATTTCTGTGTGTGTAGGGGGCTATAGACCTTATGCAGGTCTGGCCATTTTCAGTGCTGTGTTCATTGTGATCTGTCTTCCAGTTTGTATTGCTACAGCATGAATATCTTATGGATTTATGAATGAACTACGTGTTTTAAAATCTTCCAGGTCTGCCGACATTTGTAACGACGTCTGCTTCAAACACTACAATGCTCATGATAACTTGTTAATTCTACAATAAGTAAATCCACTTCACCAGCTCAACTGAAATTCAAACACAAAATTCTAAAGATGGCTGCACACTTTTTCTCTGCAGCATAAGGTCTATACATTAAACAAACAAGTGGAATGAAAAACAGAGATGACTCATTGTTCATGCCTGATGAATGTCACCTGCGCTTAGAAGGAACCTGTGAATCAGAAGTGACCCTTATTAGAAAGTGTGCTGGCTGTCATTCATTGAGAGGAATTACCTGATTAAGGACTACATGCATTTAGCATCGCTGCTCTAATTACTCCCCTTTACCAACAGTGTCACTATGAATCATTACAATGTAACTAATGGTGGAGATTGGGTAGTTTACCCAATACTGTCATTAACATGTTTGTGAAATATTTATATATCCTGCAAAATTGTTTCTTCGCCTAACCTATGTTTGTTTTTATTTTGTTAACAGGATTCTGGCCACAGCAGGAGCCCACATGAATATTTCATTAGACCTGCGAACGCTGAGGGCTGTGAGGGTATTACGACCCCTTAAACTGGTTTCTGGCATTCCTAGTATGTTTACGAATCTAAATGAAGTTCTTAATCACACTGTGTTTTATTTGAGAGGAGGAGTATTACACTGTGTCCTAATAAAACAACAAGACAAATTAGTAAAACTTTATTTTATTTTATTTTCATTGTTCCATATGTTACATGTAGTTACTTTATTGCAACTAATTGCAACTAACCCTAAAACAAACCTTAATCCTAAGCCTATAGTAAGTACATGTAGTTACTTAATATTACTCAGTACTTAAATGAATAATTACAGTGTAACAAAGACACCTTAAAATAAAGTGTAAACGACAAATCCAAGTTACATGCAACAAGGCACTTTGTTTGTTGCAAGAATGTCTGTTTATCTGGGAAGCTGCACTTAAATGTCATTGGTCCAAAAACCCACTCCACACATCTGTAACCTGTCACATTGCACCTGGTTAGGACACAGTGTTTTTCGTCTAAAGAAATGAATAGTACATTTTCCAACCTAGGCTCATTTGAAAAGCGTTCCTCTTCCTTCGTTTCTGCAAAACTCCAAAAACGTACCTGTACAGTACAGTACATACAATTCACTGCGTATTCCAGCTGAATTAAACATTAGAGGCAGCACCAACAACTTTTATTCCTTTTCACAGGGTTGAGTTCACAATTTGATTTGATTTTGATTCACAAGCTTTCAATTCAGATTCAATTTGATTTAAAATGAACAGTTTTTATACAAACAATAATTTACACACAAGGAAGTTTTTATATTAATAAACTTTATAATTTCATAATTATGTTTGTACTCCACTTCATCTTTTTTCAAAAATAAACATTTAAATGGTGGCTGTCATAACTTGACAGAATTTATGCAAACATACATTAAACATTAACTCTAGAGGAGCATTTTGCTAAATATATGCACCATATTACATTTTACTGTTCTTTAATTTTTCTTGCTGACTAACAGGTTTATAGTCACTGAATGGCTTTTTTGAGGTAAATATAACATTACATAACATATTGCTTACAAGCTGTTTTATTGGCACCTTTTGGTACATTATAAGTGCTAGCATTTGAAACTAATATCACAAGTCTAGACAAAAGAGCTCAAAGACTTGTAGAAGGAGCTAAATGGCATAGTTGCTTCAGTAAATATGTTTTTATCTTACATTTGCTTTTATTAACACTATTGATTAGGTTTAGTGTAGTTGCCGCGAAACGTGCAAGAAGAACAATATCATATTGTAGAAATGTTGCCAAAGAAATATTTTTCCAATGAGCCTGGGTTGAAATTTTCATATGTTTATGTGTGAATGATACTTACTGATATATGTATTCCTATGTTTTTTTTTTAGGTCTGCAAATAGTTCTTAAATCCATAATGAAGGCAATGGTGCCACTGCTACAGATCGGTCTGCTGCTGTTTTTTGCCATTCTCATGTTTGCCATTATTGGACTAGAATTCTACTGTGGAAAACTCCACAAGCAATGCATGCCAGGCATTAAAAGTAAGGAGGTTCACACACTGACAAACACAAGTATAAGAGCATGCACAGATTTAAAGATAAACGGAAAAATATTGTCGAAATTTGAGAAATATTATTGACAAATTGCATTTTGTTCAGCATTTTGTTCAGACTGCGGGTTTCGTTCTAAATACGTTCTTTTTTAACCCAGAATAAAGGAAAAATCCTTTCCTCTGGGTTATGAAAATCTGCTCCAGAGCAGGGTTATTGTCGCAATTTGAGCTATATTACTAAACATTTTAAAGCATCAAACCTTTTTTTGCAAAAAAGTCCTTGAATGGAAACCTGGCTAGTGCCATTAATTGGATAAATGTTGATAAAATATTGATTGCATAGCTCTAGCATTGCGCATCCTCGTATTGCCGACTGTACTATCGAGTTTATACTGAATAGACATTTTGGACTGAAGTTAAAAATGAAACGGTCTATTCTTCACTCAAATTGACGCGTTTTCTGTCAGCATTTGACCTTTTTACATAAACAGTAATGTACACAATGAGTACACAATTGGTTGTCTGTTGCTAAGCATCTAGCTGTAACATTCTAACACTGCATGGTTTTACACTGTACAAGTTTGGCACCGTAATGCGGGGTTAACACAGCAAATGCGGTGCTAACCCTGCTCCGGAGCAGAGTTTCATAACCCAGAGGACAAACCGCTTCTAAATTACACATGTGGATCTTTCCTTTATTCTGGGTTGAAAAAGAACGTATTTAGAACGAAACCCGCAGTCTGAAAAGCCTTATGCGTGTTATTAAAAAAAACAAAAAAACATTAGAATTGACAAAATAACATTTTTACCATTTGCAAGAAAAAAATCAGGGGTCCATACAGACCTGCAAGTCAGGCTACTCCCATACATGAAGTAAACTCCTCCTCTTTCTGTGGACCTCCTCCTATTAGCTGCATGATAACAAACAGTAAAGCAAACAGAGAAATGACACAGATACATTAAACAAAATTTGTCTCTCTCATTTCATGTAGAGATATCTGAACCTCCCTGTGGGTTCAAGTCATGTCCTGAAAATTTTACCTGCTATGACAAGTGGCCCGGACCCAACGATGGCATCACTCAGTTTGACAACATCTTATTTTCCATACTCACTGTCTTCCAGTGCATCACCATGGAAGGCTGGACAACCATACTCTATAATGTGAGTTTCTGTCTTAGCTGACTGATGTGTAGCAGTTCTGTTTCTGTATTACAATCCTAATGCAGGGGTGTCAAACTCATTTTAGGTTTAGGGCCGAATTGGATAAAAATATAACCATGTGCGAGCCAAATTACCTTTTTTAAACCTTTGTTGTCTGTCATTAACATTAATATTAACCATACAAACTACAAATTAATTTGCAAAAAAAACACTGTATTTTTTCTTATTTCGATTTTTATAAGCAAATTGGCTGACTCTAATACCGGTTGCTGACTTTTTTAAATCAAATTTATTTGTTGTTTATTCATTCTAAAACAGGCCAGACTGGCCTTAAATAACCAATATGTGTAACCATTTGATGTTGTTTTTGATTTGAATTAGGTTGTATAATTTCAAGATTTAAAGAAAAAACAGAATGGTCTGACTTTAGATTTGAGAAATTATGCTACATAAGACACAGACCTGCACAAAACTGATTGAAAATACAAATACACTCTCTGCCATTAAATGGCACTTATGGAACAGCAGCGATATATCGTTTCCTTGGTTACCGCTGTACACAAATTATAAATATATACTACTGTTTAGGGATAGGAAAAGAAAATATCATCAAAACTTTTCTGAAGACAGTTCTCTTCATAAATACATTCATATAAACTTAATTAAATATTTATATTTTTTCTTCCTATATTCCGTGAACAGTATTTTCTCTGCTGGCGTGTTTGCTCTCTCCTCTATGTGTCTGTCATCAGCACGTTCCGTCTCTGGTCTGTGTTAACGTCTTGTTTTCAGACTTCGTAATATCGGCCGGATTGGTTACCATCGTGGGCCGTATTTGGCCCTCGGGCTGTATGTTTGGCACCCCTGTTCTAATGTAATCTTATTGTAATGTAATGTCGAAGCATTACTTCACTGTTAAAGAAGATCTCGTTTGAAAATTAATGTACCACAATTTGTTTTTAGATGAAAGAGGGTCATTAGCGTTTGTGTTTGAAATCTTTGTAGTATTTCACATTTATGTGGTTTAATGACTCGTTTTACAGTTCATTGGTCAAGGTTTTAGTAATGGGTTGGATAAATTCAAGCCTTGTTTTTCTGAAGAAATATAAAGAAATGTTTTTGTTGGTACCGTGGCTTTGTGGTTTGCGTTTGTACTGGGAAACATTGATCTTTGGTGCTCATGCAGGCAGAATACATTTGTGTTGTGTCCTAATCCCATTCCTTCTCTTCTCCACAAAATAACAAATAAATGGCAAAAGAATAGATGGTTGATGAACTTCCTCCTCCCTGGCAGCTGTGACCTGTCGTACTTGTACACAGATCTTATGTACAGTATGCAATACTGTGTGGCTTTTCCCTGATTTCTTATCTTCTTACAAGCACAGTAACATGTCTTTTTTCATAAGCCATGTTTGGAAGAGTTTGTCAAAATGATTTTATCTCCAAATAGATCCAAGCACTAGCTGGAAAATGAGAGGTGTTAGACACAGTCCTAACACTGGAGCTTTTGGTGGTATAAGCTTAGGTGGTTGACTTTGATCAAACTAGTGTCATTTACATGCTGAGCTGGCTCTGTTCTTCACTGTCATAGTGCTGGTTTCTGAGCATGGAATTCAATTTTTTAAAAATATTTTTATGTTCTTTTTGTGAAGGAGGACTTCCTCAGACTTTAAAACAATCATGCATAGTTTGAGATAAAATTATATTTATTAAAGGGTTCATGACAGGAGTCATCAAATTTGCCTTTATCTTTTAACATACTAGAGGTCTTTGCACCATTAAAACATTCTGCAAGTTTGATAACTTAAAACATCCTCCTCATTATGCACAGAGCCTTTATATAATCAAGCTCCAAAAACTGCTTGTTTGGATATTGTGGGATTTATGACATCACACGTTCAAATACATTTGCATATTCCTGTTTCCAGAGCAAGACATTGAGTAATTTTGCATCGTCGCACCATAGGCCCCGCCCACTGGCATTCAGTTCACATAACGGTTTACATTTGCCTACACTGGAGAATTGCATTGCATCAAAATAGCCCTGTTATTCACTGGTTGTGACCCACTGCTTGATAAACACTGGTTTAATCCACTCCTGGAGTAAAAATAGATTACTAAAATTTAAACAGAACAATTTCTGCTGTGGTTCTGATAAGATAGTTTACTTGTATTTTGTTCAAGATTTGTCGTTTGACTTATAATGTTGACTTAATGTTTAATAAAATTAAACATTTTCCTGCTGTTAATTATTACTTCTTGTATACAGTAAACACAGTCAAATAATGAAAATTATTCTTTGTGAGGCCAATTACTATAAAATTAATTTTTAAAAATTATGATCCTGTACATTTGAATGTCTGGAAAATTATTTTGGAAATTCAAAAAAGTCAAATTGTCTGGGAATCCTGCTTTCAAAGTGCAGTTTCTCTTTCCACGGATCCATTCAACATTTAAAAAAGGTTTTTACATTTTATAACATAATAATACTTACCTATTTATTTAATTATTGCATTGGACAGTACAGACGTGAAAGGAAACATTGTGAAGAGATAGGATGAGAGGATGGGATTGGAAAGTACCACAAGTCGGGATCCGAAGTGCAATCGCGCCATGTGTTGATGCTATCAGCTCCTACATACAATAATGTTTTAATAATATTTCAAGCAGGTTCATCCAAGTCCACATTGTTTTTAATCAGTCATGTGGTGTCAATACATGTTGACGCGAGTCACGCTGCCACAGTTAGACTTGTTTTTCACACTCATAACTAAGCTGTTGCAGCTGCTTCAAGATGCGGGGAACACCCTCTCAGCTCAGCTGGGCAATGATGCCACCTTCCCACACAGTCATCACACCCTTTGCATGGTAGAGCAGAGCCCCACTGAACCCGTCACCATTACAATGGCGGGGTTTATGCTTTTCAGACCTTTTCAATCTAGGCAATAGAGGGATTATAATGCTGCAAATTCAAAAAAATATATTTTCTTTGTTTTGAAGCTTAAGAACTGTCCACTTTCTGTTTTGTGTTTGCACAGACCAACGATGCCTTAGGCCCTACATGGAATTGGCTCTACTTCATTCCTCTAATAATAATTGGCTCCTTCTTTGTGTTGAATCTGGTATTAGGAGTCCTGTCAGGGTGAGTACTGTTTTCCTCAATGAACTCTAAGACAAACTGACACTACATCTAACCTGATGTCTGAGCCGACCCAGGGTAATGAGTTTTATCGGAGGTTAATGTGAATTGTATTAACTTCATCTCTAGAGACAAGAGGTAAGATTAAGTTACTACACACACAGCGACCTTATCTCTTTGTCTTTCTAGACATCTCTCTTTTCTCTCTTTGTACATTGACTCTGTTCACATACACTACTGGTCAAAAGTTTGGAATCACTGTTTTTTTTTTTTTTTTAATTCTTTTGGAAAGAAGTCTCTTATGCTAACCAAGGTTGCATTTATTTGATCAAAAAAATACTGTAAAACAGCAATACTGTGAAATATTACTACAATAATTAAATTTAATTTATTCCTGTTATGCAAAACTCGATTACGTCATTCGCAGTGCTTCATGGGAATGGGCAGAATGTGCAAAAACTGTTAAATTTGTTTCCATTTTTCTAATTCTGACAAAATCAAAAGAGATGTTTCTCCATTGAGAAATGTTTAACAGTGACAATGAAATATGCTTCTGTAGAAGCCACAAATCAGTGTGACTTTTTTTTAATTATGCAAAGTGGTACACAGCCTCCCTATCTCTGCCTTTCATTCCTTCACTCTGCAGGTGAAACACTTTGATAAATTAAGCACATCCCATCGCTCTGGTTCTTCTCTGTGTGGGTAATTGTATGTTGTTGACTCCTGTAGGGAGTTTGCTAAAGAGCGTGAGCGAGTGGAGAACCGAAGAGCCTTCATGAAGCTCAGGAGACAGCAGCAGATCGAGAGGGAGCTCAACGGATATCGGGCCTGGATCGACCGTGCAGGTACTTTTACACACTGAGCTGGCAAATGCACCATGCAAAACAAATAAAGTAAATAAAATCTGTCAAAACATACTGCCACAGCATCACCTCATTCTACAACGGATGTTGAGTACCGTTCAAAAGAGACACGCAGAAAATGCATGCAAGAAAATGCATCTATTTTGCAATTATATTATCAGTTAGGGGTGGGCAATACGACAAAATTGTTATTTAACGATATGAGAATTATTTTTTTTCCATCTCATTTCTCTTATTAAAAATAAGAAAAAAGAAGCAAATTACAAACAAAAATCTCTAAAGATTTATAACGTGGTAATGTATATGATATATACTGCCCAGCCCTATTATCAGTATAACAATTAAATTCAAGTAAAAAGCTGAAAATAATTGAAAATTATATTATGTATTATGTATCTCTTTTGCTTTTAATAACATAAGTGCCACACATTTGTGTTAAACCTGATGATAATGTTCTCCAGCATTATTTGAGAATGATCCAGAGAGCATCTTGTGCTTCAACTGAAACAAGTAAATCTAACCTTTAAAAATAATTGACATGATCATTGTCAGAAATAGTGCATAATCTTATTTTTCTTATATGTCTTATATATTTCTTATTCATTAATATCTTTGTTAAACTTTTCCAAATCCTTCTGTTAATATCCAGGGTTAAATTTTGAATGACAGTTTTTCCATTTATTGTATATGCACAGTTTGTTAAGATTCAAATTCGTGTTTTTTTTTTTATTTATTTTGCAGAGGAGGTTATGCTTGCAGAGGAGAATAAGAATTCAGGACCTTCTGCTTTAGATGGTGAGATATTTGACCTCTGTTGTTTTTCTCTCTCATTTTCCCACGTAGATTGTGGGATGCAGTTTTTAATTATGTGTCAGGGTCAGGGTCATGTGATTATTTTGAACACCCTAGTGCAGTGTACACTAGTACATCCTAGTAAATAGGCATTTTTTCTGTCCGATTTCATCATTTATCAGAGTCCTGTACATGGACAGGTGAATGTTACGTGTATGTCTTCCTGGACTGTTTTATTTCTTGTTTCACTTGTGCTTGTGTTTTAATTCTGTTCCTGCCACTCGTTTGTCTCCATTATTAGTTCACTCCCTCCAGCTGTGTCCTGTTAATTACCTTGTGTTCCACCTGTATATATTCCCTGTGTTTTCCCTCAGTCCTTGTCCGTTCACCGTTATTGTAAAGACGTGTTCTGTGTTCCTTTCCTTGTATTCCATTAAAAGTCATTGTTTGAACGTTCTCCTTTGTCTCCCTGCTTCCCGGACTGCACGTTGTATAACAGTGAAACGCTAATATTTGATGTAACGGGGTGGAATAATATTTACATTGTTATTTGCGGTGTGGGTCGGGAATTAATAGGCACAAGTTGACGGCGATTTTGCTCACTTTCTGCCTAAAATCTATTCACAATTTGAATAAAAGTTTCGTTTTTCATGAGTTTCAGGAGAGACAACCGTATTTAAATATAGAGTGAATCTGTTAAAATATCCCTGATATTATATTATAGTAAAGGCTCAGATTTGGCTATATGTTCTTTTAATTTATGGAGACCTCTAAGTGTAACATGTATTCTAGTCCTGTCATCTGTCATGTGTTCCTTTGTTTTGCTTTCGTCAGTACCTGTCATGTGATCTTTGTTTTGGTTCCCCATGTGCCTCGTTATTAGTTCATTCAAGTCAGCCGTGTCTCGTTCGTAATTATGTCCGTCACCTGTTTCCTGTTGTTGATTAAAAACAAATTATATACAAGCAAGCTCCTTGTTCCTGATCCTTCCAACCATGGTGATACAGAAGAACTGACCACTCAACGTGAGAAAAATATTCCTAGATGGACTCACCCGCTCTGCGATTCCTGCTGAGCCCGGAGGCTCGACCGAACCTGGACTACTGGGTCTGGATGTGCCGGAGGGATGAACGCTCCGCCTCAGGATGGAAGCCCGGGGTAGACGACTTCGGGGCCCCGTTGGCGCGGCGAGTGGATCAGCCCATCTCAGAGCCAGGAGCGGCCCGCTGCCTCATAGATCTGTGGACCGCGGATCCTTTCCCCACCCAAATCCCTTCATCTTCACTTCTGGTCCCGTCCGGAAGCCCTCCATCTGATCCCCTGCCTGTTCTCCCGGTCCCGTCACTGGTTACGGCCAGTCCCCTGGATCCGCCGGTCCCCCTGCTGTCGGCAAGCTCCTCGGCTCTGCCCCCGCCGCTCACTCCATGCGGTTCCTCTCCAGCATCTCGGGCTTCCCATCCACCAGCCCAGCTTGAGGCGGAGTCCCCGACTCCACTTCAGGCTTCCAGGCCCGCGTCGCCACCTCGTCCCGTCAGCATGTCACCATCGCCTGGGCCCACGCCTCCTTCACCGTCTCCTCGGCCCGTCTGCCCGGAAGCTCAGCTGCCGCTTCGGACCTCCGGGACTACAGCTGCGCCTCCACCCGTCACCCCTTGGGCGTCATCGGACTCCTCCCTCCCTACGACCTCCCCGTCATCCTCGGTCGCGCCATCATCGCCATGGCCAGCCAGAGCCTCGTCACCGCCTCAGTCCCGTGAGCCTGCAGCTCGGCACCAAACTTCCGGTCCGGCGGTGTCGCCCAGGTCCGTCGGCCGGAAAGTTCCGCTGGGTCCTCCACCAACCGCCATGGTTTCGCTGTTGGCGATCGGCCCCAGGGCATCATCCCGCCCTACAACCTGGACTCCTCCCTGGCTCCTCCCACCGTCAGCGCCACCATGGGGTCGGGACCCTGCGACTCCAGAGTACTACCCTCCTCCAAAGCCTCCGCCCTTTATTTGTTTTCCTTTTTTTCTTTTCTATGGACTCCCTCACAAGGCGAGGTCGCGCCTTTCCGTTATGTAACATGTATTCTAGTCCTGTCATCTGTCATGTGTTCCTTTGTTTTGCTTTCGTCAGTACCTGTCATGTGATCTTTGTTTTGGTTCCCCATGTGCCTCGTTATTAGTTCATTCAAGTCAGCCGTGTCTCGTTCGTAATTATGTCCGTCACCTGTTTCCTGTTGTTGATTAAAAACGAAATATAAACAAGCAAGCTCCTTGTTCCTGATCCTTCCAACCACGGTGATACACTAAGCATCTGTATAGCCTATGGTGTGGTTTGTGCACATTTTTTCAAAATAGCCTATACGTGCAGATAGTTCACATGACGTAAGCAAAAGTTTAGTATTGTTTACACAATGGATACACATTGTTATATTGTTTTCTGTTAATTATTACCATCTTGGGCTGCGTATTTTTCTTAAATGCATCCACTCAGAATGCCTAGTATTAGTTTGATTGTTTGTAATAACATGAGAAAATAAATATTTTTTATATACCTGATGTAATAGATTTAATGCGGTTGCGGTTTGGGTCTCAATCTTTATGTCAAATGGGTGCGGATTACTAAACAGGACCTATGAAGGATTCTGTCTTTTATTCAATAGCCTGTTCTGGTGTATTCTGGTCCCATAAAGCGGCACAGGGATTATATATTCAATAGACTTACAGTATGTCACAATAAACCAAAAGCCATTGTCCTGTTGATGGTGTGCATCTGTGAAGCAAAAACCCACTGCATCACATCCAAACCGTATATAAGGGGACGGGTTTTCCCCAGAATCAAACAAGTTTTTTTTTTATTATTTTAAAATTGTGATTGACAGCTTCCCAGAGGCTGTGTGAATGGAAAACAGGCTGTTACCATGGTGAACTCTTATTTCGTTGCCCCTGCTGTTCTCCTGTAAGAGTCATACCATCATACCATTTAAGACAATTCTCTTAAAAAAAACTTAGCCTTAAAATGGAAAACCATTTTTAGAGGGTCAGGAGAGACTGAGACCAATTTTGGCCCTTGTATATGGCACTCTGAGGAGAGTTTAAAAAATAAAATATAATGGCAGGGATTCATGTTTACAGATTACTGTAATCTTATAATCGTGTACTAACAGCATAACAAATGTTTATATTTGATATATATGTGAGGGTATCATCATATTTGGAAGTCAAACATTTTGACAACTCCTGAGTTACTCCTGAGATTTTAGTTTATTCATTTGTTAATTTTACAGTAAAAGAAATAGATAATAATAAGATCAATTATTTGGTACTTCTGTTCTCAGTACTAAAAAGAGCCACCACCATAAAGAGAAGAGGGGTGGATGATGTTCGGAGAGCTCCAGAGGAACAGTATGCTGACATCTCGTCTGTAGGTGAGTGCCATTCTCTCCCAACTCACCTACACACCCTGTCTGCATGATGAATTGACCCTCAAAATGCGGTGCATATTTACCTGCGTGTCAGTATATGTTTTCATATTAAATTCATATACAGCTGAAAACAAAATCTAATTCATTCAAGAGGTATACAAAAAGGGTTTTAAGTTGTTTTAATTTTTTGTACATTGGTTTTGTTCATCAGGGATGCCATTGAACAGAGCCAGCATACGCAGTGCTAAACGAGGACCAACGTCTTATTTCCAAAGGAAAGAACGCATGCTACGGATATCCATTCGCCGTATGGTGAAGACTCACACCTTCTACTGGATCGTTCTGGGTCTGGTGGCCCTCAACACTCTCTGTGTAGCCATCGTACATCACAAACAGCCTCCGTGGTTGTCTAGTCTCCTCTGTAAGACCACAAGCAAAATTAAACCTTTCTCTGTATAGGTATACGTCTATGTCATACATGATCAAAAGTCTTAACTTTAAAGTGGTTCCTTTTTTTGCAGACTATGCAGAGTTCCTGTTTCTGGGTCTGTTTCTAACTGAGATGTTTCTGAAGATGTATGGACTCGGGCCCAGACTCTATTTCCACTCCTCTTTCAACTGCTTTGATTGTGGGGTAAGTGCATTTTCTGTCTTCCTTCCCTTAATCCTCTTTGAAATGAAGATAGCACAACAGGGCAAGTGTCGAACAGGATCAAGGTGTTGACTCCAAAAATGAGTGTTCAAAACATTTTTTATCAAGAAACATAAAAGACCTGCACAGAAATATGAGCAGATGAAACTGTAGATCTTATTTGATCTTTTTTGAAGTAATGCCTCGCCACTCTAGGCACTATGAACACGTCTCAAATTTCTATGTAAATTTGAGGACCCAGCACTGAATATCAATCTGTTGCTTTATTTACTTAAAAGTCGGTTTTAGTTTTGGACTGTGCCACTTAATATATAACGATTCTCTGTTGGCTAATCTTTAATTTGATCAGAACATTTGTAGCTGGCCTTTTCCATGAATACAGATCCCATTATATTTATCTGTTTGAGAACTATGAAATATCATCTAGCATACGGTTAATCTAACATGAAAAGTATCTGGTTTTAAGTCAATCATTTAATTAGTTTTATGTCAACTGTTTAATTATTTAAGTGTCCGTATGGTGACTTTGGCCCACATCAGAGGTCTTGAATTTATTAAATGTAATCAACAATTAAATAAATAAATAAATAAATCTGTTGAATTGATATAGAATTCATTTGTTAAACAAACAAAACAAAATATGTGTATGTATATTATTAATTAAGAGAGTAGAATATAAATGAGTGTTTAAGGTGTGGTCACATTTACCAATTTCAATAGTAGTCCGTGCGATCGGGAATTTTGCACAAGGGTAAAAGATTTGCCCTTGCAGTTTTTGCAACAGGTTCAGGTTGATCACACAGAATCATCAGGAGGAGTCTTGGTTTGAAAATGACTTCTGTGTGAGTTGTTCTCCATACATTGTTATACTATTGACAACAGACAATGGACCTTTTTTCCTGTGACATTTTGAAGAAATTTTGCTAATGTGACTGCAGATTAGACATCGTTTTTGGATGTCATTTGCATATTTGAAGAGGTATTATTCCTGAATTCCTTCCAGGTGATAGTAGGCAGTATTTTTGAGGTGCTCTGGGGGTTCTTCAGACCTGGCACATCCTTTGGGATCAGCGTTCTGCGTGCCTTGCGGTTGTTGAGAATTTTCAAGATCACCAAGTAAGTGAATGCTTGCCTAGACTAAAAGCTTGTTGGGTTTGTTTGCTTCTTCTTGAATAATCTGTTTATTGACTTGTGATGTCTTTGCTTAGTTCTGGATGTCCCCATGTTAACTTGAGATGCTTCATTTATGTTTTATTAAGGTACTGGGCATCCCTGAGGAACCTGGTTGTGTCTCTGATGAACTCCATGAAGTCCATTATCAGTTTGCTCTTCCTGCTTTTTCTCTTCATTGTGGTCTTTGCACTTCTGGGCATGCAGCTCTTTGGTGGAAGGTAATATCTTATCAGTCTGAGCACAGACAACCCCTGTAGATATAGTTTTAAATTTGGAGTTATGACTAAAAATATTTGAATGCTACACCTGTAGTTATGAGTAGGGCTGTGCAGTGGAGCCATTATCCACATCTGTATCTGAAACAATCTCAGAATTATTTGTATCTGTATTAGGATAAAACCTGAAGTCCATAAAATTACTTGAGAAACCCGTTTTAATTGTAATTCTGTTCTTTTCAGTTACATTTATTAAACATATCGTGTATAACTAATACAATAATTATTTTCTTAATTATAATTATAACATTTCTTTACATATCTTCTCATGGTCGGAGCCGATATTCTCGTAGGCAGTGCTCTAACATGTAGCTCCGGTGTGCTTCAGGCAACCTGAGTTTGAGTCTTGCCTTGACCTTTCCCTAACCTGATTAATAAATACATCTTCTAATTAAAACAATAATACTAAATGTTAAATAAAAGGGGGAAAAATTGCCATTGCCTTATTGCCATCCACAACCTCAAATAAGTGGACTCTATGTAAAATAACTGATTAGAGAACATGGAAGTTAAAAAAGAAAATGTTCAGTGGTTGAAAAATACTAAAACAAATATTACTATGCATACAAATTACTATGCATGCAAATCTGAACAAATTACTACTAGGCCTAAAGAATACATAAATGCTTGCTGTTTCCGGGAGAGAGTGAGGCAGAGAAACACATCATGTACCCTATCATATAGAACAAGGCATAAAACATTTAAATAGACATCAAGTAGTAGAAAATGTTTGATTAAGTATCTTAGTTGATAATACTTTTGACAAAGCTCTGCTTTCTGATAGATGTGCAAAGATGGCAACACGGCTATTTGGTTTGCAATCGCGCTGTGCTTTTTTCATTCATAGAGTTTACACTCACTCACTTCACACTCATTATTGCATAGTATTTTAGAGGTTTATGTATAATATCGTGCTATCCCCTGGCTCACACGGGGAGTGACTGTGTCTTCTGAATATTGTTCCTATTATTCTGTAGAATTCGTTATTCGTTTTGAAGCCATTATCTGTGCCTTTCCAAATAAGGTATTCGGCTTCAGGCACATCCCTAGTTATGAGCTGCCCTTTATGTCATATGCAATAACAATATAAAATCTTGAGCCTGCTTTGCTCCTGACTCAACAACTCAAGTGTTCAGTCCACCATATTAAACATGCCAACAAATTGCATGCTAAAAAGTAAAGCTTCAAGTAGAACCATAACCCTATGTGACAGGTGTAGCAAGACAATATAAAATAGATTGGGTTCTCCAGAAGGCGAAAAGCAAATAATCTATAATTCAGTAACCTGGTCAGATATGTATTGAATAAAATGGCTTGCACACAGATGTCACATTTTTTTTTTCTCTCCACAGGTTCATTTTTGATGAGTGCACACCAACTAATTTTGACACTTTTCCAGCAGCCATCATGACAGTGTTTCAAGTAAGATTCCACCCAATTGTAATCTGAGTATAATGCATGACTCCAGATGTTTCTTAGTGAAGAAATGACTTAGAAGGATGGCTAATTAATTAGACAAAGATTTAATTTCACAGATAAAGAGGAAATTAGAGCAAGAACAAAAACATACTTACTTGCAAAAAATTGTAGATTTTGTATCCATGGAAATTTTGTGGAAAAATAAGTGTAATTCTGATGAATGGATCTAAATGTGGTAAAATGTGTTATTGGGACTTCACTATTTGGTAGCTGAAAAGATGCTAAAATTAGCAAAAATATTTCAGAAACAAAAAAATGGGGAAGAATTTGTCAAATTCCTATTGTTTGAAAATATGAGGAGCTCTCTGTGGGTTTACTCAGGCATAGATTCCATGAGGGCCTGGATTAAGTTCACTGTGTTTATAGATTCTCACTGGTGAGGACTGGAATGAAGTCATGTACGATGGCATCCGGTCTCAAGGTGGAGTGAAGTCAGGGATGTGGTCATCTATCTATTTCATTGTTCTGACTTTGTTTGGAAATTGTATCCTTGATTTATTCTATCTCTATCTCACATGTTAAATGTTTTGATAATACGAAGATGTGGCTGTGTTTAATTTGAACAGTTACAGAGCTGTTTTACTTTTGCTTTCTTCGGGGTTTCACTTGAGGCCTTCATCACATTTTAAGACTATGAAATCAGAATTGGATTGCTTACTTTCTTAAAACACATTCTTGTTCTTGCTGTGCATGATTCATCTCTACAATTTTTTTCGTATTCTTTCATCAAAATGTAACTTGCTCTGCTTTTCATCTTACATTTCTAAGCTCATTTTCTTATACTCTCCAACCAAGATTTGTGCATGTTGACTTTAAAATCTGTTCTGGTATCATAATATGCTGGTTTAAAAATGTCCTTCATAGTTTTGGTGGTTATTGCTGTGTAACTCATTGTTTTGAGCCAAAATCCATGACAAAATGGTCAGATACACTACTCAACGTCTTCTTGGCTATTGCTGTTGACAATTTGGCCAATGCCCAGGAGCTCACAAAGGTATATCCAGCATGGTTCTTTTAGCTTCATATGTTAGAGGATTTGTAAAGCAGTTGAATAATAAATAACGCCTTGCTGTTCCAAAGGATGAAGAGGAGGAGGAAGAGGCGTTTAATCAGAAACATGCCCTGCAGAAAGCCAAGGAGGTTGGACCCATGTCCTCTTTCATGTGCTCAGAGTAAGTGAACCAAGTACACCCTTGCCTGCTACGCTTACCCTCTCACAGAGATGCTGATATACCAACTAACACTACTAACACCAGTCTTATGTCTGGGATGTTTTTAGTGTGGTTTCAGAGATATCTAAATTGGCATGCCTGCCAAAGTATACCTGTAGGACTTTCCAGGTTCTGTACCTGGCCAAATTCACTTAGATCCACATGCTAGTTTGACTCTACAGGGACATTGCTGTACGGTTGCCAAAGTATGTAAACATTTGAAGTCTTTGAAGATGTTTACTTCACTCACTACTCTTCAAATATGAAAAAAAGACACAAGTTAGACTGAACAGGTTAGTATGCAAGCTAGTATGCAAGAGGCAGATATTTGAGGGCAACAAAACGAAGTTTCCCATTTTTGAGGGTTGTACACAATGTTCTTTCAGTTGATTGTGTAGGGATTTTTGGGGCTCTTTATTCTCAAAGCACAATAATTTGCTTCAAAATCAACAGCAAGTTGTCATAGCAACCGGCAAGCTTCCCAGTCTTTGCAGGGATGAGTCTATTCTGTTGTCATAGAGACTATTTTGTTCCCATCAAATGGAGAATTACAGAGTTTTGAATGCCTTTACATTGGTCAGCCAAGATATGTATTCGTATGTTATTTCCTTTGCAAGAGCAGTAGAGGCATCCAACTAGCCTTAATCTCAAGACATATAAAGAAAATCAGATATCTAAAAAAGGGAGATGAAAGTTTCTACAACCGGAGCTCACACACAGAGGCATCTTTCTGTGATTTTGGGAACCTAACACTGCATGGATGTGATGTCAGACTCCTGGAGTTGAGCATGTGCAAGTTGAGATGACTGGTCATATGTGTCCTCAACGTTACAATCTAACCACCTTTACATCTCTTGATTGATCATAGATACTTTAGAAGCTCACTTTTGCGCATTTTCATTGATAGCATATTACATTTAACATGACTTGAGTGAGTTTTGAATGCTGATTTGAGTGAGTATATCACGGAAGTTCCCGTAAGCATGGATTCACCTTCATGCTGGAGGTGATATATATAGGGTTCTTTCTGAACCCAGTAGTAATATGTGCTGTGACTAGAAAGGGTAAAAAGTTAAGCCAGAATGAAGTTTTCAGTCAAGAAATGTAAAAGCAGGATCCAAAATTAACTTTTTGCTACACATGCCTATGGCGAGTAATATGAGAAAAATTAATGGATATACACATTTTTTAACAGTCACGAATATGTATATATATTGTCCTTTTGAAAGTAGATGTATTTAGCTGTTTTCCTTGCCTATTAGTGGCAAATAGTGCAAACAGCATCTTGTGTCACTCACAGCATCATGTACAAGATGAGTCAGTTTTCAACTCTCTGTCATTTTGTGGCTCTATGTGTCACCACATGGAGTTCTGGAGAAAAAATAGTTATCCCAGCCTCCTAGATACACTTCTGATGGCAAGTTTCCCACTGAGATTAAAGTTTTTAGAAGACACATGAGTTGTGTTAGATATTTTTTAGTAGAGTTTGTATCTTTTTTTTATTTAAAGACATGTGGCTTTTATCATTCTTACAGTTTGAATTGAATTGCAACATAATACATCATTTCTTATAGTTACTGGCCATTGGCAAATTTTACACTTATCCAGTTCTTATTTGCATTTGGTGCATGGCACGTGTTATATTTGAACACTGTGTAAACATTTGTATACACATATATTTATATATAGTTTTATTATTTTGGGCATGCTCAGAATTTGCAGTAACTAATAACAAATATTTGTGATAAGTGTTATTGTATGGAAAAGAGGCTTTTTTGTCATTGTTGAGCAATAAAACTTTAACTTTAATATGATACATGTGTGCCGGACAATTACAGAAAACAAAACCAAACATATAACATTCTGTATTAGGCAATGGAGGCCATGCCTTTGTCAGAACAAATTGGTATGATGTGAATACCACAGGGTCTCTTCTCTACTGCATTTTGGGAGATAATGTGAAAGCTGGTTGTCAGTGAACTCGGACTGGAAATTGTGGCCTGTGGCATTTGGATTTTGCATGCTTACTTTAAAACTAAACAGAGGCTGTCGTAGCATGTCCAAAAGTGCTTGACAAGAACTGAGAAATGAATGCATGTCTTCAGTTAGCATGACAATTATGGACGTCATACCTGGGAAATGCATATGTATGACTAGTTGACTACTAAATAAATGAATCAGGGTGCTCTCTCTTTCTGATATTGTGTGCTTATGCATATTAACCCCATTTATATATGTCTTATATCTGTGCCGTTTCTTACTGTCTCAGCATTTCAAAATGTTCCAGAATACTGTATTTGTTGCTTCTAATATATCTACCATCATGTTGTCATGTTACGCTTTGCTGCCTTGTTACACAGCCCAAAACTTGTAATTGCTATAAAACTTTGTGTAAATTTAATTTATTATTAACAGTTGTATAAATGCAACATGTTAATGTAAAAAAAAAAAGAAAAGAAAAAATTGTTCTTTTTTTTTTTTTTTTTTAAATGGCTATAAAAAAGATTTGAAATACTAATGAAACTGGATTTTAGTCAATGACCTTTTTGGGCTGTGATGCTTGGCTTGTTTTGTCCTTGTTCTCGAAAGCACTAATGTCTTGTTTTCAACCAATCGCTCATTGATTACACGGACCTCACAAGAGTACAAGTGCCAGTAAGTAATAGTCTGTTTATTTCAATTTTAACATTCAGCACCTCCTAATTTATCTATCTGGGTGAAGCTTTCTGTTCTGCCATCTTTATCAAATGTCTGATTTCACATTTTCAAGTCTGATCTTTGGTTGGAATTTGATTTGTCAATTTCCTGCAATGATATTTCACTCTTTTTTCTCTCTCCATTCTAAATCAACTCTATTTCCAGTTTCGCTGTTTCGTTTTTCACTTTGATATTGCAACTCTTTCCAGTTATTTTCCATCTCTGCTGTCCTTACAAGCTGGACCATGAATTCCAGTCACTCAAAAACACAAAGTCACAAAAACAGAATTAAAGGACCCTTTCTACCATGAGTTGCAAAATACTTGTTAATAGCAATCTATTAAATATTTTTCACACAGATACTTCAGTTCTTATATTCATCTACCCTGCTGACTAGACCACCTGGTCACCATCATTTTATTTTTTATTTTTTTAATACCTGTTGCCTACATGGTTCTTGACTAGCCAGTAAGATGTTCTTGGTGAACCAGCTTTCAATTCAATGTTCTTAGCCAGTGGTTCTCAGCTGGTGGGTTGGGTAAATATTAAATATGAATATATACATTATATTTATAGAATAGCAATATAAATAGTCTTGTTCATTTTTGGAGAAATTGTTGTCATCTGTCCAATCAAATTCTACATTATTTTGATGCAAATTTATCTGTTACTTGGTAGAAGGTGTGTTTTGTGCAATGAATCATTGGCTGCCAAGAGCACGAGACCATCAATATTTAAAATACATTTTAAAACCAAACATTCAAACTGTAAAGATATTTTTAAATTAAGAGTAAATTTTGCTATTCAGCCATAATATCTGTTGATTTTGCGTATTGTTGAGCCTAAACAATGTAATTTTTGCAATATTATTATTTATTTACAATTGTTTGATTTTCAAGGTGTTTACTTCACATAAACATATCTCAGAAGCCAAGAAATTAATTAAAAAAAAATAACAAAAACTAATAAATGTTTTAAATGTTAATTTATTCATCATATATTATCATTTTTGTTTTTTTAAATAAATGTATGCTAAACATTTATGTAGGTTTTTGATGGAACATGTAATATAGAGTCCTGAAGCAAAACCAGCTGAAAACCACTGTACTAAGCTAGTCTTTTCAGAAGGGTAGAAAGGGTTTTGTACTGCCAATGAGAGATAAGGTAATGTAAAAAATTGTTGCATGGTTGTTGAAATATTTCTTTTGCCACCCAGTATCATTGAGTGTCCTCTCTCTTTTTTTCCCTCAGGAGGAGGAGGAGGCCCTACCTGTACAGGAAGCGTGCAATTCACCGGAGCCGTGCGGCCTACTCCTTTGAGGATTCAGAGAGTCTGGCTGATGCTCGTCCACTCAATGCCTCTAACTCTTTCATGTCCAGGAGAGAGAGAAGGAGGAGGTTGACCATGTCAGTTTGGGAGCAGAGGACCAGCCAACTGCGCCGCCACAGGCAGATGTCCAGCCGTGAGATCCTGTTCAGCAGCCCGAGTGAAGAGCACGATGGACCACCTGGCTGTCATCTCCAACGGACCACTGGGATATCTCCGTCTGACAGCATGCGCAAAGCCATCGAGACCACTACAACCACCACCATGCCAGAGTCTACCTTAGAACCACCCATGCCTATGGACATGCCTGTGGATGAGCAAGCTCTGTCCATTTCGATACCTGAACCCCCTTTAGCTATTCCAATACCAGAGCCACCGATGCCTGCGGACATATCCCTTCCTGAACCCCCAGTGACGCTAAATCTACCCCTAACAGAGCCGTCTGAATCAAAGACCTCACCCGAGGGCACTCTAGACATCAACAACCATTGCCCCAGACTGAACGGGAACAGGCGGCAGCGGGCAGTCCGTAAGTACAGGCCTCCTGCGATGGGGGACACGCTGACCCCTGATATGGGGCCCAGACCCCGACGCCCACGCCACCGCGAATCTCACACAGATGCCAGAGGCAAAGAGACACAACAGGGAGATGGTGGTGTTGACAGTAAAGAACAAAGGCCAGTGAATGAGGGAGATGAAAAGGAATCAAAGAATGATGGAGAGATCAGTCCAGACAGCAGAGTGCTTGAACAGAGGTGATTTTATATGGTCTTTTGATTCATATAATTGTATAAATGATATACACTACATTTTAAAAGTTTAGGGTCAGCACAAGTTTTTCAAAGAAATTAATTGTATGTAATTGTTATTCATTATTCAGTGTTGTAGAACACATGTGAAAGTCATGTTAACCACACAACTTATTTTACTCATAAATCAAAAGCTGCTTTTCCAAAAACCTTTTAGAACTTCCTGAGGAATCTAGCAAATTGGCCTTCCTGGTTTACCTACAAATTGACATGACTGAACAGCTCTGTTCACATCTCAACATAGTGACAGCTTACATTAGTATAACATATACCAACTATTTTCTATGGCCAAGTACACAGTATTCCTTGTTGAGAGCCTGTAGAGAGAAATTGTGCTATTAACTTCTCTTCCACAGGCAGAACAGACCAGACAACTCTGAATCATCAGAGCCAAAACTGGCCAATTCCCCCAGCAAAAACCCAACTCAGGACTCTGAACCTGCAACTCTACAGCTCACTGAGAGCACACTCCAGAAGTGCCCACAGGCCGCTATGCGTGCTGGCGAGACAGATAACAACAACCATGGATCCTTGAATCAGGATAAGTCATCGCTCAACACCAGCATCATGATAGAGGTCACCGACACTCAGCCATCCATGGAGCTGACCTCCATTACGGGTTTGAGCTTCCCTGCACCTCTGATAACCCTACTGATAAGACCAGCTTAGACTAATTGCTGCTGGTTAGGGATGGATTGGTGCTGGTCTAGCGAGAGGAGTAGAGCCAAGCTGTTTGTTCACCAGCAAAGACATGGCCATTAGCATGGCCTTTTTTTGTGAAGCTAGTTGGCAAAGGCAATTGTGCTGATTAAACTACTTAAAAATCCTTGAATATCATAAATTATCTTCATTTCAGTACTCTATATTTCTTAAAACTTTTATACAAGCAACTTTATACAAGCTACTTTATACAATACTTTTATACCATAAATGAGTTCATTTTCAGATTTGACTTGTGACTTTGATTCCGTTGTATTTCTTAGACTCAAAATGGACAATGTCTCATTTTGTTCATAAATATTTTATGCAAATAAATTGCTGATTGCTTTCCAACATCTTCTATTTTTATTATAAATATAATATCTATAATATGTAAATAATATTAATATAATATTAATATTGTATATTATAATATAATATATATATATATATAATATATTATAACATAACATAATTATATATATATATATATATATATATTTATATATATATATATATCAAGCCATAATATACTATATTATAACTATGAAATCTATATTTATATACTGACTTTTGTGCAGCAAGCTTCCAGCTGTCTTCATTTGAGTGATACTGAGATGAAATAAACAAAAAAAAAAATTTGAGCTGTTCGATTTTTATTATAGATAGATCTATGATAGATAGATACAGATAGACATATGTAAAATCTGTAATATCTGTATTTATTTATTTATTTTTATATTATTATATTTTATATTATTATAATCTCCTTTTTTCTAATATATACATTGATTTTTTTTAGGTAATACTAAAGACATGGAGGCCTCAAAGCCAGAGAAAGAAGAGGAAACCCCAGATGTGCCCAAAGCCCCTCCACCTGTCAGCATGTTCATCTTCAAACCCAACAACCCGTAAGGCTGGATGTTAGTGGAGCCACAGCTGTATTCTGTATTTTATGAATATGTTTTCGATTCATCTCTCTCTATTCCTCATCTCTTCCACAGGGTCCGTAGGGCCTGCCACTACATTGTCAATCTTCGTTATTTCGAGATGTCAATCCTTCTTGTGATCACTGCCAGCAGTATCGCCTTGGCTGCCGAAGACCCCGTCAACACTAATTCGGAGAGGAACAAAGTAAGAGTGCCCCTCCACCACCCTGTCTCCATTTTCCAATAATTGTGTATACAATAATCATATATAAATAGTTTTGCTGCTATGTTTAGATGGTCTGAAGTTGAATTGCATTAATATTTTATTTATTATAAGGACGCTTACAAACAATACTGAGTATCTTTACCTCAGTTTATTTACCTATTTCATTCATAATGCAGCTCATTCATGTTGCACCTCATATTAACTGAGAGACTATGTGGAAAATTTATACTTTTAAACATTTTTGTCACTTTAAAAGTAAATGTTGACCTGGCACAAGACCTAAAATATTTCCTTTTAATCTAAAATATTGATATAATATAGGATTATTATTTTTATTTTTTTAAACATAAAAATGTTTTAACTACCCAGTATCATTACAAATACATTTGGAAGCTTGTTTCTGCCACTGAATAAAAAATAAAAAAGGCAATTCTGACATTATAACTAGGCTTTTCGCAATTATTAAATAACCATCTGATCGCGGTTAGATCAAATAACCGCGATCAGACGGTTATTGCGCTCTTTTATAGGACTATGGCACAAGGGGGAGTCATGGACCGGAAATAGATTAATTAATTAAAATTAATTAAACCAATTAATTTTCACACAATATTTTCAAAGTCATTTGAAGCCATTCCATAGATTAATGTGAGGGACAGAAGAATATTTATGTTGTTAAATTGAAGTTCACTGAAACTCTTCTTCCCTCCGCTGTGGCTGTCAATCATTCTCCATTCAAAATTCAAACAGCGCGCCTTGTCTGGATATAACCGTCAGCACGGTAAAACTCTCTCCAATATGATATATTCCCATTATAATGCATGGTCTTTAGATAAAGGGTCGTGGATTTGCATAAAACGACTTTGTTTTGCTGGAATTTATTGCTGTTTCTAAACGATGTCGTACTCTCTACCCGGTGTCTGTTAGATCAGCGGTCCCCAACCTTTTTTGCGCCACGGACCGGTTTAATATCAGACAATATTTTCACGGACCGGCCTTTAAGGTGTGGCAGATAAAAACAACAAAATAAAATGGGGTATTTTTTTAAATATTATAATAAACGTGAATCCAATGTGTAGGCTTACTCGCAACTTTATTAGCAGCGTCCTCGTAACATCGCGCCAACAACATAACATGAGTAACATCCTCTCTGCCCCCTAACTCTCTCTGGCGGGCTTGGTGCGTGTAAATCACCTGCTGCGATAAATCCATATTTCAAGTAGGACTCCTGGTATTGTCTGTTAAATGCAGCTTTCTTTTTCTTGGAAATCGTAGGCTCTTCTTCTGTCTCCTCACTGGGCCGCTTTCCAAAGACGTTTGTTTTTTTACTCATTTTGCTAGCTTGTGTGTTTATTTTTAGCGGTAACGTATCACGTGACCTAAACAAGCGTTGCTATGCGCCAAGAGTGAGTCATAGACGGATGTAACGGAGAGAATTTGAAGTTGAGATGCTGACTCGCGATCTTCGCAGTAGTGAACGCGCCAGAGAGAAATGCACATTTCATACACACATGCACTTTTTTTTGTGTTTTTTTTTAAATAAGTTATTTATTCTTTCTGTGCAGCCCGGTACCAAATGACCCACGGACCGGTACCGGTCCGCGGCCCGGGGGTTGGGGACCTCTGTGTTAGATCACACAGCACAAGGACTATGAATTGGCACCAAACACACAATAACTGGAATTTTAAAACTGTGAAAAAACAAATGATCAATAAACTGTTGGACAGATATACACTAGGATTTGTGCGCTCGACATTTCTTTGGTTTGTGATGGGAACTTTTCAATGCGCACTTGCGCATCGCTGTGCATTGTGAGTCTATTTTGCTTTAAGCAGATCATTCTGCACACGGAATGCGCATAAGCGGTTTATGCTCCTTTGTTTCAAGTAGTGCTTGCTGCAGAGTAATATGACCCCCAGCTCCACCTCTCTGGAGCTCAACCTGTTTAATGGGTGGAGACATAGGGTTATGGATAGGGTTAGGGTGTGGTTGGAGGATGCAGCTCCACCCATCATGCCCTCAGTAGGTTGAGAGAGGGGGAGCTGGAGGTTCATGGCTCTGCAGTGAGTAGCCTCTCCTTTGTTTTGAAGTTTTTCATATAATCATGATTTTACGCACTGAAATTTTATTAAACTAATCTTGTTCTGTTGTATCTGTCATATCTTATTACCCCATTAAAAAGCTGCACAATACATTTAAAATAAGCATCTTTTATCTATATATAATTTGTGTGTGTGTGTGTGTGTGTGTGTATATTGGCTAATTCTTTACATTCACATATATATAATATATATAAATAATACATCAGCAAGAATGTTGTTTCAAGCGCGGAGAGGTGAGTACACACAATTTTTTAAATTCAGGTTCACCAACGTTAAGACTGACTTTTTTTCTCAGGATTGCGATATTTATTTATATCTCACAATTCTGTCTTTTTTTTATTATTATTCAATGGCAGAAACAGTAGACCTGTTTGAGTTTCTTTGGTCCTGATGATATTGTTCGCTGTGGGTCATGAGATGTTTGGCAATGTTCGCTAATAGAAATGAGATTTTTGTTGCAGGTTTTAATTTTCCCTTGTGCGAGTGCACCAGCTGTATGAAACCACAGCTAATTACATGCTAAGACTCTTCCAGTAATAGTTGATGAGATCTTGTGTGTATGTAAACAAATGACGTAAACTGTGCTCTAGATGAAGAGAACAGCTGAAGAAGAAGCCTCTTTCCCTCTCAGAAATGCACAAGCTAGGATTTAAATCTTTACACTGAGAGTGCTGTCACTGCTTTAATGAAGTCAGTAGATCAGTCATGAGTATACCAACATTCTGGCTTGTTCAAATTTAGCAGTCATTGGCAAACAATGCTAATGTCAAGTCTCTTGCATGTTTGTAGCGTCACTTTGTGTGTTTGCTAAAGCCAACATTGTAATCCTTTTTGGATTTTTATTTTCTCTATGCTCAATAGGTGCTGCGATATTTTGATTATGTATTCACTGGCGTCTTCACGTTTGAAATGATAATCAAGGTGAGTTCCTGGATCATTCTGGGGTTCCTGTTCCTGTATAAACACTCAGTTTGTAGAATAAAGCTATATATAATGTATTATATAAATATTCTGTGTATGTTGTTATTATATTTTTCTCAGATGATTGAGCTGGGTTTGATCATGCATGATGGTTCCTATTTCCGTGACTTGTGGAACATTCTGGATTTCATAGTTGTGGTGGGAGCTCTGGTGGCCTTTGCTCTCACGTGAGTCAGATCAATCCAAACATGAGAAATAACAAGTGTAATTTAATGTTCTGTTGGGGAATCTGAAATGTTGATTAGGCTGTTTAGCTGCATTTTTTGTTATTCATTTTCAAATGCCATTAATGCCTTGTGATGAGTCCATGAGTTATGTGAGGAAAAACATTCAGACATTCCAAATTCTTGACACATATTGATGTTAGTGGATGCTCTCTTTTCTCTGTTGTGAGTGTAAAGCATTTCTGTGTTCTTTGAGAAGCTCTTTGGTTCAGAATGCTTGTCTGTTTCTCGTTTGTTTCTCTGTTGTTCTTCTTGTGGCTCACGGCATCTGACAGGAATGTGATGGGGTAAAAACACTCTGATTTTGTGCCATATAATAATGTGTGCGTGTTTGTGTTTGTACATGAAAAATAGGAGAGTTTTTATTGTTTAGTGATATATTTTTTCATGCTATGCAGGAGTAACACCGGAAGAGACATTAAAACAATCAAATCACTGCGTGTACTGCGAGTGTTAAGGCCTCTCAAGACTATTAAAAGACTTCCCAAACTTAAGGTATGTGAACATGAAATTAATACTCTACCGTTCAGAAGTTTTGAGTTATTATAATTGCTATAAAGAAGTATATATAGTGTACATGCAGAACTGGACTGTAAAATAAAGTGCCACCGAACTTTCTATTCATCAAAAAATCCTAAAAAAATGTATCATGGTTTGCACAAAAACACTGGTAATAATTCGTTGGGTCATGTAGGAATGAGATTTGCTCCCTCTCCTCTAATCCAAAGTCTAATCAAATTGTTATGGTAACTTACCAACAGTGGCCATCACAGAAATACTGGAGCGCAATGGTCAAACCAAAATATTTTTTATATCAACAAAGAATGGTCATAAAGTCTTGTTTATATGCTTAGATTTTTGTCAGCCTATGCATTTATCGATAAAATATGGATAAAATCCATAAACTCAGTTATAAAGCTAAAATAAAAATAAAAATATCACATGAAAAATAGAAATGATGCATTGGCAACTAACTGAAATGAAATAGGTTCAAGTTTAAGTACTAAAATTAGTAAAACTAAAAAAAATAAAGTTATATTTGCAAGATAACTTATTGTCATTGTTTGTCTCTTATTGATTTTCAGGCCGTGTTTGACTGTGTGGTCACGTCACTAAAGAATGTCTTCAACATCCTGATTGTCTACAAACTCTTCATGTTCATATTTGCTGTCATTGCTGTGCAGCTTTTCAAAGGGAAATTTTACTACTGTACCGACAGTTCCAAGGACACAGAAAACGAGTGCAAGTAGGTAGCCATTACAGCTGCAATATACAAATTCTAAATGTAATTGTAAAATGAATGTAAGCAGCTCAGACATTATTCAAAGCTAAAAAGACTTTAGAAAATGTCATTGGTGCTAAGAATAGATGGACGACATTTTACGAGCACGGAATCTCTGCAAATGATATGCAAAATGTTTTTTTCTTAATGTTCTATAGGGGTTACTACATTGACTATGACAAAGACAAGAAAAAGGAGAAACGAGAGTGGAAAAGACATGATTTCCATTATGATAACGTCATCTGGGCACTGTTGACTCTCTTCACTGTATCCACTGGGGAAGGGTGGCCACAGTAAGAGCCAATTTTAGTTCATATTTTCACACTGTGTCATTTGACAAACTTATTAACACCATAATAAGATTAACATTCTTAACACCTTTCTAAAAGCTGTGTGCTGATATTTGCATGTATTAAGTAACTCGAACATTCACTCCCAGGTGAAAAAAAGTGCACTAAAGTACACTTTATTTCAGTACACTTAGTACACTTCCATAATGTACTTAAAATGCTCTATTTTGATGCCCTAATTTTGTACTTAATATACTAAAAATTCTTCTTTAGTACTTCTTAAGATAATGTTAAGAACATCTAAGTCTACTCAACTGTGCTATTTTGAGACACCATGAATATGAACTAAATTTTGTTTTTGTGTTTTTAACATACTATCTGTATTAAAATGTATTTAGTTACCACTTGTAGTACACTTGAATCCATCTTTCATACACTTAAATATACTCATCACACAGAAAATATACTTATGAATTATTTAAAATTTAAGAATAGTATATGTGTAACGAAGGAGTGCGTAACAACGCGGATACAGATCCAAATGCAGGCTTTATTTGACAGAGGTAGTCAAACAGGCAATGGTCAAAACAACAGCAAACAGGAATGGCAGAGGATAGACAGAATCGTGGTCTGTCTAGATGGGCTATAAGTCGAGACAGGCAGCATATAATCACAGTCCAGTAAAACAAAGCAATGGTCAAAAGGCAGGCAGATAAACAATCACGAATGGCAGGAGAAAGGCAGGGTAATAACCGGAAGACAAGACAGGGATAAACGCTCAGAAATGATACCACAGGGAAAATCAAGACTTTGCATGGATGTGTTTGTGTAGTGTACTTATATTATATATTATATGGTGCAGATAATGAGCTGCAGCTGGTGAGGTGATCAGTGATTAGGTGCGTGGCTTCTGGGAAATGTAGTCTGCCTGAAATGAGTGAGTGGGTGTGTAGTGCATTGTGGGAAGTGAAGTCTGGGAGTGAATGTGCATGTGTGTGTGTGTGTGTGTGCAAGTCCAAGCTGAAGTGCCCTCTAGTGGTTCTCACGGGCACTTCAGCTGACGATCGTTACAATATGATATACAAAATGTATTTATAATGTATTGCCTACATATTTTTTACATGCAATAATTTATTTCAATTGTTAATATTCCCTTTATATGATATACATGCTACATGTTAATGGTGTCTTTAAATAGTACGATCAAGTTCACTATTAGTATGTCATTAGGTGCGCTTGTTGCCACATTAAAACGTAAAATATAGCACTTTAAGTACTTTGTGCCAAAAATATACTGACTGTTAAATTTTGAATTTTAGTACACATTTTGTCACGTGAAATAAGGAGGATTCAATAGCGAATGTATCAAATATCAGTTTATTAAGAACAATAGCAGCAGGAAAGATAGCAAAGGTCAGACAATCTATTTTAATTAAACTTAGGATTACTGTATAAAAGTCTGTTAAGGTTAAACTATTTTTTAAAGCATTGAAAGCACCCTTTTAAGAAATACACTAATAAAACTCTGTATATTTTTGTGGTAGCATACTTTATTTCAATGCACTAAAAATCAATTTAAGTATTACAAGTCCACTGAAGTACTACTGAAGTAGAAATGTATTTTTAATTAGTGTATTTATAGTATATAACTTTTACAATTTTGTTTAGCACAAAAATAAATAAGAATGCAAATGTACTTGCTTGTATTGAAGTATTTTTTAGTGCATTCAAGTATACTTTTATTCACCTGGGTTTTCTAGAGAAAACAACAGGCCCAACGCGTATTTGGACTTAACAGGGTGCTTTAAGTGAATTAGATCACACCCATGCCTTCATCCACAACCTCTCTCTAAAACCTCTATTGTTTGGCATTGTAGAGTTCTGCAACACTCTGTGGATGTGACCGAGGAGGACCGGGGTCCCAGTCAGGGGAACAGGATGGAGATGTCTATCTTCTATGTCATTTATTTTGTGGTGTTCCCCTTCTTCTTTGTCAACATATTCGTGGCCCTCATAATCATTACATTCCAAGAGCAGGGTGACAAAATGATGGAGGAGTGCAGCCTGGAAAAAAATGAGGTGACTGATCATTTTGCATTCCAGCTGAGTGCACGCGTTTAGTAGTGTGCATTGAACCAATGACACACACTTGAGGCAACATATGATTGTATTTTAAAGAACATACAAAGGAAAAGATCTCTGCAGTTATGTGATTCACTGTTGAGTGCTTCCACTTGTACACACAGCAAAAGAGTCTTTTATAGATGACGTATTCTTGTTTTCTTCACTTCAGCAGTCTCAAAGGATCTTTTGAATGAAAAATGCTCCAGATTCAAATCATTATTTTGTCATCCAAATATTTATGCCTGTATATATTATCAACACAAAGCCAATGTAGCTGCAATTGACATGTATATCATCATTCATAGCAACTTCAAAGATAATTCTACTTGTAAACTTCCTTTCTTTGTTTCTGTATCCTTTATTTCCTGTTAGTATTTTCATAAATAAGTAGGCCAAACACAGTGTCAAACAAAGCAAACTGGGTTCTTTTTTGTTTTAGGTTACAACATTTGTATTGTATTGAATTTGTACAAAAATTGTATTCACCAAAAAATGTATTTCTTTAGGTCAACAAGTTGAGCAGCTTGCACACATGATCATAGAAAATTTCTTCTTAAAAAAACGTTATTTAGTGGACAAATACAAAGACAAAATGTTTTAGTTTTACATCGTCATCAGTGCCGTAACAGACCATAGCACACAATAAAAAGGCATCCAATAAAGGCAACTCAAAAACATTATAATGATTATCGAGGTGTTTGTAGGAATAAATCCAACAAAACATAAAAATAAAGAAAAATATCCCAAATATGTATCCCAAAAATATACAGCAAAAAAAAATGATACTATCTAAATAAAAAGTTAGGTGATTCTAAAAATAGAATCAGGTGTGCTATGATCTCTTATGACACTGATGACGATGTAAATCAAAAATGTTTTGTCTCTGTATTTGGCCTCTCAATATATTTTTTTTTGGGGGGGGGGGGGTTGTATAAAAAAGTTTCTATGATTATGTGTGCGAGCTCATCTTGTTGAACTTAGGTTTTTGAGCTTGTGCACCAAAGTAATTTGTTCGTTTATAAATTCCTTCAGTATTATTCAGTGTCAGTAATGTCATATTAGCTCTTTTCTCTCTGGTATTGTACCATGAAAAATAAACAAGTGTGCAAGTAATGTTTTTTACCTCCTGACAGTCGCGTGCTAATGTTATGTGAAGTTAATTGCAAATGTGTTGGAGAAACTGACTTACTGTATATTTCTCTCTTAGAGGGCTTGTATCGACTTTGCCATCAGCGCCAAACCTTTGACTCGCTACATGCCCCAGAACAAACACACCTTACAGTACCGGCTGTGGCACTTTGTGGTGTCGCCCTTATTTGAGTACACCGTGCTGACGATGATTGCCCTTAACACCATCGTTCTCATGATGAAGGTAAGGAAGGATGTCACTACACTGTGATCTTTCTTTTATCAAAATAAAATTATTTCAAATCAAACCAGAATCAAAACTTTTTTTTTTTTACAAAAAATACTTTCTCTTCACATTGCGTTGAGTTCTGCTCATGTCGAAAGGGTTTATTTTTCAGTAACTGTACATTATTCCCTTACCAATTATGTTAGAGTGCTAGAGATGAAGGAGACATTCTTGTAAGTAGCTTTAGTTATAATAATTTGAATGTGTCTTTTAAGTATGTGAGTATTGCAGGGGTAATACCTCTCACTGTGTGTCTATTTGTCAAAATAAATTAGGTTGATTTAGGTGTTTTTCAGCCCCTGCTGGTGACCCCTGGTCTGTGATACTGTGAAACCAGACAGTCATGAGTCACAGCTTATTAAATATTGATCTGAAGCACTAGCTACTATTTAACGTTTCCTCATTAGCTTTAGCTTGACATCTCCCATGAGTAATTTCACCTGAAGTTAGAGGTTGGCCTCCACTAGTCATCATGTCTGCGGTGGTCTGTGTATGTGCTTCACACAGCACTGAGGCACAGAGAATGTACTAGAGCACAGATATTTTTAGATATTGTACTGAAGTTTGAAAAGCTTCCTTCCTGTTCCTGTCTCTTCCATTCAGTTACAGTTTGTTACATTTTTCAAAGTGCTTTATTGGATCGTGAAATCTGGCTGTTCCATACCAGAATGACTGCAGATTTGAATGTGTGTAAAATAACGCTTACTGTAAATAGTGATGTGAATGATTCTGCATTGATGTGTAAATAAATAGGCCTATCATACATATTAATGTACTGTTTTAGGCTAAATAAATAACTTGTTTATTAATAAAAAATGGGTAACACTTTATAATAAGTATACAGTAATAAAGGACATACAAACCATTTGCAAACTATTAGTTTAATTAATATTAGTGTAATAAGCTATATACAAATAGCAAGTTGTTTAATTATTGTCACTGATGAACCAAATTATTATTGTTTAATTAGCTCATATGTAAAAAGTTAGGTAATGTTTTTTTATGGAAAAGATGTGGTTCGCGCCAACACAAACCCGAAGCTCACATGCAGAAAGACGCCTCTCAGATAGCATGCGATCCCTAATTCACTTCTCTTTGGTGGCGTATTGCGCTTGAATGGTCAGATACACACAGAATTACAGTGTTTACAGAATTACAAAATCTGTCTTGGCAATTTTCACGCAAACATAGTTGGTTACATCTTAAGTGAAGGTTTGGGGAACAGTTGGGGAAAGACATCTGATGTATTAGATCCGTGCATTATGTCTTCATATAATAGGCTATACCTGTGTCATTATACAATAAAGGGAATCACTCATTTGACTGAACAACTTTTGTTTCTTTAATAATAATAATGATTTGTAATGAATACACTAAAGATTATTTTTACACTTGACTATTCAGTTTCTCTTTTTCTTACCTGAATGTTTCTGTTTAGCATGATTTAAATTGGAAAAAAAAGTAAATCACTTAATTTAATTAGTTTCTTTTGTATATTATATTTGTTCTACTTTTTGTTATTCACCTTCTTATTTTTATTTTATAATAATAACCAAGATTTTTTAATATGATAATATAATATTTAATCCTTTATAATTGAATCATTACCCTCTGAATCGCAATCGAATCAATCATGACGCAAGTGAAGATTCACATCTCTACTGTTAGGTACTATTAAGTAAGATTCTATTAAAGGGATAGTTCATTCAAAAATGTTCAACAGAATGAAGAAACTCATGAGGGTGAGTAGACTAAATGATGGCAATTTTCATTTTTGGGTGAACTATCCCTTTAAGTGCTTTGTGTACTTTGTGTTACTAAGCCGTTGCTAAGCTCAATGGTTTACTATGACATTGCTTGACAGATGTTCAGGCTTTAAATATTCAAGAAGACCTAATTGTCTCTTTTTTTTTTTTTTTTTACTCTCTATCAGCATCATGAAGCTCGTCCGCAAAGCTATGATGAAGTGCTAAAATACCTCAACACTGTGTTCACTGTTATTTTCTCTGTGGAATGTGTTCTCAAGATCTTGGCATTTGGTATTATGGTAAGCTAACACTGGGAATGTGATACAATGCATAACATATATACATATATATATATATATATATACTGAAATGCATTTCCAACATATATATATAACCTGTATTATAACCGGTATATCTTTCAGAATTATTTCAGAGACACATGGAATATATTTGACTTCATCACGGTTCTAGGAAGCATCACTGAAATTGCGGTGGACCAATTGCAGAGTGAAAAAGTGAGGAATGTATGTGTTGTGAATGAATGTATGTATTCTGATTAGAGCTGAACGATCCTGGATAAATTGAGTTTTACAATTTATTTGTTCAAAATAGAGATCACGATTCTAAATAGACAACCAAACAAAATAACAGCTAGAGGTTCTGACAAAAACAGTCTATTTAAAAATATTTCATTAATTTGAATTATTATTTTTAAAAATCGGTTTGAATGAATGAATGATTCAATGACTAGCTCATTAATGCTTTACTTGTTCATTACTGGATGAATCCGTGTTTTTGAACAAATCTCTTGAATGAATGATTAAATGACAAATACATTTTTTTTAACAATCACTTCTCTTTATTTGAAGCGTCAAGTTACTTTCAACGGTGATTGACTCTGTTTTGATCCCTACTGTAGACATCAGTGTTTATATCTGAGCTATAAGCTTTTATCCAGGACTTCTGTGATAATCTGAATTATTTTAAAACAGAAATAATAAAACTGTGTGGTTGAAAAGACTTTGTGAAACTGTTTTAAGCTTATATATGTCAACTGCTCTGTTATACATGACAACTGGATCAGCAGCTGCACCAATGCAGATCTAAATGTTCACTGTAATCGTACTTGTCAAAGGTTTAATAGACAAAGCCAAATTGTTGTCATTCAGGAATAAAACCGCGTGGCTGTTTGAATCAAGATCATGATTTTATTTTTTTTTAACAATCTATCGTGCAGCTCTAATTCCTATTGATTTGTGAGCACTAATTGTTTGCATGAGCAATAACGTCTGTATTCTAATTGCTTTTTAGCCAGTATTTTTGTGTGTGAGCAAAATAAACCTCTTTTGATTTTTGATTGCTATATACTCTGTGTTTATTTCCACTAGTGATGCCCTTCATATTCTATTTTATGTCCAGTATTTATTTGCATAAGCTATCACCTCTCTGTTCTGATTGGTTTTGCAGACTTTTAATATGGGCTTCCTGAAGCTATTCCGGGCAGCTCGACTGATTAAACTTCTGCGTCAGGGCTACACTATCCGTATTCTGCTCTGGACTTTTGTCCAGTCTTTCAAGGTCAGACATATCTGCAATGGCATGATATTGAAATCCCTTATTCTTCTTGATAATTCTTCTTCTAAACAATGTTTTTGCCTTTATTTAAACCAAAACCACTTATTATAAAATATTCTCTGTGAGTATAACATGAGATTTGTCTTGCAGGCTCTTCCATATGTCTGTTTGCTCATCGCCATGCTGTTTTTCATCTATGCCATCATTGGCATGCAGGTAAAGGTTGTCATTATCCCCAGACAGTATGTCTCCATCTTTATATTCTTCTTTCTGTCTTCCTTTGTTTCTTTGCCACCATTTCTCGTACTTTACTTTGTTAAGCCTTTAAATATGACAGACAACTCTTTATGTGTTTGTAATCTTACTAAAGGTATTCGGCAACATCAAGCTAAATGAAAAAACCCAAATCAACAAACACAATAACTTTAACACATTCTTTGGTGCACTCATGCTGTTGTTCAGGTAAGATTATGTTTATAATTTCTGCATTTGTTTTAATGTTCTTTCTTTTTGTTGTTAAAAACAGGTGCTACATTTTATGATATATTAATAATTTCACTATAAAACCAATACAGTGAACCAGACTACCCTTCGGGAATGAATAAATGTGCCTTAATTTATGATATATATGTATGTGTGTATGTGTTTAGGAGCGCAACAGGTGAGTCATGGCAGGAAATCATGTTATCGTGTTTAGGAGAGAAGGAGTGTGAAACAGACACCTCTCTTCCTCCCAACTCAACAACGGGGCAGAAAAAAGAATGTGGTACAGACTTTGCATACTTCTACTTTGTCTCCTTCATCTTCTTCAGTTCTTTTCTGGTGAGAAGCAATACGGTTTAATGATACATATCATTATAAACCTTTACACTTAAAACCCACACGCTTAAGGCCTTTTCACACCAAATCCATTTTTTGGCACATAAAATATAGACTGCAAGATTTAAAAATGAAACAAATGATCTGAAAAAGGTTTAAAAAAAAATTAAAATGAAGGAAAACATTAATCTCTGCCAATACTTAACACTCTTAAGGCACATTCATACCAATAACGGTAACTATAAGGATAACCATAATAATAAATATACTAGCATTCAATATCGTTCTGTTTATTCTAAGTCCGCACTGCAGGTTTGTCATCTACCCCTTTAAATGCTTGAGCTCGTTAAAGTGGAATGAATTCTGATTGGCTGTCAATTGGCTGTTGTTTTTGCTGTTCATCAGCTGGAAAAAAAATTGTTGTGAAAGTGATTCCAAAGATATTGTTTATCTGTGCTGTTATTGTTATAGTTGTGGTGTGGACTTTGCTATTCTTTTATATTTAGAATGATTTTTAAAACTATATTGTTATCACTATAGTTATTGTCCTTTGTGTGAACAGGCCTGTAAGCTCACTTAGTAACTTCTGTTATTTTGTATGTATTTCACAACCTCCACATCTCTATCTCTCTTTCAGATGCTAAATCTGTTTGTGGCTGTGATCATGGATAATTTTGAGTATCTGACACGTGACTCATCGATTCTGGGTCCTCATCACTTGGATGAGTTTGTGCGTATCTGGGGAGAGTATGACCGTGCAGCATGGTGAGAAAAAATAACATGATAGACAGAACTTTTTCTTTTTCTGCAAAAATATTATATTAATTATGTAATTTAACAATATATAAAATTATATTATATATAAACAAATACAATGTTTATTTACAGTTGGATTTTATACAAGTATGTTGCATGAATGTAATTTGTAAAATGAACTGGATAGTTTGTTTGCAGTTGTCAGTAATGTTTGTGTCTCTCTTGACACAAATTTGAAGCCCTATAGGATGACTTAAAGGGGTCATATCATGAAGAATCCATGGAAGCTTGTTTCTGCCACTAAATAAAAAAAATATATAAAAGGTAACTGTGACTTTATAACTCACAATTCTGACTTTTTTCTCAGAATTGCGAGATATAAACTCATATCCCCCGGGTAGACTTTTATTGTTCTAAGGAGTTAAAAGACATTGTAGAAGAGAAAGTAAAATATAAAATAAATAATCAGCAGATAAATAGTAAACATAAATAAATACAAATAAATTTTACATCAAAAAGAAGAAACAAAGGATTTAACAATATCAAAAGCAGCGCTCCAGGTCTCTATTGCCCCATTGATGAGAGCTGTTGATAGCTCCAAAGAAATAATATCTAGCAAAGACAAGGCCCTTCCATGCCTGCTCATCGTATGTGGAGGATCCATCGACTAACCATTTTTTTTTTTTTTTTTCCCAACTGTGAAAGCAGATAAAAGTAAGTTTCTCTGTTGTAAAGATAATGCCAAATCAGAAAAGTTATTTAGGAATAAAAGTTCTGGTGTCAAAACCATATTCCTGTTTAGCAAGAATGATGCGTCATGAGCAAGCTGGGACCAGAAGGAAAACAGTGCAGGGCATTCCCAGAAAAAATGTAAATATGTGCCAAGTACTCTCTGCAGACATAAATTACAATTCAGAGAAGATGACTAATTTCTGTGTTATTTTGAGATGAGAGTTCTGTATAATAAGAAAACAATCTGTTTGCAGAATTCAGATCTCATTTACTGGCACAAAACTGCAGAAATTAGTCATTGTGAACATTTTCTTTACAACAGCAAAAAACTGCATTTTTGATTCTACGGGTCAGAGAGATGGCTTAAAATGGTCATGAACAGCTATATTATATTGGCTTTTGATGAAAAAAAATCACCAATGTATGATATGACCCCTTTAAAGTATATTTCATGGAAAATTACTACATTTAACTTGACATTTTCTATTTACCGTTAACGGCCAGTATTTCCTTCTCCAGTGGAAAACTACACTATAAGGAGATGTACAAAGTAGTACGCACAATATCACCTCCTCTGGGCTTTGGAAAGAATTGTCCCCACAGGGTGGCATGCAAGGTTTGGCTCAACCATGAAAAAACTACCCCTCTGCCTCTCTCTCTCCTCCTCTCTTTTTATCATTCCCCACTTCTTCACTAGCTACCACCCCTCACTCCCCTCTCGTTCCTGTGATTTACTCCAGTGCTTCTTTCCACCGGGTCAAAGACTGGCAGAGACAAGAGCTCAGTGCACAGAGAGACAGCTCATCCCTTTGGCCCGCGTCCCGCTCCTGAAGTGTGAATAACTGCTGCAGTTAATGACACTGAGAGCCATCCATCAGTGAACTCCATTAGATAATATCTAACACTGCCAATGGATGTCGGCAGGGATTCAGTCTCTCTGTGTCTGAATTGGATTTGGGGCTTTTATTGAACATAATTCCATAAATGTGGGTTTCAGGTTAGAGGAGGGCAGACTCCTCGCATTCGCCATTGACTCACCTGTTTGTAAATCAAGAGAAGATTATGCTCATCTCTCCACTGACCTACCACAGTGTCAGAAATTAACATTATATTTCTAAGGGGTATATTTGCTACTTGTCAGTTTTTAACTTTTGAGGGCATATATTTTGGACACAAGTTGGGGGCTGATCACCCACGGCTGGGTTGTCCAGGTGAGGTTGGATGATTATTAAAGACAACACCCAGTGACCCCGGGTTCATGGAACATGTGTCCAGGTAGCATTGGAAGATGTATATCTAAACTAAAACAGTCAGATTTTATTGTATGATTTGTATTTTTATCTCACCAAAATAAAATCTGAATAATTTATTAGGCTATTAAAAAATTATTATTAAAAATTAAACTTCAGGAATTCATGACAGGGAATAATTAATTTTGTTGGCAATTTTACCCAAAGTCCCTGTTAATTTCTGACCCTGAGCAAATTGACCCCTGTGGGTTTATGTATTAATAACAGCAGGGTTTCCTTTTCATTACACCCAGTCAAACCCTCAGATCCACCAGCTTGACTCATCAGATCTTTGGCTGTTTTAATATTTTCTCTCCTATAGCATCTTCTATGCCAGCATTGCATAGAAAAACCTCCACCTGGTCTCACCTCTGTTTAATCAGTTTCCCTTTTGACAGTTTTTCCTTTTCTTAAGTATGAAACACATTAAAATGACCTTCCCTTTCCTGTCTTTTCCTTCTTCCTCTATCTTTTCTGTTGTTTCCTTTTTTCCTCCACGCCAATCTTCCTCTCCTCCCTCGTTCCTTGGGAATGCCCAATTCTTCCTCCTCCTCCTCTTCTTCATCATTATTGCCCCTGGTGACTGCCCCCTCCCAGTGGCCGTATTCATTACACTGATATGTACGAGATGCTGACCTGCATGTCGCCACCGCTTGGCCTGGGCAAGAAATGCCCCTCCAAAGTGGCGTATAAGGTAGTCTGCAGTATTACGATTTAAATGAAGTCTGCTTGTTTTCAAGAGGCTCAAGCTAAAGGATGTAATTACAGTGCCCACAATAAGTATATGAATATCTTTATGTATAAATATCTTTTTGTATTATGTAAAAGCATATTGAACAAAATGACAATTATTTGTGAGACACAAGTTGATTAAAACAAGTTCTAGTATCATTTGTTTGCAGATAACTTTTGGTTTTGTTTTTTATCTAATGTAATGATATTTTTAGTGTTTTTAGGGCTACTGTATGTGTAATAATTGCGATACCTATAGCTAAATTATTATTCTTATTCATAGACTATCAGTGATGTTATTGTTTGTCATTGTCTTTTACTAATCCTACCATAAAGTCCCTGTACATCCACTAATGATACTTTATTTGAATATGCCACCTTAATGTCTTCAAAACACTGTGATAACCCTGATGCTTATTCCAGTGTTAAAGCCATATTGCAAAGGGCATATTCATAAAGTGTGATCCTTCAGACTTTTCCAGTTTCTATGCATAAATCTCTACTCTGTCTCTATCTAATATATGTGTTTCAACTGTGTGCATGAATGCATGGTGTTATGACATCTTGGTGTTAATTAAAAGTTAAAGATAATTAAACCTAGATGACGACTATTTTAAAACACGCACACTCACTTTTAGTTTTGCAATTCTTGTATTTAATTTGTCTTTTGTCCTTGTGGTGACTTGCTCTCAGCGGTTGGTTCTGATGAACATGCCAGTGGATGAGGAGATGTCCGTCCATTTCACCTCCACACTTATGGCCCTGATACGCACCGCACTAGACATTAAAATTGCTCGAGGTTGGCATCACTGATCATTTCCAGTTCCTTAAAAATCAAACCTACTCTGGTTTATTCTTTTTTTATTATTATTTTGCACAATGATATTAGTTCAATGGTCTAATAGTTCATTGGTGTAACAGGGGGTGATGACAGGGGTCTGATGGACGTAGAATTACAGAAGGAAATCAGTGTCATCTGGCCACACCTCTCCCAGAAATCTCTTGATCTACTTGTACCCATTCACAAAGGTGAGAGATCTGAGTGAGTAACTGTATGGCAGGTTTTTGTATCCTTAAAGCTTGAAAACCATCTTATTTTATTTTATTGAGTGTAATTCACCTTGGTTGTGATAGTTCAGCTTATTGTACAAGTATTGGCCACTAGGGGTGCCCTGCACTCCTCTAAAAGTGAGTGTAATTTGCACCCTGCATTGAAATCTTGTTTTCTACAATAAACACATATTTCTTCCAGCCAGTGACATGACCATTGGGAAGATCTATGCAGCCATGATGATCATGGACTACTACAAGCAAAACAAAGCTAAGAAGCTCCGTCAACAGCTTGAAGAACAGGTACAGATGTATTTTACCTCCTGCAACACTAGAACTCAAGAGCTGAAGAGCTGCCGACTCACAACTTAAGGCCTATTAAATCAGCTAATATATGCAACATTGTCATCTAACTTTTAGAATGGGGTTCTGTATAGACACAACAGAAAAACCCTCATATCTCAATTTGAAGTGTGAACTTCCTAAAGCTGGAAAGATGTGCTGTTTTGCGGGGTATTGGGTCACTGTGTCACTGGGGAAATTGTGCTGACTATCTAATGTTGTCCTGCAGAAACATGCACCGATGTTCCAACGCATGGATGCATCCTCACTGCCACAAGACATTCTCTGCAGTGCCAAGGCTCTGCCGTTCCTGTCCCACAGTGCAGGATCTGCCCTGTAATTGTACATGTTGTGTGTGTGTGTGTGTGTGTGTACTTATACTGGCCCTGTATCTGTCTGCACTAGTGTTATTTTAATATCATTGATATACTATTAAAAAAATATATCAATAATATTATTTATATATATATATATTTTGTATTGTTTTTTTCTTTTTTTAAACAGTTGTTGTTTTTAATTTTGAGTTTAACTTTAGTACTTCATTTTAAACTAAATTAAATTATTGGCAACTAGCTGAGAGTAGAGAGTATATATTTATATATTATATTTATTGATAATAACCCTTGTCTGCACCCCTTTCCATTAGTTCTTTTAATTCTTCTGTATATAAACAATAGAGGCATAGTTCCAATTCTTTTTTGTTTGTGTGTGTGATAAAGATTGAAAATATTGTGGACACATTTGTGGTGAATGCCAACATGAGCATAACTGACAAGTTTATCTGTTGTTTCTTCAGCACTAGAGGTGGGTTTGTGGCACTGAGTCCTATCTCCCCTCAAGATCTCTTCATGCAGCCCTTGGCCCAAGACAGCATGGAGGAAAGAGAGGAATACCAACACCACTATCACCTCCAAAGCATGGTAGGAGAAAATAAATCCTAAATAAACAAATGCATTTCATCTCAGACATATTGGCATAGTAATCCTTGACATGTCTTGCATTTTATTCATTGTTTTGCATATGTGCATGAAATATCTGATAGCTACTTTGTTTTGTTGAAACAACATTCAAATTCACTATCTGACAATTTTATATTCACAATGTTTAATTCCATGTCGGTTTATGAATAATTCAGGTTATAAAACCGTTACAAAAGGTAACGGGGTCTGAAAGGTGGAACAAAATATTCTATTGCTAAATCTACTGTCCATTGGCAGTTATGTGCTAAATATGTGTGCTAAAAGTTTTAAAACTTTTAGGAGCACATTAGCTTATAGATGGCCTCAAAACTAACAGACATGGACTAAAAATCGCAAAAGTCCAACTTTGATATTTTTCTAATGTTTTTAAGATGTCTGGCAATGGTTTGTCCGATTTTCAAAAAGCGAGTAGATTCATTTTTATAAGCTATTATAAAAATTATCACGGCAGATGTTTTCGGCATGATATTTTGAGAAGTAGCAGATATAATTAACACTGCCCAGATTTTATCAAAAAGCCACACTATATGTAAATTACTTGAAATCATTAAATGACTGGCTGCCGAGACATATAGAAGCCAATATGTCCTGCATAAGAAAATCATGCTTTGGTAAATTTGAATTATGAGATAAAAAGACATAATTATGTCAAAGTCTAAATTTGTTGTAATAAATAGGATTTAATAAATCATGATTTTTTTTCCCTTGCGTGGTGGAAATGGGCTTCCATAGAGGCATTTGCAAACTTGCCATCTGTTTGGACTGATGTCTAATCTATCATGAAGTCATCTGCATGGACATCACATCTCTGGTTCACAACCTTGCATGATGCTTCTACATTTCCTGACTCATTTTCTTTTCACATTTGCAGCTTTATTGCCATCCCTTTATTATTTGCCTTCTGGCCTTGTAAAGGAAGAGATATAGAGAGTTGTTTTTTAAGGTTCGGAAGGGTGTATTGATGTGGTTTCTCAAGGTTAGACTGCTAGGTCAAAATAACTTCCAGCACTTATATAACTAGTGAGCAGTTATACACAAGCTTAGATGTCTTTCTTTGCTCTTATCTGTACTCTTATTTTTTTCCTTTCCTGGTAGCTTTTTCTTTTGCCTCTCTTCCATGAACTGTGATATAATGCTAGATGTCTTAAGGGATTTTAAGTTGGTTTATGTTTGAAACTCTTTTTTGCAAGAGTGCTTTTGTGTACGCCCAAATGTGTGGCTTCTGCTTTTAAACTTTCTACACCCCCTATGAGTTGCTTATGCGTAACGGCTCTATGTTGTGCTTATGGCCCTTCACTCTTGCCGCATTACTCCATCTTTTTGGATAAAAACGTATCTTTTCTTATCTTTAAATGAATACTTGCTCCTGAAAGAGTACAACATTGGCCAGGTTATTACATTAGTTTGTAACTGCATTTCTATTCTCTGTCCACTTCTAATGGTGACATGCTAATGGACATTTGGTGCAATGATATTTAGTGCTATGTAATTTTTTTTTTAGTAAGGATTGAATGTCTCTTCCTCCTCCCCGTTTTTCTCTCTTTAACTGCGTAGGTGCCAGAGCACAAAGAATTTAGCAGTGTGATGTGCCCCAGTAGCATGCAGACCGATCCTCTGCAAGTGCCAGGGAGAGGTGTCTCTATCCGAGCCTCTTCCATGCCTCGCCTGGCAGTAGAGCCACAGGTACTACCTGTGTTAGCCTAGCCTAGCTTTCTGTAAATCTGCTCTGTGGTTAGCATCAGTGTTGGCGTTGATGCCAAAGAGGGAATGGAAGAAGCGGTAGAAAGGTGTAGTTTGTGATTTGATGGGACTGTAATGGCTCACCCTGCTGGAAAATCAAAAAATTCAAAAATTCTGATTTGGTTTGGTAATATGTTTATGTAGCGATGCATCTGAAAATATTAATATGAAATCATAGAGCTTAAAATATTAATTAAGGTAATATAATTCTGTTGCATTTAATTAAATTTAAATAATTTATATAAATATTAAAGTTATATAAATGTTAAAGTTATACAAATGTTATGGATATAATATTAGTATATAAAATAAAGTGTTATATATGCTTTAAATATGGTAAAATATTTTAGACAGTTGATTAAGTTGGTGTACTCAAGATCAACCTGGCTATAACTGGTGAACCACCTTTAATTTAATGAGAACTTAAACAAACCAATTTAACCAGCTTGACCAACCTGTTTTTTTCCTGCAGGGTTGCCTTTGTTAGAAATCAGTTTAAAAACTTTGTTTATAGAAACTCATTTCATTTGCATTGTTTACTGTTATGTCACTATGTACGGTTTCAAAGAGAGAGAGAGAGAGTGTGTAAATATTACAACATAACATTTATTTTGTTTTTTCTGTCTGTGTTTGCCCGTTTGTTGATGCGTGTGTTCTCTTGGGGTTTGTATATGTGTTCTGTTCTCTGTGTGTTTTTGTGTACAGCAGGTATCTTCAGAGACCAAACTGATGAAGCGTTCATTCTCTACGATTGGTGATCAGTGTGTGAATGGTGACTGGCAGGAAGAGTTCTCTCTGGAGAGGGTGAGCCCTGACCGACTGGAGAGACCTAGGCAAAGAAGCTTCAGAGGTCAGTTTGCAGTAAGGCTGTCAAAAGCGGGGGTACTAAGATACCACGTCGATACTAAAATCGAAAAGTTTTATGATAAAAGTCTTTCTACTATATCGAACTGTACACTGTCAGGATGCCCGAGTCAAGGCCACATTTATATTTGTGCTTTTGTGTCTCCACATGTCTTAACATGTGCTTATGTTTGTGCATGTGCAGCTGTCAGGTCAAACCTGCGGGAGCCAGTGGACAAGGAGAGAGGACGGTCCAAAGAGCGAAGACACCTGCTGTCTCCAGACGTGTCTCGCTGCAACTCAGAGGAAAGGAGTCAGTCCCAGGAGAGACGCCACTCTCGATCACCCAGTGAGGGCAGGAAGCACACAACCCTCAGACAGGTGAGGACACAAACACATGTGCACAGCAACTTACCCGGCAGAATATTTTGTGTTTTCTAAGGTAATCAAAAATATTACTAATGCTGATGCTATGATTTGAACAAACCCCTAACAGCACACCTTTTGTGCTATGGATATAAATAACTCAAATCATGAGGCATATTAAAGAGAGGTGAGCTATATAAATTCTCTAAGAGATCAAATATCCCATAGACTTACAGTACCGTTTAAGGTCCGTGAGATTGTTTTTGAAAGAAATGAATATGTTTTCACAAAAATATTAAGCAGAACAACTGTTTTTAATATGGATAATAATGAGAAATGCTTCTTGATCACCAAATCAGCATATTAGAATGATTTCTGAAGGATCATGTGACACTGAAGACTGGAGTAATGATGTTGAAAATTCAGCTATGCCATCAGAGGAATAAATTACATTTAATATATTAAATTACATGTAATGTATAGAAATAGAAAGAAATTATTTTAAATTGTAATATTTCACAATAGTACTGTTGTTACCATATTTTTGATCAAACAAACGCAGTTTTGGTGAGCACCAACCCTAAACTTTTGAATGGCAATGCACATTGAAGGACAGACTATCTAATTATGGATTTATTTCTTCCCTTCATCACCTTATTTGTTTCTTTCTCTTTCTCTTTATTTACTCCTTAATCCTATAGGGCATTAGTTCAAGCAGCCCAATTCCCTCCACTTCTGATTCAGGGACACCTCGAGGGCGCCGCCAACTCCCACAGACACCTTCTCGTCCTCGGCCCCACATCTCCTACTCTCCTTTAGTGTGCCGTGCCCATCCCACGCCGGGGGAGGCTCGGTCAAAGGCTCAGCCCACAGAAGAAGGGGAGGAGCCAACCGGGACCGGGCCTTGCACCGCCATGGCCCACTCCACCCCTCACCGATACATCTCGGAGCCATACCTGCCACTGCAGGAGGACGTTAACAGTCCAGACTCAAGCGGTTTGGAGGAGACTCTCACTTTTGAAGCTGCCATAGCAACCAGCCTGGGCCGCTCCAACACCATCAGCTCCGCTCCACAACTACGTCACTCCTGGCAGGTGCCTAACGGACATTTCCGTAAACGACTAGCACAAGCCGCGTCGGGGACGTCAGGCTGTGAGCTTCTTAGTGACACTGATGAGGATGACCGGTGTTAGGGGTGTGAAAAAAGATTTTGTGTCACCACACGGGGTGGATTGATGCCTCTGAACTTTGTGCCTCGATCTAAGGAAAAATATGCCTGTGTGTGTTTATTTGTGTATCTGTGAATGTGGAGTCTGATCAGGGATGTGTAATCATCTCTGAAGAACCGTACTAAAGATCTGAAGATCACAACCTGCTTGTGGTGAAATGGAAATACGCTGAAATGATCATGAGCACACTGAGGTTGAAGATCAGGTTTGTGCCCTTACACTTTCTCTGGACCCACCTCACAGATCAAGCGCAAGCTAATGCAGATGAATTCAAACTCGTTATTAGGATTCGGGCCATGCCCGAACGCACTCAGGTTTCCAAACCTGCCTAAACATTTTGAGACATCCCATCAGCAGAATACCTGTATACTGCCAATAAGGACAGTATGTTTACATAGACGCAGCGTTTACATAGTCCTTTTCCGGCATGATATACAGCAACGTACATGTGGACAACCACTTATTTGTAATATTTAGAGGGTGATGGGCAGAGAACAGATGCATAACCGGGGCTTTGACATCCTGATTGTTCAGCTACCTGTGTCATTGGTTCATATAGGAGGTACACAAACACATACATTCTACTACACACACTCAGAACGCATGCAGTGATGTTCAGTCTGTCCATGACGAGAGGTAAACACCCCTTTAAATACATATCGTAATAATGACTGACATTCCGTGAAGGTAACAGGGACTTGAAGGATCTGATGAATAGTGCATGACGTTTAATGCAAGTGGATCCAGGTGACATCCTGGCCTTTAACAATAGAGTCTTTATGGAGGACTCATGTACCATATGTAAATATTGCAAATCCGGTATATGTACTGAGAAGTCTCCAAGCCATGTTTTCTGTAAAGAACTTAACTTGTCTTAAATATGTTATCTTTTGTGACACGATGACCAATCTCTGTCCTTTATACTTGTAATGCAAACTATTTGAAATGGACATGGTTCACACACTCCATGTTATGTTAGACTTATCATTTCATTCTTAACCAGCTGATTTTTCTTGGCCCTTAAGAAATCTCTTAAAAGTCTCTCTTTGGGTGAGTCTCACCAAGCCTGTCGGAGTCATTATTTCACCTTAAAACCAAGAGGAAAAAAGAAGCAATTATATTTTGCATTAATTAAATGAAGCCTATTTTAAAACCATTATGAATTTTTGCAACTTATCATGTTTTACTTTTAATACAGTACAAAAGTAAAAGGGGTTGTGAACAGTACTTCAAACATGTATTTAGTAGTGAAGTATTCATGTTGTAAAATCTTATGAGAATAATATTATCAATTACAAAAATTTTAAAAATATCTCAAGTTCTGGATGGATGGCAGTAATGATAATTTGGAGGAAAATAAATGTCAGTGCAAATAATATTAATTGTACAAAAATATAATTCCTTGCTTCCTATGCAATTTGGAATTTAAAAAACAACAACATTTTGGGTAAAATAAGACCTGGACATGTTTTAGTGTGATTCACCCCTTGAGCTCTATTAATTGAATGGGAAAGAAATTATAATGAGCGTTTGTTGGCTTCGGGTTCATTTGTAATGTTTACTGTGAATTTCCGTTTATAGTCTGGCTTAGAAAATGAATGAGTCCTGTAGTTTAAATTGATGGCAAGCATCAACTCCCTCTTACACGCTTGGCCTGCTCTTATGAATGCATTTGTAGAAATTCAAAATGTACGTTTAGCCTGAATATGGGTGAGTTGCGATTTGAAACGTAGCTGTAGGAAATGGCCATAACGTGTAATATTATTCTTTAGAGTACTGTAGCGGAGGTATGGAGCCAATTGTATTGGTCGCCCAACATGCCACCTCAGACCGGCCTCCTCTCTGAATTCCCCTCAAAAAATACAAAGAAACAAACAAAACAAAGATAATTACATAGAATTATTTGTTTATTTTTTTTTAAAACATCTTTGATTAGTTTCTGTTTATCCAGCATCTTAATAAAAAAAAATAAAAATTAAGATCAGTTGCCCCTCAAGAGAATTTCTGTATCATGTGTTGTGTTGTAATTTGTTTTCTTGACATGTTCCTGAATGTGAATAGAGAGTATTTGGTACTTGTTCTACATGACCTGCTGGGGGTCGCTGCCTTGTGAATTATATGAAATAAAAAAGATTCCCATTGCAGCAGAGTCTCTTCTTCCTAAATGTTGATGTGTCATTTGCTTAAGTTTGTATATGACGCTCTGCCATGTGTCAGTGGTTAGAGTTGATTCTGTGCTCCAGCATACTGCTATGAGGGTGTTGAAAACCATTTTTTCTTTCCTTATATGGCTCTATTGGCAGTGTCACGTTTATTTATAAACTCTATTTCAAACTGTGAGATTCACTATAGCGCTTCAGCAGCGTGTTGTGGATGATGATTTACTGCTGCTGTCTATATTTGGCCTGTCCCACTTTTCTGGAAGCCCAACCATCTGTTTTTCTATAAAAACAAAAAGTGAGAATGCCCACGACAAGCAAAATATATAGCCTTAGACTGTGGAAAAACAGGAAAAAGAGACTGGTGATCCAGATAGATAGATAGATAACATTCAGAATCAGAACGTGAAATCTTTCTGAATGTGAAGGCTGACAGACAGACCACTCATAGATTTACCAACCTGACATTTTCTCTAGACCTTAGTTCCAATATGACATGAATGAACAGGGTTGGGGAGTAACGAAATACAAGTAACTTAGTTACGTATTTAAAATACAAAATTTGAGTAAATGAAAGCTCTAGCGCAAGTTCTGCCAGGAAGACTCAAATGTTACGTCACTGAGTTTAGATCTAACCAATCATTATCCAACACCTGTAGTATATAAGATCGGTACTAACACACATCTAAGTTCGCAGATGCTGACGTCAACCTTTACCTCCATCCTCCCCACGACCACCAGGATGGTCCCTGTCCATACCTCCCGGGGGTCGGCTACACCCCTGCCTTCATCTTCAGGCAGGAAATGCAGAGTCCGCAACCCTCAGGATCTAAGCTACGGACGGGGCCTACGCCAAAGAACTTTCTTACTATATTTGCTTGCTGATTGTTAATAAATATCATTGTTACGTTATCTTACCTCCCGAGTCTTTCTGGCCGAACTGTATTTCATTACAGTTAGATTTTAAATGGGTGGTAATCAGATTACAGTTACATCTGAAAAGTATTTTAGATTACCAAAGTGATTACTTTGAATTTTAATGTCATTTAAACAGCGATTGGTGATTCTGTGACTCTGACAGAGTTAAGTTTCATGTTTTCCACTGTTTTCATGTTTTGTGATAGTTGTTTGTGAGTCATTTTATAATTCACTGGTCACTGCAACTTTTTCTCACAATTTGTTTTTCCCCTAACAATTGTGAGTTTGCATTTCACAATTCTGACTTCTTTTTCTCAGAATTGCGAGATTTAAACTCACAATTGCAAGTTATAAAGTCAGAATTGGGAGATATGAACTTGCAATACTGACTTTTTTTCTTGCAATTGTGAATGTAGTATGTGAGTTTATATCTCATAATTCTGACTTTTCTCAATATTGTGAGTTTATCATAATTTTGACTTTTCCCAATATTGCGAGTTTATATCTCATAATTCTGACTTTATAACTTGCAATTGCAACTTTATATTACACAATTCTGAGGGAAAAAGTCAGAATTGTGAGATAAAAACTTGCAATTACCTTTTTTGTGTTCGTTCCACACTTATTAGTATTCCAAAGTATTCTAAAGTATTTAGATTAAGTTACTAAACTTGAGTAATGTAACAAAATACTTTAGAAATGACTTTTTAAAGCATGTATTTTGTAATCTGTAGTGAAATACATTTTAAAAGTAACCTACCCAGCCCTGTGAATGAACCTGTCCCATTGCAATAGTACATAAAACCAGCCCCGAGTCTAACCGGTTACTGACCCAACTGACCTCCCTGCTCGTGGGTGGAGAAAGACTCTGAGATCAGATGAAAATATTGTGCCAGGGTTGGAGAAGAGTCCATATAGACATATCTCACTAACAGGTGAAGCGTTCTGCCTTTGATGCTCATGGATGAGTGAAGCCAAGAACGCTATACAGATCTGAACCTGTTCCAGGTGCAGCCAATCTGCCTGTTACATCAGGTCAGCATATGTGAGGGAGCTGAGGCGAGACAGACCATCTGCTGATAAAATCACTGGTGTTGGTTTAAACAAATACATCCATCAGTCAAATGTCTGTTTGTTTGTATATACGAGCTGTCACATTTAAAGAAGGGACAACATCATCGTAAACATTTCTTTTTGTGAGAGCAGCAGTCAAAAATTGATCAATATTGGCATTGGAAGAAGGTTACTTTCATCCTTCACAGTCAATTTGTGTAATCAGTCTTTCTAAACAAATATCTATGATAATGACAGATGGCCGATGAATTAAATTATGTATATTTTCATCATCCGAGATGAAAATGGTATTTTTTTGGATTTTACATGAAAGTTAGACTTTTTCCCCCAGTGAATTTCTTTTACTGAATGTACTTTTCAGGTCTGTGGTAAACCTAACATCTGTATGTGAGCTGAAGTTGGGCAGGGAAAACATCACTGTGTGTATAACAGCAGTACTTTGATTCATCACAGATCCAAAAGTGGTGATCAATACTGATGCGGACTGATGAAGTGCCTCAGCTGTATTTAGGGAGAGGTAGTGTGTGAGCAACACCTATGTTTATATATGTATGTAGGACTGGGTAGGTTACTTTTAAAATGTATTTCAAAATACATGCTTTAAAAAGTAATTTGTTACGTATTTCGTTAGATTATCCAAGTTTAGTAACTTTGGAATACTAATAAGCAACGCGCACAAAAAAGGGTAATTGCGAGTTTTTATCTCACAATTCTGACTATTTCTCAGAATTGCATGACATGAAGTTGCAATTGCGAGTTAAAAAGTCACAATTCTGAGATATAAACTCGCAATATTGAGAAAAGTCAGAATTGCAAGTAAAGATGTTGAGATGTGAATACGCAATTGCAAGAAAAAAAAGTCAGTATTACAGTATTAGTATTTTTATCTCGCAAATCTGACTTTTCTCAATATTGCGAGTTCATATCTAGCAATTCTGACTTTATAACTTGCAGCTGTGAGTTTAAATCTCGCAATTCTGAGAAAAAGAAGTCAGAATTGTGAGAGACAGATTCGCAATTGTGAGAAAAAAAGTGGAATATACTGTATGTAAATATCTGTTATGTGAAATAGCTTATTCAGGACAGTACTAAATAAAAATAACATGCAACTTGTATGATCCTTCTTATTTTGTAAAAATTATTAAAATGTTGCATATTCTGCAAGGGTATGAAACTTCTGAACAAAAATGTAGCTCAGCTTTTTCAGCTTTTTTTCAAGACTCGGAGAATCACCGATCGCTGTTTACATAATCGCCTGTCACAGTTTACATTAATGTTTAAATGACATTAAAATTTGAAGTCATCACTTTAGTAATCTAAAATACCTTCAGATATAACTGTAACTGTAACTGTACCCTTTTGAAATGTAACTAGTTACTCAAATTTTGTATTTTAAATACGTAACAAATGTATTTCGTTACTCCCCAACCATATATATATATATATATATATATATACAGCTCTGGAAAAAATTAAGAGACCACTGCATATTTTTTGTTATTTTGACCAGTTGTTGCTTTTGGCAAATAAATGCTCTAAATTACAACATTTTTATTTGGAATTTGGGAAAAATGTCAGTAGTTTATAGAATAAAACAAAAATGTTAATTTTACCCAAACACATACCTATAAATTGCAGTGATCTCTTAATTTTTTTCCAGAGCTGTATATAGTGTGTGTGTGTGTGTGTGTGTGTGTGCATGTTTTTACTGTGATGGGTTTTTTTTTTTTACAACTACTTAAAATCACATTTCATTCTAGTGTTCATTAAAAGGATATTTCTACTGAAACCCCTCTCAGTGTGGGGTTAATTTGACAACAGTTGCAAAAGTTATATTGACTAGAATGTGTAATGATATGAATTAGGTTAATGTTTAAATACCATGCTTAGCTGCACAATTCCCTAGAGGTCTAAAATTGCTTTTGAACCACATATTTGTGTTCATATTTTCAGTGGTGTCGCATTTGGACAGGACCTGACTGATTATTACCGAGTAGACACTGTCTTCTAATAGACCAATCGTGGAGCTGGGAGGGGCCATGACTCGCACCCTTTACTGTAAGTTAGACCCTCCTATAAACACCATGTCACATTCCTCACTAGGGTCATATAGTGAGAACAGACTCGCACACAGATGCTTAGGAAAAAGAACTAGTGATGAGACCTTACGGTCAATATGATTCATTGTAGAGATCAAATATTTAGTTGTACACTTTAGATCTAACAGAACTGAATAAGTCAGTAAGATCATTATAAATCACTAGTAAATGAACAGTATCTGCAATCTAATGCTCGTCATGTTATTGATTTGACTGTCCGCTATTAAAAGATCATTTGTCCTGTAGGACCCAGGGTTTACGTTGTGGCGACCCTTCCTGACTTTTGGTTCATGTGGGAGGTTTCTCTTCATCAGGGTCATAGTTAGGGTCTGAACTCATTTGCTCCGGTTGCTGTGGTGGGATCTGCATTGCTTATACATTAGACTGTGCCATGGAGAGAGTGTGTGTGGCTCAGCCCATCTCTGGCAGCTCTCCAGGTACAGGTGTGCTTTAGTGAGGTCCAAAACTGACCATACCTCCGTCTGAAGCCCTCGCAGACCGGCCTGCCTCCCTGAAGCCATGCAGAACTCCCAAACTCTGCTCAAACTTCTCTTCTGTGTGGTAAGTGTTTCTTCCTATCCTCTTATCCACAACAATGAAATTAAATTTACTCGTTTAGTAGATCTTTGTATTGCTTGTAGCAATAGTTGCATTGGTGATTTCTGCATTGGCACACGAAATCAGGCTCTTGTTCTTAGTACTTCTGTCTCGGCAAGCACTGGCGAAGGAGTCTCTCCATCTGTGTTTTGATGCGGTTTGAGCGCGGTGTGTGTTCTGTGTGTTAGATCGCCCCAGACCAGGCCTGAGGCCCTCATCAGGAAGAGGCTTTCACAAACAAAATCAAAGAGAATATCACACTCTCGCTTGTCTTTCTTTTTAAGGATGCTTTTATGAAACATTTTATAATCATTTGGAATGAAGGGATGAATGTAATAACTTTGATTAAATCATCAAAATATGAGACAAATATGTTATATTCTTTAAATATTTTAACGGGAAGAACAAAACTTAGTTACTTGATCAAGATATTTAAAAATAAAAAAAAAATGGAAAAACAAAAAGCTCACAGGAAAAAAAGCATACAATAAGCATAATATTTTGTTTCTTATTTCATTTTTTATTTTTTTTTTTTATTTTGTTTTTTTTGTTTTTTGTTTGATGGCATGGCCAAAAAATATATCCTGACAATTTGGTTATTTAAATACATAATCCCAAATAAAACAATTGACTCCATGCATGGTATGTTTAAAAAATCTTTAAGAAATTTTTTATAATATTTGAATATTTTTCATCAAAAAATCCTGAAAAAAAATGTATCACTGTTTTCACAACAAATATTAAGTACAACTGTTTTTAACATTCATAATAAGTTTCCATAAATGTTTCTTAATCTCCAAATCCTCATATTGGAATGATTTCTGAAGGATCATGTGATCAAGACTGGAGTAACGATGCTGAAGATTCATCTTTGATCACAGCAATATTTACATTTTACAATATATTAAAATAGAAAACAGTCAAAACTGTAATAATGTGGCTAGTTTTGATGTATCTGTTAGGAATTCTATAATATTTTTTAAAAAATGCCTTTAAATTTTGATCTCTGTTAATGAATTTAATAATTAATTATTGAGTTATTTTATACAACTTCCACAATACGCATAAAACTAAAAAGAACTAACGAGAGAAATGCAACTTTTGTCACAATATAATCAAATAATATGTGTTAATGTTAGAACACAAAATAATGTTTATCAGTGAAAGTTGACTAGAATAAAGCAAGTGAGTAGTAGCGTACACTACTCTCTCTATAGTCTGTTAGGAGATTGACACTTTCTTGTGTAACTGTTGCCCCTGACAACCACACAGCCCAAGTTCAATGTCGGCTGAAGTGCTGGCACAAAACAGCTAATTCTCTTTGCAATGCAAACTAGGCAGCCCCAACATCACCACAGGCTGGATGAAATGAAAGTGAAGTTCAGAGAGCTCTGAAGCCCGTGTGAGAAAAGCAAACAGAGGCTGTTAAACAGTCAAAGGATCGCCTTCAGCTCGATGGCCGCTTGGGAGAAACCGCGCAAACACTGGGTTTATTGAGGCTGGGATTATGTTATTATGAAGCTAAGATTGTTTTAGCAGACAATTCCCACACTGCATGTCGAATTTAAACCTATGTAAATACTCCTCTTCTAAACCAAAATTCAGTTGCCATGTAGGACGTTTCAGTCGTGTGTTGACTTGAGCCATTACATAATGCAAACAGAATATCAGTATAGGGGAAAAAAAGCGTACGTTGACAATGTTAAGGAGGACGGAAGAAATAATAGATCATTTCCACATCTGGGCTTCATAACAAGGCCATATCGAGTCTCACATGCCATAGATTGTTGCTGATAAATCAATGAAAGGTCAGTGACAATTAATTAATGTACAGTCTTCATTCTATTTTTGTAATGTAATTTATTCCTGTGATGGAAAAGCTGAATTTTCAGTCTTCAGCGTCACATGATCCTCCAGAAATCATTCTATGATGATGATTTGCATGCTAAAAACATTTATGATTATTATCAATGTCGATGTAATGATTCATCACGCGACTTGGGATCCATTTGCAGGCTTTTAATGATGATGAGAATAGTCAAACAGGCAAGGGAACGACAGCAGACAGTAGTATCAAAGAACAGGCAGATTCGTGGTGATGAGACAGGCATAGGTCGAGGCAGGCAGAACAGATTCGTGTAGAGGTATCCAGGCAAACAATACAAGGGGTCAGGCAGCAAGGGTCGTAAACGATAATACAGTCAGGTCAGTAACAGGTAATCAAACACAAGGATAAACGCTCAGTAATGCACCGTGGGGGGAAACAAGACTTCGCAAATGGCAGTTGTGAGAGTGTCTCTTAAATAGTCCCAAGGATCGTCTGCAGCTGCGCCGCAATCAGTGGTACGGGGCTTATGGGAAATGTAGTGAAGTCAATGGGTGGTGTGTGTGTGTGTGTTAGAACTCCGGTGAGGGTGCCCTCTGCTGGCCAGAGGAGGGGATCACGGAGTTCGTCATCGTGACGGTCGAAAACAAATGTGTATAATTTTTTTTTGTCAGGATTCTTTGATGAATACAAAGTTCAAAAGGACAGCATTTATCTGAAATAGAAAGCTATACTACCGTTCAAAAGATTGGGGTCAGTAAGACTTTTTTTGGTTTCATTTTTGGAACGAAGTCAATACTTTTATTAAGCAAGGATGCATATTTTACATTTTAAAATATATTCAAATAAAATACTTGTAATAATATTTCACAATATTATTATTTTGATCAAATAACTGTAGCCTTGGTGAGTAAAAAGACTTATTTTAAAAACATTCAAAAATCTTACAGATCCCAAACGATATAATTTATACTGTATATTCATGCTGTTTTATTTTATTGTAATAATCAGCACTTCCATTTGAACTCTCTATTAATGGTCAAGCACAGCCACTAATACAAGCTCCTTTATTTCCAGGACACTGTTTGGGTTTTATAGTCGGGTGTAAATGTCAGGAGTTCTATTGTTGAGGTTAATGTAATTGCTTCCAGTGTTTACAGGTTTTATTGTTTCTCCACAAAATGATGAGAAACAGTAATTATTATTTTATGTTTCTCAAAAGGAATGCACAGATTTATTTTCAGAAATCTGTTTTCTAGGTGTCTATTATTGACTCTCATCCATCAAAGGTCATTTTCTGTAGACTAGAGATGGTTGTCATTCTTCACAGGGTCTCGTGCAGCACACGAGTGTAGTGATGGGTGACCACTCTCAACATGACCTCGACTGTCCTCATCACAAATCCCACTGTGTCCAAGAGTCACAGGTAAAAATGAATGCTCATTTCCCTTCCATCATTCTTTTCACTAACATTACCGACATTCTCTTTAGAAGGAACAATCCCACAGTAGTAATGAAACCAAGTTGAGTATCTTCGACACATCCATGAGAATCGGTCACCACTGCATCACGTTTAAATGCATATAGCGGGTACATTTTTTTTCTAAATTCCTGTTCAGGACATTTTTTAAGTACAATAGTACACTATTATAAAAAACTTTGGGATTGTAAGAATTTTTACTGTTTTTTTTATTTTTATTATTATTATTATTATTATTATTAATGCAGCCTGCCTCAAAAATACAGTAAAAACAGTAATAATGTGAAATATTATTACAATTAAAGGTAACTTTTTTTTTTTTTATCCATGCAACGGCTAAGCTGAGTTTTCTGCATCATTACTCCAGTCTTCAGAGTCACATGATCCTTCAGAAATCATTCTAATATGCTGATTTGATGCTCAAGAAACACTTTTTAATATGTTGAAAACTGTTGCATGTATTCAGGATGGTGAATAGAATGTTCAAAGGATCATTTATTTGAAACAGAAATCTTTTGTAACGTTTTAAATGTCTTTACTGTCACCTTTGATCAATGTAATACATCCTTGCTGAATAACAATATTATTTTCTTTTAAAAAAATCTTTTAAATCTTTTTAATCATTTAAAGAGGACTAATTTTTAAAAATGCTTGTGAAGATATTGAGGACACATTGTAAATGTGAAAAGTGCTTTATTTAAAGGCATGTTTCTTGGGATTTTTTTTTATAGCTTTTGTTCCATAAAACATTTAAATATTGTGTGCGATTTTAAAGTGTTTTGATTTTAAATGTCCTCATCAGTTAATCAGTTAAAAAGATGATATCCAGTATTGGGGAAAGTTACTCTTAAAATTATTGTGTTATTGCATTACTCCCTAAAAAGTAACTAATTGCGTTATTTAGTTACTTTTTATGGAAAGCAATGTGTCACGTTAATTTTGCGTTACTTAAAAATGTAAAGGCCCTGTAATAATAATAACCCTCAAGATATTAATCATCAGACTAAAAGAAATGCAAATTCACGCCTGTACAGTAGAGGGCGCAGCTCAAAAAAACCAAACACAAATGAGATGTTTATTTAAAGTCATTGTTTGCTTAGCTTTGATTAGTATGGATGAATTGGACCTTTGAAGGTCAGACATTGGTTAATAAAGTCATACTTAAGTAAATACTTAAAGTATTTGTATTTTAAATGTACTTGTGTTATTTAACATATTTAATTATGTTCGCACAGCACACACAACATCTCTGCGCTTACTCCCGATTTCTCTCAACATGGAGACAGGAGAGGTGTCAGTCAATAAACGGGAAAACAAAGCAGAAAAAGCAACTCGGATATTTTGTTGTAATTTTAAAAGTAATGTGTTACTTTAGTTACTTGAAAAAGTAATCTGATTACGTAACTCAAGTTACCCCCAACACTGAAGATATCAATGGTACAGTCATTTATCACTGCGATAGAATCACTCTAAATCTGTTTGGTTTGAAATGTCTGATGTGTCTGTTATGGAGATCTGAGGGGCCATGAATCAGTCGACATCTCTGTGCTAACCTTATGAGCTGATAAAATTCTGTTTACTTTGGACATAAAGTGTCACTCAAGAGACGCAGCGTCTCTCTGTATCTGTAAATCTCTTCATCTCAAATCAAACAGATATATTAAACGTGAGTTAATTTTAGGATTGCTGTACATCCTCTGTATTCTGAACCATGAACTACGTTAAAATATGTATGTTTCTGTTCAATCTTATTTCAAGGTAGAAGACGTGGGAAAAGAAGCAAATGCTGGTTCTGTTCCCATGATGGAAATGGAGGATAAAAACAAAAAAGCGAAGACGGACACAGAAAGGGACAGTCATCAATGCCAACAAATGATTTCATTTCCTTTGTCAGCTGTTGAATTAAGTGTACCAAGGGCGATTTCAGATTCTCAGACACTAGCAAGTGGATCTTTGGAGAGATTACCCAACCTAGAGATGGAAACACCGAGGTGCCTTGCTGATTCTACAAATGAAACAGAAACTGAATGGACTGAATCATCTGGTTTTGACCAAAAGAATTCAGTTGGAGGTGAGAGAGACAAGAAGGAGGTCTTCATTTCCTCTCTCACACTCCAGCCCAACAAAACAACTCAATCTTTTGTTTTTCCAGAAACCACAGGGGCGCTTGACCCCGAACGCAAGCCTCAACCTCGAACCTTGAGGGTGAGAAATATTAATTTAACGACAGGTGATTACGTTCCGCAATCTGAAGAGTCTTTGAAGATGAGCACTGAGGTCAAAGGTCAAACCAAGAAGGAGCCTTTGCCGACACCACAGTTATCTGTCGCAACCCTGAAGAAAAGTGCCGCCGTTTCAATGAACACAGCCACAAATGTACATCCGACTGGTATTATAGATACATCCGATGACACATCATGGACAAAATCCACTGAGGATTCAATAGCAGCGCCAAGTGGTTCACCTCAAAACCTTACCAGTGTAATGGATATCAGCGCCTCTGTCAGCAAAGTAAAGTCACAGGAGAAGAATAAAGAAATCAGAGCAACTAGTCGACCCACGACACCAATGCATACACAACCTGAAGCAATTACTCAGCCAATACCTTTTCATCAACATGGGAGTCCTGGAGCTGAAAGAGGGGAAGCTAGTTCTGCACCGAGAGAGAGCGAGCAAGAACAGATAAAAGACACAGATGAGACTTCACACATTAGACGTGAACAAAAAGCACCTGTGAAAGGAGAATCAGAGACGGATGATTGTGATTCAGGTGCTATTGCTGCCTGTCCAGGACGTCCTACCGCTGTTCCGAGTACAACATCAGAGACCCACTGTAAGTAAAACAAGCTGAAGCTGAAGTGTGTACATTTTCAGTGCTAAAATATTCTCTCCAAGCCCAAATTAAAACGAATGTAATCCATTTGTTCAGTATGTTGATTGCCCGAACAAATGTGAGCAAAATAATCGGATAATTAAATTAGTTAAAATGTTTTCATGAATTAAATTATCACTATTATTTATTATTAATACTATACTGTTAGTGTTGTTAATATTGTTTATTTTATTATTATTTCTTCATTTAGTTGTGCGTCTAGAAAGTTTAGAGAAAGAATTATTTTCCTCATTATATCTGATCCACCATTTTAGAAATGCAGATAAACAATATCTCACTAATTGGCTCTTTTTTTATTTATTTATTTTATTTTTTTGTCTATTCAGCCAATCAGATGCACAGAAACATACACAGAGAAGGTCTAAGACGCTCTCCGGGTTTCAGAGGGCCAAGGGTAAGAAACACACCAATCTCTCTTATAATTCATTAATATTCCATTAACTTTACAATACACTTGTATTGATAATGCAGTGTGGTTTACATGACACTCCCAACTGCTAATGGTGTTTGCAAGTCTCTGCCAGATATACTAATAAACTGATAACTTATCTGTTCCATTTTTTAATGAGAGGAAATGCAGCACTTTATAGAAGGTTAGAAAGAAAGAAAGAAAGAAAATCATTACAATCTTATAGACATGAATGAGTGTTTCATTTTTGAACCATGAATACAGTATACAGCGAGATGGTTGTTTTGAAGAAAAAAACATTTCTCCTTGCTCTAAAACTGCTATTCTCACCCACATGGTCATCTCAGGCCCGTTGCTAGCCTTTATAGGAAATTGAGTTTGCAGAGGCATTATTCAATTAAGTGTGGAATAGAGGAGAAGATGGGTCATTTACCTCCAGTGAATGGAGCTTATGAACAAGAACTGACTCATTGTATGACATTGGGAGAGAAATATTATCCTAAAAAGAGGAACAGGATCATAGAAATTATTTAATAATGCCAGTGCTAGAGAGAGAAGAGAAAAAGACAGTAGGATTGACACTACGCACCATTTTTGAACCATTTTAGTGCAACTGTCTTGTACATTAAACTGTTAACCTGTTTATTTCATGCATCTGTTATGTAAATTTTAGAATGCTTTAGCAGTGTAATCCTTTACAGTAAATTACAGTAAAAGAGAGAGAGAGAGAGAGAGAGAGAGAGAGAGAGTAGTTGCGATGCAGAGGCCAACAGCGATGCAGAGGCCATTTGTTGAGCACTTGCGCCCTCCTGTGGTAGAAGTATGTATATAAAGTACATTTGAGGTAGATAGATAGATATTAAATAATTAACATATATTATATTATACTATATTATTACAATGACTTTTTTAGGGTTATCCAGGCCCACCTGGCTTTCCAGGCCCTCCGGGTGAAAAAGGAGACAAAGTAAGTATTAACCAATAATATTGTAATATTAAATATATTTTGATCACATTTTTTAATAGGTCTTTATTAGAAAATTGGAATCTCGTCCTGTTAATTTTTCAGTCAAACGAATGAATGCTTTAATGTGTGTTTGCGTGTCACTCAGGGCTACGTAGGAGTGATGGGCCGGACGGGGCGGACAGGGGACAGAGGACCGATCGGACCCCCCGGCATGCCTGCTATCATAGTCTGGTACACGTCAGAAGAGGAGTGGCAAGCGTTCAAGGTGCAGAACATTATTTTTGCTCATTTTAGATTGTTATATTTTGCTGCAGTTTAGTCTGAAAACAAACAAACACAGGTGATTCTGCCTGCATTCTTACAGTCTTCAAAAACACTGTGAGGCTGGATAGAGTATCTTATTTAGACTTTTCATTTTGCTTGCAGAACAAGAAATTCTACAAGAAACTAGTGTCATCGTGGCCGGTAAGTTAGTCTGTGGTTGACCACTATTGAGAGCTCCATTTGTACATGAGCACACTACAGATTGAAATCATTTTTTCCCCCATTTTTCTTAGAGAGTGAAAGGATTACCCGGACCTTTGGGGCCACTTGGAGAACCTGGACCACCTGTGAGTAAAAATATAATATTTGACTACATATCATCTCCATTTCTATGTCCATGTAATTTTCACAGACTGTCAGTGAAAGTTTTTCTTACTTAAATATAACGATCCTCATGCTTTCCTTTATTTTATTTGTTTTAATGTTTTTCTGACTTCAGTATAAAAACCTATACATATGCTGTATGTGATATTAGGATATTTTTACAGTTTATTTATCCATTTTTTTAGGGCCCCCCTGGAGTTCCAGGCAAACAGGGGAGGAAGGGAGAGCGAGGGAAACTCGTAGGTATCTCCTCTCTTCATCACACAATCGTCTCTGGCAACAGATAAATGCTAGTTCACTGTTACAAAGAGAAACATGGTGTGCAGTTTCATAAAAGTGTGGTCAAACCATGTGCAGACACCAGACGATTTAGAAAGAATTTGACAACCTCAACGGGTCAACAAACATCAACAAGAGTCACATTGTTCAGACTTGAGTTGATTCAAAAGCAAAGAGTCATGTGTGCTGGTTGCTATTCAAATCACAAGAGCAGTATAATTTTTGGCATAAAGGGAAATTTACAAGATAACATTCATCTGATCTTCTGTTTGCTGCCTTCTTGTGCACGCTCACAGATTTACAAGCTTTTATGTAACTTTTTGTAAGTTAAAGGATTATTTAACAGGTTTTATAAATCTCAAAGGGTTAGTTCACCCACAAATGAAAATTGTCATTAATTACTCACACTCATGTCGTTCTACACCTGTAAGACCTTCGTTAATCTTCAGAACACAAATGAAGATATTTTTGATGAAATCTGATCAGTGAGGCCTCCATTGCCAGCAAGACAATTAACACTTTCAGATGCCCAGAAAAGTACTAAAGACATATTTAAAACAGTTCATGTGGTTCAACCTTAATGTTCTTAATGTTAAAACATGAAGCTTTGAAGCTTTACGAATCTTTTGTTTTGAATCAGTGGTTCAGAGAGTGTATCAAACTGCCAAAGTCACGTGAATCATTAAAATTTCGAAACATTTGGAATCACTTATGACGTAACGTACTGAAATCACGTGACTTTGGCAGTTTGATAAACGCTCCGAACCACTGACCGAACCACTGATTCGAAAAGCTTCGAAGCTTCATGAAGCAGTGTTGTGAAATCGGCCATCACTAGATATTGTTGAATAAAGTCATTATTTTGTTTTTTTGGCACACAAAAAGTATTCTCATCGCTTCATAACATTAAGGTTGAATCTGTTTTAAAAACATTTTTAGTAGCTTTTTAGGCATTGAAAGTGTTAATTGTCTTGCTGGCAACAGAGGCCTCACTGAGCCATCGGATTTCATCAAAAATATCTTCATTTGTGTTCTGAAAATGAATGAAGGTCAGAATTTTAATTTTTGGATGAACTAACTCTTTAAATCACCCTATCTTCTTCTAATACATGACAAATAATGTGTCATTTCTGTCATTTAAACTAAACACTGACTATTTTGAAAGAAAAGAAAACTTCCTGTTTGAACTGGAAATACAATAACAAGAAAGAAAACTGCACTCTTTGCTGTCTTTGAAATCAGTTTGTGACTGATTCAGGTGAAATGTTTTAACTAAAGATAAAGTCCAAGTAAACACAGCCCTGTTGGATCCTATGTTTAACTTAACCTAAGTAGATAAACATGCTTAATCTTACCTGACACCTGATGATGAGTGTGTTTGTATATGCCTGGAATATGACTGCTTTATATGGCACTAATGGTTCACATTTATGAGATCATTTATTTGCAAGAGGATTCCAAGTAAAAGAGCTTTTGTAAAAAAAAAAACTTAAATGGAACAAATAGTCTACAACTAAAATGAAACATTCCAGTAGCCTGGAATGAAGCATGTCCTATACTATCTACGTCCTGCTTTTGTCTTGTACTAGGGAAGAATCGGACCTGTTGGAATGCCAGGACCAACTGGGAGATCAGGATCAGAGGGCACAGCTGGGAAGGATGGGGAGATGGGGCCACCTGGACCACCTGGGGAGGATGTGAGACTTATGGGACTCAAAATACTTCATATGCATCTACGCAGTGGCCTCAGTTTATTAAGTGGTGTTTTATGTGATATATATTGTACAAGTCCACCTATGATTGCATACGTTTTTGTGTGTATGTTATTCTATAGGGTCCAAAAGGTTATGAGGGAGAGAAGGGCAGTAAAGGGGAGCTGGGTGAGTGGGTAAGAATGACCAGGGTTTTTCTGTGGATCATGCCATAGGCAGTCATGGAATCTGTGTCTACACAATTTTCCACAGAATGCATTAAACTCAAAACAAACTCTCTACCCCTTTTATGTTCCAAATTGTGTGACTAATTTGATTATGCGTTCAGGTACCGATAAGAATACTCTCAAGGGTTTTCACACTGCGCTTAATCCCAGGGGCCAGTCCTTCAAAAGTAATCCAATCAGATTTCAGCTATCGGATTGGATCAGATCTTGAAAATGGTTTGTTCAAAAGGAACAAAAAGGATTCTGAAATTAGATCACAAAATCTAATCTTGGTTTTGATCTGGATGAAATCATCAGTTTGTGTTGTTCAAAACGTTTTAAGATTGGGATATATTTGATCCAAAAAAATCTGGATTATACTGATCCCATCAGAAGGGTGGATTTCAGGAACAAAAAATGTAATAAATCTTTAAATCTGATCAAAAAAATACATTTATATCAAGCTCTTGAGTAGTTTAACTATTAAAGTAATAAATTACCAGTAGGCATTAGGCTACATATTTAGCCTTTTGGTAACCTACTGTAAAATAGAGATTGTGGTGCAATAATATAATTCCCAAACTGCTGTAAATATCAAACAAAAACATTATATTTAATTCAAAGTGTTTTTAAATCATTCTTTGTAAACTACATCAGCACAATCATAAGAGATGAAAGTTCTTTGCAAGTGAACGCAAAGTTTCTACGCTGAACTTTTCTGAGAGAATGCAAAAGCATTGAAATGTTTTTTTTTTCCCCCATTTCATATTGTTTCTATTGACATGTCCCTTTAGGGGCTCTGTATAACTCTAGTAATCCAGATTTGATAATCTGAAAAAGTGTCTATCTGGATCAGGGTGATTCAATCCAAATTTGCTTTGAAAAACCAGCACAAAAGTAAGATGGATTACCTGATCCAAAGCAAAACATGGGATTTCCAAATCCAGATCATTCTGATCCAGATTACACTTTGTTAGAATATTGCAGCTATGCTTAGCAACAGACAACCAATCGCTTACTCATATTTGCGAGCTTTGGACAGTTACGGAAATACTGCACTCTGTAGTCTATATAAACGGCAAATTCAGAGTTTGAGAGGAAATACTGACAGAAACCGCCACAATTTGAGTGAAGTATTGACCGTTTCATTCTTACCTTTAGTCCGAAATGTCCATTCAGTATAAACTCTATAGTATCGTCGGCTAAAGGAGCATGCGCAATTCTAGAGCTTTAATGTAAACAGATGTCATGCTTCCTTCATCCAATCATTAACCCAGGGTTTAAAAATGTGAAAGTCAATTTATAAATACCCAGAATTAATTGTTAACCCAGGGTAAATTCTGTGAATCAGTGCGAGACGTGAAACAAGGTAACCCAGGATTCTGTTTACCCAGGGTTTAAAATGACCCGGGGTTAACCATTTCAAGTGTGAAAAGCCCTTCAGTTGCTAAACAGATTTTAGAACATTTTAATCTAATCTGCAGAATTCTGCAAATTCCATAAGTGCCTTGGTATAACAATCTAAATATCCAAGACCAAAATAAGACGGTGTGTAGACAGTAATTGGTTCTCTCACACCCATCCTTATATTTGACTTTTACATTTTAAGAAAGTGTGTCTGATGTGTTCAGGGTGACCTTGGGGAACAGGGGCCTCAGGGAACCAAAGGAAGGAAAGGAGAGAAGGTAAGATGTCACTCTTGCTCTCCAGACTTTCATTAAATATGATCATATTACTTACCAGACAATTCTGTTTTTTTAGGGAAAAAAGGGAGAGAAGGGCCTAACTGGAGTAATAGGATATATTGTGAGTAACAGTGTAATTTTGATTGTGTCAAATATTTATGAGGCAGTAATTCTGTCTGTTTATTCTGTATTTACACCACCATTCAAAAGTTTGGGCTCAGTAAACTTTTTCAATGTTTTTGAGAAGTCTCTTATGTTCACCATGGCTGCATATGATCAAAAATGCAGTAAAAAATTAATATTGTGAAATGTTATTTAAAATAATTGTTTTCTGTTTTAATATATTTTCATATGTAATTTATTCCTGTGATGGCAATGCTGGATTTTCAGCATCATTACTCCAGTCTTCAGTGTCACACGATTCACCATAAATCATTCTAATATGCTGATCTTGCTCAAGAAACATATATTATTATTAAAAAGTTATAAATTAATAAATTATAAATAGCCTTGTTGAATATACATATTAAATTCTTTAAAAAACATCTTGCTGACCAAAAAACTTTTGAATATATATATATATATATATATATATATATATATATATTACAATGTCAAAACAGTTCTATCACATTCTTTACAAACCATATATTTTCTATACACAGGGGCCACCTGGTCCCAGAGGACCACGGGGATTCATGGGGCCGTCTGGTCCACCTGTATGTGCTAAAATATCATTAATATTATATAGAAATAAGATGAGCAAACTGGTTGTTAATTTTTTGTAATGATCTCTATCACAGGGACAGACAGGGGGACTCGGGTTCACTGGATCACCAGGACCACCAGTATGTTACAAAACTTAATTATTCTATACAGGGCTGCGACTAATGATTATTTTGATAATCGATTAGTTGGCGATTATTTCTTCGATTAATCAGATAAAAGACCAAATTTATTTTTATTTTATTTTATTTTATTGGCAAAACACACTATTCCACATCCTGCCCAAGGCTGTCCTTCAAACAAAAAACATATATAGTGAATACATCGATATCTATGCTATATGCAAAATGAAAATTAAAAATAAAGATAATAAAGGAAAACAAAAACACAAACTCAATGTTAACAGATAAGAGGCATGTTCTGCAGAAACACATTCACTCTAGACACAGAAACCTGTTTCTCTCATTTCTTTATCCTGTAAATGTAAGAAATTATTTACAAATCAATAACATGTTGACTTTTTAACCTGATATACAACAAATATCTCAGGAAGCAGTTGTCAGGACATTCCTTCATGCAAAATGCTAACCCTCGCTTGAATTTGTAACAGTTACAGATAAGGAAATAAACCGTAAAATGAAAGTTTTGAGCTGAGGAAACATATCACACATAAAAAAGGTATCTGGTAAAGCCATTGGTCAAAGCAGGGCAAGACATGTTAAACATTACACAAATCCATTAGCTTGAAGCTTAAAATAAAGAATTTCCATGTTTTTTGGGAGCTCGGATCACACACCTTTCCAGTAACAGCTCACTCTCCTTCCTCCACTACTTTTAGATGCATTTTATCCATAGAAAGGCGTTATTCAATGCTGTAATCTGCCGGAAGCTTTCCGTGCGCGGTGGGCAGACGGCACTAATCGATAACGTCATTCGTTGTCGTCGATTTTCGTTATTGATTGTATCGATTAGTTGTTGCAGCCCTAATTATATTATCATCTCTTAATTCTGACATGTTCATAACTCTACCTTTGACCTCTCTTTACAGGGACTTACGGGACCGAGAGGGTTGAAGGGAGTTCCGGGTGTCAACGGACCCCCTGTAAGAAACCCTGAGCTTTTTACAAGTTCAAATCCAATAGTTCTAATTATTGTTTTCATCATTTCATGTGTGTAAACTTGTAAATATGGTGAACAGAAATGTTTCTACTTTTGCTCAGCTCTAAAAAAATTAAGTGGATAAATATTTCTATTTGAATGTGAATTTGAAATGGTACATAATACTCATTCTCTTTTATAAGGGCCAACTTGGTGAAATAGGGCCGAGGGGACCACCTGGCAAGCAAGTTAGTTTAAAAAAATTATATATATATATATATATATATATATATATATATATATATATGGTAACACTTTACAATAAGGTTCATTAATTAAACATTAGTTAATGTATTAACTAACATGATCTAACCATGAGCAATTTACTGTATTTGTTACTGTATTTAATCTTCATTAATTTTAGTTAATGAAAATACAGTTGTTCATTGTTTGTTCATGTTAGTTCACAGTGCCTCAACTAATGTTAAAAAGATTTTAATGATGTATCAGTAAATGTTGAAATTAACATTAACAAAGATAAATAAATGCTGTATAAGTGCAGTTCATTATTAGTTCATGTTAACTAATGAACTTTATTTTAAAGTGTTACCATATATGTATAAGTTACATTATAATAAGAGTTCATTATGTTTTGACTAAAGCACAAGAAGAGAGTCAAATATCTCATGAAGAAAATGAGTCATTTATATTACAGGGAGAAGAAGGTCCTGATGGTATTATTGGTATTCCTGGTGTTCCTGGACCACAGGTGCTGTGCATTTTATCTATCTCCTTTATATCATGTATATATATGTCCTCTCAGTTTACACACGTACATGCACATTGTTTTACATTCAGGATCCATATTGTGGGTTATGCTTTCATTTGGATATATGCAGTTAAAGTCATCATGAAATCAAAATCGACCCTATTTACTTTGTTAGCGCATATTACTAGTCTTGTGGTGAACAATTAATCCTTGCAAGTTAATACACAGAAAAAAAATCTTTGTCGTGGTAATCTTTAATCAAAATCTGAAAAGTTACTTCCGGTCCAGAATGGCCTTCCGTGTCTGATGATGTCAGTCTGGAAACACTTAAACCACTCCCCTCCAACCGTTAGAGGAGGAGCACTAAAGTAAAACCCTGCCCTCTATTCAATATTCCATTTCACTTGGAAATACGTCACAAGACTGGAGAAAAGTCATTTGAAACTTCCGGTTCACTGGGACTTTAAAAATGAATATTCTAATCATACTAAAAATGTGGAATATGACCAAATTCCTATATTAGAATCATATTTTTTATGTGAACATGATCATTGAATCTGTTCTTGTCTCTTTGCTCTCCCCTCTCAAACTGCTACAAGTTCATCTGAGTAGACTATCTAATCTTTTCAGGGAAAACCAGGGGGAGATGGACCACCAGGTCAAAAAGGAGACCCTGTATGTGCATCTCAAATTATGTGTTAAAAGCGTTAAAATTACAGACACATTTAGTCTCATTTTGATTTTCCTAATTTTATCTGAAGCCTGTGCATTTCTTATTCAAACAGGGAGATGCAGGAATTGAGGGAGGCATTGGAGATCCAGGACCACCGGGTATGAAAGTAAGCCTGTGGTTCAGTCTTCGTGAAGAATATATATTCTATATATATTTTAGAATATATTATAATGCAGCAATATACTGTATGTTTTCAAGTATAAAGCAATTTTTTTTAGGGTGCCGATGGAAAACTTGGAAAACTTGGACCCGCAGGTGATCCAGTAAGATTACTTGAAACAGATTCTTAATATTTCATATGTATGATTGCAGTGAGACACTTTTACTGTGATTTAAAATTGTGATGTTGGCTCTTGCTGTTATTAAAGCTTCAATGTAAATACTTTAACTTTCACACTTTCAGTGTGTGGTGAAAGTGAACATGCCACTCTGTTTTATCTTTCAATGTAATTTAATGCTGTTTTTGTTCTTTATTGCTTGAAATCTAAGCAGCAAAATACTATTTGTTACAATAATCACAATATGGGTTTTTTTTGATCAAATTGTGCAGCCCTAGCTAGCAAGACAAAATGATATAACAGTTTTGGGATAATTTTGTTTGTTGTCATTGTCTGTCTGTCTGTAAACTTCAGGGTCTGAAAGCCCAGCGTGGAGTGAAAGGAGATTCTGGCCAAAAGGGAGATCAAGTGAGTTCAGGGAAATATTTACAAAAGCTCTGGCCAAGTAAACAACACTTATTGAATGCCAGATGCACACTGTTCTCAGACTAAAAAAAAGGGAGTGAGTGTTATATAATTAATCTGTCTTTTATATCTATGGTTTCTCGTCAGGGTCCTCCAGGGCTGCCAGGTAAACAGGGATTCAGAGGCAGAGGAGGACAATCTGGTGTTCAGGGAGAGACAGGCCCTGCTGGACCTGCTGGTTTACCAGGGCCCTCGGTGAGCTGTGGCTACTTTTGACTGGTTACAAACTGACTCATTGAAAGTCAGTCACTTGGTCATTGTATTTTTCTTCAGGGCTATGATGGACCTATTGGAGATCCGGGGAGACAGGGAAAAGATGGACTTAAGGTACAGTAACTCTGGTTCTCTATTTTTCAAACAAATCTAACCTAATGCGTTATCCCAGAAAAACAGTGATCGTATATATAAATGGCATCTGCAGGGAGAGAGAGGTCCTCCGGGTATCCAAGGTCTCCGTGGATCACGAGGTGACAAGGTGATTGATAATTACTCTTTTTGAAAGATGTCATACTTTAGATATCGCATTCATAAACATTTGCACTAAAACATTATTTAACTTAAAAAGGGTCGGATTGGCCAAGGGGGATTTTCTGGTTTTCCTGGACCTTTGGTAAGTATAATTTCTTAAATATAGTCATAATTAGGAGGGCAAGGACAACAATTGTTTGAGTAGATTTATTTGATCATAGCACCTTCATTGGTAATTAGTATATAATTTTTCATGACTTAGAACTATTACCTCAAAGTAAATAGCTTTGACCTGTAGGTGGCGCTGTAAACGCATTTACATGGTATTTACAGAGAAAAGTGGCAATGATAAACTTAGTTTTACCCAGGTTTTGCTACTAGAGTCCATTATAGATGAAAAAGTTTGAGAAAGCTAAAAGATTTGTTTTAAAAGTATTTTTAAATGTTTTATAGGGGGAGATGGGAAAATCGGGAGAGCTAGGACCTGAAGGAGAGCCTGGTATTAAGGTTCCCTTGTACATCAGATCATTACTTTTTAAATATATTAAATTGTGTCTTTTTCACAACTCCAAAAGTGTCATGCATTATTTAGTAAGGCCTGTTCATGTTTTTGTAATTCATATGGTCATAATTATTTCATTTACAACAGAAAATCACACTCATGTACATGGACAATAATAATTTATTTGTTTTTATGGGACAGGGTAGACCAGGGGTCCCAGGAGGAACTGGATTTAAAGGTCAAAAGGTAAATTGAGTTCCCTAATGATGTGACAACAAACTTTGCATAGGCAGTGATTAACTATAGCATAGACTGACATGGATTAACATGCATCAGATTAGCTAAGTCATGATGTTTGTCATCATTTAGGGACTGCAGGGTGTTTCGGGGAGTAGAGGACAGGACGGAACTCATGGTGCACCTGTAAGAGTCACTCATACACCTTTTGATAAAGAATGCTGTGTTAGTTTGCCTCATTAGCCACTAAAAGTAATATGTGTTACAGGGATCGATTGGACCACCGGGGTCAGATGGAGATAGAGGACCTACAGGACCCCGGGTAAGACCTCTTCTTTTATACTTTGTTAGACATCTTTATACTGACTTACAGAGCTGATCTGATGTCTGGACAGGGTTTACAGGGAAAACCTGGTGCACCAGGAATCCAAGGTCCTATTGGAAAAACTGTGAGTTTCATTTCCCTTTTCTGATTGACAGGGTTTCCAAACGCTTCAGCGTCTTAGTTACGTAACTCTCCATCTTGCGGTATATTTAGCTGTTAAAAATGTCATAGTTTGCCAGTTCTGACATTACTGTCTAAGAATATGACCTGCAGCACAATGCTATTAAACAACTTTTTAAAGGGCGAACCAGGGAGCCGAGGTTTCGCTGGCAAACCTGGAAAGCCTGGAATCAGGGTAAGTAATGATTTCATAAAATTCCAACCAATTTTTTTTTATCGTGCATGACACCCAGTTCTCCAGCACAGACCTTGTCCAAATTTGGATATTTTTCTGTGCTCTTTTATTGCAATTGGCGATGAATTTTATGTGGCCAGTTCACTCTTGATAGGTTTTTTTTTTTATATATATAATACATTATGTCATGGTCTGTTTTCTTCAGGGTGTCAAAGGCAGAGAGGGTTCAGTAGGGTTTCATGGCAGTCCTGGAGAAAAGGTTAGTGGTTTTGTAAAATGTCACGTCACGTCATGTGACGCATCACTACATATGATGACAAAATGTAATGCAACAAAAAGCTGAAAACATTATTAGCCAAGTTAATCAACAGAAGAAGCAGAAAGTTTCCTTTCATTCACAAGCCATATGTTCATCTTTCCATTCTCTTCTTACAATTCATACCCAAATACATTTTTACAATCTTTTCATTTGACATTAGGGGAAAAATGGCCCTGAGGGGCCAAAAGGAAAGCCTGGTCAGCCAGTAAGTGCCTTTCTTATTATTTCATTGCCATTAAACTTTAGGCTCTGAAACTTCCGATTGAAATCTATCATTTCCACTATCTAGGGTCCTCAGGGCATACCAGGAGAGAAGGGCTACATAGGACCACCTGTAAGACATACATTTAACACACATGCCAATTTTTTGCAATGTTTATGCCAGTTATGCAGTAGTAGTAAGTGTTTATCCAATGTTAAAATGATTTGGGATTTGTGTGAAACATTTGTAAATGAAATCTTCCAAAGGGCCCACAAGGAAACATAGGCCAGTGGGGTGAAACGGGTCTGCAGGGGCCGGTGGGAAATCAAGGGCCCCGGGGACCTCCTGGACCTCATGGGGTGGCAGGGTACCCAGTATGTGTTTTTGGTTTATTTGGTTTATTGTTGTGAGAACTGTGGGAAGGTTTCAGCTCTAATCCCATATTGTATTGTCTCTCTTTCAGGGTAAAGATGGACCACCTGGACCCCTTGGACCTCCTGGAGAAAAAGGCAATAAGGTGGGCTATTTTTTTTCTAGTTTTCTCTTCATTATATATGTAAAATATATTGTTTTTCCCATTGTGGTCTTGTATGAGACCTTTTATTCATAAATGTTTGGCCAAAGGGACTGAGAGGAGCCAGTGGACTAAAGGGAGTTGCCGGTATCGATGGTGAGGAGGTAGATTGCTTATGAATTTTGATTATTTAGTTACACTTATTGCAAAGATAATTAAGATAATACTTTTATTCAGCAAGGATGCATTAAATTGATCAAAAGTATCAGTAAAAACGTTTACAGCACAACTCTTTTTAACAATGATAATAATAAGAAGAAATGTTTCTTGAAAACCAAATCATGATATTAGAATGATATCTGAAGGATCATGTGACACTGAAGACTGGAGTAATGATGCTGAAAATTCAGCTTTGATCACAGGAATAATTAGATTTTAAAATATATTAAATTGTAATAACATTTCACTGTTTTAATGTATTTTTGATCAAAGAAATGCTGCCTTGGTGAGACTTTCAAAAATATTTTAAAAATCTTACTAACCCCAAACTTTTTAATAGTGCTGTAATTGTATTAAATAGATGGGTGATGCTTTGCTTTAGGGCCTAGTGGGTGAAACTGGACCAGTCGGACCAGCAGGAAGTAAAGGATTGCCTGTGAGTACAGATCCTCTGATACTGTATTTTTTGCCATCTCCATTTCATACGTGTACATTGTGTTATGGTGTTTTATGTAAATGATACACAGGACAGAACTGTCGGTTGTAGGGTGAGAAGGGTCAGAAACGCTCTCTTGGTGAGCGTGGCCTGAAAGGAATCAAAGGCGAGAGTGGAAATCGAGGACCACCTGGATCCAAAGGACCAATAGGAAGAGATGTGAGATTCTTTATCTGGGTTTTTTTTAATATAATTTCTCTAGTACGCAATACTTTAAATGAATAAAAGAAATGTGTTTGTTTTTTATTAGGGGTTGAGTGGTGCTCCAGGACAGAAGGGAGATCCTGGATCTCCTGGTGAAAAAGTGAGTTTTTGATGAAGTTTGCACAGGTGATTGGATGAAATAGTCAAATGGATTGTCGTGTTACGATTGCTATTATATTTTCTGTGTGTTTTTGTGAATGCTTAGGGTCTGCCTGGTGTAAGAGGTCAATTCGGCTTGGTGGGAAAGTACGGTACTGGGGGGAACATGGGAGGAGTTGGTGGTAAAGGCGACAAAGGTCTACGTGGACTTGTTGTGGGTACCCCTTCCTCCTTTACAGACAATTTAGCCTATCGGGAAATATATATTTATTTTGTTTATTTCAATATTCTTTGGATATTAAAGGGTGAGGCAGGACCAAATGGACCTCCAGGTCCAAATGGTGCTGTTGGATTACTGGTAAGTTAGGTTTGATATATTTTATGTGTTACATATTTTGGGATATGCATTCAAAATTTGTGTATTTCATTCAAATTTAGGGTTTGCCAGGAAAAGAAGGATTTGTTGGACAAAGTGGACAGCATGGGCTGAAAGTATGTTCATATTATTTTTTTACTGATGTCTTCTGATGTCATATTTACCTATATCATCTAGTTCGTTCTGTATCAAATACATTAGATGGTCACTGTCAATTGACCTTAACAAGTAATTCATCTATGTTCACATGTTGTTTGTGTGGTAGGATGAAATAAACTGTATGCTCTGTTACACTATTGTATAAGTAAGTGCATCTGCTTTTGTTTTTTTATCTCCTCTAGGGAGAGCCTGGACTTAAAGGGAATTCAGGGGACCCTGGGAAGATAGGATCAATTGTAGGTTTTTGCTTTTAAAGACGCATATACAATATATGCATATAAGATGCCTGACCTTATTGACCTGAATTTGTATGTTGTTTACAGGGTGTTCAAGGTCCTAGCGGGAAGAAAGGAGAGCCTGGAACAAGCGGCAAAATGGTTAGATAGCTATTTACACCCAGATTGGTTTCCAAAACAAAGAACAAAATGAGAAGCATTTGCCACTAAAACCAGAAGCAAAACAAAGGTATTTTGTACTGGAGTGTGTTAAAGTGTACAGTGTTAACATATTTGAATGATCCATGCCCCTGTTCAGGGTTCAGTGGGTCAGCCAGGAGCTGTGGGTCCTCACGGTCTGAAGGGAAAACCAGGATCTTCAGGACCTCCAGGGGGAAAAGGAATCAAGGGTCAATCAGGGCCAAAAGTCAGTCGGTTAATATTTTACAGACGTATCATTTAATCTGCTCAAAAATTACTGCATGCTTTGTGACTAGAATGTTGCTCATATTTTAATGTCTGCCAACATGTTAAAAAAAAAACTGCTGATTTTGGACAACAAAACATTACAACATGCCCACCCAGAACAAGTGTTAAAGGGATAGCTCACTCCAAAATTCTGTCATTAATTACACCAACTCTTGTTGTTCCAAGCGGCTGTAAGACTGTCGTCCATCTTCAGAACACAAATGAAGATCTTTTTGATGAAATCTGAGAGCTGACACTTTGATGCTTCAAAAAGTTCATAAGAGATCATAAAACTAATCCACATGAATTGAGGGGTTATGTCCAAATTTTCTGAAGAAACTCAATCACTTAATATGCTGAACAGATTTAATTTAGGCTTTTATTCTCATATAAACATTGATCAGCGAACATAAACAGAAGCTCAACCGAACCTGCTTGACGCGCGAAAACAAACCTCTTGCAGAAGCTCAAACATGCTGTATAACACACAAGAATGAACATCATTGGTTCTCCCGTACGTCAAGCAAACATGCTTGAGCTTCCATTTACAACAACTGATTGTAACAAAGTTCTTAAGAACGGGAAGAAGGAGGCGGGAACCGGCAAACGTTCAACAAGTTTTAATAAATAAATAAACTCACAATAAAACCAAAAAGTATAAGGGCGGCAGTTCCTCACGGCGACTGCCGCCCACACAAACAAAATAAAACACAACATAAAATCCAGGCCTGGTCCTCTCTCGTCCTTCACTGTCGTCGCTCCTCCTTTATGCTTCCGGAGCTCCTCCGTGAGAGATACGAGACCGGTGCGCCGAGCACCTGAAGCTCGTTAACACTCGCGTCACCGGCCTCGCGCCGTTCCCTCACGGCTCTCGCCCGCCCTGCTCGTCACACTGATGTGTGTGTTCATGAATGTAAATGTAAATAAAAGCCTAAATTAAACCTGTTCATCATATAAAGTGATCGTGTCTCTTTAGAAAATTTGGACTAAACCGCTCAATTCATATGGATTAGTTTTACAATCACTTTATGAACTTTTTGAAGCGTCAAACTGTTAGTTGCGTAGTTGTCAATGGACGGACAGAAAGCTCTCAGATTTCATCAAAAAGATCTTCATTTGTGTTCTGAAGATGAATGAAAGTCTTACAGTTTGGAACGACATGAGTGTGAGTAATTAATGACAGAATTCTCATTTTTGGGTGAACTAACTTTAAATGTAATTCTTTCACACAGGGAAGGAGCGGTTCCACTGGAAGGAGAGGCAGTAAAGGTGTTGCAGGAAAGCCAGTGGGTTCAAGAATCTTTCCTGACATTTATGGTCTTGATAATCAGCAGCTTTACTGGTGTTATTTCACATTTTTCGACCACAAACAAATAAAATGTTCATGCATATGTTTTATGGTTCACTAGGGACCTCAAGGACCAAAAGGGAAACATGGCAATCCTGGTCTCCCTGGAAAGCCAGCAAGTATCCCTAGGACAATTCCTTACCCTTCTTAACTGTTTAATGATTGTGTCAAATATGATTGTCTTTTACATTAACTCTGTTTAAGGGGAATAGTGGAACAGATGGACTGCTCGGAGTTATAGGCACTGAGGGTGACCCAGTGAGTAGCTTGACATTATTCACTATTCAAATTTTATAAAGGTGCTTGCTTGCCCATGCAAAACTAATAGCCACAATGCTAGGGTTCCTATGCAGTTGCTAGTGTATTCTGGGTTGTTGCTTGGATGTCTGGCCCAAGATCAGTCAGATCGCTTAGAAAAGTAATATTCCTAGAGTAGCTTTGTGTAAAATGACAGTTGTCGCACAAATGTGAGAATTTACTGCCTCATTGTACAGGTGCTTCTGAGTGAATGTTTATATTAACTTCCAGGGTGACATTGGATTCAGAGGACCTCCAGGGAGACCAGGTCTGCCAGGAAGTGCTGTAAGTAAGCTTGTTTCATACAGAATGTTTGAATGATTCATTATAAAGCATGTCAGTCATTAAATATGGTCATGATTTGTAGCATGGTTTGAAATATACATTCACAGGGCGCCCCAGGAATAACGGGTTTGCAAGGGAGTCAAGGACTATCTGGACCAAAGGTAATTTCTCTTCTACTTTATAAATAAATATTTCCCACTACAGTCAGTTTACCAGCCTCTTCATCACAGGGCTCTATCGGACCGAAAGGGAAACCAGGGCCCACCGGGCTGATAGGACCGAAGGTATTTTAATTAAAGTCATTGTTTTGCCTTCTACAATCCACAAGGATCTTATTTTATTATTATCATTATTTTTATTTAGGGGATTCCAGGACTTCAAGGTGAAAAGGGAGATGTTGGACAGAAAGGACCTAAGGTATCCTTGTAAAGCTTGACATGAAACAATAGTCAGAAATATGGAACAGTTTATTGAATCTTTAGACCAAAAAAAAAAACATGTAAAAAGGTTTGAATATATGTTTTTGTTGAGTTTTATAATTGAGGAGAATATGGCGCTCATATTTGAGGAGGGAAAAAAACCTCCCAGACCCAAAGTGAACAAAAATAGGCAACTAATCAGCAGTTACTGATATTTATATGGCCAAAAATTTCTTAAAGTTTGTAATGTAAATCACTGAAATCTTTGACAGTTTAGCAGTCTACTGAAATAAAATGCATATAAATATCAGTTGTCACTCTATATCTCATAATAATATATCATATTATATATCGTGTAGTTTATATTGTGTGTGTGGGGGGTGCATATATATAATGGAAATCACTAGAATAATGACTGAGAGATGGACAAATAAACATTCCTTAAAAGCCTGATGTATTATATTTGATTCTCACATTTTAACATGATTTTTCTAAAAACAAGAAATTGAAATATTACTAACAATATAAAAGTTATTCTTATGTTTACTTTATAAAAATCTGTAAAGATTTTGTAGCAAAAAACAAAGGCGTGTACCATGACCTGAGGGGGGACATTTTTTAGAATTACACTAAAGGCCTTTTACTTGCTAAAAAAGTATAAACTGTTGATAATTTAGAAGTCTTAGAAATTTGTGTATCAAACATGATACAATAGGGTTAACATGCTCATTAATACAATTTACAGGGCCATACTGGAATTAGAGGATTGCAAGGGCCCATTGGACCACCAGGAGAAAAGGTAAGTTCAGATGAAACACAATCAGTTTCTTCAATTAATTTCTTTCTTCACTAGTTATGAATGTTTTCCTTCATCTTGCAGGGAAAACAAGGTGCTCCAGGGTACAAAGGGCGGCCTGGGCCGAAAGGAATACAGGTAAACAACTGCCTGCAGTTTATATTGTGCATATATTTACTGTGACCCTTTTCTTTACTCATAAGTATGTTTTTTGTTGCAGGGTGAAGCTGGTGCTCGTGGGCCTCCTGGTGGCAAAGGATTTCCTGGTTCAACTGTATGTGCCTTTGTAAACTCATTGACCAACTTTATTTGCTTTAGAACAATGGCACAGATTAGACAGATTCTTGTTTTGCTCTACAGGGTCCACCTGGAAGGAAGGTGTGTACTGAAATTGCAGGTGTGATTGTAATTTATATAGCTCTGCTTATCATTACCCTGTACCTGAAGCAGGTAGGTACAGTACAGATACAGAGCTTAGAGTCAGGCTGAACTGTAGTGCCCTGACATTGACTTAAACGACAATGTACAGTGGGGTCACATCAAAACATTGAAAATATGGGATTAAAAATATGATTTAAACCTCAAAATATATTACATTTTAAATGTATGAAAATTGAAAACAGAGAAATGTTATGTTGTAAAAATAAATAAAACCATCACAAGAATAATTACTTATTTAAATAGAAAACTGACAGAAAATATATTACTGTTTACTGTATTTTGTATTTTGGTGAGTCTTTTCAGTAATGGTTCCCTCAATATGAATGATTCATAACAGATTTTTTTTTTAAAAGATATGCAATCTGAATAAACAAAAAAGTGTTAATTTTTTTTTTTTTTTTGTTAAATAAAATCTATATATAAACCAGAATGAACTTCCATAGTGCAAAAGATTCAATCCCACTCACCGCAAACAGAGGTGTGTGATCCTTTATCTGAAAAGCTTAAGATTGTTAAATATGCTTTCTTAAATATTGTTCATATCAACAGGGAAATAAAGGAGTTCAGGGAATATCAGGACAAAAAGGTGTGAAAGGTCGGAGAGGACCACCTGTAAGTTGAACATTTTTCCTGTATGTGACTGCATGTTAATAATATCAGCACTTTCATTTCATACTTATTTCGTTACTTTTTAAGAGATTGTGTCTTCTGTTAATCTCATTTCTTTTAAGGGAAAACCAGGTATTCGCATCCAGCTGAGACCAGGGCTTCATACTCCACCTCGTGCTCAGAGAAGAGCCACACAAAATGTTGGTACAAACTCAAGCAGTCAAATTTGATTTGTTGTGCACTGAAACACATTTTATTGTCAAATATAGCTGGGTAGAGGAAAAGGTAATGTCGGTAAGATCCGAGATATTACGATGACCCAAGATGAAGCTTTTAATATATTGATTGCACTAGTGTCTTTGTACATTCTTTTTAGAAAGCAGGGTTATTATCACGAAAATCTCGATTTGATGACCCTGAAGATCAGATTGAGGAAAATAGCCACTCACAAGGCACCAAAGACAGCCCAGCAACCACCTGCAGAGAGCTGAGTCTCATCCAGCCTCACCTCAGAGACGGTGAGCAGAAAACCTCTGTCAACTTGAGACCAGAAAATGTGGCTCTTCTTTAAAAAGAAAAATCACATAGAAGGACATTTTTAATCAACTGTGGTCATGTATTCATAGGGCACTACTACGTTGATCCTAACCACGGATGTCCATTTGATGCACTCCGCGTGTTCTGCAATTTCACTGCTGGAGGTCTAACTTGTGTGTCTCCTGTCCAGTCTAAAGTAAGAGTATTTTCACAGTCTGTTAATCTTCTTTGATGACTCTGAGACACATACGTAAACAGTGTTGCCAACTTAACGTCTTTGTAGCTAGATTTACCGAATTTTCAGACCTCTTTAGCTAATTTTTTTTAAAGCAACGACAAATCTAGTGAGTTTTAAAAGTTTTAGTTGTTTTAATGAGTTTTAGTTGTTTAAAATTAACAAAGTGTAAATAATGAGTCAGTACATCGTCAGTATTTCTTCCAAAACGTGTTTTTTTTCTTACTCTGATTAACTATGGTAAGCTTATTATAAGTGTTTATATTTTAGACCTGTCGGGATGGTTTTTGCGGAAAATAGCATGTCCACCCGTGCATATTTAGTCACATCTGCAAATAGAGAAAAGTTGCTCTGGCTAATTTGACGTGTGTATGGTGTGGGAGTGAGATAGGTTAGTTGTGATAACGAGTGAGAAAAATTGACGGGGAGCTTGTTAATTCTCAAACCTCAGAGGAATTGGGGTTTTTTTTTAAAACGCAGAACAGAGGAGAGTCTGCTGGCAAAAAGAAAACACAACAGAGCTCCTAATAAAACAAGAATCAACACTGGCTTGGTTTTTTCAGAAATAGCGAGAACTGAGGGGTTTGAAATGTTGCAAAAGCAACATGGAGATGACGATTACTCAGTTAGTGAGTAAGATATTTTATTGAATAGATAAATTGTCATATGTAGCTCTCTAACAGAGTTTGTTGTATAGCATTATCTATTGTAAAGGGTCATTTCATTATGGTTGTTGTAGCGCTGCGGTGGAATTTATTAGGTATAGCTATAGTAACATCTTCAGCTAGTCAGCTTGAGATCCTTTCCTTCTAAAATGGTCATATCTCTCAAGCCTAGTTGTGAATGTTTTATGAGTATTAGGATATTATTCACCCGCACAGTCATGCAGAGTCAAAGCATTTCCAAAATAATGTTCTTCCGCAAAAATGCATGCACTGCTACTGGCCTCGAGTTACATAGTGTACCTTTAACATGTAGTGGTCAGTCTCTATATCATGCTCATTCCATTGTCTGACAGAAAATATGTAATTAACAACTTTATTGGACATTCATCTATATATTATAGTGAAATGCAGGATGTGAGTATGGATTAAGAGAGAAAACAGATGTGAAATGCCAACATTTGCCACATTTAGCAACTTTTCAAGCAGGCTTTAGCTACTTTCCGTTGAAAGTTCTTAAATAAATGTACCACGTAGACACAGAAACACGAACTAAAGTAGAGTTGCTTTGTACAGATATTCTGTTTTACTGAAATAATACTGTATTTGTGGTCATGATTTTGTAAGATTCCAGGAATATGGCAATCAGTGGACAGATCTAAAAAGTGGTTTAGCGAGCTTCACAGAGGCTTCAAGGTAAATGATTGAACTTACTGATTATCTTAAGCTGATAATTTCTAGTTATTTTTTTTTGTTTCTATGGAAACAGTGCCATGAATGTCATTATTTCTGTTACGAATGACAGGCGTCTTAATGAATGTAATTTTCTGATTTTTGCACTCCACAGTTTGAGTACAGAGATCTCAATGTTGTCCAACTGCGATTCCTACGGTTACACAGTAACTCTGCCACACAAAGCATCAGCCTGAAATGTCCCAAAAAACACAGCCCTGCTGCTAAACACAAGGATACCACCAAGAGGGTGCTACACTTACGAGGAGACTCCAATGAAGAAATCCATCCATCCCATGTCATCATATCACAACACGGTTGTGAGGTTAGAAGTAATCTCTGGTTATGAAATTAGTGTATGACACATGACAACAGCTTTACTAAATGAGAAGTGTACAAAAATTGCTCACAGCCAAGCTGTGTCAAGTAATGTAAAGCTATTGCATAACACGAGCATAAGTGTTTCCCTGCCGTATATTGCAGGTAACGGCACAGGTGCGGGTTCTGGGGAATACAGAGCTCCACAGAGGAGACGTGCAACTGCTTCCCATAAGAGACGTTTTTTTAGAGGGCGGAGGGGAGACCTGGGAAGGAGATGCGAGCATCGTCCTTGGACATGTGTGCTTTTTATAGACATAGATGGCATTCACAAAACTCCTGGGAAGAATGCAAAGTTCTCAGCTGACAGTAGATTACAATGAGACTTTTGAGTATTGTTTCATAATGTTCATAATGAATTTGTTCTCTGGGTTTATATTATTCAGATTTCCTGGGGACTGAAAGTGGAACAATAATTGTCTGCGTGTGTGTAGTGATTATGTAAGTTTATTTAGACTTGTGTGTCAGTGGGTTGTGAGTATTTATGATAACGATTTATTTATGTAAGGTATAAGAATTTGTATTAGAGGAAACGTGTAATTTACACAATACCTTAATGTTTTACTAACATATATTACTGATATTTAAAAAGAAAAACCTTACAGGGTATTCCTACTTTATATAGAAAAACCTTACAGGGTATTCCTACTTTATATAGGCTATACTGCAAATAGTATGTTTTTTCTAGAAATGTGTCACGAAATGCCTTGTATTTTTGCAATCTTCCTAATGATGCAATAAACAAACCCTGGATCACTAACACTATTTTATTTTATTATTATTTTTTTGCTGTACTTTAAAACTAGGCAACAATTCACAAACATTAATAACACCAAACACATAATTAACACTGAGTAGAATTATAAAGTTAAATTATAAAATTCCCAAAAGACACCTTAATTTCTTTTAGATTTTTTTGGGGGGGTGAAATATGACCATGGCATGTTATTTGTAGGGTTTAAGATTCATATATTCATCCCACATTGCATTTTTGAGAAAAGTGAGATAACCAGTCTTTGGATAAACTTGGCAACGCTGTAACATATTGTTAGTGTTACTGTACCTTTAAGATCAATTTACACTGTCGAAACAGATTGACCAATCAGATGTTGTTTCAGTGTAGACTCCGTCCCCGGTAGAGAACGAGCGCCTGTTGTTTCAATAGATTTCAAAAGGCCTGATGCTGCTCTCCTGTCACACTGATCTCGTTCAATCACACGGAGTTTGTCCTCATAAGCCGAACTGACTATTAAGGACGTGTGTATTTTGGAAGAAAGCACAAGTAAGTGAACTAAAGGCTGTCTTCTGTATTTCGAAAACGGAACCAACATAACAAACATCAACTATTACCTGAATATTGTCGAACGTCTACTATGTTGACAGTTACCGTATCGAGTATCGTTCATATTTAGTGTGAGTTAAATGAGTACAGACGAGTAGATAAAGCCCCTCAAACGATAGCGTCAACATAGCTATCTAATTTAGTGTAAAATACAACTGACACTTAATTCAGTTACAATACAAGAATTCAATCTTTGTAATTTCAACATAGGCTACTAGTACTAGTTTAATCAGTGACTGACATTTTTGTCATTGAATTTTATGCGGATCTGTGGTTCAAATATCAATTGTTTATTTAATCTGACTATTACTGTATGTGTACTAATTATGCTGATATCAGTTCTAGTTTTTACAAGTAATTTAATTAGACATTCTTACTTATTTCTTAGTTACTTTTAATAGTAAACTAATAAAAATGTTGGTTACGCTTTAAGGTGTCAGTATTACAGTCTAGTTATACATTTAAGTACTGTGTAATGACAATTAACTACAAGTAATTACTATAGGCTTAAGATGAGGGTTTGGTTTAGGGTTAATTGCTTGTAATTATGCATAATTTCTAGTTATTCCTATAGTAAATACATGTAACATGTTACCAAAATGTCTCATTTCACTAGTTAGAGATGTTTTTAGTAATGACTAGTCAGAATGAAAAGAAATTCAATGAAACATATTAGTAAGTTAAATTGATTTAATCAAGATGAACATTTATTTCCGTGAATTCTCTGATATTAAACAATGCATAAGGATCATTTTGTTCATGCTGCTGGTTTGTGTTGTGTTTCCAGCCTCAGGATGGTGAATGAGGGTGCCGGCACCCCACGCAATCGCAGGGGCTCTCCGAAGGTTGTTCCGTCGTCTGACCAGGACGGGACAGGAGCCGAAAGAGCCACAGGAGAGGTGCCCTGTCCCAGCAATGGTGAGACTTAAACTCAAAACGAAAAACCTTGACCTGATAGCCCTTGCTGCAAAACACATTAAGATTCTGATGAAGAGACGGTTTCTCTTTTGTTGGTTCTAATGTAGGTCATTCAACTCTCACCTATTGGAATCAGTTTCAACATGTTTCACCTTTTGTCCTAACTATTTACGTTCTTGTACAACTTATTTGTTTGACACTGTCAGCTGTCATTACATGTCTTTGACATTATTCATTTACAGGGCTCAACAAAAGATTTGTTTCCATTGGTCTGGTCAGGTTAGTTTTCAGCGAAGAAAAAAAATAGCAACTTCCTGTTCCAGAGTGAAAGGCTTTAATTTGCAATAATAGCAGGATATTATACAGTTATAATATAACTCCATGATAGCTATTAATGTGCTGTGTATAAACAGCCTGTTCTTACTGCTGTACGTGTTGCAGTGAAGGTCTTGATTGAGCCGTGTAATCACACTTGGATTAAAGCAAAATGAGGAAACAATCGTCATGACGCACAGTCATGTTACGTTAGTGAAACCATCAAGCTTAATTCTTGGGATGAACAGACCGCCATGTGATTTTCCGTGTGACCTGATTGAGTAATTGCCATGTCCTGCCCAGTACTGTTATCAATGATGCAGTCATTCCCAGTAACTCTGACATGATGACACTGAAAATGCTAGAGTAGTGTTTCATTGTGCAACGGCACTGTCAAATAAGGCGTAGCACATTTCATAAGATGCTTCACAGTGTTGCATTTGAGTTTATGGTTTATATTTTATAAAAGTTTATATAATGTATAGTTTATATATATATATATATATATGTATAAAGGATTTTATCAAGGTAAAATAATGTTGAACAGTCAGTGTTTTCAATGGCGTAAACATTGGTGCTTTTTGTAACAGTCAAAAGTCATCAGGTGTGTCATCACTATTAATTCATTACCTCTTTGAATATTCTGCCATAAAACTGAAATTAAGACATTGCGTACATTTCTGTATCATATAGTCCATTGGCTATTTGACATGTATTAATTTATCCTGATGTAAAGTCCTCTTTCCTAAATGAAAGTGACTTTAAATCTGCAATAATAGGTAAATAAAATGGGGGACTTTTATACTTGTATTTACAAAAGTTTGGGGTCAGAAAGATTATTTAAATGTTTTTGAAAGAAGTTGCTTATGGTCACCAGGGCTGCATTTGTTTGATCAAATATATATTAAAGCAGTAATATTGTGAAATATTATTACAATATAAAATAACTGTTTTCTATGTGAATATATTTAAATTGTAATTTATTCCTGTGATGGAAAAGCTGAATTTTTAGCATCATTACTCCAGTCTTCAGTGTCACATGATCCTTCAGAAATCATTCTAATATTCTGATTTGCTGTTTAAGAAACTTTTCTTATTATCAATGTTGAAAACTGTTTTGCTGCTTCATATTTTTGTGGAAACCATGATACTTTTTTTTAGGATTCTTTGATGAATAGGAAGTTCAAAAGAACAGCATTTATTTGAAATAGAAATCTTTTGTAACATTATAAATGTCACTTTTTATCAAATTAATGCATCCTTGCTTTATAAAAGTATTAATTTCTGTCTTTATTTAAAATAAAGTAAAATTCTTGACCCCAAACTTTAAATAGTAGTGTATAGAATATAAGTGAAGTAGTAAATATTGTAAAACCTTCATCCTACAGACTAATGAAATAGCTGTTTGTTTCTTAGAGCAATTTTGTGATGTGTACGTTAATGTACAATCTTTTTAAAAGCAAATCACTGTTTCTTCTGTTTGCTCTCTAACGGATGCAGGTATTCTGTTTGCATAATTTTGGATTAGTTAAAGATTAGTGGTATGGTAACCAGGATACGGTGCCCATAAGTGCCACAGAATGACCTGCGTCCATCTGTATGTAGATGTGGGCATTCATGAGGGATCGTATTGATGTCTCATTTCAGGAACAGTGGAAGTGGAGCACATTATCAGCACAAAACTACAGCTCAAGAAGAAAGCTGAGGTAAGATGTCAATCGCAGTGGCTTTTCTTGTCTTTAAACTAATCAGATATCAAAACTATGAGAGCAACAGTTCAAATCTTGTACTTTATTACTGTATTGTTGCAGACTGTCAGTATTATCAATGATTATCTGTATTATCACATATTATGTCACAGATTATCAGATCCTAAACGTTCAAGTGTGACCTTTGGTTTGACTAAGTCCGTTCAATGATTTAAATGCAATGCTCATATTTTTTTGATCTGGGTAAAACTGACCAAGTTTTTGTGATTTTAGTTTAGCAGCTCCAAATATTTGTTCTGCTTTGCTCTTGTTTATCAAGCTCTTTGTCAGGCAGGAAGTTTTACCCTATCAAGCTTAGCCTCTAGTTCATTTTTTAAAAAGTTTAGTAAAGTATTTCTGCTAGTGGTTCAGTGACAAATAAGGATGTTCGTTTGAGATGATTTATATGTTGACATGCCATGTAAATGTGTAATGTTTGGTTTCATTCACTTCTGAAAAATGTTAATACCATTTGAAAGTTTTGGAAAAAAGTGTAGTACCCATCGACTAAAGTAATAAAATACACTTTGTATTTGTCTTACACCTTGAATATACATGAGTGTCTTAATCATTATATTTTCAAACATATTTATGAAAGTATTTTTTAATCATGAATATCACTTTATATTATATATGTATATATATATATATATATATGTGTGTGTGTTGTGTGTGTGTATATGCTTATATATATATATATATATATATATATATATATATATATTTTGTGTGTGTGTGTGTGTATATATATGTTCATATATATATATATATAAGTGTGTGTGTATATATATATATATATATAAATTATATATAATATATAAAAACATACAAATGTAAATTATTTAATTAATATTGTTTTAGTCTTATTATAATATTTATTCTATTAATGTATATTTTAAATTCCACAAAAATATCAAAAGATATTGTAATTGAATATACAATAAGTTTTACATTTCTCAAGTCATTGTGTGAATTGAATTTTTTGTATTTCATTTTTTTGTACTAATGTATTGAATTGTTGAATTGATCAATTAATTATCAAAAATGATCAATTTACAAATAATGAATGGAAACTTCTGAGACTAAATATTAATTTTAAGCAAAATAATAATTTGCTTTGTTTATTAGGATCAGCTGTTGTTTCATGCTTTAGATAAGTGCTGCTTGAAGTAAGTGCTTGTAGAGGTTACAGGAAGTGTAGATAGAATAAGGAAGGATGTGGTTATCAGCCAGGAATAGTGAGGTTATTCAGCAATGTGGTGGGAAAATATGATGTCCTTGTGACATCTATCATCAGTACACTTTAATACAATAGACACAGCCAAAGGATTAAACTTTAGAATTAATTTGAATTACAGACCTCCAATGTATTGCGTCAACAGTTCAATTTTCTTCTTTTTTGTCTGTGTGATCAAATTAAGTATCCTTAAAAGTTTCTTAGACAAACAAGACCTTCATTTGTCTCCATTAAGAGCAGCCACAGTCAAAACAAAAGACCGTGACATCTTGAGTTATCACATGAGACCTTCTGAGATGATATCTTCTGGATATGATGTGTTGAGCTTCATAAGACCTTCTGGAAACCTTCTGTTCTTGTTAAAATATATAAGTGACTATCCGTTCTGTTTTTACTGTTTTTTTCAGCATTTGAAGGCTGACCTGATGAGGCAGTTTGACACTCAAGTGAATGAGTTCATGGACAGCCTGATAGAGGAGTCTGCCAGTCTGGGTTCCTCCCATGTGAGCACAGTCTTTCAGTCTCTCTCGGATAAGGAGAAAAGCAAACTCAGGTACTGAAATCACACACAAACCGCACTGCAATGAGTGCCATGGCTGGCTAGCACACTTCATTGTTCTCCTTTACTGTCATTCAACTGCAAAACAGCTTTAATTCACTGCATTTGTGATTTCTTTCCCATTGTATGATCTTGGAACATCAGCATAGTGCTTTAATGTCATCTTTTCCCCTGTTGTCTAACCTTTTCATCTTCCTTTCTACTCCTGTAGGCATACACAACCTTCCCAAGGCCAAAGCAAGCAATTTGTGATTCGTCGATCCCTGTTAGAGTGAGTCATGGGTGTATTTTCTCTGAGGTCCTGCATTGATATGCGTGTAATCTGAGATTTCTGTGGTGAGAAACAGATGAGATATGGCTTCCATTTGATTAGCTGACCTAAATAAACCTGTTGATTTCATCACAATTTATGAAATGTAAAATCATTTTGCTGTTTTTCCATGTATTTAGTGTTTAATCAGGAAAACTGTGTGGCCATTCATACTAAAATGGATATTTGTGAAGTAATAGTGCGTATTAAACTATTTTTCCACAGCGATCTGTTTGAGGTGAACCACATCCGCACCATCTATCACATGTTCATCGCTCTCCTCATCCTCTTCATCTTCAGCACGCTCGTCGTGGACTTCATCGATGAGGGCAGGTTAGGGCACTTGCTATTCATCAACACTTTTGGAATACAGTTTGCAATGGTTTTTTAGACAGCAAACCTGTTTTAAATGTTAAAGGTCTGACCTTGCCAACAACAGTGTGCTTTCATACATTCATAACGATTGTTATTGTTTTTTTAAGTTATCTTAGAAGAGATATTTTGTCTTCACAAGCACAACAATGTTTGCAAGTTTTCCTAAACAAATGAAAAGGAGCTCTGGAACTATTCAATATATACTTCTTCTGCTTATAGAAGCCCATCCATATTAAAAATAAATCCGATTGGATGGATGGATGGATGGATGTAATAAGAAAATAAAGAAATAAATGACTTGATAAAACAAATACAATTAATTTTTAATTCAATTTAATCCTGAATTTGTTTTTGTATTGTTTTTTCCTTCTATTTAAAATTTTCTTTATTTATTTTTAAATTTACTTTTATCATTTTTGAATGTTATTTATTCTTTCACTTATTTTTTCATGTATTTCTATATTTATTTATTTTTGCATCCATTTATCTTTAGATTTATCTATCTATCACACCAAAAACAAATGGCAATTGGAATGGGATCAGTGCTTAAACAACAAATTATGATTAATTTAAATTAAATCCGGATTTTGGAACAAAACATATATTCCCTTTTAATAATCACTGGGCAAAAGTTGTTTATACAAGATGCCGGATAGGACACTCAAGACTAACACATAAATTTTTACTTTCAGGAGAAAAGTATCCAAAGTGTCCATCTTGCCTGAATCCACTGTCCATTAAACATATTTTACTGGACTGTAACACTTCTACCCTTTTAAGAAAATTGTTTTATTCTGTTGATTCTTTTTAACCAAGTAAATCCAAATTTAGTAAGGGTAAACTAAGGTTTTTAGGAAAAATGAAACAACATCTTATTTAGTTTTTTTTTTGTTTTGTTTATTTAAACTAAACATCTCTCACCATGAATATAGCCATAGAAGCTGGCATGGCGTAAAATAAAAAAAAATAAAAAATCTATCTATCGCTCTTTTTGTCACTCTTATCATTCTGTCGCTCTATCTATTGCTCTGTCTGTCTGTCTTTGCAGTAAAGTGAGACAATAGAAGATGTACCAATTTGTGTAAAGTGCAAAAATCTTTCTTTCTTGCACCCTTTCTCTCTAGACTGGTGCTTGAGTTTGACCTGTTGGTGTACGCGTTTGGTCAGTTCCCCCTAGTGGTTGTCACGTGGATGTGTATGTTCCTGTCCTCCCTTGTGGTTCCATATGTACTGCTCAGTGTCTGGGCCAGCATCTACCCTGCATCAAACTATCGGGCCTTATGGACAGTACTGGTCGGTTCTCTCTTGCTGCTGTACCAGGGGCTGTGTTTGGGTTTCCTACCCACATATGTGGTGCTGAAGAACGGTCTCCCCCCTGCTTCATGCTTCATACTTATTCTAGAACAGGTACTCCGTAACTATAGCAACAGGGTTATTTTAATATTTTCTGCATTCAAGTGTTTATTTGAATGTGTTGCTAGTCAGAAATCTAATAACGTATGAAGGTAGAGTTTGAATGTAAGGTTTATTTTCATTTCACTGCTGAATCTAGTTGTTGCTGTTGTTTTTGTTGTAAACAGGTGAGGCTGATGATGAAGACTCACTCTTTCATCAGGGAAAATGTGCCAAGAGTACGATCCTTAGAGCGAAATAAAACAAGTAAGATCTTTAGTAAGATGTTGGATGACATAATAAAAAACACTCTTGTTTATTTTATCTTTTTCTTTTTTCAGATTCGGTTGCTGTTCCTCAGTTCACCCAGTACATTTACTTTCTCTTTGCGCCCACCCTAATATACAGAGACAATTATCCACGGTGAGACTGACTGCTATTGGTTTTATGGAAGAAAAAAATTCTAATTAAAAAATTCATAGCATGTATAAATGCTAGTAAATAAAAATTGTAATACGTTTATTTAATAAGTCAAAATATATATGTTCAGAGAGTATGTTTTGATTTCACATTGACTGTGAGCACTTATGTTGCTTTGTCTCTGTAGAAATCCTTGTATTCGGTGGGGTTATGTGGCTACAAAGTTTTTGCAGGTGGGTTCATTGAAAGAGTATATGTTTATGTTGTAACTTTTATTTCAAGACTTGTTGAATGTAATGTCGAAATGTTGAATTCATTTTTTTTCTGTGTCGTTCCAGGTGCTGGGGTGTTTATTTTACGCTTATTATATATTTGTGCGGCTGTGTATCCCTCAGTTTCGCAGTATCAGTATGCAGCTCTTTGACCTGAGGGCCATGGTGTTGTGTGTCTTCAACTCTATACTGCCAGGTATCATGTCAGCAGGACCACTATATTTAAGTGTAGCTCATCTTCTCATTCCTTTATACTGATAAGAATTTAAAAAAACTGAGAAGGGTCACAAATGTAGTAAAAACATGCACAAACGAATGCAGTTGCAATGTGTGATGATGATATTGTCCGTAGGAGTGCTGGTGCTTTTCTTGGCATTCTTTGCCTTTCTGCATTGCTGGCTTAACGCATTTGCTGAAATGCTACGATTTGGAGACAGAATGTTTTATAAGGTAACAGACAGCACCAACAGACTCAAGAAAGGGTCACATGTGCACTATATTTAATTTCACAAATATATAGATACTTGTAACTTGTAGATGTTTAACATGATCAGATCTGCTTAATTTAGCATTTCATCTTTTGTAAATGTTCCCATTATGTGATTTGTTCTTTGAATAATGTGCTTTTTCTCTAGGACTGGTGGAACTCCACTTCATTTGCTAACTATTACCGCACATGGAATGTTGTAGTACACGATTGGCTTTATTATTATGTCTACAGGGACTTCCTGTGGGTAAGTCATCAGTTGAAAATGTTGAAAATGTGTTCTGTAGTCAATCAATCAATCAATCAATCAATCTATCAATAAATCTATCTATCAATCTATCTATCAATCTATCTATCTATCAATCTATCTATCTATCTATCTATCTATATCTATCTAAATTTAATTTATTTTAGTTTCATTAAGTGTATTTTATTGATTTATTTAATTTTATTTTAATAGATTTTTTATTTTAATTAATTTTATTTTTACTAATTAATTGTATTTTTATTAATTAACTTTATTTTAGTTTTATTAATTTTTATTAATTTATTTTATTTTTTACTAATTTATTTTATTTTATTTTAATTATTTTATTTTGTTTTAATTAATTTATTATTTAATTTTTATTTATTAATGTATTTAATTTTATTTATTTATTTATCTATCATTATAATCAATTTTTATAATTGATCAATTTAATCAATTATAATAAAAAAATAAGTTTTTTTTTTCATTTAAATATTTATATTAGAATTTATTTATATATAATTGTATTTAATTGGCTATATATAGAATCTAGCTATATATAGACAGTACACCATCTAAAAAAAATCATCCAGTAATCACAAACGACTGGAAAAGTCATGGAAATTAATTTTTGAACAGTGTTTCAATTTGGGTCCCTTTGATGGCCTTGTGTTATACTGTATTTTATTTTTAAAAAATCTTGCTTTTGTCTTATTTGAATGGACTTCAATTTATTTGAAAATTTGACCAAATGTGCATCAAGCCAAACCAAGTTTGATCATCCACTTCCACAGATGACACAGAAGCGTTTCCGTGCGGCGGCCATGTTAGTTGTTTTTACCGTTTCTGCTGTGGTGCACGAGTATGTTCTGGCCATCTGCTTTGGCTTCTTCTATCCCGTCCTGTTCTGCCTCTTCATGTGCTTTGGAAGTAAGAACCTCATTTACTACATGAGCATGGCAAATATCCCTGCTGGAAAAAAAAAAAAAAAACTGATAGTCTTAGCAGGTTTAAGCTGGTCATACAGCTGCCCAATCTGGTGTTTAGTTGGTCAGCAGCTGGTCTACCAAAAACCATGCAGACAGACCAATTTTACGAGCTTGGCCAGGCTGGGATGCCAGACAACCACCTAGAAATTGGTTTAAGCTTCAGTTAAAGTGACTCAGTTTTTCCATAACTGATTAACATGACAGAGACTAAATATATATAATCCACTCATATTTCTCTTAGTGGCGTTTAACTTCGTTCTTCACGACCGAAGAAAAGGGCCGATCTGGAACGTGATCATGTGGACTGCGCTGTTCTTGGGACAGGGGGTTCTCATCTGCCTGTACTCTCAGGAGTGGTACGCTCGGCGCTACTGCTCCATTGAAGAGGTAAACAAAGTGCTGGTGCCTGGTGTATATATATATTCATCTGTGAATGTAGTTTATTGTGGATTTATTCAAATATAGGTGCTTTCATTTTTGTTTCCTCAGCCCTCGTTCATAGACTTGCTGAAGCCTCGATCTTGGACTTGTTATCCACAGACTAACACTGCTGTCAACGCTCACTAAGCCACACCTCCAGCTGCCAGATGAAAGCCATTCATACTGGACGAAGGGAGCACAACTTGTTCTGGAACTTTAGCATTCTATAGGTATTGCACTATGACCAAACAAAGTGAAAAGTGACCATCTTACTTTTTAATCATGAAGACAATGTTTTACAAAGAGACCTTGGATATTTTATTTGTTGAGATCGTAATATTTATGATAACATCTGTAACAGAATGTAGAATATTGATAATCAAATTTCAGTCTAGTTAGCGTTTGACAATCTATTTTAGGTAATGTGTGATCTGGCTAAAGAGATTCTATTTTTAGAAGCCTTCGTGATGTCATAAAGTTGAGATTATAAATGTGTTTTGTGTACTGCCACTTCTTAGATAGTGTTTGATATTGTGGCGTTATTCCAGCACTGGAGAGGCCATGGATTGAAGAGTACAGATGTGGCACATTTTGACCAGTTTTTGCCTGGACCTCACAAAATTCTAGAATGTTTACAAGCGGGGTTACGAATTCTAAAACCCCAGTGGATTTAATTTATGTGCCATACTGCTGTGAAACACAATTGTTTACTTCTTACCTTTCATTCCTAGAGTTTTAATTAAAATGACTGAAATTAAAATGGGGAACTTCTCCATTCTGCCAATTTTATTTACTTCAGTTACTGTTTTTAAGAGTTTGACTGGTAGCTAAGAGTTCTGGATATTTAGAAATTTTTTGTTTGTTTGTTTTTAGAGCTGAACTAATTGTAAAAGCCATGATTTATAAATTCTTTATTTATCACAAGATAGGGTATCAGATGTTTGGAAGCGTGGAGGTGTTGCAGCTGGCTGCACTCATGTGATCATTGTGTTATTACCAACGGTTTTCCAGCACATTCCCTTTATTAGTTACACTACCCAGATTTATCTTAAAAACTACGACATTTTGAATGTCATTTATCAGTGCAAAAATGAAGTGTTTCTCTATTATGGAGTATATTTTTTCAAAAAAAATGTACCTGCAATAACTGTGATGACCAGCAGGTGGTGGTGGAGAGTTGAATGTCAGGACTACTGTGTGTCTGTACAAGGCATTTAAAAAAAAAAAAATTCCTTTCGACTCCTGTCATATAAATGATTTGTAATTTCTAGAGTAGACTTCAGCAGTGACTGTAATTTTCATAAAAAAGTGATCAATGTTTTGGAATAATTGAAACAGGTGCCATATTTTTAAACTAATTTTCATCATAATTTATTTTGTGAAATGTTCAGTTCGTAGCCTGTCCCAGCATGTTCTATAACGGACAAATAAACAGTTTGTACGTTGTGTATTGTGCCATTTTTATTTCTAATAGGTATGTTTCATTTGGCTTGACTACATAAATAGTAAAGGTGAAAAAAAAAAAAATATATATATATATATATATATAATCAGGTGAAATCGTGTTGCAGAAAGATCATTATTTTAACTATATTTTATATATATGTGTTTTTTGCATATCAATAGAATAGTTTTGTATTTTGTGTTTTATTGTGTATAATATTTATATATACAGACAGAAACACAAAGATGTAATTTGTAAAGGACAAAATATTGAGTGGAAGTTAAATGTGTTGCATTGAGGAAAACAAACATGTATAATTAGCAAATATTATTAGAAAAGCTCCAAATTAAGGCTGTCAAAATTTGCACGTTAACGCATGCGATTATTTTTTTCAGTTTAACGTTAAAAATATTTTACGCAAGTAATGCAGCATCTGTTTTTTCCTGTCATCCTTTGGCTAACGTTACAAGGTAAATGTAACATTTACTAGAAAGCGTTTATGTGAAGATTGTTTTAAGTTCACTGAAATTAAAAGCTGTAATATTTTTTAAAGCCTAATAAATGTTAAAATTGATAACTGTAAGTGGAATGCCTAATAGCTAAATTGAGAGAGAAAAAAAAATCAATTTTATAGAGACATCAGAGTCTGTGATTCTGGCCTTCTTTCAAAAAAAAAAATAAAGAGATGCCATTAAACAATTATTGAAAATATAGTCTTCATGTTGTTTCTACATTAATTAAATGTGAAATTATTACAATACAATAATATATGCTAATAATTTAATGATAGGTGCGATTAATCGTGATTAGTTAGCGATTAATTCATTACTTTTTAAATCGATTGACAGCACTATCTTACTCCAAATACATAAAATAATCTGGCTCCAAATCATAGCTATTATTTTACAAATGACAGATTAATAAACAATAGGCTACTGCAGTATTTGGTATTAATTGAGAGCAAAATGTATTATTAGAGCATTTAATATTATTATTATTATATATGATACTGATATGTATAGCCTATGTAAAGTAGCATAATTTTCTTTGTTTTAAAAAAAAAAAACTATTTTTTTGTTTTACTGTAGGCTACTATTTACATTATTGAGTTATTATCGATGACATGCTAGTCACTGTAAATTATGAATGAACAATGTTAATATTAATATTCATATATTTAAAAAGAGAGATGTTTCGCATCACTGCTGTGATGAGTGCTGCGCGCTCTCAGTCATTGGCTCGTGCAGCGCACGCCACTGATTCTGCGGTAAAGATGGCGGCGGCGGAGGGGGCGCGCAGCGGCTGGAGCAGAACGGAACGACCCCAGACGGGTTCGTTTTAAGAGAAACAGTTCTGGGGACAGGAGGATCGTACATTCCCGTTTAACAGGGCCGCTTATCCGGTGCCGTTTAGTAGAATTTAACGATTAGACAGTGTGTTGTAAGCTGTTAGGTGGTGGGTGGGTTCTATCGCTCTCTCTCTCACACACACACACATACACACACACACACACACATACATACTCACAGAGATTGCTAAGCTAAGCTAACGGAGCTCGGTCCGGTCCGGTAGAAGAGGAGGAGGGGTGACCAAGAAAGGGAAGACTATCATCCCTAGCAGAACAGGCCGTCGTCGTGGTTCGTTCGTTGTGGGATGTGAGCGGTCCAAACGGACGGCGGGTCTTTCCACAGATCTGTGTTATTTTCCCACCCAGAACACTCGCAGGATGGGACAACAGGTAGGCCGCGTGGGAGAAGGAGCTTCCGCGGGGATTCAGACCCCACCGCAGGGGCAACCTCAGCAAGGCAGATCGAACCGGGCCAGCAGCTCCGGGAGGAGACCCCGGGACGGCAGCGGCAACATCACAGGGACGCCACCGGGCAGAACTGCCGTCCCTGGAGCGAACATCCTGCTGGATCCAGGAATCAATGTTTTCACCCTGCACTCAGGTATGAGCCCATTCAGCTGTTCATTGCGCAGGTTTCTGCCTTTGAGTCACGGGCAACATGCAAAACATAGTCGGTTTAAAATGTGGATGTGCACTCCGGTGAAAAGTTCCTTCAGGATCCTCGGAAATACTCCATGACTCTCAGGCTGTGTTGCAATATCTAGTGTGTTGCCTATCTAGACAGCGTTATTACACTTTTTTCTTTCCTACCTATAGGCAGGGTAGGCAGTTTCCTAGGGCCTCGGTCACGGAGGAGGAGCCTCCATGACTGGAACATTGGGGAGCAAAATATTAGGTTCTTTTTCTGTTGGATATAGACGAATTGGCAGTGACTCTCACCTGTAATGAAATCAACTATTGTCACCGTATCAAAGTGTGTCCCACATTCTGAATATGTGTAAAAAGGTATGGAAATGCTTTAAGTTATTGAATTATGATGGCGCGGGGTGTAAAGCGAAAACAGGCGCGCGAAGAAGTGAGGTTCGTGACGTAGCTGTGCGAGTTGTCGTCATCTCTTTTGGATCGATTGTAATGTATGATAAAAATTAACGTGTTCTGTCCATCGCCGTCATTTCTGGATGGATCATTTGCCAGTTTACGGGTTTAAAAGAGCAACCGGACTGTTAGACACTTTGAATTTGTGCGTAATGAATGAAGATACTGAAGTAAAAGCAAAGCTCGTATTCAAAGTCAAGGAGCTGGAATATTTCAGCACTAGAGTATTTTTAATGTTTCAAAAAAAAGTACGTCTGTATCTTTTAAATTCTGCTGATTACATTACTGCTCTAATGTAATACTTAATTTCAGTTTTCAAGACAAAAATATTGTTAAATATTGTAAAAATAAGCGTACAATTTTATGAAGTAATGAAATATTTCTACTAAGTAGTTTGTCTCTTTCACTTTCACCAGCAGTTGATTTGTGTAGACTGATATACTCTTAAAAATAAAGGGCATCTGTGGAAACATGAAGAACCTTTAAAATCCATGGAACCTTTCCATAACAGGTTCTTTACTGTGGGAAAAAAGGTCTTGAGATTGTTTTAGAATGTTCTTCACACACAGAAAAAAAGGTTCTATGGAGAACCAAAAATAGTTCACTGTAAAAACTGCCTTTTGGAACCTTTATTTTTAAGAGTGAATAATACATATTTAAGGTATTTATGCCACTGCAATAAATCAATAGGAGGGAGAAATCCTGTCCAAAAATGATTAAGGTATGATGTTCATTTACTGAAGTGGTTTTCATTTTACTGGAGCCTGCTAGAGTGTGTTAGGATACTGTAAATAAATTACTGAACAAATTACTACTACTACTAGTACAAAAGCATGATAGCATCCCCAACAAACAAAAAAGAGATTACCTTAGTTAATAAGGATATATAAAAAATAAAATATAAAGGTAAGAAATAATATTTGTATTCAATGCTTTTTATTTTGCCAAGGCCTCCAAATGTCTAGAACGGCCCTAGGCAGGTTTTGTCTCACAACATCAGAAACGTGGTTAATAAAGGAGCTCAAGTCAGCCAGTTCCATCACCTATTACTTATAAACAACACTTGCCTTTTTTATTCGGCATGGACGTGCACTGTTAGACTGCAAAGGCAGACCACCCTAAAATGTACCCTTTTAAACTTTTTTTCATCCTAACTACACACACAGCGGAGCATAATTGTCTCCCTCAACGTCTGTGGTGGTTACGGCGCTGGTAGAAGCAGTTTGTGAGTTTAACATTTTGTAAGTGATCAAGCATGGTCAGTGTCTGGTCACCTTCCATTAGAACATTTCTAGATTATCAAAGGTGGTTGTAGTTTTCCAACACATGCTTTTGAGATGTATCAGTGCTATTGGCAATGTTTACATGCACATCTTCTTTTTAGGATTCATGTTCTGGTTATTTATTTATTTTGTAGAAAGAGTCACAGAATATTCATGTGCATGTTAACATGGTTGCTATTCTCATTTTATGTATCTTTACTCATCTGATTTAAGGCTGCTCTGTGCCTGCTCAAAATTCTGCGTAAAGACATAATGCTGCACAAAAGCCAGACTGAATTGTGCCTGCTCTGACCCACCTAACACCTTAGTATAAAAGTATACTAGGCCTAGTACAATTGCATTTATGCCATTCTTGAACGACATTAAACGGTCTATGTAAGAGTAAAAACACCTAATTGCCACTTCAGAAGCGCTTCCGTGTCACCTTAACAGTGTAAATTTGGCATTTGATGTTGAGGATTGTGTTTTTTTAAGGGCAGTAACTCAACTGAGAAGAGGAAGTTCAGACACGATACTATCCTAACTGTAGAAATGCTATCTGATGACTGTTATTTGATAAAGTCTGGCATTTATCGTCTCTTATGAAGCACTTGCTTGGGAAGCCACTGCTTTCTCGGATTTCGCTCGCGAGTGATTTCACTGACTCACTGGTTTCAGGCAGTAACACAAGCGCATATTTGATCATAATACTGTTTACGTGTCACGCAGATTTATCTTTTCTTAAAGTCTCATTTCCAGGTGTTGTTTATGGGATTATTGTGACTGTGGCACATTGTTTGGGATTTCATTACATGTGTGGTTTTCACTGCAAGAGAATCGAGGCATTGTCTTTAGCACTATTTGTATGGTGTTCGATGAACGGTGATGTATGTTATCCATTACCCAGGAGTTGCGTTGGGTTTCCTTGGAGGCTCGTGCCCAGCGTTGGTCTGTTCTCCACAGGGTGGGTTGACAATGCCTAAGAGGAGCCTGTCACATCTTGACAGTGAACCCTTCGGCTGGAAACACTGACATGTGATGGTTGCAGATGAGTTATTTTTACTCTCATCCCTTATAGCCAGACGTATAGCTGTGGCTGATAGTCATCTGAATAATCAGGATAATTATTGTATGGTTACAGGCCTGACTGTCATAACAGACTAACTGTCTGTTATCACAATCTAACTGACAAACTGCCATGATAAACTTCATCAGACACACCTTATATCGAACACTGGAGACTAGAACCTTTTATAATGACTGATCTCCAATCATTTTACTCGTTCGAATCAGATTTTTTTCTCTCCATGCTATAGTTAGTTGGAGTTTCAAAATTCTGGGAATGCTCAAAGTTGGAAACGTTCCAAGAGAATTAACAGGGATATATATGGGAATTATTGGGAATAAACTGGAAATTTGCAAAATTGGAGGTTATCCTAAATCAGGGAACTTAAAGGGTTAGTTCATCCAGAAGTGAAATTTGTCATTAATTCCTCATCCTCATGTGGTTCCAAACCCGTAAGACCTCCGTTCAACTTCGGAACACATATGAAGATATTTTTTATGAAATCGATCCTCCGATAGACAATGTTATTACCACTTTCAATGCCCAGAAAGGTACTAAAGACATTGTTAAAATAGGCCAAGTGACTACAGTGGTTCAACCTTAATGTTATGAAGCGACAAGAATATTGTTTGTATGCAGAAAAGGGCAAAAATAACAACTTTATTCAACAATTTCTTCTCTTACCTGTCTTCTTATGCTGTTCACGTTGAAACACAGTGCAGTGCTTCGGTATTCTACGTAAGAGTGCCGACTCGGTATTGGCCGACGTGGTTCACGTTAGCGGCACGACGCATGCGTGTGATGTTGACTCGGGATTTGGCCAATAATGAGCCGTTGTTCTGACAAAAAATTAAAAAAATTGCATATGAGTTTGGAACGACATTAGAGTAAATAATGGTTTTAGGTTTTAGATGAATTGCTCCTTTTAACTCCTTTTCCACGCCAGCATGTTTTTTGGTTTTTGTTTTTTAATAAAGTTGCCAGCCACTGACAGCATTTTTGATCATTTTCACAAAACTTTCATGGCCCCCAGGATATTTTGTTGTTTGAATATCTGAACATGCAAAATATCAAAAAAAAAGAACAGAGCCTCTACTTTTAAACGACAACAAACATTCTAGCTTCATGTGTTCTTTTTTATCAGTGCTTGTTTCATAAAACAATATTTTGAACAAAAAGCAAATTGCGTTTTTGTCAAAGACTGCATCAGATTCTGTCCCATAACTCAACTCAATGAATGTAAGTAATGTTGGGCAGTTTTGACACGCTGTTTAATGTTTGATGGCGTTGGCTTCCATATGCGTAAGCAATGCTTCGATCGCTTGTTTCTGCTGCTTCTTCGCTTGTTTCTGGATCCAGAGATTCCGTACTCTTTCAGAAGATGCGTAAAAGTGCCTTCTACCGTGAAAACATGGATTGCTGGATTGTGTGATAAATGAAGGAAAAATTCAGGAAGGAGTTAATAGCTGGAGGGTACACTGTTCATTCTGTTATACGACATCAACAGGAAGCTTCTTCACTGTTTGGTTTTGAAACTCTGCAGTGCGGTCATCACTCAGAGTCTGATGACTACACAAAAGCATAGGGGGAGGTGGACTACTCGATTTCCCAAAGCCCCATAGTGCATTCAGGACTCATCTCACGCTCAAAGCGAAATTCCGTCAGATCCAGGAGAATATGCATCTCTTTCATTAACTAGTGGAATTCCATCCGATACGACCGTGATGAATTGTGCTTGATTTAACCACGTTGTCAGACAGAGGGAGAAATGAATAAATGAGTGGTCCTGTCTCTGTCCTCCCATCCCCTGCCGACAGCCAATGAGTCAGCCGTCGTCGCTCTGAGGTCACAGGGCCAGTTCCACACTCTCTTTATTTATTTATCAACTCTGTCCTGTACCAGCAGGCTTTTATTATTTCAGTAGGGTGGTGCAAAGTGCTGCCCTGAACTTAATGTAGTCCAAAGTGCCCAAAACAATTGATTTTTAGAGCTCAAAATAGTGCGGACCTTTAGTTGGCACACAATTGGAAGATATAATGTACAGACAAACTCTCAAAGTTTCTTTTTGTTTGTTGTTCCGTCATTTTATATATCATGCATTTCCAAGGTTTGGGAAAGCGACACGCCATGAGGCTGTTCAATACAGTGATTTTACCATGGTAAGGGGTGTATTTGTGCACATGTGATAACAATTTTGGCATTTGGCAGCAACTTCAAATGAGACTCATCCAAGCAGAATTCAGTCAGAACTGTCCGTTTAAAAAAAGTATGAGAGAATATCGTAGATGATTTGAGTATTTGGTGAAGTAATGGATTTTGAGCTCTGTGTTTTGTTTCTGGTAAGCAGGAATAGTGCTGCTATAATTGAGTTGTAATCACATTACATAAATATCTCTTTCATCTCAGTTGGTCCTAGAGGATTGAGCGGACAGCACTATGACACGTGTGAAATTCCCAGGATGTAAGATGATCGGAATTAAGGAGTAAATTATATTAAGCAATCCATTGTTTGATATGTGAGGTAGATTTGAAGCAAAACAGCTGAGAAGTTTTATAAGGTAGTCTCAAATTTCTCTGTCTCATTGTGAAGACCTGAGTGGACTTTTTTTTTTGGCCCACGGTTCGATTTGGTTGTTTTTGCACCACTAGAGGTCATTAGAACACCACAGTTTGTTGTCATTAGGCTCAAAGTATCAATTTTGATTTTATAGTTTTTTTTTTTAACATGTCTAGTTGGTAACACACTTGTGAACTGGATACTCATCTTTGTCTCATTGGTGAGATAGTGGGTGCCTGTGCTCTCCTAGACATCTGCTAATCCGCTGCTTATCCGGTTCCATCCTCTCATTGCGTCCTTATTAAGGTCTGGATTAGATGACACACTGTAGTAAGTCTTCTGTGTTGGGGCGGTGATGGAGATATTGGACTTTTTCAGTTTAACGTCTTTCTCTGCAGATCAGTGGTTTTCCATGCTTTTCTCTTCAGACCAGGAATAAGGTGTCATTGTTCTGTATCTGTTAGCATTTTCTGCTCTTTTTGGCCTTTATTTGATGTGTGATGATGCAAGCAAATCATTGAATCAGTGTTTTGAACCGGTTCATTGAAATGGACAGTTTGAAAGAACTTCTCAGAAGTTAAATTGAGCTTTGTAATTCTAATGTACCTTGCTTGGCAGAAAGTAAAAATTTTTTTCCTGCATTGAAAATTTTTCTTGCTGTTGATAATATTATCTTATATAATAATTAAGGGTGTAACGGTGCATGTATTCGTCCTGACAGTACAGTATGGACGTCACTGTTCGGTTCATGCAGTTCGACAACAAATACTGAGGCAGTCACAGGCGATCCACACTTCAGTCCAGAAGGGGGCGTGCGGTAATGTGACACTGTTTGCTAACCGCAACAACAGGAAAAAGAGAAGAACAGTGCATACGCGAATGACCGTTAGAAAACAAGTCCTCTAGATACGCAGATAGAATGCGTCTTTCTGTGCTCACGGATAAAGGGGTGTACTTTGAAAGGCTTGTGCTCTCAACTGTGCGTGTATTACCAAATACCTTTTGGTTTTTTTTTTAATCAGCCCTGCATAAAATTATTTACGCACTCGTTGGATTTGTCTGCGATTGGCTACAATGATCAACGCACGGGAGTGTTTGAATTTGTTCGCGTGAACAGAATGGTTAATGAGAGGTGTTTACAAATCCGCTTAACAACGCTCAAAGAGTCACATTTTTAAAATTTCATGCTTTTGGTAACTCTAGAGGGGGTAATAAATGCCGCTAATAAAACTAATTTGCACTACTGTATATTCAAAAAGAATGAAAAGAAACCTAGCATTGAGGATTTGTTGCCTTTTTGCAGTAAAACTTTATTTTAGGGTCCAATTCTCACTATTAACTAGTTGCTTATAAGACATAAGTTGTTTATTAGTAGCTATAACACACATATTAATGCCTTATACTGCATGACCTTATTCTACATCACTTCATCCTATCCAATACAAAACTTAAAAAACTAATTAATTAGTGTTAATTAACGGTTTGAGGCAGAAGTTGATTTAGTCAAAGGGATAGTTCACCCAAAAATGAAAATTTTGCCATCATTTGCTCACCCTCATGTTATTCCAAACCTGTATGAATTTCTTTCTTCTTTTGAAAAAGATATTTTAAATAATGTTGGTAAGCATACAGTTGTCGGCACCCATTGACTTCCATAGTATTATTTTTCCTACTATGAAAGTCAGCGGTTACCGTCAACTGTCTGGTTACATTATTTAAAATATCTTTTGTGATCAGACACTCATGCAGGTTTGACAACATTTCAAACTAACCGTAATCCTAAAACCAAGGCACGTATCGAACCGTGACTTCATTCATATATTTTTTAAAAAATATATTTGTTTTTATTCCGCCCCATGCCCCCCAAAAAATTGCCTTTAGCAGTTCTGTAATGCAACTTTGCATGTGTCTGACTATGTATAGTTAAAAAAAAAAAAAAAAAAGACCCAATAAAAACTCTGTTTTTGCCTTTCATTCTTGGTCATGTACACATCAAAGTAGTTCTAATGAATCCGATCCGCAAAGAATAGCCTGTCTTGGAACACTTAGTGAATAATCTCCCAATTCTGTAGTGAAATCAGGCAGGACAGGGGGGAGATTATGGTTAAATCCTGATCTGCATTATCATCAGTCGTATCCTAGCATCCGCTTGGTTTAAGTGTCTTTGCCATTCCCTTTCCCAGTCTTTGCCTATTTTTATGTTGTGAATGTTTGGGTGTTTTTATTTATTTGAGGCGTCATGTTCGCTCCACAGGAACTTTCTGAAACAGAGTGTTCTGTTTCGCTAATTCACCGTGTTATATAATTTTATCACACCCTTGAGCTGTAGTACAGCTCATTTTCTGTTTGATAATGGACGTTTGAATCAAACGTGTTATGATCTGTTTAGTGTGGCATAGTTATATTCACTAGAAGGGTTGTCAACACCTAACAACCACTGTGGTTAAATGGGTGATGCCTCTTTGGTGCTATTGAGGTCATGATGTGTGTTCAGACAAGACCTCCACAGCCTGCCAACACTTCCTGTTTGCAAGACCACTTGGCTGACTTAATCAATCCGTCTCAATTCATAATGGCTCTGGCCCATCAGACTCATTAAATACTGAAGGATTATGCTGTCTTATCTCTGAGGCCGAGCGAATGCGTTCACCCTCAGCTGGTGACGTGTCTTAACCAACATGGTTGTTAATTTCCTCAGAGAATGTCTCTTCTTAAAGCCTTCATCAAAATGTCTTCAAATACCATTCTCGCATCCGAATGACATGCTGGCACTGTAGGTGTTGCTTGGTTAAGCAGGCTCTTTTTAGACTTGCACAAAGAGGTGTGATGCTTGTATATTTAATGGAGATTTGTGTCATTAATTGTGGTGCTTTTATGAACAGTGTCTCTAACATGGTCTGAGTCTGATGGGTCAACAGTATGATTAATTATCCAGAAACTGTAGTGAGTTTATTTAGATTTTTTTTTTTTTAAATTGTTTTTTTAACATTTTAACTAAATGTAGCCCCTGCTGGTAGATGTCATAATTACACCATCATGGGGGCTAGTTAAGTATCTGTCTCTATTGATAGTCTTTCAAATTAGCCATTTTATAAAAAAAATGTTTTTGAAAGAAGTTTCTTATGCTGACCAAGACTACATTTATTGATCAAAATAGAAACAGTAATATTATGGAATATTATTACAGTATAGAATAACTGTTTTTATGTATTTTAAAGTGTAATAAATGTGATGTAGTATAAAATAATGTGATCACAAAGCTGAATTTTCTGTCTTTAGTGTAACAAGCCTTCTAATATGCTGATTTGCATATGCTAATATGCAGGAAACATTTCTTTCTAGAGATGCACCAAGGTGTCAGCCATTGATATTTATCGGTCGTTTTTTTGATACATTTAAAATCATTGGTATGTCGGCTATAGCATAAAAAAGGCCAATACTTTTCTCCATCAGTCGCATCTTGTTATTGGCTAATTTTCACATTTAGTCATTTAGCAGACGCTTTTATCCAAAGCGACTTACAAGTGAGGAATACAAACAAGTGATTCTTCATGAATTGGCAAATAGGCACAGGAAGTGCTCACAATACAAGTTTCATACATTGCTCAGTACCATAAGCTAGAGTAGGAAGGGAAAAGGGAAGGAAGATTTCAGTCAGATGTGTAAGTTCAGTTCACTGGAGACTCGCTCTGAACGGATCATTGAATCAGTGAGTTGTTGACTCGAGAACAGCTGCAATACGATCAGTCCAATTCACGAATGAATTATTTGATGTGATTTGTGAACCGATTTAACATGACGATTGAAAAGAATCAGAATCACCGACACCGCTTTTGCGTTTCTGATCGTGTGACGATTTCTTCATTTAAAAAAAAAAAAAAGAGTAATGATACGTTTTATGAAATGTAGTGTATGATCTTATGCTTTGGAATATAGTGAAGTAAAAGTTGCTCAAAATAAAAAAAAACTTGTAAAGTACAGTAATGTACATTACTTAAGTACAGTAATGAAGTATTTTTAGTATTTCCTAGTATTATTTTAGTAAATTCCTAGTATTTAGTATTTTAGTATATAGTCCACCACTGTGCCAAAACAAATTAAAACCTGGAACTGTCACTGTCCCGACCACACCAGTGCTGCCTCGTCTTGAAAGAGAATTGAAAAATAAAATGCTCGTGTGTATCGGTATATTGGATCCTTGCAGCTTTTAAAGTGACAGTAGCCTAATATCGCTGCTGTCTGTGTTTTTAAATCTTGGCTTGCTTAAGTTGGGGACACTTGCTTGATATTCAGCAGTGTTTTTAGTATCCCTGCATTGGCGCCGTTGTATGTGAACTGAGCTGAGCTGGACGATTATGTCACTGTTTTCTACAGTGCTGATATACATAAATTAACTAGACTAATAACTACCGATCTTTGCAACGGAATGAATCAATAATATATAGAATAAGCTGGACAATGACACCATTTTCTTTGGGAGCTGCTGTTCAGCCAAAATGATTTGCCAATTATTAATGTAAAGCTGCTTTGCCACAATTTGCATTGTAAAAAGCGCTATATAAATAAAGGGGACTTGACTTGTCTCGACTCTTGCTGAGTAAAAGTAGCAATTAAAAAAAAAAAAAATGTTTTCTGTTGAGCAGTGGATGCTGCTGCTGGGAAAATTGCATCAGATATGGAAGATTTGAGCAGTCTGATACACACTCTGTTGTGGCAACCACAAAATGACTCAAAGCAAAGAAAGAGGAAGAGGGCAAGGGTGGACAGAGATTACTGATTAAGTGTGTAAATATGTAAATCCATGTAAAATCTTGTTCGTGTATGTCACACCTTCTGGTTGCATCACAATGCTAACATTTTTCCGATCTTCACTGTTATCGTTGACAAAAGATGATTCGGAAGTATTATGCAAATACAACATGATTTCATTCTGATGGGGCTTTTAAGTGTCTTGAGGCAGTGTTGTGCTGCATAAACTCTTTATAAATACCTTTAAGCTGTAGGGCATGTGTGATTTTCATGTTTGTACATGCTTGTCAGAGAATTTGCATACGAGGTACAGATTTTCTTTGCAAACTTTAGAGGATGTTCAAGTGTATAATAGCATGTTTAAGTGTGCTTGTGTCAGGTGGAAGGTCAATAAAGTTTATGCTGACACCACAGGGTAGAAATATTGATCAGGTGCTAAAGCAGTGTTCCTTCAGAAAACTTCCTTCAGGTCATTATGTTTGTGCTGACCTGTCAACCTTGGGGTTCTAGTCTTCTGATCCCGCTTAAAGAAAAAGAGGGCCCCCAGGAGAAGCATTAAGTAATCCCATAATGCTTTGCAGGTATAGGTGTATAGAGCCCCATTAGCACCTCCAGTGAACAGGTAAATCACTGTAGCTGGGCATGCAACTGCTGTGTAAGCCTTCAAAAGTAGGCTTGAATGAATGACATCAGGCAATTTCCCATAATCCTAAGTGCATCATTATTCAAACCAGCCTGTCAGATTGATGGCCACGGCAATGAGACCATGAATGTCCACTCAGCACAGGTAAAAGGACATATCTGGGCTATTTCTGAATGAAGAATTGATTTGATGAGGATTTTCTGACAAAGTCAAAGCTATACTGTTCAAAAGTTTGGTTTTCGACTTCATTTAAAAACAAAAAAAACAAAAATTAATACTTTTATTCAGCAAGGACACATTAAATTAATCAAAGTGGCAATCAGTTCTTTTATAGCATTACAAAAGATTTCTTTCAAATAAATTCTGTTATTTTGAACGTTCTTTTTATCAAAGATTTCATAAAAATGTGTCATGGTTTCCACAAAATATCAAGCAGCACAACTGTTTTCTTCATTGATAATAATAAGAAATATTTCTTGAGCACCAAATCAGCATATTAGAGTGATTCCTGAAGGATCATGTGACACTGAAGATTGGAGTAATGGCGCTGAAAATTCAGCTTTGCAATAAAAGGAATAAATGACATTTTACATATTTCAGTTGCAGTAATATTTCACAATATTACCGTTTTTTTACGATATTTTTGATCAAATAAATGCAGCCTTGGTGAGCATAAGAGTTCTTTCAGAAACATTAAAAAATCTTATTTGTAAGGAAAAAAAATCTGTACATAGGGTCCTGTAAATTTAAAAAAAGAAGAAAAAGAAAGTAGTGTATCATAATACAAACATGTCTTTACTTGTGAATGAATGACATTTGAAAAGCAGTCATGTATCTTGTGGTAAATGATGTAATTTCTGTCTGTTGCACACTAGTATGTCTAACCTTTTTATTGAGAATTTCAGCAAACTCTTTACGGAAACTTGGCAGATTATAGGCATAAACGTTTTGTGATCCAATTCCCTTTTTGTCTCTTGAGTTCTGATTTGTCAAATTTGGTGGTACTCAAACACAAGTGACATGATTTTATTTGAGCTTTGTCAGTCATGTAACAAAAATATTTCATGAATGAATGAAAAGCTATATTTAGTTTAGTTTTTTTTGAGTAAATGACTTTTGCTACTTTTTTTTTTTTTTTGGTTGAACTATCCCTTTAAATTCATTACGATATCCATCCCTATTGTTGACACATTTTGATAATCTTCTCTAGTTCTTTGTATTGACATTTGTACTCATCTGATTGTCTGTTGTCCTGCATTAGCCTCTTCAACTATAGAGCCATTTACTGGAAAGGAGGAAGAGACTGAGTGAGAGGGGGGACAACTGTGCATTCTTTGTTGCAGAGGGCTCTTGTTGGATCCTCATTATTGTGAATGAACAGGATCTGTCCTTCATAGTGTTCTGTGTATATGGACCCATTGTTTGAGGAATCATTGTTCAGTGGTTCCTCTGTGCATGTACACAGCGTGATTATTCTGAGAGTATTTATGGCAAGATAGTTTTGTTTTGTGCTGGATCTAAAAATAGGCCTTGTCTTGCACCACGTGGCTTTTCCTGTGATGTGCTGAGATAAACAGGTGAGCTTGTGCTGTCATTCCCTCGCGCAACACTTCACCAACACTCTTGGGGTGTAATGGTGATTCTTGCCTCGCACTTCTAAAGCACACATTTTCAATTTTGAAGTCCTTTCTCCAATCCCAGTTAAAGGAATAGTTCACCAAGAAAATGAAAGTCTGTCACCATTTACTCACCCTCATATTGTTCAAAACGTGTATGTTGTTGGTAGTGTTTTTGTATGCTAGTAAATTTGAAATTTTGAAGAATCATAGCACAGCTCTTGTTGTACAACATAATTAGATGTCAAGCTCCATAAAGAAAATGTAAAAGTAGTTCAAATAACTTCTGTGCTATATTCCAGTTCTGTAAAAGGTGTGTAAGAGGTTTTGTTAAGAACTGACCAAATTTAAGCCATTATTCACTGATAATCTTGCACAAAAGGTGTTGTCTAACCTGGATTCTCGTCCAAAACATGTTGGATATTTTTTCTACATTTGAGAAAGTAGTGTTAATAGCATAATTTTTTCTTGCATACTTTTACTGTTTTTTTTTTGTTTGTTTTTTTTTACCTTTTTAAAAAAATAAATGTTTTGCACAAACATTTTAAAAATTCTCGTTTTCCGTGAAAAATGAAAAACATACATGTACAATAAATCATATTCAAAGCCCCTCAAATCTAAACTGTACTTTTGGTACCCTTGTAATAAAAAACTCAAAAAAAATTGTCACTTTAATGTGTACATCTTTGTTTTTTCTTAATCATTTTAAATAAGATTGTTAATATAACTGAATTTAAATAATTTAAGACTTTTTGCCCCCTGCTAGTGTTGTGAAAATACTGAAATTTTAGAAATCTGACGCTTTAAGCGCTGTTGAGCAGATTCTCTGATTGGCCATTGTCTTCACACGCTCATTAGATATGTCTGTGATTGGCTACAATGATCAACACATGGGAGCGTTTGAAAGCACACTGTGTTTGAATTTGAAAGCTGTTTGAAAGCTGGTGGACCGGTCCGCTAATTGATGCCTGCTTTCAAGCGCTCCCGTGTGTATCTGAGTAAGTGCTCAGTGAAGAGCATCATTTGTCTATTTACAACATGCTTTTGAAGCATTGATCATTGTAGCCAATCACGGACGTATCCGATGAGCGCGTGAGCATAATGGCCAATCAGAGGTGTTTACAAATCCACTCAACAGTCTTCTTAAGTTACCGAACCAAAGGCATAGTGATACGGTCGCAACCTGATTGGTCGGCTTTTATGATGTATAGTTTGCGACGGAGCTAGCTTACTGAACATTCAAAACAATGCTGTGTGCTGGATTAAACATGATCATTTTATGCGTGTACATATGCTTTATTTTTACCAGCTAAGAACTCACGAAGAGCTCATAAAATGTTCAAAACATTCAAAACAGCACCAGGATTTCCTCCGTTGTATGCAGAAACAAATATTGATGATGCACTTTACCTCCTCGTTGCTCCACGTTTGCCCTCTACTCATTTTCGATACACCGATCTTCCCGCGTCGTCAAATCAGCTGACTTGTAGCGTCGCATCTTGTGACATCACGTCCTCTTTTTGGTTCGTTTACATGTCTTTGGTCCGTGTTGCGTTCATATATCAATCGAACCACACCAGAGTTCGTTTGGAAGCGGACCGAGACCCATATTTTTAGCGGTCGCGGTCCGCTTGTTTGGTCCGCACCAGGGTTCGGATGGCAGCGTTCATATATGTTCAAACGAGCCGCACTAACTGAGCAATCGCACCGGGGTTCGTTTTAATCGAATCAAACATGACAAGTGTGAATGCACCCTTGCATATGCTCTATTCTGCTGGCACTTACAGCCTGTTTTGAAAAGTTCCTAAGTACTGCAGTATCTGGGAATGTGTTTGTCCTTGAACAAAGCCGTTCCTCCTGCGAGCTGCTCTTGCACATGAGAATGTTGGACGTAATTTCCTGCATGACAGATGCACTTGTGTCATTCCAGTGTAATGTTAGGGGGCTGTTCTGTTCTGTTCCTTGGGAATTTCAGAGCTGGTGACTGGCAGGTGAGGTGTCTTGTTTATTAGATTTTGGGGAGGAGTTGAGACGATTGACCTATCGCTAAACACCGCCTCCTCTCTGTTTCTGCTCCTTACTTTGACTGTTTCAGAATGTCCCATGACGGGTGTGATTTCAATTAAAACATGCTTGTATACAAATATTGGGGCTGGAATGATGTGTTACCCAAAGTATTTTGCTTGTGTTTTTGTAATCTTTTCATACTGTACATTATAATATTGTGATGCCTAAATTAACTTACAGCATTTTAAGCTGAAGTGCACCAAAGTGCAGTATGAAGTAATATTGATTGTAGAGGAATAAATGTTTAATGGCCTTTCAGATCAGGATGTTCTGTCCATAAGCTGTGTTAGCTGAGAGCAGTTTCAGTTAGAGTACAGAGGTGCTGGTGCAGCTGCTATAAGCCTGGCCTAAGCCCAGCACAACAGCTGCGCTAGACTCTCATCAGGACAAGGCCATACAGGTCAGTCTGTTCAGTATGCCCATTCACACCATGCACACAGCACTCTCCCAGCTGTCTCACAGCGAAGCTCCTGCACACAAAGGCACACACAGAAACCGCACGTGTGCTGAGGAGCACACGCAGGACAAACACATGCGGCCACGCGACGCGCCCTACGCTGGTCAATTGCTAGATCATCAGAAGTGTTGCATGAGGGTGAGCGATGTTTGTGAATGTACTGTGACTTGGCTTGACATCAATCTCTGTTGATCGATCATATCTCTTTGTCTGTCGGTCGGTCGTTCTATCTGTCGGTCGTTCTGTCTGTCTGTTGGTCGTTCTGTCTGTTGGTCGTTCTGTCTGTCTGTTGGTCGTTCTGTCTGTTGGTCGTTCTGTCTGTCTGTTGGTTGTTTGGTCGGTCGGTTGATCTGTGTCTGTTGTTCTGTCTGTTGGTTGTTTGGTCGGTTGGTCGGTCGGGTCTATCTATTTGTTGTTTGGTCTGTCGGTCGGTCGGTTGTTCTGTCTGTCTGTTGGTGGTTTGGTCGGTCGGTCTGTCTGTTGTTTGGTCGGACGGTCGATCTGTCTGTCTGTTGTTCTGTCTGTTGGTCGTTCTGTCTGTGTCGGTTGTTCGGTCTGTCAGTCATTCTGTCTGTCTGTTTGTCGTTCTGTCTGTCTGTTGGTTGTTTGGTCGGTCGGTCTGTCTCTGTCTGTTGGTTGTTTGGTCGGTCGGGTCTGTCTGTCTGTTGGTTGTTTGGTCGGTCGGTCGGTCTGGCTGTTGGTCGGTCTGTCTCTGTCTGTTGGTTGCTTGGTCGGGTCTGTCTGTCTGTTGGTTGTTTGGTCGGTCGGTCTGTCTGTTGGTCGGTCTGTCTCTGTCTGTTGGTTGTTTGTTTGGTCGGTCGGGTCTGTCTGTCTGTTGGTTGTTTGGTCGGTCGGTCGGTCGGTCTGTCTGTTGGTCGGTCTGTCTCTGTCTGTTGGTTGTTTGGTCGGTCGGGTCTGTCGGTCGGTCGGTCTGTCTGTCTGGTTGTTCTCTCTGTCAGTCTGTCTGTCTGGTTGTTCTCTCTGTCAGTCGGGCGGTATGTCTGTCTGGTTGTTCTCTCTGTCAGTCGGTTGGTCTGTCTGTCTGGTTGTTCTCTCTGTCAGTCGGGCGGTCTGTCTGTCTAGTTGTTCTCTGTCAGTCGGTCGGTCTGTCTGTCTAGTTGTTCTCTGTCAGTCGGTCGGTCTGTCTGTTGGTCTTCTCTCTGTCAGTCGGTCTGTCTGTTGGTCATTCTGTTGGTCAGTCTGTCTGTCTGTTGGTTGTTTGGTCTGTCTGTCGGTCGTTCTGTCTGTCTGTCGGTCGTTCAGTTGTTCTGTCTGCTGGCCATTCTGTCTGTCGGTCAGTCATATATCATTCAGCACTAAGCTGTACAGATGTATACTAATTTATAGGGCTGTTACTTACAATTATTTTGGTAAATGTGTAATCAATTGATTATTTTGACTATTAATTGAATGATTGGATTTTTTTGTGAAGTGAACTATAGCTTTTAAAATTAATTTAAATATATAATAACAATGAGGCAATAATAATTGATTCAAATAAAGTATAAAAAGCAAACAATCATATGGTTTTATTGAACAACACTTAAAATACTTACAATGTAATGTAAATAATGTAATCGACTTGGGTATGTCATGTATTATAACAAATCCCTGCAGAGGGCACCAACGGCCTTGTGATTGTTGTTGTTACACTTTACAGCAGTGGTTCTCAACCCACGGCCTGCGGGCTGCATGTGGCCCGTCACGAATGCAAATACGGCCCGCGATATCGATATGCCGACCATTGGATTACATGAATATAACTTTGAACTATAATGTTTTTTATCAGTCGCTCATGTATTAATTTCATTAAATCGCAGCTTTTGTGATTGACAATTGCACAATTGCAGGATTTTTAAATTGTTTTAATATATCATGCAGCCTTAGAAAATGATCTAATAATGTGGTTCATGGATTCTCGTCCGTGGAATGCACTACTTTCGTTATTTTACCCGGTTAGTCGACACAGGTAAATTGCAGACAAGGATTTTTTTAAATCTAGCACATCGTAACAGGCCTACTAATTTGTAGAGTAAGCATTTACTACCATCATTAACTTGTTCAATACCAGTAAGTATTGATTATTATTCTTTGATTGACACACTCCCAACTTGAATGTGTGGCTCAATGGCTGATGGTAATTGCTAAGACATTGTCTGGCATGCATGTGTTCTTGTCTCATGAAGCATTTTGTCATGACTTGATGGTGGTCTTTTCCATTAGATTTGTCAGTAGCTGACCTCTGTAGTCTAAACATTAAGACTTGAATCTTTTTTTTCTTTTATTATGTTCACATAAGCCTTTTATTTTTCCAAGCAGACGTCATCTACTCCAGTTTTTCTCGGCTCCAGTCCTGGGGACCCACCTACCAGAATGTTTTAGATGTCTCATTAATTAAAACAGCTGATTTAACTCATAAGTGTGTTGAATAGTGAGACATCTAAAGATTCTGGGAGATGGCTCCTGAGGACTAGAGTTGAGAAACACTGGTCTAGTCTGTTAAGGTCTTGTGTGCTGATCATTTTTTCCCTTAATGTTGAGAGGTTTTTGGTGTACCTGAATAATTGAACAGCGAGTACCCCGTCTTAATACATTTTACATGTTGCTCTGAAACTCAGGGGTACGTTTAAAGTCGCACAGGCGTTTTGTTCTTGAGTTTCTCACCTCCATGCTTTTCCAGCCTCTCCCATGAGGATGGGTAGGCAGCACACATGGTGTAGAAATGGAACCATCTGCTCGTTCCTACCCCCTTCTGAAACCAATGGGCCCCCCACACGCCTCCCCTTGCAAGACATCCAATAAAACCACCCTCAGAACTCACTCTTCCCATATCTCACACAAGCACATGTGGACATTTCTTACTTAAGGCAGTTGGCATGGAGGCCCACAATCAAGTTGGACTGGCATTCCGGCTGTGGGGTTGGAAACTCTGAGTTCGGAGCCGCACCAGAGACTCTGAAATGATTCAACCAAGAGGAGTGTGTCAGATTTTCAACTCGCTGTCTTGTGTGAATTAAACCCAGAACCTGAGTATTGGGGGCTAGAGAGTTTCCCCATCAGCTCTTGTACTGGAAATTTGATCATGTATTGGGAACTGTGGATCAGTCAGCTGACCAGGACTGGAAAGCACTGCATGCTGGTTAGGAATAAAGGTAGGGCAATACATATCTGTGTGCATATGTGCCTGTGTGTGGCGAAGTCGGGTTTACCACACAGGCCTTGACTGTCTAAGCTGCGTGTTCTTGCTTGTTTATTGCGTTGTATAAGACCTGGCAGAAGACCAGTCTTTGACTTTGCTTGTGTCTTTAATGCATAATGATTGTTTTGAGTTGAATTTATTGGGACCTTGTTGAACCGCTGATTACATTTTGCCCTAATATTTATTTGTAGGGTTATTGGTTCACTTGTGTCTTATCCACTGCGTGGTTGTTTCTGTAGTTATTGGGTATGCTACAGATTGACAGTACGAGTTTGTGGGTCTTTATTAGGGATGTACAAAACTACATAAATCAACTAGTTGACGTGTTGCTCAAACAACAAGTTTACTAACTGATAGCTCTGTGCAGTTAGCCTGGATTTGGGTTGTACTGTAAATGCTAAGAATCATAATTGAAATACAATGTTGTGATTCTTAGTATATGCAGTACTGTTCAAAATTTTAGTCAATATGATTTTTAAAAGGTTTTATGCTTTTATACTTACCAAAGCTGCACTTATTTGATCAATATAGTAGTATAATTATAGTAAAACGATAATATTATGAAATATTACTACAATTTTTAAAAAAAAATTCTGTGATTTTCGCTGAATTTTCAGCAGCCATTATCCTTCAGTCTTCAGTGTCACATGATCCTTCAGATATACTGATTTGGTGGTGCTTAGTCTTGATGCTGTTTAATATTTTTGTGGAAACCATGATACTTTTTTCAGAATTCTTTGATGAATGGAACTTTTGTATGGTAGTTTAACATTATTGTTTTAAAACGTTGGCTATTTATTGATTAATGGCCATAATATCAAAATAATTATCACTTTTTTGGTAGTAGCCAGAATTTAAAAATCAGTCCATCTAGTTGGTTGTTGAACGTATAGTCTACCGCTGTGAAGCCATCCATTGTATTTGTCATGATGTGTCATGACAGACTTAATGCTGCTGTTGATTTTGTGATGCAAGTTGAGGATGAATAATTTGGTTGTTGCTCTTGCAAGTTGGTATGTTAAGGTAAATACCTTGGGATGTGATGGGAATCATATGATGCATCAAATTCTATGGTATTACTTTTTGATATCAAAATACATTAGTTTTGAAACGGTAATCCTAATCTAGCCAAATCTTGGAGGCATAATTTCTTCTATAATGATTATTAAAGTAAGTTTCTGAAGTCTTTACTTATCTATCCCTTCCCACGTTGTGTCTTGCCACACTTTTTCCCTAAGGAAAGAGGCAGCTGCCCAGACATGCAGTGTGTGTGTTTGTGGCTGGTTGACAGCTGTAGAGGAAGACCAGCAGACGCAAGCATGCTGAAGGCATGGAGACTCTCCCAAAACATTTTTCCAACCTCAAAGCAGTTTCATGCTCCTCCCCTACTTAAAATCTGTCTTAAGAATCAAACCCTCTCAGATTGAAGCAGAACCCTCACCGGATCAAGTTTGTTTTATTCCATGTGAGATTAGACATTAATCTAGTGCTGCTAGATTATGTCATTAAGGACCCTGCTGTCCAGCAGTAGTTTTGAGGAAGAGAGGGCCAGGCTGACCAAACAGTCCAGCCTACAGGATGTGGACCACTATTGCTTCGCAGGTAGCCCATTTTTTCTTTTTTTCTTTTTTTGAGCTGGCTGGTCTCATAGCCAGTGCTGCCCTGAGTGTCAGTGAGTTTTGTGGAGTATTTCAGGTCGAGGGATGTGTATTTGTTGTTGTTTTTCTTTGTATTGTCAATGTGGACGCTTTTACCCGGTCAAATTATTTTCTCTTGGGATGTTTCCAACGTTCTATTCACAGTTGGAAGTGTTTTTGGGGAGTTTCTAATAGATCTGTAGTGAATGGTAACATGGCAACATGGATGTGGTGGTGTGTTGTTTAAGTATAAACATTATTAATATGTGTATGTGTGTATATGTGTTTTTTTAACGCATATAACACTTTCTCTAGTAATGCTTTATGTGGATTGTAAAATATCTAATCATTAAATAATTAATAATAAATATTTGTCGCAGTTAATTAAACATCGATCATCGCTATTAATCTAGCATAGCCTTTTTATAATGCTTTAATTGGCGTATTGTGTAGCCTTCATGTATTGTTTGCACAAATGATTTGGAAAAAGAGATCATTGAGTCAGTTATGACGTAAGGAGAAAGGTGATACGACTTTGAATCACCTTCCTTTTTTTCACTTTGCGTCACATGGTTGCAGTTTCTTCACTTCTCTGCTCCCTCCACCTTGACGTTCACTTGTTCGTCAACTCCTTTTTTATGAAAACTCAATTTGCCCTTCCCAGAGGCCTTGTCTCATTAGAGATGTCATATGTTCCATCAACAGCTGCTTATGTTTTCTGTTACTCATTTTCTTTATGTCTCTTTCTTCCTGACAGAAGCCCTGCACAGGCCGTTTGGACTGGACTCGACGGCGCTGACTGAAGCGGTCCGCTGGAGCTCTAAGGAGAATCTGTTGGGTGCTGCGGAGAGTGACCCGAACCTCTTCGTTGCGCTTTATGACTTTGTTGCCAGTGGTGACAACACGCTGAGCATCACGAAAGGTATGATCGTCAAAAGGAGACAAGTGCAACAAGCTGTGCTTGGTTTCATTGTTCACTTTAACAGTTTTATCTCCACATTGCATTAGTAGTGTAAACTCAAATGTGACCCAAGACAACATTTTGGAATAAACAAGACTGGAGAGTGTTTTCACAACCATTATTGATAACTTCCTTCATAACAAGGACATCATGCCATTATCCTTCCTCTTCCTTCCATCGTTCTCCTTCCTCTTTTCTTTACTTGTTGTTCCTCTTCCCAACAGCTGTTTGTAGGATCAAAGCACAAAGAACCGGGCTAAAAATGAAAGCAGAGGCTAAAGTTTGTTTTTTTTTTGTTTGTTTTTTTTTAAACTGAGGTGCATGAACACATGGGCACCAACCTAAGCCATTTGCACTAACGCCCACAACTCTTTCCTGCGTGTTGTAATAGACTTTGGAACATGAGTCAGGCGGTTCTATGCTCAGATGCTCCATGCTGAATGGCTACCGCTAACTCTAATGTCCGTTTTGAAGTGTAATCCCGTCAGCTGGGTGAAAAGCAGGTGGGTAAACACAGACTAGCCAAGAGAAAAGAGTTCAGAGAGAGAGTTAACGGCCTGCTCTTTCTCTCTGAAGTAGCCGCTAATGGCTAGTAATGTAATGTCGTCTGGTTGGCACCGATGCGCCAATCTCCTCTTGTCTTGTCGTGAGGGCCTTGTTGCCGCGCCAGTGTCGATTTAGGATTAGCAAAAAAGCACTTGCTGTCTGAAAGCTAGTGGGCCTGAACTCTTGTTTCCCTGACATAATGAAAGCGCCCTCTACTGGACCATAAGACTACAAAATATTTCTATTTCAAATAAATTCTTTTAAAATTTCTATTCATCAAATAATCCTGAAAAAAAGTGTAATGGTTTCCACAAAAATATTAAGCAGCACAGCTGTTTTCAGAATTAATGATATGAAATGTTTTTTTAAGCAGCAAATCAGCATATTAGAATGATTTCTGAAGGATCATGTGACACTGAAGACTGGAGTAATGATGCTGAAAATGTACCTTTGCCATCACAGGAATAAAGTATATGTTAAAATAGAAAGTCAATTTAAATTTTAATAATATTCCACCATATTACTGCATTTTTTTTTATCAAATAAATGCAGTCTTGTTGCGCATAAGTGACTTTGTTCATAAACATGAAAAAATAATATTTACGAGCCCCAAATTTTGAGCAGAAGTGTATATGAATACAAAAATATATTTTTATATTATTTAATTTCCTTTTTTTTTCTTTTTTTTTTAATCTAAATTTAGCAACAGAAGTACAAAAACATGCCAAAAAGGGCCTCCTTTTTAATTTGTTTATGGCATTGTTTTCAACAGTGGTTTGATAGCATCAACACTATACACTGTGATTTATCACTCTGGAGAGGATTTTTTTCTTTTCAAACAGCTAGACGGAGCACAGCTTAATGGAACTGAACACAGGGCTCTTGAGATGTTTTCAAAAGTGCTTTTAAAGGCATATCTTGTTAAAAAAAAGAAAAAAAAGAATACTATTTTTAACTGGCGTAGCATCTTAAAAATGTGACAATCAGGGCGTGTGATTAAAGCAAGTCCGTCCAAAGCACACGTATTTGGGGTGATTCAGAAGCAGAGCAGTACATCAAATACTCAATTGATATCAATGTCATGATTGTCACTTTTCTTCCGCCACTCCCAGTTGCCCCGAGGATTTGTTCAGATTCCAGAATACTATAAGACACTAGCTTCTCAGTCTGAGCTAATGTAATAAAAATAACAGCTACTGTTATTTTGAAAGATTTTTTTTAAAGTTGGATGATGGACCTGTTGTGGCTTGCATGGCCTAATCTCTTTCCATTCCATTCCATTCAAGTCAGATGTATGAACAACAAGGGTTTACATTCCTGAAATTTTACTAAAACATTACATATAAGTACCATGGATATAAAGCGATTGCTGTGTACAATGTTGTAAAATGATCTTTCACACTTTTGCTATTTTTTGTATTTCAGGAGAGAAGCTGCGAGTTTTGGGGTACAATCAGAATGGAGAGTGGAGTGAAGTCCGTTCAAAGAACGGCCAGGGTTGGGTACCCAGTAACTACATCACCCCCGTGAACAGTCTGGAGAAGCACAGCTGGTATCATGGGCCTGTGTCCCGCAGCGCCGCCGAGTACCTGCTCAGCAGCCTGATCAACGGCAGCTTCCTGGTGAGGGAGAGCGAGAGCAGCCCTGGCCAGCTCTCCATCTCACTTCGCTACGAGGGACGGGTCTATCACTACAGGATCAACACTGCCTCTGACGGAAAGGTAGGGATGTTTTCACTTTACTTGGAAAGCAAAGCTTATTTTGCTTCAATTAAAAAATTAAATTCACTCTTCTCTTCTGTCTCAGGTCTACGTAACAGCTGAGAGTCGTTTTAGCACGTTAGCGGAGCTGGTTCATCATCATTCCACTGTGGCGGATGGTCTGGTAACCACACTACACTATCCCGCTCCAAAATGCAACAAGCCAACCGTCTACGGCGTCTCTCCCATCCACGACAAGTGGGAGATGGAGCGCACCGACATCACCATGAAGCACAAATTGGGTGGTGGGCAGTACGGGGAGGTGTACGTCGGAGTTTGGAAAAAGTACAACCTCACTGTAGCTGTAAAAACACTAAAGGTGTGTGTTTTATGTGCATATCTTCCTATTTCTTTTTTCTACATATATCATTGTTTTTCATTTTAGTACACAGTAACACTGTACAATAAAGTCCCATTAGTTAACACAGGTAAATGTATTAACTAAAGCATTTTATTATACAGAACTTATTCATTTTTTAAATGTTAGTTAATAACAGTTTTAATTTCATAAAGTATTTGTAAAGGTTAAAATCAACATTAACCAAGACTAATAAATGAGTGAGAAGTAATTTTATTGTTACTTCATTTTATCAAATGAAACCTTATTTTAAAATGTTACCCAGGAAATGGTTTATGTGGTGTTGTGTGCCACCAAGAGGATGTTCATTATATTGCACTCATGGATTTCTGTTTTGAGTGATTTTTTTTTAATATTAGATTTTGTGTTATTCTATTCATATTTATGTTGTTATATCACTTTATCCTAAAGGAGGACACCATGGAAGTTGAGGAGTTTCTGAAGGAGGCTGCAGTCATGAAGGAGGTGAAGCATCCCAATCTAGTACAGTTACTGGGTGAGTATACTAGGAATGTGCAAAATAGCATATCGGTATGTTTATATGTTACATATAAAACATAGAAAAGGGGTATCATAAATAAATGTATCTTCATAAAATCTGAATTGATTTGGAATATGCTTGTCTATGTGCGCCAGAAAAATGTACTAGCCAATGGTGATTATATTGCCAATATGTCCGTTTAGGGTTGATTAATTAAATTTTATGACCCATTGCTAAAGTATACACTACTGTCATCATGACCCCACTATAGAAATCCAGTGTTTCGTGCACACACTAAGCAAATATTATTATTTTTTTTTCCAATGATGTTCTTTGATTTGTGCCTAATTGGTTAGTTCTGATGCCCTCTTCTAGGTGTGTGTACACTGGAGCCTCCATTCTACATAGTGACCGAGTACATGCCCCATGGGAACCTGCTGGACTACCTGCGTGAGTGTGAAAGGGAGCAGGTGAACGCTGTGGCGCTGCTCTACATGGCCACTCAGATCTCCTCCGCCATGGAGTATCTGGAGAAAAAGAACTTCATCCATAGGTGAGCATAGTTCTTCAGACGTCAGTGAAGATGTAATTTAAATCCCCCTATTTTCATTGAATACATTTTTTAACTTTTCTTAAATCCCATTGAGAGATCTCGCTACAGCTTCTCAATCTCTTCCTCAGGGATTTGGCAGCTCGTAATTGTCTGGTTGGAGAGAATCACGTGGTCAAAGTGGCTGATTTTGGACTGAGCCGTCTGATGACAGGCGACACCTACACTGCTCATGCAGGTGCCAAATTCCCCATCAAATGGACAGCACCAGAGAGTCTGGCCTACAACACCTTCTCCATCAAATCAGATGTGTGGGGTTAGTTTCTTTTTAATTTTGTCATGAGGATTGTGTGTTGGAAGTTCGTTTACTCTATAAAGAGTTATGTGTTGCAGACTGACTCACTTATTTACTTCAAATTCCCCAGCGTTTGGAGTATTGCTTTGGGAGATTGCGACGTACGGCATGTCTCCATACCCGGGAATCGACCTGTCGCAGGTGTACGACCTGCTGGAGAAGGGCTACCGCATGGAACAGCCTGAAGGCTGTCCCCCTAAAGTTTACGAGCTCATGAGAGCCTGTGAGTATCAACAACAGTGAATTCGATAACGCTATATAGCTTTCACTTAATAACATAAAAATATGTTTAAAGTATAACATAATTAGTGTATGTTCAAATAATGTGACGTGTCATTCATATATGCTCATAAATATATTCTTTAAGCACCGCGTAATGTTAATGACAGACAATCTGGAGTAACTACGCTACCATTCAAAAGTTTTTTTTTTTTTGGTTTTTGAAAAACATGCTCACCAAGACTGCATTTATTTGAAAAATAGTCAACAATAATGCTGTAAAATATTGTTACAATTTAAAATAGTGGTTTTCTATTTAATATATTTTAAAATGTAATTTATTACTGAGGCAAATCTGAAATTTCAGCATCATTATTCTAGTCTTCAGTGTCACATGATCCTTCAGAAATCATGTTTTGGTGCTCAGGAAACATTTCTTATTATCAATATTTTGTGGAAACCATGATTGTTTTTCAGTATGCTATAATTGATAGAAAGTTTAAAAGAACAGCATTTATAATCTTGTTACATGTTTTTACTGACCATTTTAATGTATCCTTGCTGAATAAAAGTATTAACTTCAGCTCAGTAACTTTATTATCCATGTTATGGAAATCTGTCTTCAGCTTTATCGTTCAATACATAAATGACTTGCACATTAAAAAAATCACTTGTATCATCTCTTCAAATGATCATCTCTTGCATTTCAAATTTTAACAGCGTTAGGCATTAATGATAACTGATACACTTTTTTCATTAACTGTGGTTGACTATAATCCTGATGGCAGCAATTGGAACGCCCCATGAAGGGGGTGAGACACATCCTCTATTATCATTGAGGCATTTAGTTTGACTTTAAATAAATATAAATTATTCAAATATCTCTGCGTCTTGCCTGTTACTTTGCTTGCTTCATTTAAAATCCTGGACCACTTAGTTCTATTTTTAACACAAACGAATTTCAGAATACTTTCATATATATACTTTTCACAAAGTATATAAAGTAAAAAATACAGACCCCAAGCCTTTGAATTGTAGAGTAGCTTTTGGTCATTCGGTAAACCATATTTTATTTGTTTGTTGGCAGGCTGGCAATGGAGTCCACTGGATAGACCCTCGTTTGCTGAGATTCACCAGGCCTTTGAGACCATGTTCCATGACTCAAGCATCTCAGAAGGTCTGTAATGAGTGCCAGTAGACTGAGCAGATTTTTCATGCAGATCTTATACTTGATGTACTTTATACAATGTACAATAAACAGTCTTGAAAGAAAACAATCAATAACCTAGGTGCAGTTTGTATTGAATTTAATACATAAAATACATTAATGTAGTTGACTGTAATAAGGTTGAAGTTAACATTTATTAAAGATTTGACCTATGATACTTTCATGTAAAACACAAAATTAACATGCACCTTCTCTCTGCTTACTCCTCTCCAGAGGTAGCTGAAGAACTGTGTAAAACCGCATCTAGTGGGCAAGGTGGGCTTGCACACACTTTCGGCCACGATATGCCACTCTTGCCATCAAAGTCTCGTGGCCAGAAGAAACACTCTGAGAACAAAGAGAATATGGAGGAGGCAGGACCCCATGGCCCTGCAGGTATACAGGCCCAACTCCGGCTCAGTCGGCTCAAAAAGAAGCTCAAGAGAATGGGAGTGGTGTTCCTTATTGATTAAAAGTGCTATACAGTGTATAACCCTACAAATATTCACAAATATAGCAATATTAAAAGAAGTTATGTTATATCATGTATATCCCTTTCTTTTATTTACATTAATTTTAAATATGTTCAAAATGTATCATGATCATATGACTGACATGTTCATAAACATTCATAACAAATTTTCTTTCTCATGTTTTGACTATATTTTTTGTAAATACTTCTCATTTCATTCTGTTGCTGGTTTGTTCCCATTTTCTGCATGTCACTAAACCCCCAAGTATGCACACAAGCATTTCACCAACCGCATGTGTATCTCTATTATGATTTAAATCTGTTAACCTTACTCACGATGCATTTTGATGTATTGTGCAATATTGTTTTTCTACTTAACTATTTATGTGCTATTTATTGAAATTACATAAAGATTATTTAAAATAAACTTTTAAGGTGGGAATGTTTATATTTATTTATTTGTTAAGCTGGCCTTTTTTTGTCATATTATCAAACCTTTTAAGAATGCCGTTTTTAACATTTAAACATATTTTTTGTTTTCCTATATCTGTAATTGTTCTTCCTTTTGGACAATCTTACATTCCCCTACATATCAAGTAATTGCTCTCTATGATCACTCTATGTTGCAAATATCAGGATATCCTGTTTGTCACAGGACCTGTGAAAAATACATTAAAAATATCTTGGTTCACTCTTGAAAGACTTTACCCCATGAATTAAAGAGACTGCCTATTATGAGAGCAATGAGTAGCTCATAGGCAAACTACAGTTTCTTGTATAAAAGGATATGCCAGGTTAGGTTATATAATTTACAATGATGGTCATCTGCAGAGCGGTAGAGCAAGGGACTGAATGTGGCCTAACCCTAAACCCTAACCCAAACCTAACCCTAATGAATTAAATAATAATTTGATAGCCAAGCAATCGCAATAAGATATCTGTGCACTGAATAATCACGTAAGCACTTGTTCCATGGTGACACAAGCCATTGAAATATGAAAGTGCACAAGTTTAGTTTGCATGTCAACTACTACCTCTTATTTTGCTGCTCTTGACCTTTGGTTCTTTTGTTCCATTGTGTTCAGGTCTCGCAGCATCCCTTTTTGTTGGTGATGGACGCTCCAGCAGCTCTCCAGCCCTACCACGTAAACAGAGGGATAAGTCTCCCTCTAGCTTGCTGGAGGACTCCCAGGACACCACCTTCACCCGAGACCGCAAAGCTGGCTTCTTCAGTTCTTTCATGAAGAAGAAGTCCATGTCCTCATCTTCTACTTCGTCCTCACCTCAGCAACAGCAGAATCTCCCAATGCCACCCAAGAGGAGCAGCTCTTTTCGGGAGATGGAGACCCAGCCTCATAAAAAGTATGAGCCCACGGCTGCATTTGCAGGCCCTCCTCCTCTGCCCCAAACTGATGGGTTGAGTTTCTCACCCTCTCATGGAGAGGGGAACCACGTGCAGTCCCGCTGCTGTGGGGCCACGTTTGGGCAGAAGCCCTCATGTTCAAACTCTGGAACCACCTCCGCTCAAGTTGGAGGCAGCAGTAGCTGGGGAAGCCTAGCGGGCTTCTTCACCCCTCGCCTTATCAAAAAGACCCTGGGATTGCGAACTGGTAAGCCTTCTGGGATAGACGAAGGGAGTGGAACCAAGCCGTTCCCTCGTTCCAATTCAACTTCCTCTATGTCTTCTGGGTTGCCAGACTTAGAGCGCATGGCATTGACATTACCAAGAAACCGTAGCAAACCCCCACTAGAGCGCACAGCTTCCACCACTTCACAGCCGGAGAATGGGGCAGCACGACCTTCGGATGCAATCCTGAGGAAGCTTGATGAAGGTACAGCTCAGATACGGGATCGTCCCAAAGCCAAACTCTTGCCACGAGGGGTCGCAGGTGGAGTTAGGGCACCGGGTGTAGGGGGAGAGGCTGATTCGGACTCTAATACACGGGGAAAGGATGGCCAAGATGACAGGCAAGGCTGGTCGTCTCCATCGAAAACCTCCACCCTTGGTTCAGTCAATCTGCACAACCACAAAGTTCCAGTTCTGATCTCGCCGACCCTAAAGCACAGCTCGGCCGACGGCCTAGTTGGCGTTGACTCTCAGGGCAACCGCTTCAAACTGCTGTCTGACAGTGGGGATCGTGACCGACCACGACTGGTGAAGCCAAAATGTGCACCTCCTCCACCACCCATGCTCCGCTCCCTCCAACATCCCTACAGTGCCGATGCAGCTGATGAAGCAGTCAGTGGGAACATGGAGGTAAATGGAGATGGCGTCAAAAGGTCAGGAAGAGAAGCCAGAGGAGCTCGTCCATCAATACCACCACCACAAGTGCCTCCAGCTCCCATAGTCCCTACTAGCAACACCACCACCCAGACTAAGATGGCCAATGGTGCTTCCAGTGGCGGACCTGGCCCTACTTCCGCTAAACCCACCCTTAGAAGGACTCGGCAGCAGACAGAACGGATCCCCCTGGAGAAGATCAGCAAGGAGGCTCTTTTGGAATGTGCTGAATACTTGAGTAGTGCTATTCAAGGCAACACCGAGCTTTCTTCCAGTAGCCAGGTCCTGGATGTGGGACACCAACTTTTGGACTACTGCTCGGGGTATGTCGATTGCATCCCACAGACGCGTAACAAGTTTGCCTTTCGCGAGGCAGTGGGTAAACTGGAGTTGAGTCTACAGGAGCTGCGTGCTTCCTCTGCGGGTGGGGGAGCGGGACTAGGGGCTCCTGGGACCAGCCCGGCTCTTGACAACTTGCACACATGCATTAAAGAGATCAGTGATGTAGTGCAAAGGTAGCCACTGTGTCTGCCTCTAGCTACACCCTCCAAAACTCCTCCTCCTGTACCCCTTGAAACTTTTTTTCCCCAAAATCAATCTAGTTTTATTACAATTTTGGGGGACAGAATTTTTTCTCTAAAAAGTACCTCAGAAAATTAATACAAACACATACACCCTCTCTCTCTCTCTCTTTATTGTTTACAGGTGACTTTCTCATTGAAATTGCCAATTGGGAACAGAGTTTATTGTATATAAGCTTTTTGTCACTACCAAAATACACATGGTTTTGTTTTTGACAGATTTACTTTTATTAATATTCACAGTTTTATCTTGGTATGACAGAATGAATTTTCACAAATAGACAGGGGTTGCACAGGTTAAGGTGAGCCGACTACATGCTAACTGGTCCACGTATCGTCCATTTTGTTTTTAGATAAAGATTTCCACTCACTTGTTTGGATCTTTAATTTGAATTTGATTCACTGTAACTGGATATTGCATCAGATTGTCAACATGGAAATTCCCACCATTTAAAACACGAATCAATTTTGCTTCATCATAAACAATATTCCTCGTTCAGAACATAGAGTAGTAATGAATGTGGATTGCCAACACAGTCAGCTCTATGCACATTTGTTCAGTCTCATTTTACACACTAAAAGTGCTTCTGTCTACATCCCATAGTGTCATTTTTAATTTGACCACATTTTTTAAACACTACAGGATTTTGTAAAGCTTTCTTTAATTAGCCTTTATTTCGATATGGTCCATGCATTCATTGTTAGTGGTGGTTTGCTGTGGCATAGTTGAAATGGTGTTGGGTCTGTCACCGCACGGATCATGTTTGGCCTTTTATATTTGTGGCCTTTAGATAAATTCCCCATCAGCGAGATGGCACAGAACTACATTCATACTCTAGAGTTCTCAACACTCAAGAATTCTAAACATATTTCTAGATTTTATTGATTTGCCGTAGGGGAATTATTTGACGTGTGGATAGTCTGAATTTATTTTCTGACTATGTCATGGTGCCAACACAGAAACAGCAACACTACACATAGAAGTATTGCCAAGTCTTTTAACACAGACTGCATTTTCTTTAGCACATTGATTTGTATTTTATTTTGATTTCACTTTAGAATGTCGCCATTTGTAAACTTGAATTTTAAATTATTTTCTATTAAAAGCACAGGCATTTTTATGATATTGTAGATATTGCATATTATTTTATACCCACAAACAGGCGGGAAAGGTCATGCTCACTTGTGTCCTTGTGGTTAGGTTTTGGTGCGAGGGTCTCCATCTGCATCATTATGAATGTATTCATTTGTTAAAAACAGGAATGTTTGTGTATGTGTGTGTGTGTGTGTGTGCGTTTTCCATAGTCTCCCTTCACATCATTCAAACTTTATTAAAAACAAACATTATTAAAAGGAGCATTTTCTTCAGGACACAAATGGTTACACATGTTTTCAGAGTCTGTATTCATGAAATGATAGATTTCTATTAGAATTTGCATAAATGAGATTTTTGTGGGTACCCTGCAATGTCATAATTAAAATGTAATGAAGCTGATTTGTACCGATTACACTGGAGCACATTTTTAAAGTATAAATGTTAAATGCCTTGCCTTAATTCACTCTCTAGGTATGTAATATGGACGTTTTGGAAGGCGAAATTGTTTTTGCCATACATCTCCATGCCATTTCAGTTCCACTGCAGCAGAAATACATACATGTTTGTTCAAGAGTCATTCTAGATCACAGCATCATTTGCCTACACACTAATTTAGCTTCTTTTGCCTTTTTTTTTTCTGCCGTGGGCAATGTTTCCTGATATTACATGGTGCCTTTTGTAAGAGATTTAATGTTTTGTGCACTGCAAGGTCATGTTAAAGATATGTTTATGTAAATATATTTTGTTCTCAAATATTCAATATCAATTTTAAGGTGGCAAATGGGAATTTTCAAGCCTTTATTATCATTCAAGCTACCCTGTTTAGACATCTGGGGATGTGAGGTGTCCAACTTGAATAGGAAAAAGTGCAATGATCTGTCCTTTAATAAGAAAAAGACAGTGCTTGAAGTCTGGTCTTATTTTATTGAGAGAGCTCATCGATTTATTTAGCATTGTCAGGAATATCTCTCGTAATCACATTATCAGAAAATATGTTTCATGTGCGATTTAGCAGTTTGCTCTTTCTAACACACATGCAGGTTGTCTATTCCATTTTATTATGTCTGAATATGTTTCATTACCAAGCAACTGAGGGGGAGAAAGTTTGACTGTTTTGTATGTCAGTTTTACATGATTGTCAGGGAGCATTTTGCCTTTTGAACATTTTAGTAAAACAGCCATTTTTATTTTTTATTCATTGCCATTTATCACCGCAATTTCTATTTTAATTTGGTGTGTTTCCTATTGCTATAATAAGTCAATTTTATTTTAGTAAAATGCCAAACCTCCTCTGAAAGTTTGTACATTTAAATAATATTTGATTGTATCATATATAGAGAGGAGAGTCCAATAGTTTATGCTTTATGAGCCACATGAGGCCTCTGGGGTGCAAGGCCGTTTGTCTCACAAACGTGTTCATAAGAATTCAGTCCTTTTCTGTTTCATTTTAGTTACCCAATTTGTGTTTTTTTTTTTTTAATTTTACTTTTTTTGGTCACTTTTATTTATTTTTGGTTTATTTATTGATCTACTTTTTATGTTGAATCCTGGAACTCACATTCTCTGGAGACTGTCTTTTTGTAAGGTCAGATTTTAAGTGCTGAAGAAATTTATATACCAAAGGCCACCTCTCTAGTCCTTCAAGTGCAATGAAAATAAAACACTCTTAATTTTGAATATGTGAATTTAACAGGGATTAAAAAGGCAGAGGTTGACAGATCAACAGTATTTTTTTCTGTTTTGTAAAAAGTATATTTTGTGTGATTCTAATTTAAAGCTCACTTTTAATAGTATATTACTGTGAAGTCCTTCCTCAGTGTTACACTTGATGTAAATAATGAATAAAGAAACTGTTGAAACATTGGTTTGGGAGTTTGTATTATTATTTTTTTTTTTATTAACTTTTATTATAATAATTGTATTATTATTTAATTATTTAACTTCTTTTTTTATTAATAAATACTGTGACATGTTATACATCATCTAAGACATCTAAAAAAAATTATTTCTAATTCTATAATAAAATTCATACATGCAGAAAGTTATTTGGTCAGTTACACAAACCTTAAGACTTCAAGCAACCCACTGTACCTGGACTGACATTTGTCGCGTTGTATCTTCAACAGAACATTATGGACTTTTCTGTCACATTAATTTAATATATCAAATATTTAAATGTTATTGTTTTGTTATATTATTATCACTCAAACTCTACAGTGCTCCTATACTTGCCAGTAGTTGTGTGCAGTTACTCAACCTCTCCACTTGCGAGCTCTGACGGGTAAGTGGCGCTATTGGACAATCACATCCCTCCATTTCCCCGCGGTAGAGGCGCATTGTTAGTCGGAAATGGGAAAACCCTGAGCCGTGAGGTTGTCGCTGCTGGCTTCACTGGAGTATAGAGAGTTACACGACGGCAGAGAGAGGGAAGAACAAGCAACCCTGGAGTTTTATGCGGAGGAGACGTTAGTTCTTGGAGTTTTTCGCTATGAGCTGGGGAACGGATCTTTGGGTAAGCGCACTTTTCCCATTGCTCCTTGTAGCCTTTTGTTCACTCACAAACAACTCGGTTTTTGGCATGACTTCAGGAAAGGTGTCCTAGTCGAGCTGTCTGCGTATCCTCGTCTATCCTGTGGGGTTTACTGTGTCAGTACAGCTTAACCGCCAGAAGTAATGCGAGAGTTTGATAAATTGTAGCATTTCGCTCTTCGAATGTATCAAGTTTTAAATGTATCTCGCTTGACGTTTCATCTGATTCTAGTGACATTCCAAGTCAAACCTGGTTTCACACCCAGTTTCGATGACTAAGAGGTGGGGGGAAAGGATCACCCTTTATTAACTCGTTTTCCTCGAGATATTCTGGCATATATCGATTATTAATTTACGATAAACACCACAGTTTCTCTCAGCAGTCTCCAGAATCTGTTTCCATTGTTGCTTTTTTTGGTGACAGAGAATGCTGAAGATGATGTGCTGTAAAAGAAAAGCCTCAGATGAATCTTCAAATGTGGTTACATCTACGAGTTGACCATTGGTACCACGTTTGCAGTTTGATCCCACATTTTTATTGTCTGGGCTTCAAGTCTGCCATGTTCTATTGACATACTGGCCTTTTAAATAAATAAAAAATGCATCTGTTCGGCATAAGCTGAACTATTGGGAGACAATGAAGCCCGTCGAGTGTGTGTGGGTCTGTTACAGGGGTGTTGCCCTTCAGATTGGGCTACTGGACAAAAAGCAGAGGATGTGTGAGGTATTGCTAGAAATATCCCATGCATCATCTGTGGTTTAAAGTAGGTGTTTTTAATCTTTGTTTTAGTTGTAACTTTAATTAACATGTACTGAATCACCTATTTGTCATTGATTATCTAAATTAAAACTCTTTTTGTTGTTGCTGTACGCGTGTAAGAGTGAGTGACTTTAGGTTTCGGTGTTCTTTTGCTAGTGTAACTTGGCTCATGGTGTTTTGGTTTATTTGTAATAAAGTTATCTGTGTAATTAAGAGATTTAATTAAAAGGTTTTTGGGGGTTTTTTCCCCTTTGAATATTCTCTTGGTTCTTGACCACTTGGTAACATAGTTGGTTTCTAACTGGTCCAAGCTGGTCATTAGCTGGTTGAGAAGAAATTTGTCCTTATGAACAGCTGGTGGCAAGATGGTCTACCTGCTCGGACCATCTAAAGACCAGCTAGAATCCAAAGACTATGTTCCAAAACACAACTACCTTGTTATGCTGGAAAATCCAGTTTTTTGTGACTTTCATAACTCATTTATTCTTACAAACACATGCCGTTGTATAATTAAGACATTAATAAAGAAATGCAAAAGACAAGTTCAAGTCAAGAACGCAAAAACTAGCAGTTTAATGTGTAGTTTTTAACATCATAAACATGAGCACTATAAGCCTGCTTTGGTAGATAAAATGAGTAACTAGCAGTTCAGCGAATTATACTGTTCATTGGACATTGGACTTGTTAGATTGAACATATTCCAGAGCTTTTACATGTGGCTGGATGTTAGTGTTGGACATTCGATACTGTGTTTGCCCTAAATTTGGCTTGAATTGGCTTTCTTAATTTCTTATACCGTAAATCCCATATGCTGTGAAATATGGCATATCCTTCTCAATTGGCAGTGGTGTTTTGTAGATTGCATTCATCTGTAATCCTGTGGCAAATCCCTTTGTACATGGAACATGCTGAATAATCACGTTGTCTGCTTGTCTCAAGCCTAATGTCTTTTTAGTCATAAAATGTGGACTTTTTCCATCATTTGCCTTGGCTCTGATGAATGAAATGCCATTCTATCCCTGTGCACTTTTCATCGTGGTTCTCCTCAAATGCACTCTGCATTAGATCCATTTGTGCTCTATTAGGAGACGTGAAAACGTAATTAACTTGTTTAATCCCACTCATTATTTGTCAAGTGTTGATTTTGATTCAAAATTAGTGACATGTCTTGGGTGTGATCGGTTTACACCTCTCAGAATTACCCAATTGTATCACATAACAAGAAAACGCCTTGTGCACAAGATGGCTTGTTAGTTCTGAGTATCATAGAGGATGTTTGTGACGTTATGGCTGTCCAGTGCTTTTATTAGCGCAAAGCGACATGAACGTGGCTCCTGTGGGTCGACTTGAGTTGTGAGGGGTTGCGTGTACTCTAATCAATGTAAGGAAGGACAAAGAGCTTGATTGAAACTAATCACACAATGCTCAACTGAGTACAGGAAACTGACATTTAAACCCTGTGCTATTATTAAAACGGTTTCCTTGTGTTTTCTAACACCTCCTAAAGTTATTTGCTTGAATATGAAGTCTGATGGGAGCCACTGCACAGTTCTTCTAGTTTTTTGCCATTTAAACACCCCCGTACGACCGTATGGAGCGTGTGGACTGAACTCCTAGTGTGTGCTGTTAAAAGAATTGCTAGCAGGGCTTCGATGTGGTAATTCAGTCTTTTGTTGAGCAAACTGGTTAGACCTGTTACAGTGCTTGGATAGTAATTGTTTTGTTCATTCGTTTTGTGTGTTGTAGTGTTTTGGGTTTCAAAAATTAATTGAATCGTGGCCAGTGTCAACCTGCAAGTGTGTGGAGGAAAATACTCCTGGCTTACTGTAACCTCATCATTTCAGTCCATTTTAAAATATTTTTTTTTCATTATCCTTCATAAAGCATTTAATATGCTGATTTGATATGTATATTTGAAAAAGAAATCTTTTAAATGTCTTCTGTCACTTTAATTAATGGAATGCATCCTCGGTTGAATAAAATTGAATAATTTCTTAAAAAAAAAAAAAAGTCTTTCTGACTCAACTTTTGAATGGTAGTGATGTATAATAAATACTCATTAAGATTCAGATGCATGAAAGATGCATTTACATGAGATTTTGAATGTCAGGTCTTGAATAAACTGACAGATTTATAACATTTCCTTGATAAAAGACATTTTAAGTCATTTACATGAACATACACATTGTTGGCCCTGATGCATAATAATGTGAGATCAAAGTTTTTTTTTGCGGGAATGTACAAACAAAATTTGGCCTTTCCACTTGATCTAAGATCATGCACTTTTCTTGTAGACAGTCATGTCAAGATTTGACTGAAAAGCTTGTTATACATCAGCTTAAAAAGCAACTTCTGTCTTCAACCCCTGCAGTGACCCAAGACAAAAGGCAGCTGTCAAATTAGTTCAGTTCAAGGTTATCCGTGGGACTTGGCTGCTGCTTTCTGTTTTTGACTGGTCAGGCTTTTGACAACCTGACTGTGTTTTTACAAATAGCTACAAAACAACCACAATAGCTCTGTTAGCTGCAGAATATGAACTTATGAAGCTTATGTAATTTTGTATTATCTAACCTTAAAATAACCTCTAAAATGAAAGTTCTGCCAGTATTTACTCACCTGCATCATGTCCTTCCAAACCTGTGCTTTTATTTTTTGTTGAATGCAAAAGGGGAAGTTTTAATGAATCTTTATGCATCTAATAGCTGTAAAGCACCAAAAAAGCACTATAAAATGCATTATATTCCAAGTCTTCTAATATAATTGTGACGAGCAGGGCGGGCGAGAGCCGTGAGGGAACGGCGCGAGACCGGTGCGCCGAGCACCTGAAGCTCGTTAACACTCGCGTCACCGGCCTCGCGCCGTTCCCTCATGGCTCTCGCCCGCCCTGCTCGTCACAATAATATCTTATTTGAGCAAATAAATTTATATTATTCACTGATAATATTTCCCTCTACAAAAATGATCATACAAATTCAGAATGACATGAGGGTGAGTAAATGAGGTGTATAGGCATTTTTCCAATGCCTTTTACTAGTGACTGTTCAGGCCATGTCTACCCTAATCCAGATACATCTGACACTGAGCAAACCGTCCACACTGAGACTGCATATTTGTCCTGCAATAACAGAGCTTTTTCGAGTAAGCTCTCCCAGTGGATCAATTTCAAAACGCCTTTTTCGCATTGTAGTGTGGACTGTGAAAACAGAGGTATTTGAAAATGATGTATTTAGTCATGTGATGCATTTTGTATCGATATCTGTTTGCACTTTTCACTTTCACAGTGTTGGCATAGATGCATGTTACTTTGTACAATCTTCATTTTAAATTCCTGCTAAATGAACGGAAAATTTACTTTCAATTGTTGTGGCAAAACATTAAGGCAATTGCATTTAGACCTTAAACAGAATAGCGATTGAGTGTGACCTAATAGGGATATATCAAGTATTAGGTACCAAGTCGGTACTGAAACTTTAAAAATGTGGCAATACCAGCATTTCCCCCTCGCATTTTGAGCGCTGTTCAGCGGATTCTTAAACACCTCTGATTGGCCATTGTTCACGCACTCAACAGATCAACATGTCTGTGATTGGCTGCAATGATCAACGCTTCAAAAACATGTTGTAAATAGACATCTTTGCTCTTCACCAACACTGGAGCGTTTGAAAGCATTTGAAAGCATATTTGTCATATTTGACAAAATAAATGTATCAGTTTATATTTATTTGTTGAAATAGCATGAGAACTTTGTCTCCCAGTATCAAATCAGTGAGCTTTTATTACATTTTTATGCATGCGCAGTAAGATGATTTAAGCATCTTCCAACATTTCGGAGTGGACAAGAAACCTTTGCAAAAGGCTTGAAAATGCTAGTGTAGATGGAGCATATTGAATGGAAAACACAGTTTTCAAATATATCCGGATTAATGTAGACATTGCCTCAGATCTTCACGGTTAAGGTGCACAGATTGCAGAGAGCTTGTAATCTAGGATACCTGGAGTTCAGTCAGGTGACACTCTGCCAGGTCATTATGTCTGCTTGCCAAGACTGCTGTCGCTGCCAATGTGCCAGAGGAGCTATAGACATAAACGCTCACAGAACATAGTCGTGGGAAAGAGTAGGTCAGGAAACAATTTGTTTGAACCTTTGACCCCAGCGTTTAGTATGTCATTCCAGTGCTTTCCGATGTTTATTGGCATGTGTGAGTAATGTTTCGCTCACATGTGTCTCTGGTGAGAGAATCGGTTTGTTCTCTCGTTGCCACTGACCCATTTTCAACACAATAAATCCTGATCATAAATTGATAAGTCTCTCTGTTTTTCTGCCTTTCTTAGGGTGGTAAAGTTTTGTAATTTGTGTCTTGTTATAGTTCCTGTATGGGAAATACATTTTTTTGGAGGTTTTAAATATTTGATAGTTGTTTCTGATCCCTTTTCCTCAACATTAGAGTTGGAGTTTTATACAGATTATGTCCTGTCATCTCTTCTCTGATCAGAACAAAACTCTCAAACGTTTCACAGTATCCTGCTTAAACACAAGCTCTTTGCTATGTTCGGTTGTGGAGCAAAATTCTGCAGACAATCAGAGCTTTGTAGCATGTAAAGCTTGCTCTTGGCTCTCTCTTCGGCCATTGGCACTCTCTGAAAGACCAACAGCTGGGTGCAAATGTCCATCTATATCATACAACAAAGATTAATTTAGTTTTGAGGTCAATGTTATCATAACCAAGGGTGCGTAGCTTATTTTTCTGCTGGAATCGACTAATTGGACCATCAAATCTTGGGTTACAACCAACTTTTTTTTTTCACACAGCCAATATTTATGGAGCACGACTCACACAGACAAGTTCTGTGCTCCTTGGCCCAGAACAGAGTTTGAACAAACTGGCGGAACGTCCTGTGATCTTTTCAACCAAACCTCTACATGATGGACGTCCAAAAATAGCTGAAGCTTTCCTTTGTCATCTGGCATAGCTTTGGTGGCCTCATCAGAAGCAATTAGCACAGGTTCAAATCCACGTTGAAAATCTTAGTGTTACTAGTGTCCAAACGGGCAATTTCACCCATTGCATGAAACATTGGGCCCAAACCATGCATAGTTGTTTCTTTATTTTAAGACTAACTGGACATTCATTTTAGCCTGGGAATTTCCAATAGTCATTTGTCACATGATGTGTGAGGCATCAATGCCAAGTTTGCAGTATAAGTGGGGAATGATGTCTTTTGATGTTTTTAAACCCTCTTACTCACTTCCTTTGGAGGAATAATTTTAGTCACTCTCATATCAAACCTGTCATGTTTCCATGGAACACAATTGGAGATTTTTTTTTTGAGGAATCTTCTCATTCACAAAATTCCCTTAAACACTGTTTTTCTCTGGACCCCAGTTTGAAAACCTGTGTTTTAAAATGCAGAAACTAACATAAAAACACATCCTGGACCTCTACATTTATCCACTGTTTTCAAAGGATTTTTTTTGGTGATTTATAGGAGCTACTTGGGAGAATGTGTCATAAATTCTGCAAAAATCATATTATAGCTCTGTTACATAACCTGAAGAATGAAGAGGCACTTCAAAACTACCACCTCAGAGACTGCCACCCCTCCACATATTTCTTTAATAATTCTTTAATAAAGCTCAAGATCTACGCATTTGGAATTAATTGTTTGCAGCACTTGAATGGAAACTGAATTCAAGTTTTTCACAGGCAAGCTCGATGGGAATTGGCCCGAAACTGTGTATTAAGGGTAACAGAGTTCATTGTTCACAGACAGCTTCTTTCACATTTACAGGGCCCCTTAGTCCCCTGACAAATCACACAAGCCTGTTTACAGAAAGAGAGAGAGAAAACACAGGGAACCAGACTGGTTGTATCGTCGTCTCCCACCTTTTGTTGGATGACATGCATTGAGTTTTTTACAGCCCGTAGAAATGTTTCTAAAGCCATGAGACTGTTGCTTGGAATGGTCAGAATGTCCTGGAAATGTACATTTATTCACTTAAATTGGTACAGTAGGGACAGTTTTACAGTTTCTTCACACGGGACACCATGCTGTACCAAAACAACTTGATCGTTTCTTGTTTTGAACGAGTGAATCATGTATTTGCATAGGAGAGAAGCAGTTTCCAGGGTAATCCAATGCAATGTTCGACTCTGTCGACGCTGTGGTGAGACAGACAGCTCAAGTGTCTTTTGTTTTTATCTAGTTATGCAAGTCAGGTAGCAACTCATTAATCTGTGCGCTTTAACCTGACTGAAAAATCTTGGCTCCATGTGTTAAGCTTGGATTAAACTCACACACTGTTAAACAGTCTGGACAAACATAGCGTGATAGTCCAGAATCAGAGCGTCAGAGTATCTTTATTATCATTTTTAGCACTTTACAGCCTGTACAATATAAAACAAAACAGTTCCTCCTGGACCATGGTGCTGCCTAAGAAACTCAGGACTACAAAACAAAACTGTATATAATTAAATTATATTAAATAGACTAAACAAAAGAGCTCAATAAGAGCTAAAAATTAGCTAAAAAAATAGTAATTGAAAATGTATACTCAAATTACACAAGACTACATACAGTGCATGTGTGCATACCAGAGTACATAGTGCAAACAGCACGAGAAAGTACAAATTTTACATAGGACTTGGCACAGTAATAAGAGACAAAGTAATAAAAAAGGTTAATCATTAAAATGAGGCATATGAGCAACTCTGGTAGTTAAAGCCTTGCCCTGATAGATTATTCAAGGTAAACAAGAACTTGGCTTTAGGAGAATGTATATCCTGGCCTTTATATATATATATATATATATATATATATATATATATATACCACAATGTTTTCTAACAAGCTCAGTAAAAAAACAATTCCAAGATGGCAGATGGAGTAAGAGTTTATTCAATGTCAAAGCATGGAAGATCATTCAGTTCAAGTCAAAATGGAGTGTAATCAAAAATGTATGTGCTTGGTATTATATTATTAGCTTATGGCAGTCTTCGGTGATTTGTGTGATATGAAATTAGTTTAAATATTTGATTAACAAATGTATACGGCTTGACATTTGACAATGACATTTCAATTCTGTGGAAAGATGAGTTCTGTCCATATGCAAATTCTGGGAGGATCTACTTATTTATAGTTGGGGATGTCGAGAAGATGCAGGTAGTAGGCAGCAAGCATCTCGCTAGGTGTTGAAAAAGGTCTTTGTGTTAAGCTGGAGGGCTGTATGTTTGCGTTTTTAGCTGTGGTATGTGTGCTTTTATCTGTCTAATCGGGGTCATTACAGTACAGGAAGACAGACAGACGTTTGGGGGATGGGGGTTCTTAATTCTTAGGCTCTTTGTGAAATGTCTTTGTCTACTAGACCCTCCCGAAGTTTCTAAATCATAATGATGCAAACATGAATGCTAATGATTTCCAAATGATCTCCCCCTGTGACACTACAACCCTGCACTGTAACTGAAAAAAGAACCCCACTATTTTTACACTGACTCACATACACGTTCTGATGTCTGTAATCTATTGATGGGATCTTTTTCCTCCTCTTTTCCTTTTTGCATTGGAGACTGTATCAGTGGTGTTGTTGTTGTTGTTGTTGTTGTTATTGTTTGATAAAGGAACACATAATACCAGGACTAATTTTTGCATTACATTTATCAAAAGTAAAGAAATTACTGAGAGATTTGTAATATTCATACAAATGCTGTTCTTTTGAACTTTTTATTCAGCAAAGAATGCTGGAAAAAATGTCACAATTTCCACAAAACTATTAAGCAGAACGACTGTTAAGTGTTCATAAGATCTGTTAATAAGAAATGTTTCTTCAGCACTAAATCAGCGTATTGGAATGATTTCGGAAGGATCATGTGACACTGAAGATTGGGGTAAAGGCTGTTGAAAATATAGCTTTGCCAACAAAGGATTCAGGAATGAATTACATTTTAATGTTCTAAAATTGAAGAACAGTTGTAAGAGCATAAGAGACTTCTTCAACATATTTGGCATGCGATTTTGGGAGGGGGGTGGTGGTTCTGTATTTTTGCATCCCTTGATTTTAAGAACTTAACTGAGGTTTAAAGCCCTATTTGTTTTATTGAATTAGGATCAAGCTTGGAGTAATTTTCATTTTTTAGGTTATGGGCAAAAAAGGTGCCATTTTCCAGTCTTTCTTTAGCTGAGTCAGATATGTTTAAGGAAGGTCGCTTTGTATTCACCCCAGAGTTTTGCATATTATGTTTGGACACGGAGTCGTGCAATATCCTGGAGTGCTCTTGCTTGGCTAGCAGTATGCTAGTGCTAAAGTAACCTGCAGCTGAAACTGTCCAATGCAGAGAAACAGGAATGCATGCTGACAGGTTAAAACATGACTACAGAAATGGATGTCCCTTTGAAAATATCTCTGCAATGCAGGGGCAGTTTATTCGACAGGTGCTAACACTGTATGTTTGAAGGGTTGTGGGTAAATATTGGCCTCTCTTTTGTCCCTCAAATCTAGTGTAAAGAGTTAAGAAGGGGCAAAAAAAGTCCTGCTTCAGACATCAGTGGGACCTTGGTGGTTTGGCAGCATTTCATGACAAACCCAGACCTCCATGTGAAGCCCCTCTCAGTCTGGTGGATCCATTCTGCTGGCTTCAACCTGGTGATTGTGGTCTGACTGTGCGGTGTTGGTGGTGTTATGTGACTTGTTATATCCTGTTCTTCTTCAGGCGAATTTATTCAGGCATAGCCTATTCAGGGGAACCAGCCTATTCAAATGCTGTTACCATATAAGTTTACTTATGGTTGAAGTTAAAATTAGTTCTGGATTTGGTGGTGTAATCATTGGTTTGATTTAAGATTATCTGACTTTATATCAACTGAGGTTTTTTTTCTGCGTAATTTAAAGTTGATTTTCTGATTGGCTGCTAAACCATTTTTTTGTTGACTTCCCGGAGGGGTGTAAACACTGATGCTTTCAAAACATTGCTCTGTTTGTTTGAACCATCCAACATTTACATTTATGCATTTGGGAGACGCTTTTATCCAAAGCGACTTACATTGCATTCAAGGTACACACATTTTTAACAACATTCATGGGAATATAAACCATGACCTTGCTGTTGCTAGCCCCATGCTCCGCTGTTTGAGCTTTTGCCTTAGCCAAGGGAGTGAGTGTCGGGACTACCTCTTGATCTGAACAATGGAAGATGGGGTGGGTGGGATATGTGGGTGTTGGTGTTTGGGAAGACTGTTTGGGGTTAACATCTCAGAAATGACACTGCTCCTTTTAAACAAAGATAAAGTGATAGCGGTGTTCTTAATTATTAAAGTTTACTGGAATAGTTTTCCTTGTTGTCCATTATGTGTCCTTATCCCTGTCTTCATTGAAGGAAGGAAGCATTTCCTTGCCTCATCCGGCGGGCTGGAGGTTTAAGTGATTGCGGATGTTTGAAGCTCTTTTTTTCCCCTGGTGATCTGTAACCGCAGCCTTTAGAATTAAGTTAAGCTCGTATGAGTTGGCTGTTGGTGGTTATAACATGCCATGGTTGACGCATCTCTGTGGGATGTAGGGTGTGAAGTGCTGTCTCCAAATACACTTCTTTAGCACATCCAATGTAGTGCATTCAGTCCCAAACCACATGCAAACTTCAGACCCATGGAAATTCATGCGTGCAAGCAATTCTGTATTTCATAAATTAGAATGATGAAAACTTGAATGGATATGTATTTGACTGCTATTTCTACTGCTTCCAAATAGCCTACTCTCCTGTCATTGGTCAGAAAAATTGCTCTCCCAACCCAATCTCATGCCATTGGTTGAGCCCATGTTGCTGTGCTGAGCTGATTGGGACATTAAAAAAAAAGGTCAAGTTTTTGTGGCAGCACAGCATTTATACTTTTTTGTGGAAAAAAAAGAATTCTTTTATTTAGCAAGGATGCATTAAATTGATTAAAAGTGACAGTAAATGTATTTATAATTTTACAAAAGACTGTTTTAAGCTGCACAACTGTTGCACAAAAAGATCAAAAGATCACGTTGTTTCAACTGGCTTGTTACTGTTATCATAGGCCTTGTCCACACGAATACATTTTAGTTTGAAAACGCATCTTTTTCTCTCTGTTTTTGGCAGTCCTGCAAAGATGTCGATTTTCTCAGTTGCTGTCCTGCAGAAAAACATGGCAGCAGTTGGGTTTTAGACCAAATATAGTATGGTGACTGAGTGCAGCCCGGATGTATCAGTGAATTGTGAGAGTTTGCTAAATAAAATTACTCTGTTGGAAGATAGCTTGAGAACTTTGTCTTTTCCATCTTTTTATTATCTCAGTGAGGTTTTGTGATTTCAGTGTTGATGAGAAACTTGGAAAACACATAAACGCTAGCGTAAACGGAGAAAGTTTTGAATTTGTAAAAAATTGACGCCGTTTTCAAATGTATCTGGATTAATGGAGGCATAGTCAGAGAATCGCACATTGTCCATATTTTTTTCTCTAGAGCTATGTTGCTGTAGAGAGATGATTCTGCTGTTATTCACTGCTCAGTGGGCAGTTTTGTAGCAAAACAGAAAATGAAGTGTCCCTCGGTGGAAAGGATAATCGGTGTCAGAACATGCTGTAATGGTCTTAAAAGTGTGTGTCAGCCTTTAGTCACAAGGCAGTGAACCACCTCCCTTTTTACACACACACCCGTGTCTCCTCAGACTGGCATGCTTCTTTAATCTTGAATTACCAGGCCTTAAAGTTTCTCCTCGGGGTACAGAGGGATGTGACCATGCTAGAAGGGTTGTAGGAGGCTTTAGGCACATTTTAACAAGTCTTCAGAAGCAGCGAGATGAAAGAGACTGTCTGTGATGTGATGTGAGGCGCTGACAGCTACAGGAAGAGTGTGAATCGAAAGTGTAGAGAGAAATCAGATATGACAGGCATCTAGAAAATTAGTTGTAGACTGAGTGTTTCCTACAAGAATTTCATCCTTGTTCACTTCCATCACTTCAGCATGATGACGTCCTAATGTTCTGCATTCCATGTCAGGTGCTTACAGAAATTATGGCTCGGACAGACATGCTTTACATGAAGTGTTTCTTTATTTAATTATTTTATTGGGACTGATTCTTGGCAATTTCCTTTGGGAAGCGGACCAAAACAACATGTGACTCTGACACACAGAGAGCACAAATTATATTGCCCCGTGTGGAGGCCCTTTGACTCATTATGGAAAAATATGAGTGTGTCATTTGATCTACTGCTTGATGACTGTGATAAAATTAAAGTATAATATTAAATGTCCCTTGGACACACAGAAGTTACAACAACCAGAGGTGATGATTTAGTTGTTTCTCAAATGTGATATTAGATTTATTGTGACCGTATTCTTAAGAAATGACGAGATGTTTCAGGGTGTCAATCAAATCTGGATTTATTTTTTCTTTTTGGTGGGGACAGGGCTTTGAAATCGACCAGCTGTTCAGACAACACACAGAAGTGTAGTTTTGCACAACCTCAGAACCGACTCTGTCCAGGAGAGAAGGTCTCTAAGTGACTTGAATTAATAGCTGTGTTACAATGGTGATTGACTGCCTCAAGGGCAGGATCCGAAGTCTCTGTCTTCAACTGTTCCTGCAAAAACTGTCTACTAAGTTGCTGTCAGCATGACTTCTGTATAGCTCCAGGCAAGTTTCCAATACTTAAATGTTTTTAAATGCACTGCAGATTTAATCTACATTAAGAAGAGCTACTAAATCCTAAACTCCCTGAAACCCATAGCACGGCAGTCTTGCCTTCCACAATAGCTCCAAAATCTTGATTTAAGTGATGCACTTTTTTTCATCTCATTCTTCTCGTGCACTTCCAGTATTTTGAAGTTCTTGAGTGTTTTGTATCGTGAAAACACCAGGGGAGATTGATGGCTTAAATTTTGATTTAGTGAATATCACACAAAGCTGTGACTTGTTTTGTTTTTTTGAGTGAACTATTGCTATACATGGTTCTTCTCATGCTATATATTTTTTGAAACTTGAGCCATGTTTGTTTTGATGTTCTAGTGGTCTTGTTTTTTGTTTTTATTTGTTTTTGGCAAGGGGTGAGTACTGAATACAAAGTCATAATTAGTACCAAATCTCCTGTTGTTATTGCTCAGCCTCCTCCTGTACCCTGCATGTGTTGCTCAAGCTATTGTTTATGTAACAAAACAAAAAAGCCCTCAGTATATTTCAGTGCCCAGATCAGTTTCCTTGCGAATCTCTGATCCTAGATTTTTCTTTGAATGTAGTTAACTAAGACTACGTTCGTTCACACCGCAGGAAAAGTGGCCCAAATCCGAATTATTATTTTTTTGGGCTCATTTGTGTGAATCAGATCTGATGATTTTTATAACCATGTGAACTCAAGTCAAGTCACCTTTACTACACAATGAACTACACAACCCTCATGGCATCTGATCTTTTCAAATCTGCTTTGGGCCACTTCCATACAGTATGTTGTCCGAAATCATATGCAGTTCTGATATTTTTGCTGTGCAAAATTAGTGGAATTCATGAGACTTTTACATCACTCTGTATTGACATTGATCACAATTTTGCGCTAATGTGAGTCACTTCAGTATTTTGACATACTGGTAGTTTTTTGAATTTGGAAGATGGCAGCGAAGTTAGTCAGTGGAGGGACGGTGAGCAGTTATACTCATAAATATTACAGTGACAGCTCTATACAAGCAAAAAATGAGGAAAATTACGAGAAATACGTTGCTCTCTTTTTCCTCATCCTTGTCATTCTCCTTTTCACCTGTGCACAAATTTGCTTTCACATAACCTTATAAATGAATGTGTAAATGCTGACTTCAGTAACCTCCGTGTTTACTTCCGTATGACAGCGTGCCGTCTTTGTTATTGTTCTTTTGCGTCTGCTGGTCAGTTCAGGATCGTGACCTGTTCACACTCTAATCTAATTTTGGCCGCATTTAAAAGATAATGTGACCAGCCAAACAAAAAAAAAAATGAATGTAGTTAATGTATTTACTAACCATTTGCAATACATTTACTACTGCATTTACTAATCTTTGTTAATGTTAGTTAATGAAAATACAGTTGTTCATTGTTTGTTCATGTTAGTTCACAGTACATTAACTAATGTTAACAAGATTTTAATTAAAGATTTCACAGGAACAACTATTTACAGTAACAAATCATGCCAGTATTCGAATAATATGTGCATTGTACATTGCACGGTATTGTTATTGTGGGTACTTCAAAATACTGTAAATAATTCTAGATGCTGTATTATCCAAATTTAAAGTTTTTTTTAATTTTTTTTAAGTGCACCTTCGCTTTTCAGTCAACCAGCTATTGGTTAAAAATGTTCTGATCCTTTATAATCGTTTGCTATTGTTTTTGTTTTGAATTGTGTATTGTTTTGTTGTATTGTTCGATGTTTTATTTGGAAAAAGTTTAAAGATTCAATACTGTATACAATGATAAAAGCAGTTATAGGGAAAATTCGACACTGTCACAACAGAAACTACATTTGTATAGTTAGATGTGTACTGATATATTTCAGTTTATATGTCGTCATATTTTTATTGGAATATACCAGAACCGTTTATCTCTTATGTAATGCATTTTATTATGTTTATTGATGACTTATTAGGGTAGTTATTATAACCAGTCTCCATTTGTTTTAGTTTTTCAAATTAAAGATTATTCATGCATGCTATTTAAAAGGATTATACAAAATGCTGCAACCACAAAGTCTCATTTAATTAAGTTTAACTATCGTTCCTTTTAGAATTTACTTTAGACACTCCCTGTGCCAGTGAGAGATGTCTTGTGCATGTGGTGTCCTCTGGGTTGGTTTAACCTAGACTTATTGTTACGTTGACTGGCGCTGCAGAGATAATTGTGGCCTGATCATTTGCTGCATTTCTTTTTTGTATGGGACTCATGTTTTTTTTTTCATTGTTTATTTAACATTTTACATTTATATACTTGTTTGTTGTTGCATTCGTCTGTGTTATTGAATGTGTCCATAGGTAATCTGTCTGAGCAGTGCTCTTCTCTGTAGTTCTCCTTAGGGAGACAGGAAATGTCACTCTCTGGCTTGGCCTCAGCGATGACCTCAACGACTCGGGCCCAGATGGTGTACAGGTCATAGAAGCTCTGCTATTGGCTACTTTTTTGTGGCAAATGAAATGTTTTAGGTCTAAAAAATATAGCCTCCCCCATTTCCCTTCCGTTGCAACAGTCCTTCAGTACGCCAACCATTACTCATTTCACTGCAGTAATGAAGGAGCTGAATGTTCTATTTCTGTATTACGATACTTGCTCCTCACTAAGCTGGATAGGGCATTTAATGGCCTCCAGGTCAGCTATGTCATTTGATTAGTGACTATAATTAGTTTTCTGTGAGTAAATCTGATTTATGGGCTTATAGGAGACATCCTGTATCGCTTTAAAAATGAATAATCCAGTGATCAGCATCTCTAAGCTGCCTTTTGTTAATATTAAAAATGCTTTTACTATAAGATCTAATCTTTATAGTCCGGAATTTTGAAATCAAATCAAAATGAGGGTTTTGTCGCTTTGTTCTGTGTTAATTTTATTTATATGCTGCTGTACATTTTAGCAAATACTTTTTTTTTTTTCTATAGTGATTTTTTTTTTTTATTATTTTATTTATTTATTTTTTTAAATATTGATGACTCACATTGCACTGAAAAGATGTTTGTCCAATCATATGCTAGAATGCGAATAGGGAATTTGTGGCTGTGACTAGAAAAATAGTCAGGTTCATTTGAAATATTTTAACTAATCATCTTGTAATGAATTGCATTTTCAGTTTTAATTTCTGTATTTCAGCCTAAGATAGCTTTCATATTGAGATATATTTGCATGCATCAGGGAGCAGCTTTCAAAATGCGTCGTATTGAAATCATGTTTTCATGCGCGCTCGCGTTTTACTTTAGATTTCGCAATCATGCGTACTCTGTGAATAGGGAGCGGCGGTGCTGAGCGCGCATTCTAGAAGATAAAGACATTTGTCTGACGCTTAGGGTCTGTTGTGCAATGAATCCTCCGCCATGGTCTTGTCAGTCATCTCGTCATTTATTCTCGTCACATGATCAGTGAACTCTGATTCCTGCTGCAAAACGTATGACTGAAACGTATGAGCTGGATGGGATTGAAGCGACCGTTATCCAACTTAAATGGAGGTGGATACGTAATGTAAATGTAGTGGTTTCATCCTTAAACTCCGTCATGGCAATATCACAAGGCGGCTTTTCACCTCGACGAGAAATCTCGTCAGATTTTAATCTCGCAAGATCTCGTGGCACGAGATCTCGTCACATCCACATTAGCTAATTGAAGGAGTAAGATATTTTTAGCTTCAGTTTTCAGCTAAATAAAATTTTTAATTTCAGTTTTGCTGTCTCTGTAAAATGTGTGGTGCATCACTAGTCCCTTTTTTTTTAATAGACAATCTTTTCGATATACCCTTCTCAAACTTCCTGTTACAAAAGTAACTGCATACAACTGCACTTGTCAAGCCACTTCATGGGGTCTGTTTATGCTCTGACACATCTGGTATGTAAAATGATCTTATTCAGTAATCAAACAATGATGTCCAGTTTGTTCTGTACATATGGGGTAGAGGTTATGTTGAGAGTTTCTTTTTTTATGAGTAAAATTGACACGTGGCTGTCCACTGACTCAATGGACGGCTAATTTATCAGATGTTACAGACAGTCTTTTGTTCATGGACTAAGTTTTCTGGGGACATGAACTTCCCAAGTTCCCCTAGCACCACAAAACAACAATTGTTCGCACCATCAGTGGTCCTCAAGTTAATGACCCCAATAATATGTAGCTTTACAAACATGCCTTGTGACCTAATAATGATTCAGGCACTAACCCATTTCCTCTATGAATGTTGCCTTTTCAATCCTAACACATTCAGTGATGTGTCATACAAAAAATTTCTGTTTTTATTTCTTGTTCATTCTATCATGAGGATGATAGAATGAATCATGGGATAGTTTTGAAAACGGAACAGTTTATTGAAGTGAAGGAGGATGGAAAAAGATTAGTTGATGACTGAAATGCTACTAATGTGCTTCTGCTGCTCTTCTGTAAACGGCACTGGTTGGCTGATGAGTCACACTTATCTGTGGTTTTAGTTTGACATTAAATTGCAAGTTTAACTTTAGTGTTTAGAGTTGGGTATGAATTGCATGTGATTGCCGGGTGCGTCTTGTGAGCCTTCACTGTGATATGCTATACAGTGGTCTCTTTTTCTCCCTTTCTCACAATCGCCCTCGCTTTCATGGACCAGTGCCACCGACAGGAACTTGGACTGTAGGATCATAAAGTAATAGTTTATGTAACGACCTCTCCTGAGGCCTTTTCCATATGGTTTACTGTTCCGGCTCCTCCGCAGTCAGACTGATCACTTTCAGTCTTAAACCCATGATTCATTGGTCAGTTCTCCCAAACATTTAAAGGACAAAGAATCTTCACTGAGATCATGTCATCGGTTCAAGGAAGCTGTATTCTACTACGACCACTGACCATTGGCTTCTGAGCGTTTATTGGGAATGGAACAGTGTTGGGAAAGCTAGTTTAAAACTGCAGATTTTCAAGTGACTTTTGCATTACAGCTACTGCTATTTGATATTGATTTGATCTTGTAAGAAAATAGTTCACATTAACAATTCAAACAGTTTAAAATTTAAGCGTTTAATGAGCGTTGTTGTTTTTTAAAGGTTAGAAAAAATGTGTCCTGAGCAGTGTTAGGGGTAACGCGAGTTACGTAATCGGATTACTTTTTTTTTTTTTTTTTTTTTCTCAAATAACTAGTAAATTCACACATTTATTTTAAAATGTACAGCAAAATATCTGAGTTACTTTTTCAAATAAATAAATACTTTGTTTCCAATTTATTGACTCGCAGCTCTGCTGTTCGCATGTTGAGAAAAATCGGGAGTAGGCCTAAGTGCAGAGGCATTGTGTTATTCTACATGATGATTATTCTAGACTAGTTCTAGACTCTGTGTGTATATATTTACTCATTTAGGACTTCTCCTGCGTCCTATTTTTCTGCATTCCAGAATGGCAGAGCTGCAAGGCTTGTTTGTTTGAACTGCACCCTCTACTGTACAGGCATGAATTTGCATTTCCTTCAGCCTGAGGCTTTTCTTTTGGCCTGAAAGGGCAAGAAATAGAACTTTTTTGTTGTTATAAAAACAAATGAACAGCTCAGCCCAGCCAAGATGAGAAAAAAGTAATGCAAAAGTAACATTACTTTTCATAAAAAGTAACTAACGCAATTAGTTACTTTTTTTAGGGAGGAATGCAATATTGTAATGCATTACTTTTAAAAGTAACGTTGCTGAACACTGGTCCTGAGGATGAAATTTTAAGGTGCACATATTTCCCCTTAAATTCTGAAGTCGATTTAAATGATACTGAAATGTTTTAGATAAGTTAGTAGTGATATTTTGGTGTTACTCTCCTACACTGTTAAAAAAAACAAACTATTTGCATCACAGGAGTTTGGATATATCCTGTCGTGTTCTGACGGATGTTTTACAGAAGCAGGCCATTGGGACAAAGATCCAGGTTTGTAGTTGTAAAGGCTGAAAGCGATCTTCCAGTCTGCCTTTGTCTTTGTCTTTCTCTTCCTCCTCCCCCTTGCATCTTCCCCTCATGTGATCCTTTCATTGGGCAGACAGACTCAAATTTCTGCCACCACAGGTCTACTGTCATTTTCTGGCCAGTCAGCTTTTGCCCCAGTACAATACCTACGGATCAGCTAACCACAGCTATAAATGTTTCACTGCTGCTGGCAACTTAATACAAGGCACTGTTTTCGCCTTTTTACTTTGATTCTCCTTTTTTGGCTGCATCAAAAGAAGTGCCATGTGGAGGCTGAATTAGGCCTGTCCCATGTGCTTCTAGAGAGGAAGGATGAAAGAGAGAGGAAGAGGTGGTGCCCTTGGGCACTTCATTAAGCACAGCAGGTTGTACTGAGGATGTGGTGAGATTTTAGAGCCCCCCTGCCCCCCATCCTACATTCAGAAGGGAATTTTGGAAGCGCCTTGAGATGAACTATTTGAATGCTAATGTATGGATTAGCCAAAACAATGGAAAGCTTTTTAAGAAGGCATGAATTTTAACGATCCCAGTTGCACCCTAAAATTCAGGCTGAAAGTACTGTAATTGGTGGGTGGTATGACCCATGGTATGAGTAATAAATATATATATTTATTTTTATTATTATTAATTATTATTTATATGTCGCACTTATTGTTTGTTTATGTTATTATTAGATTCAGATGCTCTAACTTGGTGAACCCCTAAAGGAAGTACTTTGCTTATCTTTTGTATTCCATGTATAATTCATGAAATTAAGATGAAGTGCAGTAGATCTTTTTGGGGTCTCAGCTAGATTTTGGATGAATTGTAAGGAGTGATATTAAACTATGCCCGAGGCTTGTGCTCTATGATTCAAGTAATAAAGACAGGGTGACATTTATGCATTTCCCAACAGGGTGTGTGTGTGTGTGTATATGTGTGTGTTTTGCATTCTCACTCCATGTGTGGCTATGATTTAATCTGACAATTTGAATCTTTCAGGCATACATGGGAAGATCCAAGAATATCAAAGCACTATCAAGGAATAATTTGCATCCATGAATTCCTTTATGTACTGAATCCCAGCCTTATGCAAGGTGTCCATTGCTATGATCAGAGTAGCACTTGTTCGGCTCCACCATGCTGGAACTCTGTGAGATTTTCATGTTATTGTTCACGTACTGATCTCACTTCCCGTCATTATTTGAGCGCAGGATGTTTGCCTTCTAGGAGATGCCTCTCCTGAGACGTCCATTGTCCTTTAAGTCCACCAGATTTTTGTTTGTTTGTTTAGTCTGTGATTTTGTTCCATTTTAGGGAGTTTCTAAAACCTGTGTTTCGCATGCAATCCGAGTTGAAGTCTGTATTTGGATGGTGCGGAGTTGGAAATCAGATCAGTTAATGGAGATCAGTTAAACTAGCTAGGGTGCTCCGATCAGGATTTTTGTAGCCTATCACTGTAAGCAGTATCGGCTGTTCCCAATCACCTGTACCGATCACTGAAATTAATAATACTATGTGATAAACAGAAGGCTTCAAATAGATGCTCTAGGTCTGTGTCATTGCAATGTCTCCGTAATGATGTCGCAAATTTATTGTCCTTTTCAGACAGCAGGTAGAGCTGCTAGACCGAGGCATGTAGTGAAGCAATTTTAGCTGCGAAAAGAAAAATTCTCATGAATTTTGCATTATCTAATCGGCCTTTATAGAGACCACCAATCAAACTTTACTAAACAATTATCAGCCAATAAATATCGACACCTGATTGATCGGAGCACCCTTATAGACAGGTGTGTTTAAATCCCCTTTGTTTTTTGAATAATAATATATTAATTTCTGTGGAAAATCTGGTGGTTGGGCCACTATTTGCCCTCATTCTTTTACTGTGCTGTGTACTGCAGTGTAATTGGAAATGTTGTCTTGTAGATGTCTTTTGATGTAACCCCAAGTTCTGCCATTATCTCAACTCTTAACTAGTTGTTAGTTTGTTCTTAATAGTTTTCAGTCTGTCTAGATTCATTGCGGTGAGTTCTTCAGACAGTTCTGGTTTCCGCACTTTTGACTCAATTTGAGTTTTTCTGTTCCATGTTTTCTGTTATCTGTTCTCCTCTTAGTATAATGTTCAGCCTGACATTTACTTAAGGTCAGTTTGTTGACATGAATTTCTTTATACATTCCTGCGTTCTTGTTGTGCAGGATTGTTCCAAAGTGCACGTTATTCCAAAGAAAAATGTTATTGAGAATCTTTAACAAAAATAACCTTCATATACCAACCACCTGACATTCAGAAATGTATTTTACTTTTGTACAACTTATCATTTGTCTTACATTATTCATTAAACCAAACAAAGCCTCAGGAATTGATGTTTCTGCATAGTTGTTCAGTGATCTTCAGTGAATTTATTCATTTTCCCACAGTAGATGTAAGTAGCAGAGTTCAGCATATTGAAGAGCATGCTGGAAAAAGTGTAAATTATGAACGCAGATTTTCTTGATGAGGATCATTAGAAGAAAAACAACCAGGGTCTGCTGAGAGAGATGGAAAGAGAAACACACTAGCGGAGAGACAGGAATCGTGAGATGAATGTCTGGAAAAGGAGCATTGCTGGAATCACCTTGCATTAGAAACCTCATCTTGAGGCAGCGGAGGGAAATCCAATATGCTTTTGCAAGTACAAGAAATCCTCAGGAAGCCTTTTGTTGAATAAGTTCCCCTTCTCTTTTCTCAGAAAATTCTCATTAGATGCACATATATAGCGAGTTGGCATACTTGCTTCTGCAGGGGGTCTGGGACGTTTCCTTCTCTTGAGACTTAACTTTAGGACCTCTATCAGGTTTCTGTAAACTGAGATTGGCCCACCTCTCTCCGTCTCCTAGCAACTGCAGTTGCCAGTCAGCCTGTGGAGGTGGAGCCTTCATGAATTCATGGTATTAATTATTCATGAGTGCCTGGAAGAGAGGGTGACGTAAGGATAGAAACTGAGCATGCTCGCCAAACTCTGGCACCAACAGTAACCGGGCACCAGCCAGAGAATTGGATGTATTATGCCAGCCCTTGGCTGCTGTCTTTGTTTCATTTGCACTGTATAATATATGAACCGGCTGGGTTTTGAGTGTGAGCAAAGATGTGTGAAAGATTTTAATTTAGCAACCATAGTCATGAGCTTGTGTAATCCCTCCAGCCAAAAGAACAGACCCTCACAATAAGCTGACAGACCACCATCTCCTTTCCATCGTCAGTGCATACGGGCCAGTCAAACAACACATGCCACCAAGAACCATGGCTCAAGCTGTTTGTTGGATGTCATAGGTGTGTTTTGGTGTGTGATTTTGTGTATTTAGAGAGAACCTGCTGGTTGGCCAATCTGCCATTTTGTGTAGTTCAAAACCCTCTGAAGAGACTATATATTAGAGCTGTCCAAAAATAATGCATTCGTTTTTGTGATTATTTTCTTTTTAATGATTCTAATGTCTCCCCACAGATAGATGGATTTTATTTAGATTTATAAATGTTCATATATAAATGAAACAAATGTTTAAAAATTAGTCATAACTAAACATAAAAATGAGAGAATTTGTTTTTTAATGACACTGAAAGAAGCTTCAATGCTTCATTTTAAGCCACACCCACTTCAGGAACCAGTCGGTAACAACATTCTATTTGTCTGTTTAAGGTTCACTCATTTGGTGATATGATGGTCCCTCTTTACACTGACCACAGACCAGTTTTCTAGTTAATCTTAATGGTTAATGCTAAGAGTTTAAAGCTGGGGGCTGTTCCTATATCCTTTAAAGTATTAAGGGCATTAGTATGTATTGTGCCAATTTTTGTAAGACCTATGTTAGTATTTATAGTACTTTAATAATAAATAATGGCAGATCCAAAAGAATGTCCAGATATCCCTAAGAATAGTGTCTAATTAGTTTGTTGTGGCTATGATTCTAAACCAGCCTGATTTTACTGCGCTTCTTTAACATTAATTAGTTTCTAGTCCCTCAGCCCACTGACTATTTCATTTTGGAAATGTCCCTAGTATGTGGATATGAGTGATCTCAGTATTTTTACCTTAAATGCCGTGTATGCCTGTGTGTTAAATGACACTTACAGGCTGGCAGATGGTGGGGGGATGCTGTTTTTCCACTTGAGTGAAGCATCAGCATGCTGCTAAGGTGATTTCCTTTATTTCAGCAGCGTTGAACCGGCAGGATTGTTTAATACTCCCTCCCGGCCTGGAGAAACACCCACACACGTCTGCATTATGTTTATGCAGTTCTTGAACACTCATCAGTTCTTGGGAGCTAATTTGGATTTAAACCTCCCACTTCATGATTTGATTGTCAGGTGCTGTCGTTGAGTGGCATGCTGTGTTGTGAAGGTGGCCAAGATTCAAATGTCTGTCAAGAGAGTTAAAGCCTAGAGTAATCATTAACTACTGATCTTGTGTGCAAACAGAGGATGAGCAAAGAGATTCCAGTTTTATCTTAATTGCACTCTCTCTCTCTGTCTCTCTCTTTCTGTCGTTCGTCGATACATTACGTATTGTGCTCTCATTAGTTAAATAAGATGCTGTCAGTATAACGAAAACATCAAGTCAGCTCAAAATACAAGCCACTGAACAGATGAGCCCCAGTGTATTCTACTGGTTTGATGGAAGTATTAAAGGGTTCAGTTGAATATTAAGTGTTAGGACTGGATTATATTTGATATATAGAATTTTATAAATGTGATATAATTTTTGACAATATTAAATTTAGCAGTTGTGAATAACAACATTTAATACTCTTTAATTTAGGCTGCTTAATATATAATTATTTTATCATATTAATTATATATTTTATATACATATTACAGCATATATAGTATGCTTACATGTTTTATATATACATTATACAACATTTAATATATATATATATATATATATATATAGGAAAAACTATAGATGTATAGATATACAGACGATATGTATAAGCACTATATACCATCTAACACTCAATTAAAATGTTTTAATTAATTTTAATATGATTATTATTAAATTAATATTCATGTACTGAATATTTCAACGTTACATTATAATTCTGTGATATCTCAATTCATTTGTAGTATTTTAAAATAATTTATATTATTCTATTATAAAATAGTGTCAAATATAATATCTTCCATACATTGGTTATCTGCCATAACATAACTAATATCATTTTGGGCTGTTTTGTATTGACCAGAATTTAAATATCCTGCAACCTTATCCTTATTGAATACTGATTCATAAATATTTGTAAATAATGCACATTCTTAGTTAGTGTTACCACTGATTCGGCTTGACCTGTCAGTCATAGGGAACTCAGGCGTCAAGTAACTTTGTAGAAAACTCTAAAACAGTTTTCTGACGCATGTTTTTATCTGTGTAAATTTTGTTGGAGTCAGTGTGTTAATGTGTCATTGCCGTCCTGTAGTTTAAGTGCTTGGTGTCACATCATGTAATTGTCATGGATCTTTTGCTGGGTTCACTACTGGGTTTCACTGCTTTTCTCATCAGTCGTGTGTTCTATTCCTGATGACGTTCATCAGAAGTCCTCAGGGTGAGGCTGATTAAATGAATTTGTAATCTGTGCTGTACTCCGTGAGGTGCTGTAAAGAAGTTTGTTCATTGTTCTCCAGTGGAGGAAGTACGCTGGCTGACTCTCATCTCGGTCTGTTGCACAGAGTCAGTGCCAGAACTCCAGAATGAAGCTCTCTTCTTCTCCCCTGGATGGGACACATGTGGTGTAGTGGTTTAAGAAATGAGCTGGCATATAAAAGCGTGAAGGTTCAAACCCTGCTAGCTGTTTTATCCCTAAGTTAGACTGTGGACATAAGTAGTCACAACAACCAACAAATCAAGATGTATATCTCAGGAATTTTATCTCAAAACAGTTTATTAGTTTTTTCGGTTTTGTGATAAAGTCTTTGAAGGTGCGTTACTGTGTCTCTCTTGTCTCCTGTTGAACAGTGGATAGACTGTCTTGTGCCCCCTGTGAACAGACTGGCTCTGCCTCGGGCTAATACGCAGCATGTCTGTCTCTCTCTCTCTTTCAGTCTCTACTTCTCAGTGATCATCATCATCATCATCATCATCATCATAAAGCCTCGTCTGACCTATGACAGACTGAAACTATACAGCCTGTGGCAGCATTCACATTCAGTTCATAAAGACAGGTCTACAGTCTGAGAGCTCAGAGCTCCAGACTTCAACTGCGATGGTCACATTTATGATGACAAAATAAAGAAAATAAGTAAATAAATTATTAATTACTGTTGTCTAAATATTATTTTATATAACTAAATTATAAATACGTAATTTTTAAAAATTGAATTTAAAAATTACTTAAAATTATACATTTTATTTAGTTTATTTAATAAGTAATATATTTATATATTATACAATATATTATAATATTATATTTACAATTTTTTAACATTTTAAGTAATTGTCATCCCTCAACAACAAAAAAGTTATTCAGATACTCAGTGTTTCATTTGAGGTGCTTCTTGTTCTCACTGTCTATCTGGCTTCATCCAAGGCTTTACCATAAATAGTCCTAGAATGTAAAGCTGTACATGTCACTTACTCCTCCGTAGAGTTGTTTGTTGCTCAGAACCCAGATGGACTGTTTGGATCCACCGTGTCTGTGCTGTCGGGTTGGTGGTGAGGAATGTGATGTAACAGTCTGGAGCTGAAACTTTCAGCTCACCCGGTTCTTCATCCAAGCTGACTGGCTGAAGGCGGCGGAATCTTTCTCAGCATGTGTGCAGTAACAGATAAAAGCAATTAGATTTTGTGAAGCAGGCTGGTGCCTACATTTACAATCCAGTATATGTTTTTGTGGGTAGCGCTGTTGCCTCACAGCAAGAAGGTCCCCGGTTCAAGCCCCAGTTGAGCCAGGAGACCTTTCTGTGTTAAAGTGGATTTCCTCTGGGTTTTTCAATTTCCCCCGCAATCCAAAAAACATGCAGTATAGGTGAATTGGAGACTGTACATTCTCTGTACGTGTGACTATGTGTTTGAGTCCCAAACTATAGTGGGGAGGGTTGGGGAAAGACCTGGTGACCTACTCCAGAAAAATCATCTCCAAGAAAATTCATGGATGGTCTCTTGCGTATGGCAAGATATGGCTCATAGAATCACCAAGGATCCAACTGAAATGGTTAATAAATGAATATGATTTTATATCAGAATATGTAACCGTTTTCTGTTTGCCAAAACATTGGCTTGACTTTAAATGTTTTATAAGGGAAGAGTGATTTTCATCTTGTCTTGCTTGAAAATGTGTTCAAAGCAATGAAACAATCCTTGTTTGTTATGTGGATGTTTATTCAGCATTGATTTATATTCTGCACTCACCCTACAAATGTTTAATATTCTTCAAACAAGTCCTTCCATATTCATGCTTCCTGTCTGGCACCAGCAGGCCAGTGACAGATCAAACTCTCTCTTATTGGACCTCTCTCTCTTTTCTGCTTTCTTCTTTGATCAGGACCAGTTCGAGAATCTCGACAAACACACGCAGTGGGGCATTGACTTCCTAGAGCGCTATGCAAAGTTCGTCAAGGAGCGTCTGGAGATCGAGCAGACCTATGCAAAGCAGCTACGGTGAGCATCTAACAACACGCCTTAAACGGCAATTTTCGTCTGTCTCATCTGACATCAGTCAAGGGTTTTATTGTGCTAATAAAGCATGAAATTAAATAGGTTAATAAAAGATGATTTAAGTGAGTGGTACCGAAGCACTGATCCATATTAAATCTTTGAAGCCTTGTTAGCTAGAGATGCACATAACTACATCCGTAAATTCAACTGGGTAAATTTCATGAACAACTAGTTGACTAATTTGTCACAAGGAAGCCCTGTATAGTATAATGATGAATTTGATTGGTCACAATTAATTGAGTAGTCAATCCCTGAAGTTTACAGCTATTGCAACAATCTATTAACAATATCTGACGCTTAATCTGTGATTATCATCTAAATGTAATTAACTAATGCGTGCTGCTTCTGTGCTATTATTTGTGGCAGCAGCAAAATGTGAGGAGAAAAAAGTAGGAAATGTTTTTCATAAACACTTTTTGTTATTCTGGTTGAAACACACTTTACATCCTGATATCAATCAATAATATAAGTGGTCTAAATATTTAAAAAATTGCATATATCTTCTGTGTAAGTCACAGGACTGAAAAATGTTCATCCAATCTTTGCATTCTGTCCAAATGCAATAATAGGATGTCCTACCTTCCTCTCAACATATGCATTTCCATACCTCTGCGCACCCTGCTTGTGCAGACATCACACGTCATCAGCTTGTTCCATAAGGCTGTGCAGAGGTGTAGATACAGTCACAGAGCGCTGCAAACAAACAGCAGCCACCTTTTACAATTTCTCCTTAACCAAAACAATGAGCTTATGCTGTGTTCACAACATAACCATAATTAAGAGATGGCAACCTGCGACGTTCTTCTTGGTGCTGTTCACATCCTCAGATTTATGTATTTCTATATCAACACTATCAACTCCAAAATGGATCTGTCAGGCGGTACACATCAGCGCTCTTTAAACTGTTTGTGTTCTTTATATTTGTGATGTTATTTGCTTTAAGACATGAGGTAATTTACCGCCATCTCTTGCGACGCTTTGCAGACTTTGCTCTGGTTGTGCACATTCGTGTGTTTTGGAGGAGGCGTGGCTTTAGAGAGCGTTCTGAAGAGGGTGGGATCTTATCAAAGCTAGTGGGATCTATCTTGCTACAGCTAGCCTCTCCGAAATTGCCTACCCTACCTTTTAAGACACCTCTGTTCAGTAAATTAATGTTGCTAGTTATAACAAAGTAATATACAGTAGTTCATCGGCCTAACTATACATTTTTAACCACTTTTTGCACATTATTATAGTATTCAACAATCTTAGGTGTGCATATATTGGCTGCTTTGAATGTTGATCATCAATCAGTGTTTATAGTTGGAGCAGTCTGTTTTATAATAGGGCTTTAATTGTCCTAATGTGCATCTGTCTTGACCCATGTTATTGATTTTTTTTTTCTTTTTTTTTTTTTCTTTTTCTCCATCATTCCCTTATGTGGTAATATTGCTTTTTGCCTTTGGATTCAGTGTGAGGTGAGAGACACATAAGGGGTCAAAAATCCCTGCAGGCTCCAAGTTGTAAGATTTGATATGAGATCAAACTGAGTATGAGAGACACTGCGTGTATTCGCCGAAGGACATGCGGTGACTGCAGCTGGGGCCTCCTCTCCTATCCTCGCTTCTCTCCTCACCTCTCCTGGGATGTCTTGGTCCCTGTGGATGTTCTGCTGTTGCCTGGATACGGTTATAGAGTCGCTCCTCTTCCCCCCTCTCAAATCTCATTGAAGGTTCTAGTGTAGTACCACATTCATTCTACCTGACAGGTCCCACAATGCTCTCTAACCCCCACCCCGTCACACATGGCAACACCGACTGTTTTCTCTCTCAAGGGTTTTATATTTACTATATTTACCATAATTTAAATATATATAAATATATATTATTCATTAAATTTTCACATTGTCTTGATATAAAATGATTCATACAATGAGCACGTTTACATGCACACCAATACGCTAACAACGACAAAAATCTATTGAAATAACCCTATTACATGCAAATCAATAACATGGCAAGGCAAGTAAACCGCATTTGCAAGACTGTATTTTTAAAACAACAACAAAAAAAAAAAACAGGTTATTCCCGGTGGTTACATCAAAACATAAGTGTCCATGTATTTCACACAGAGTTTTCTATTTATTGTATGAGTTGTGATTGTAAATAGGCTAAAGCATTAAAAACCAGTTTTTCAAAGTGTCAGTGGGAAACTCATTATCCTCTCATATTTGAACTGAACCAATTGTCCTTTGGCTCCGTGAGATCATCACACATTTTCTATTTTTCTTGGGTCAAGAGACACTTTCCTGTCACGTATCACACATGTGCACTTAAAATAAGCTGACAGAACGCAGGTTAAGGAAGTCAAGGTAATGGGTAAAAAATCTAGCTGTGTCATTTATGACTTTACGCCATTAAAGGAAAACTGTTTAACAGGTTTACATGACCACATGCATTGCTGATTTTAGCATAATCGTTTTAAGAACATGCATGTAAACGCACCGTATTCCTTCCTCTTTTATTCACTGTGTTAAAGGTTTTAACATTACACTTTGACGTGCACATAACATTTCTTTTCACATCAAAACAAGTAAGTCCTTTGTTGATTATCAGTTTGATGCTAATGTTTTTGCTGCATCCCAAAAAGGATGCTGAGACACTTTAGTTTGTAAGAGTACATAACCTGTCATAACCAGATTAAAAGAGAAGGGAAGTGAGTTTTTGTTTGATCTGTTTCATGAAGTGTATTTGGGGAAGCTTTCATAAAGGAAGTGACAAACATCATTAATTCAGCTCCATGGGGGTCTGGGTTGGGGAGGAGGGACCGTCTTCCTCCCTAAGCACACTCAGTGGACCCCCCAAACCATCCCCCATTCCTGAAGAGAGGAACATGCCTGAGCACAGCAGTAGAGCTTCTCTCAAGAGCCCCCACATAAGATTTGTTTCTGCTTTCATTTCCTTGAGTTTATATTGCGTGGGACGGGTGGAGAAGGAAGACAGATTAGCATACCATCACTTGTTTTGCCTGTTTACGGTGGCCTACTTTAATTCTCTGATGCACAAAGTAAACACACTAGACTGACTCCTTTTTCTCTTCATTGCTGTATGAGTAACTTTTCGATGTTAAAGGATATTATAATCCCAAATGAGTGGTTTTGTTTGATCTTCTCAGAACATGAGCATTTTTTTTTTCTGAGTTCTGAATATTTCTTTTTGTTGCCCAACAGGAGTCTGGTTAAAAAATATTGCCCCAAACGCTCCAAAGATGATGAGCCCAGGTGAGTTAAATTACAAACTTTTGCAAGCTCAAATGATTTTTAAGTGGTTATTTTGAGCACTATTTATGTTTTTAAGGGCAGCTAACAATAAAAAAAAAATTGGATATAGCATGTAATTATCTATTACATGCATATATAGAATGCTTGCTTCTGATTGGTCAGTCAATGCATTGCCTTGGCCTAATATTGAAAACTGTATAATTGATCATTGTCCAGAGAACACGACTGATTTCCTACTTAGCAAGGCTAGTTTCATGTCTCTCATATCACTCTGCAGTCTCTTTCCTCACAGCCAGTCCGTCTCTCTTAAACTAATAAAAATATTTTTAATGGTAGATGAAAAAATGGGAAATAAATAAAAACCAAACTAAAAGAAAAATAAATTAAACCTAAAAGAAACCTAAAGAATATAAATTTAAAATGATGATTAAATATATAAAACTAAAAGCTAATTAAAATATTAATAAAACTCTTTTAGTATTGAGTATTAAGTAATACTAAAATAAAACAATATCAGTATATTCTAATACACACAAACTATGGGATCTAATGACAGAATAAAATTAATTTGTTTTACTACAACTGTACGTTTGATACATTCTTACTGATTAGCTCATTATTTCATTGTACATTTTGGCTGTAGTTGCTTTCCTAACCAGCATGTTTCTACCCTGTTGGATCTAGATTACGGTCGAAAGCAGAAACGGGGGAGTATACGCTGGGTGTCAGCTTGAGACCCTCCCATATCCCGTAATGAATTCCATTAGATAGGCATAATTTCTCCCAGCATGTGTTTTTGTCCCAGGACATTCCTCATGTAGTGTACAGACTGCCCGCTGATTAGAACTCAACCCTGGAGGTGGGGAACATTTCCTTTGGACAAAAACATCTCCGTACAGCTCTCCCAATACACACACATCCTTAAAGAGGAGAGACGAACAGTTTTTTTTGTATGTTTGTGAAGGGGGATTTTTAATATAGTGAGCTAGTCATGCCTTACAGGCTGGCCCTTAGTCAATATCAACATACAGATAGACTAGAGTCTGTCGGCCCCCAGGGGCCATGGCAGCAACCTGAGGAGAAGCTGTGTGTGACTGGTGATAAATGCGCTTCATTTTTAATGAGGGCATAATATCTCCAATAAATTGTTCCGTATCAAACCGTAAATCTTTTAGTTCAGATGCAAGAGGTTCAAAGTTCTAAAGTAAATATTAAGGTCTTTTGAAGCATTATATAAACTGCCCTGCTTTGGCCTTTAAAATAATAACTCAACAACCAAAACATATCAGTTGACTTCTAATGCTAATATTTATTTTGTCATTTTAATGAAAATTTGATTTGTTAGATGGAACTGAATATTTGGCAAATTTAAATATCACAGACTTTTTTTTTGTAGTGTTGAAAGGAACATGTTTTTCTATTTATTTTTTTTGTCACGTAAATATAAATACTTTTTGTCTCATAGTCATTGATGCTGAATTGAAAATAAAAATAAATAAAACAAGATGAAACGATTTATATCTTGTATTTTTTTTTTTTCATTGTTGTATATTTTCTTCCTGCAGGTTCACATCCTGTATCTCATTCTACTCCATACTGAACGAGTTGAATGACTACGCAGGTCAGCGAGAGGTCGTTGCCGAGGAGATGGGGCACAAAGTGTATGGGGAGCTGATGAGATACTCACAGGATCTGAAGGCAGAGAGGAAACATGTGAGTGCCCAATACATACACCTGAGACACCTGCATGCTCTGCTGCAGTTCAAGATAAGAATTTGTATTTTAAAATTTGTTTGTTGTCTTTCAGCACCTCCAGGAGGGACGAAAGGCCCAACAGTATCTAGACCAGTGCTGGAAACACATGGACAATGTAAGTAATATACTGGTAGTGCTGAGTAGAGACTCTGGACCAATGAGTAGTCTGTACGATAGGCTTGTGTGCAGGGCCTAAAATTAACACTCGCCAAGCACCAAAAGTGAGCAAAAATTAGCGTTAATGAGTATATGAAATGGTGTCAGTCGGCAGTTGACCAATAACATTTTTATGAATTCTAACAATACAGTATTGTGAGAACTTGAATGTGAACAAACATAAACGGCACTCGGAACAGGTGACGAAAGGGAACTCAGTTCGTTACTCACACGCTGTTACTCAAAGCCACGTCTCAAGACAGCGCATGAAAACTAAATTGAGCTCTTTATCATGTCGTATTGTGCTTGTACGAACATATTCACACACAATTATATCAAAAAATGCCTAGTAAACAGTCTGAACGCAAAAATGAACTGTGTACATAAAAAAAAAACACATGATCTGTGCTTTTTAAAGTGACAGCAGTTTAATATACCTTCTGTTATCGGCATTTTTAATGTTAAAAGAAATTCTCCCTGCTCTTGACTGAATAACTTTTGTAACTTTAATAAGGATTAATCTATGTTTTATTTATACAGTGAAGACTATGCAGTGTTATTTTACATTTGATTAGCCTACTTTATTCAATTTCTATAGCTGAAAACTGTTAGACCTAACTGAGAAATTGGAAGTTTTCTCTGGTATCTAAAATTTTGGTGTCATTACTGTCTGTTTTTGCAAAAGCATTTTCATGTCTGGAAGAAGTGCAGTGTTTACATAATTATTTAGTTGGAAATTGGTAATAAGATATTGTGAAATTTCACTTATGGATATCAACCACAGAAATTTTCTAATCGCATCAGCCCTATTTAAGATTGTGTTTTGTACTGCTAGTTTCACCGTTGTGTCGGTGGCTGAGTGCGAGTGACCGATTCACAACCTCTCCTCCAGCTGTGACCTGGGGTCCAGATTTATACAGATCCAGATGACTCTGTGTGTTTATGTGCAAGTTCAAAACAGAAGAAGTGACAAAGACTGTTGGCAGTGCACAAATGGAAACCTTCCTGCGCCACATTCATGTTATCAAGCTCTCACTTTCCATTCTCCCTCTCGCTCCAATTCATACCCTGCACTGCATTCCTGCATCCTGTACGTTTCCTGCCTGTCAGTGTGTCTCGTAGACTCTGGGGCTAGAGTATTTGTGCAGCTTTATGCTTTCTGCAGCTTAAGGCCAGCAACAGCTGAATCTGGCGTTGAGAATGGCCATGTCGTAATAACATAAGTATTCCTCTTTCTTGCAATGTCACGAAATGAAACACAGATGGTCTGGAAGCTGTTACACAAATTTCATTATCGCTCTCACTTTCAGTACTGTTTTGGATGTTTGTTTGTCAGATTATCTGCATTTATGTTGCTACTAGATCAAATCCTGACAGTTTTTATCGAGGAAGGATTGCTAATGCTCACATAGCGTTGCAGGAAATGCTTCATGTCTTTTGACAGCCCAACAACGTATGTCTCCTTTTCCGTATGGATTTCACAGAGTAAAAAGAAGTTTGAACGGGAATGCAAAGAGGCAGAAAAATCACAGATGATGTACGAGAGGCTAGACAATGACATCAACGCCACGAAGTCAGAGGTGGAAAAGGTATTTTCTGTGATCCTGATATACTCTACATGAATTCTTGAAGTTATTGCCTGAACGTTGTCTGAACCATTTGGAAAAACATTGTAAAATAGCACTTGAATGCAGTTTCTGGCCTTAGACTGGAAGTTGTCCTGAGGCCTGAGCTGTATTCCTGAAGTATTAGTAACGCAAATGACCGTTCATTCTGTTTTAGGCCAAGTCCCAGCTGTATCTGAGACAACACATGGCTGAGGAGAGCAAGAACGAGTATGCAGCCCAGTTGCAGAACTTTAATGCTGAACAGTGGAAACATTTCAACGCGGCCATTCCTCAAATATTCAAGGTGATGATGTCCCTGATTTTTAGTTTCTGTTATTTTAATTGCAGTGTTTTAGAGAGTTATTGAAGTCTAAAGATATAAAGATTATACTCACTGAACTAAAGTAATTATTTTAGTATTATGTACTATTATAGTAGTCAGTAAAATTTTAATTTATAATTTTTTCTTATTTTCAGTTTTACTTTTTTTTTAAATTTTTGTGCTTTTTAATTAAAATTTTTTAATAGAATTTAAAAGGAAGTTAATAATTTTTCTATTTAGCTTGAATTTTTTTTAGTAATTTTAGTACTTAAACTTATTATTCAAGTTAGTTGCAATTTCTAATTTACTTTGTAGTTGTTAACTTTGTTTTTTTTATCTGATATTATCTTGTATTATATTTCAGCTATATTTCGATTAACGAAAACCATTTTTAATGCGCTTTTCCGTTTGACAATGCTACTTTTCCATTGTTTTTCAATGTAAATGCGCTAATCAGATGTCATTAATGGTCATGCTCAAATTTTGCAACATCTTGTACGTGAAACTGCATTCTGAAAACACGGCACTCAAGTTAACGTCCATAGACCTTGCACTTTTTTCAATCTACTGACTTTTTAACCGCAAAAACGCTTTCTGTGTGAAGCCGGCCCTTAGTAAATTTCTTTTTAGTTAACAATAACAGCACTGTAATAGACTGCATTTGGTTTGTGACCATTCACAGAAAAGATCTGATAAATCAAACTGTCTCTACTGTATGTAGTTTTGTTTATATAGTTGAACCTCTGTGTCTATGTGCTTGTAGAATCTGCAGGACATGGATGAACGGCGGACGGTCAAGCTTGGGGAGACGTACCGGAGTTTTGCCGAGGTGGAACGAAGAGTCATTCCCATTATTTCAAAATGCTTGGAGGGCATGGTGACCGCTGCTAAAAATGTGGATGAGCGTAGGGTAAGTGCTGAAACACTCCAGACTTTTAAGAGCCATTCAATAAAGGAATTGAGTACTGGTAAAACATCTATAAATTCTATTATGAAATATAAGCATATAAAAGTTCAAAAGTTTGAGATCAGTATGATATTTTTTAATTTTTTAAAGAGATTAATACTTTTTTTTTTTTAGCAAAAGTTACTATAAAGACATTTAATGTTACAAAAAAAGTATCATAGTTTCCACAAATATTAATCAGCACATCTTTTTTCAACATTGATAATAATAAGAAATGTTTCTTGAGCCACAAATCAGCATATTAGAATTAATTCTGAAGTATCACGTGACACTGAAGACTGGAGTAATGATGCTGAAAATTTGCATCACAGGTGTAAATTACATTTTAAAGTATACAGGGAGTGCAGAATTATTAGGCAAGTTGTATTTTTGAGGATTAATTTTATTAATGAACAACAACCATGTTCTCAATGAACACAAAAAACTCATTAATATCAAAGCTGAATATTTTTGGAAGTTTTAGTTTTTAGTTTTAGCTATTTTAGGGGGATATCTGTGTGTGCAGGTGACTATTACTGTGCATAATTATTAGGCACCTTAACAAAAAACAAATTTATACCCATTTCAATTATTTATTTTTACCAGTGAAACCAATATAACATCTCAACATTCACAAATATACATTTGTGACATTCAAAAACCAAACAAAAACAAATCAGTGACCAATATAGCCACCTTTCTTTGCAAGGACACTCAAAAGCCTGCCATCCATGGATTCTGTCAGTGTTTTGATCTGTTCACCATCAACATTGCGTGCAGCAGCAACCACAGCCTCCCAGACACTGTTCAGAGAGGTGTACTGTTTTCCCTCCTTGTAAATCGCACATTTGATGATGGACCACAGGTTCTCAATGGGGTTCAGATCAGGTGAACAAGGAGGCCATATCATTAGATTTTCTTCTTTTATACCCTTTCTTGCCAGCCACGCTGTGGAGTACTTGGACTCGTGTGATGGAGCATTGTCCTGCATGAAAATTTTTCTTGAAGGATGTAGACTTCTTCCTGTACCACTGCTTGAAGAAGGTGTCTTCCAGAAACTGGCAGTAGGACTGGGAGTTGAGCTTGACTCCATCCTCAACCCGAAAAGGCCCCACAAGCTCATCTTTGATGATACCAGCCCAAACCAGTACTTCACCTCCACCTTGCTGGCGTCTGAGTCGGACTGGAGCTCTCTGCCCTTTACCAATCCAGCCACGGGCCCATCCATCTGGCCCATCAAGACTCACTCTCATTTCATCAGTCCATAAAACCTTAGAAAAATCAGTCTTGAGATATTTCTTGGCCCAGTCTTGACGTTTCAGCTTGTGTGTCTTGTTCAGTGGTGGTCGACTTTCTGCCTTTCTTACCTTGGCCATGTCTCTGAGTATTGCACACCTTGTGCTTTTGGGCACTCCAGTGATGTTGCAGCTCTGAAATATGGCCAAACTGGTGGCAAGTGGCATCTTGGCAGCTGCACGCTTGACTTTTCTCAGTTCACGGGCAGTTATTTTGCGCCTTGGTTTTTCCACGCGCTTCTTGCGACCCTGTTGACTATTTTGAATGAAACGCTTGATTGTTCGATGATCACGCTTCAGAAGCTTGGCTATTTTAAGACTTCTGCATCCCTCTGCAATATATCTCACTATTTTTGACTTTTCTGAGCCTGTCAAGTCCTTCTTTTGCCTAATAATTATGTTATATAATAAAGTTGCCTAATAATTATGCACACCTGATATAGGGTGTTGATGTCATTAGACCACACCCCTTCTCATTACAGATATGCACATCACCTAATATGCTTAATTGGTAGTAGGCTTTCCAGCCTATACAGCTTGGAATAAGACAACATGCATAACGAGGATGATGTGGTCAAAATACTCATTTGCCTAATAATTCTGCACTCCTTGTATTAAAATAGAAGTTATTTTGCATTGTTATAATATTCATAATATTACTGATTTTACTGTATTTCTGATCCAATAAATGAAGCCTTGATGAGCATAAGAGACTTATTTCAAAAACAAACAAAAAATCTTACTGACTCAAATAATATACATGTATGTTACTTGCAAAAAAAATTCCAAAGATGCCTTTAGAACCAGATGGTGTAGTTATGACATGTGTTTTGATTACCACCCTTCATCCCTTGGTTGCCTCAAGTAACTTATTATGAACTTAAGAGAATGTACCGTACTTCTCCCTGATGTCATTTTGTACCTGTGATCTTCATGATAGCTCCGGTCCACTACACTAAGAGAAAAAAGGGAGTATCAGAGACGTCGAGTAGGCGGGAGGAAGTGAGGGAGTTGATGATTGGGAGCAAAGGAGGATGAGAGAAACATAAGTTGCTCATTTTCTTAGTGCTGTCGCCAGTGCTGATGCTTATGAAAAGGTTGTGTGTGGTACCGCAGTCACTGATTACATTCTTATCTTTCACCATTTTAGTCTCTTTCTGTCCTGGACTCGTTTAAAAATTTGTGGTTGGCAAGTTTTTATATATATATATATATATATATATATAAACTTGCCAACCACAAATATATATATACAGCATATTAGATATATTATAATATACTTCAGCATATTAGAATGAGATGTATATCATTCTAATATGCTGAAGTTTTTAACTTTTGATCAATTTCATACATCTTTTCTGGGGGAAAAAAACTGACCACAAACTTTGAATGATAAATGGTGAACTTCCTAGAAATGCTTTTACTTGGAGTCAAAACTTTCTTAGCAAAAAAGACCTCAGAGCTTTATATGAAGAAGCTAAATGTAACTTCTACTGTAGCCTAATCTGGGCTCCCAAGAGTCATTTTTTACAAATTCCATATATCGATTCCAAATATCATAATTTTCATCTTGGAGAAAATCTCTATTCTTAAACAACTGTGTGCGCAAATCGGTTTGGTCAAGTCAGTGCCCCTAGAATCAAGTTAACAGCCCTACCAACTATCTGACAAGATACAGATGCTCATGATGAACATATAACATATATCTGTAGACGTAACACAACCATTTAACAACTCCTAACTAGGTTAGGATACCCCTCCAGGTATCTTAAATAATTTAGGAGATCAACTAATTTATGCACAATTTTCTTTATTCTAGGAATAATTCTACATTCATGTCGTGACGAAATACTGTAATTTTAAGATGGCAGCTTGATGATTCTACTCAGAGCTGTTCATATCCACAGACTCGGAAAAGATCAGTTCGAGTAACACCCCATAACACCATGCCAGCCTTGTTTTTCCTTTTTTCCTTGCTTTCCTGACTTCAATGGTCAATACTTGCCCTGCCCAATGACGACCCAATCGGGTCTGATTATGACCTGATTCTGTTTACGGTTTTATTTATGAGCACGCTTGCGTTGTTTTGGGATTTCCTAATCTCCTCTGCTCGACTGCTGAGGTCAAGAGAGCCGCATAGAGGCTGTTAAACGTGTTACGTGAAGCCAGAGCTCTTTTGTAATGCTACCACACCCTGGATAAACACACAGTCATTTCAGACCAGCTAACCATCCTGCCTTGTGCCTACTTTCACAGTTTACCAACACTATAGTACCCACTGATCCTTCCATAATGACCTTAATTCATGCCTTTTTATTCCTTCATTTTACAGTCTTTTTTTTTTATCTCCAAAGATTTTTTCCTCTGTAAAATATTACTGCTACAGGTATGGGCTAGTAACCAGATGGTTGCTGGTTGAGTCCTTGAAAAGAACCGACCATGAGCTTACACCATTCTGCTTACAGTACTGAGTTGAGAATTGATGTTCAAGACTGCAAATAAATAAAGGTGTAGTAGAAGTAGAGAAAGAGATGTTAAGTTGGTGACAGAGTTCAGGGAAATTTGTTAATTTTTTGGAATGAAATGTTCTCTGCTGTTCAAAGGTTTGGGGCTTTATTTTTCTGAAAGAAATCTCTTATCGTCCTGAGGTTATATTGATTTGATCAAGAATGTAGTAAAACAACCGTTTTCTATTTGAATAGATTCTAAAATGTTATTTATTCCTGCTGTATTTTTAGCAGCCATTACTCCAGTCTTCAGGGTAACATGATCCTTCAGAAATCATTTTTTCAAATCAAATCTTTTTTTTTTGGTTCCCAAAACACATTTCTTATCATCAATGTTGAAAACGGCAATGCTGTTTAATATATTTGTAAAAACATTTTGTGATAATTTTCAGGATTTTTTTGAAGAATAGAAAGTTCAAAAGAACAGCATTTATTTGAAATAATATAAATATTTTGTAAAATTATAAATGTCTTGATTCTCACTTCCTTGCTGAATAAAAGTAGTAATTAATTTTTTAGAAATTAATAAATAAAAGTATTAATTTCTAATTTTATTCTTTCGTTTTTTTTAGGTAGTGTATTATTCTTGCTCTTGGATCTAAATAAAGCATATCAAGCATGTTAAGCATATTGTTGTCCCACAGGATTCTGGGATTGTAGTGGAGTCATTCAAGTCGGGGTTTGAACCCCCGGTTGATTTCCCTTTTGAGGACTTCAGTCAGAACATCCAGCGAACAGGATCAGATAGCACCATTGGGACCCCCAAAACGGAGGGAATCAAACCGGACCCCAAACACGCGATTAGCAGGACCAAAAACAAACTCTGGCTTTTTGGGAAGAAACCCAAGGTAAGTTGTATAAACTCTCTTCATTGTTTAGCAACTTCTGGTTCATTTTAAGGCTCATTTGCTTAGAATAGGTGATAAATTAAAAGCCCCAAGCTCTCTGCTTTGGCTTCCGTGAACTCTAAAGGGTTACATGACTGGGTAAATTTTAACTTTTCTTTTAGAAGTATGCTGTCAGTACAAACTTCCTGCCCTTTTTATGTCTTTTTTTAAGAACAGTACTTCACGTTTTTCCTTCCCCTGAAAGCAGTTCTTGTTTTATAAACCCTTCATTTAAATGATGTAATGAATGTTAACTTGCTTATAAGTAACACTGGACAAGCTAGACTTGATTCAATCATTTATCTATCGATCATAGTTTTGCGTGTTCCTTTGTTTGTGTTTGGTTGTTAGTTCACCTTAAATCTTTGTTGTCCCAGCTTCCCCCATCCATCCCTCCTCCTTCCCTCCCAAGTGTTCCCTCTGGCCATTTCCAGTCTCGTAAATTCCCAACAGAGCGGATAGCTAACCATCTATCTGAAATGAGAAATGCAAAATCTAAGATTCCATCCTTCCGAACTGTGAAAAGAGGGGTAAGAGTCGGCCTGGTGTGTGTGGGTTTGCCGTGATTGACATTAGAGCTTGCCGCTTGCGCTTGGGCCGGTTTCTCTCACCCAAGGTTTACCTAATTCCTGCACGCAAGGAAACAGCAAATTACTATTGTTTTTAGTGAAGGAATAAGGCTTTATCTGGGTCCAAAGAGCTGTGCCCATAATTTTAGCTGTGGGCTTAAAATTAAAGGTTAATTTGTTGTGTAAAGCAGTAGAACACGGTGGTGGGAGTGTTGGGTGGGTGAAATTTTTTTTTGAAAGCACATGCAAATTTGCATATTACTGAATAAAGCTCAGCAGCTCTTTTCTGTAAACCTGTGTTCACACTGACAGTTTTTTTTTTTTTTTAAACATTTGTGCTTGCCAAGTGCATTGCCTGAACTCTCATTAAAAGATATTGCATCACACCGCTGCTAAACGATTTTGCATTGAGATTATTACTGTTGCTCATTTCTCTCATTAAAAATAAATGACTTGAAATTACTTTGACACTGTAAATCGCTGTCATTCTGAACACGCCTTAAAACGAACTTGAAGGGGAACACGGGGAATAAATTTACAAACATTAGGAGATTCTTCTGGTTATACATCGAGTTTAGTCTGGGAGATTCACTGTTTTGAAAAATTTTCCCTTGAAGATCTTCTAAATCCTGAACAAAGCTTTTTTGGATAAATACCAAACTGATTTTGTTTACCAGAAATGTTTAACATCCAGCTATGATTCTCTTTGTAGAAAAAGTCATTTAATTTATCTCCAAAGAGTAGCAGTCCATCCTTTTCTAAACAACAGCGCGAACAATGACCGCTCGCATACAGTTTGATGAGGACACAAGGAGATTTTGCCAACATTCGTGAATGTCTTTTTAACTACTCAGATACAACTATTCATTCTGAAATCTCACAAGCGTCATCTTTGTTTCCTCAACATTTCCTTGGCCAAGTTTCAGTGGTACATCAATGTGCAACAAACCCAATGTTTGCAAAGTTACTATAGAAGCATATTGGATTGCTGTCATTATTTAAATAATCTGTTGTGGTGGCAACTCTAACACTGCTACCTGCTATAATAACAGATTACCTATTCCTAGTAGTTCAGATTAACTGATTCGTAAACCACATCAAGGCCTACTTCTGTAAAACCAAATGTCAATATATTGCCTGTTCTTCTTTTAGCTTCTACTTTATAAGCTAGTTTAAATGGACATTGAAAACAAAGATGAGGTTGTTGTGATTGTTTCAGGCTGGTTCAGGTTTTTAACCAAACTTCCAAAATGCGTCTTTTGTGGTATTTACAATGTTAAACTAACATGAACTGAGCTAGAACTACAGTAGGTCAGACCTCGATTAAGATTGGTTTATCCTGATGGTGCCGTTCTGTGTGAACGTGACTAAAATCATCAGTCAAAATGCATTCGATTGACTGATGTTGATGAGCGATGTGTTGTCTTTGTTCTTTTTGAAATGGCACCTAACCTTAACATCTCAGTGGTCTTTAAAGCTGGTAAGTGATGTGTGTTTTGGACTGCTGTAGTATAGATATAAGGTTTGAGAATAGACTTTGAGTGATTAGTTCTAGAATGCTATGACTGAAACAAAACCCCCTCCTTCCTCATGCCGTACAGCTTTAAGATGTCTTTCTTATAGTCTGGCTTAATGTTTATAAACTTTCAGTTGAATTGCAAAATTGGAATGTATGCAAACTAATGGGCCCATTAAACTCTAGGACAGACATCTCTCTTAAAAGCGACTGTTTATACCATGTGCTCTGCAACTGGGTCTGGATGCTTGTCGGTGCATCTTTGCCTCCAACCAATAACCTATATTTGTACAGGCGCCAACACTAGAGGATCTCAGCCATCTTCCTCCTGAACAGAGACGCAAAAAACTTCAACAGAGGATTGATGAGCTGAACAAAGAACTACAGAAAGAAATGGACCAAAGGTAGATTCTAAAGCGTGCTGATCACTGTTTTTCTCATTTCTTCACATGAGCAGAAAGACTAGAATTGTATTCCCTACTAAAAACCATCTAATGCTGGAGAATTTAATATTTATTTATTTTTTTAATTTATTTATTTTAATGTATTATTTATTTAAATCTTATTTATTTATTAACTATTATTTTTTGGTTTTAGTTGATGTATTTTTCTCTGTTTGCATTGATGCATGATAACAGCTTAAACTATTTAAAACCTGTAAAATAGCTAGAGAATAATATCTCAAAATCATAATTGTCCTTGTCACAGAGATGCTCTGAACAAAATGAAGGATGTCTATGAGAAGAATCCTCAGATGGGAGATCCTGGAAGTCTCCAGCCCAAGATATCAGAGACCATATGCAACATGGAGAAACTCCGCTCTGAGATCCATAAAAATGAGGTAACCTTCCCAAAGGAATGACTTATTGTTGCAGTCTTATAAGGAAGCACAGCCTCCGGGAATGTACATCTGGATAAATTTGACATGAAACAGCTGAGGAGCTCTGTGTGCCACTGCCATCTAGTGGAGGAATGGACTTAATGCGGTTGCTGCATCACAGGAAATGCTTGACAATGACAAATTATTTGGACATGTATCACTCTTCATCTGTCTCTCTCTCCATCTCAGAGTTGGCTGGCAGAGGTTGAAGGGAAGCATGGGTCCCGTGGTGAGCGGCGGTCCAGTGCAGATGTGAACCACCACACACCCCACGGCAGAGAGAGGTCTGTATTTCCTGATTACATTATCTGCATTCTCAAGATAGACAGACTATAATATGTCCTGTATACAGTCGTCTCTTTTATGAGTGCCTGAACTGTGTGTAGAAGAGCTACTGAGTTGTCCATGCTGTTCTACAAGATTTTTGTAGATATAATTGAGTAGAAAAGCTCAGCAACAATATAAAGAGGTTGATTGGGGGGGGGGGATTAAATGGTGGGGTGGATTTACTAAAATGTATTAATTTACAGTGAGATAGATATATGTATATGTCACTGTAAATGAATAAGTTGACAATGACGTGTATATATATATATAATTTCAATAAATTAGTAAAGAGATTTACAATGTTAAAACTATCAAATTCTTTTCTTTTGACCTATATTCATCACAGAGTCCTGAAATATTAATTAGGACATCTGTTTTCAACATTGATTTCTAAAGGATCATGTGACACTCAAGACTGGCTGCTGAAAATTCAGCTTTACAATCACTGGAATAAATTACACTTACACTTTAAAATATATTTTTAAAAAAAGACTTTCTCATAATTACTTTTAATTTAAATCATGTTTGCAAACCTAACGACATAAAACTAGTATCAGTGCAACAGCAGCTTTACATTAGTTGAAAACAAAAGATGGCAAACTGTCTTATCTTCCAGTCCTTTTCAGTGCTTTGTGCTTCCACACGTCACATCGCTGCCTCTGAACATAAAGGCCACTTTCATGCATTGACATTTTTTTCTTCTGTCTTTTAGCCCTGAAGGCAGTTACACAGATGATCACAGTCAGGAGCATCGGTCTCCACCACAACCAGACCCACACGAATTTGATGATGAGTTTGATGACGACGATCCTCTCCCTGCCATCGGCCACTGCAAAGCTCTCTACTCTTTTGATGGTACAGCTTGTTGTAAATGTCCCTAATTTAGGACGAGTTAAGATCTGACGACATTTGTCATAATGTCAATTATAAAAATCCATAAAAACGGTTTCACCAACCAATTTTGCCCACACGAATTACTATACAATAAAATGACAGATTTTACTAAATAATTCACTTAAGTGCTTTAACATTAAGCACTGCAGAATTCAAAATAATTTTCTGTGGTAATCAATATTACAACAGTTCTATGTATTACTACAATTACTACAATTCCTTATAAAACCTCTAGTTTGTGTGTTCATTTATGTGACTTCTCTACCTATTAAAGTCAGGAGCATTTCCTTAGAGCAGGCAAGGGAGGCAGTGCCTCCTCAAATTTGGATGACAAAATAAAAGTAACACTGTCCAACAGAAGGTAAAGTTACAGCTCAAGTCTTGCCTCCCCTGAGACCATTGAGTTTTAACAGACCCCTTAAAGAGTGCGGTGTGTTTGCTGGGGGGTAATTGAGAATGATTACATGAGTTACATAAGAGGAGGCAATGCCTCCCATCATGCTATGATTTGTTTGTGCGATAAATCCAGCCTTTTGTTGTTGTGCGTGTTTCGCGAATCAGTCTGAATGAACAAAATGGTGGCATTAATGAGAAGACTAATTAAAAAGTAAACAACCGCTTTTGTCTCGTCGAAATCAAACTTGAAATGGCCTGAAAGCATAACTGTGGGGGGTGAAAAAAAAAAAAAGAGTTGTATTTGGTTTCTTTTTTTTATGTAATATTTAATTAACCAAGAAAATGTGACAAAATTAAGTGCAACTGGGACATTAATTTACATTTAAAAGAAGATATTAAGAAAAAATTGTGAGGACTTTGCCTCCTCATTTCAGAGCACCACTGCAGGCCAACGGTTAAGGTATGAAAAATGTGTTTGTTCCTCAGGCTCTAACGAAGGCACGTTGGTTATGAACGAGAACGAGGTGCTGTACGTCATAGAGGAAGATAAAGGCGACGGATGGACGCGGGTTCGGAAAAATAGCGGAGTGGAGGGCTACGTCCCCACGTCCTACGTGGAGATCACACTGGAGAAAAACAGCAAAGGTGCGGTCACCTATATATGACATCACCCACGGCAGCACCACCTAGTTATGACATCATACATGGGGGAGTGTGTGTCAGATTTACTGTGACTCATCAAGTGCAGCTCGGCTGACTGCCATATGCTTTTGTTCACTGTGTGAGCCCAAGGACAAACACACACACACTGTCGAAAGTGACTATTTCCTCTGCACTGCGACTTTGCTGCAGCGGATCAATCTGTAGAATTGTAGAGATTTTTATTGCTTTTTATTCCATTTAATAGTAAGTGTTTTTAATCAGTTTTATATCAATGGAGCAAAACTGAACAAAATGCATAGGCTCCTTTTTAAAATATCTGTTTGTCTGAGAGATGATTTGCTCAGTATTGAGAAAACTGCTCAATCAGCTCTTAATTGTTGATTTTTATGTTTTTATATGTGTTGAAGCTAAAGTACACGCTACTTGGAGCATCTCTGCATTGTTACTACAGTCCAATCATTTGTTCTATTCATTGTGAGGATACATCGATGTACTTCTGCCCTTTCAGTTCATGCAGTTTCCAGTTCTTCCACTTTTCTTTGAAGTGTTATGTCCTTGTTGCTAAAGTTTTCCTCGGTGGCGCCAAACCTGTTTCACTTCAACTTTTCTGCGAGTGCTAATCACAACTTCCTTTTTAATTTGTGACCTGAAATTAAAAGCATTTAATAAAAACAGTCCAAGAACATTGCGTAACTTCAGAGCAGCACTCAGTTTGGCCGGCTCACTAGCGCCCTCTGTCTTTTTTTCTCTGTCGCTGGTCAAACTTTGTTGTCGGTGGACCTGTCAATGACTCTGTCCTCTCTTTTCTCTCTGTGGCTACAGGTTCCTGATTGGATGAGTGGGGTTCTGTGGTGTTTGGTGGACGGGACTCACTGCTGTGGGTCTGTTAGTGGGGCGGTGGGGCGATTTTAAGACCGAGATTGTGTTGGGGCAGGTTGCATGTTTGCATGCTGTTTGTGTCATGGCCATTAACATCATTCCATTGCAGCAGACGTTCCAAGGATATTGGGGTAGCTGGGAGGGCATGGGAGAAAGAGGAGCAATAATGGAGAACCCAAAGAGAGTCGTTGCCTAACACTAACATGTTCAGGGGAATGTTTGCCTGTACCATCATTTCATTTTCTTCATAACATGCACCTGCATGATCCGCAGCCTTTCGTTCTTCATTCCGTGTTGACCAATTGATTCCTTAATAGGTTTAACCACTCATCTCTCAACCACCTGTGTCCGTTTCTCTTTTGACCGTTTCCTCATTGATGCATTCCATGTTAACCATGATCTAAATCTCAAAAGCATGACCAATCAGAGTAAAGGAAGCATGGTGCTACGGTAGCCAATGCAACAGTCCTCCCAGCAACATCCACCCACTGGCCCCGCCCCCTCTGCATAGGAAGGAGCCTGGCACAGTTCTGCATTTGACCAGCAGGGGGACCCAACACCATATAAAAGAGCAGAGAAAATGCCAGCGAGGACCTATGAAGACCAACCCATCATCTCTGCCTTAATTACAGGCCTCTGTAAGGAAACTAAAACATATAGGGGTCTTTCTGATCCTCTGTGCCCAAAAAACTGCTCGTTCTTGGGCTGCCAGCTCTTTGTGGTGCTTTCTCCATTTCTTGTCCAGCTCACACAAGTGTAAGAACATGCTCACTGCCTCCTAACAAGGGACCACACGTCTCCAGAATCCGATCTCAAGTGCGTGTATTTGTGAATGTGATTCTTACATATAAAACTGTGTATGCATATGGTTGCATATATGCATATGTATATACCTAGTTAGTTTTTATTATTAAACTATGTATTAACATCTTTATTTCAGAATGAATGTTTTTATTGTGACTTTCTTTTTTTCCTAAGGGTTTTTTTTTTTTTTTTTTTTTAACCAAGCGAGTGACTTTCAGGCTATGCTTTTAAGAACCGTGCCGTACTTTTTTTTTTTTTTTTGTAACCAGTTCTTCTTCTTGTCTGAGCTCTGTTCTCAGTAGGACCCTGGTCTTAACCGATGCACTTTTTACCCTGTTGCATTTGAATTGGATTATTAGGGAGTGAATGATGTCAGATGTGAATGCTTGCTTTTGTGTGAATGTGTTGTACAGTGAGACAACGTTGACCACTATATACTGGGGTTTGTGTTGGAGCAAGAGCAACCGAGAAATAAATACTTATGTCTGTTCATCCTGCCTGTCATTTATTGGATTTTTTCACTTTTTTATGTTTAGCCTACTGTATGTATATATGTGTGTTTATATATATATATATATATGTGTGTGTGTGTATATATGTATATGTGTGTGTGTATATATTTATATATATATATATATATATATATATATAATATATACACACATATACATACTTTGTACATTGTATTTAATCTCTATTGCTGGGTATTTGTTTATCAGGAACCAAAGTTTCTAACCTGCAAATACTGTATATGCAGTGCAACATGGATTACACACACACACAGAGAGAGAGAGAGAGGTTTGCTTTGCTATCTTAGTGAGGACATTCCAAAGGCGTAATTGTTTTTATACTGTACAAACTGTACATTCTGTCCCTCTACACTATCCCTACTCCTAAACCAACCCATCACAGAAAACATTCTGCCTTTTACATTTTTAATAAAACATTGTTTATTATGTTTTTAAAGCTATTTTGAATATGAGGACTCATGAAATGTCCTCATAATACATGTTTATTTGGCGTGTGTGTGTGTGAGCAGGTTTTCATGATTTATGAGGACACAAATGTATAATGACATGGGTATTAGATTCAGAAGTTTGGGGTCAGTAAGATTTTTAAAAGTTGCATTCATTTAAAAAGGCTGCATGTATTTAATCAATACAGTAAAAAGGAAATATTGTGAAATATTTACACTGTCAATTTCTAAAAAAAAAAAAAAACATATTTACTAAATATATATATATTAAAATGTAATTTTAATGTGCTTAATAAAAAAATAAATCTTACTGACCACTAATACATAAATTAAAACACTGGTTCCAAATAAAAAACATTTATTAGATATTTATTTAATATTTTTCAGAATATTTCATTTATGGGTGACTATTTACAGATCAATAATACTTAATACAATATATTACACAAACTAGCCTTCACATGCGTTCACTAATGATGATTATGTACAATCTTTTCCATGTGGGATTTTTTTTAAACAGATCAACACTGCTTTGACATTTCTAAATGTGTACAAACTTTACTATCTCCTGTTCCTTCATAGCGCTGAAAATTTGTCCTGAAGGTGTAGTCCATTGTCCAGTCCTCTCTTATCCATCACTTCATATGTCAAGTGATTGACCACATACATACACCTCATGAAGTGTTCTCTCTGCCTCCAACTTTCTTTATTTCTTAGAGTGGATGATGTATTGGCCATTAGATATATTCTACGTACCATTCCTGCTTTTCTTGAACTGGTACCTGCCCATTTCACCAGTCATAAGTGTGGAGCACAGCACACCTCTGGAAGGTGCATATGGAAGAAAGTAACTCTCCACAGACAAGTGCCATTTGTGCTCATGAATGGCTTTCAACTTGCAAGCTGCACGTGACCTTCTGAAGCTCACATTCTGTTAGAGAACATCTTTATATAGGTAAAGATGACCTTTGACCTGCCTCCAGAGAGGTTCGGACAGTTTCTGCTTGCTCAGAGTCGAATATACTGTATAAAGTGTCTCATTTTTCAGAGTTCTGTGTGTTTGACTGAAGGCTCAAGTTTTCTGGATAGGGCCGTGAGGATGAGTTTGAATTTGTCGTATCGCTCGGTCTGGTCCACGGCCGCCCCCCTGCTGCCCCAGAGCAGACGCAATTGGAAATCAGTCCTCAAGATCTCCAACATGTCATCATTAGGTTGGAAGTCTGGAGAGAAAATAAAATGGCATTATTAAAGTTGACTTTTTTTTTTTTTAAGAAAATCGCAGTGTTTATTATCATTATCAATGATGCACATTTTTTTTTTCAAATGCCCTCATAATCTTTAATCAACGTTAACCTCAAAACAATATCTGTTCTCTTCATGACGTGTCTTGGCGCTGAGTGGGACTAAATATCCTCCATAATGGACATTCAGATCTGCTTCCATTTAGTTAGCAGTGCCCAACTTCCAACTATCCAATCAATTGCTGAGAACGAAATCAAGTCCCATCCTACATTTTTTTTTTTTTTACTCATTCCAGAAGCCGTTTCACTTGGATATATGTCACAATATGGAAGAAAATACTATCGCAACTTCCATTTCGTGCTGACTTAAAGAATGATATTTGGCATTATCTAATTAATATTTGGCATTATCTAATTACTGCATTAGATATCATAAAATAACAATGAACAGTTTTTTTACAGAAATACTATTGTTTATTGTGAATTTATGTTTATGTTAATTTATATGACTTTACTATGCATACAGAAAATGCATAGCTAAGTTAATAAATGCTATGTATTGTTCATTGTTGGACAATAATACAAAATTGTATAGTTGTATAGTGTTTTTTGTTTTACATTTTTAGTAAATTTTCATTTATCAGTATATTTTAACATTTAGTACAACATAATATGCAACAACATAATATATAACAACATAATTGTTATATAAACAACCAATTTGTTCATATAATGATTTGAGTCTCACAAATCTTAAGTACATATCTCTGTAGAAGTCATTTTGAGTCAGACATGACTAAAGTAATGCTGACGTGTTCAGTAGGTGCTCTAAAGGATTTCTTGGACTGATTGGAACTGATAATGCTGTTTGAGTGTCTTTTCAAGTGAGTGATTGTTTTAAAGGTCCAGCTGCAGCTAGCTAGGCCTTTTAACTTCCTGAGGGAAGCCATGATTCAAATACTATTTTTGGGGGATTCAACGACCTGAACAGCTCTATTGCAAATCAATCTCGATGTGTTTTGCTCACCAAGTAAATCGCCACATATTCCTCCTGAAATGACTTGTAATGTCCTTGGCTTACCCTTGAGGATCCGCTGTGAGTTGCAGGTGTAGGTATCCGCATTGCGTGCAATAGCACGAGCTCCTTCCAGATGCCGGAACATGATTTCGCACCCTTGGTCGTTGTTCTCCCAGACGTCCATCCCGTCGAAGGTGACCGCAGGCCTCTCCATCAAGGTGAGCAGCGGCATTAGCAGCGGAACACTGGCATTGCTCAGTGGGATTTCAGCTGGAAAGAACAAGAACTTAAAGGTTACCTACTGTATGAAGGGCATTTTAAACATGCCTTCCTGTCAAAAACTCACCACTTCCTTCATAGAGTCCTTTGTAGAATGGTTTCAAAGATTTCTCATAAATAATGGCCGTCTGTGTGTATTTCCTCCGCAAGCTAGTCCACGTATGATCCAATCTGGTAATCTGTTTATACAAGAAAGATCACTCGGGTTAAAGCTCGCTTCCTACACTTGACCGCACACAGAGAGGAAAAAAAGTGCAAGTCAACCGAGAGCCGTTGGGTACCTGAGGCATGTCCAGTGCTTTCATTATTGAGGAAAAAGCATAAAGATCTCCCATGGAGTCTTTCAGCTCTAGAGCGACCAGAATGATCCGGTTTAGGGTGGCTGCTCTCTCCTCCAGACTTCCTGTACACCCCAGGATATCCACAGCAACTCCGATTGCCATAGTGTTATGCCTGTTTAAGAAGAACCAGCAATGCGGGTTAAATGTGTGGCCTATAAGCCTGTATGTCTGTGATTTTTGGTCATTGTTACTGCAAATAAAAACTCTTTTTAGTTACTTTAGCGCATGTAAGATGTTCAAAGAGTCGATAGTCCTCTGAAAGAGTTATCCACCCTTACGAATCATCAGACATCTGCTTTATAGATCATGTTTTGACAGCATCTGTTTACCTTTCCATAAGGTCCAGCCGCAGCTGTCTCCCATGAGGAAGGGTCACCAGCTCCAGCCCAGAGGTTACGCCCATTTGACCTTTCAGCTCCTCAGAAACATTCAGTATCCTGGCAACCTGTATCATGTACGCACAGCATTTGCGTCAAACTTGGTGACATCCAGAATCGAACGGATTGCACAGAAGTTAATTTGTGATTATGAAGGGTTTCTAAATTTGGGTTGAGGTGGATGACTTTGTTTTTTCATCCATAATATTGGTCCTGTGACTGACATAATCAGCCAGTTTAAGATTTAATTCCCAAATACACAGACAACAATCTGGAGCCTCTTTCATAAGCAGAAAGAAATGTGGAGAAGTGGACAGTCACATGTATAAGAGGCTTTTTAGGTCATTTTTTAATTGGATTCATCTACATTTAGCTCCTGCTTTTTGGCACAACTGTGGTTTTGTCCTCTGGTTGGCTGGAAGAACCAGTCTTCAACCTGAAGAATAGGCTGACTCGCATAACGAGACCTTAATTACAGACCTGTCGGTCATGATTGTATTCAGTAAGTGGGTGTGGATGGCTATCCCTAATTCTATTTTCATCTTTCTTGATTTTCTCTTTTGTTGTTGTATGTTTCATTTATTATATTCCTCTCCCTCCCATTTTTGAAATCGAAAGTTATCAAATATACAATCTGTGATGGATTAGTCATCTGTTGTGCAGCTAATATAAGTAGCAATTAGTAACATTTAAGAACAGTTTTATGGGAAAGATACTAGTGTCAAAAGTACTGACTTCAATACCATGTCGGTACTGAAATTTTAAAAATGTGACGCTTTGAGTGCTGATTCGTAAACACCTCTGATGCCCTTTGTGTTCACATGCTCAACTTATCTGTCTGTGATTGGTTACAATGATTTGAAAGCTTGTGTGTGTGTATCAAGACCATCAATGATGTCTATTCACAACATGTTTTTGAAGTGTTGATCATTGTAGCCAATCACAGTGATATCTGATGAGCGCATAAACACAATGGCCAATCAGAGGTGTTTACGAATCCGCTCAACAGCTCTCAAAGCGTCACATTTTCAGTACCGACTTGATACTGAAGTCGGTACTTTTGACAACACTTGAAAATACACAAATTACACCTGCTGTGGGTAGTGAAGGAAAAGTAATATAACTAGTAGTGTAATAATATTACAAAAGTAATAATATTACTTTTGAAAGAAGTAACTAGTAATGAGTAATAAATTACATTTTTTGAATACACCTAGAATGGCTTGAGGGTGGGATAATTTACATTTTTGGGTAAAATATCCCTTTAATTAATGTTAACGAATTGAAAAGAATGAATATTCATTTAACAATTTGATTTTATGTTGACTTCAAAGAATCATAATTTATATTACCTGACAGTCTGCTTGCAGGATGTGTTTGGCGATGGTCTTTGGATCCTGACTGATGACCAGCTCTTTGGCTTTCTTCAGCACTGTCATCTCCAATGGTTTGTTCTCCACTGGTAGAAGCCGGAAGTTGACGTCACCGGGTTTGAATGCTGATTCAGTTTCAAACACAGGTCTTTGGAAACCTTTCTTGCCATCCTCTTCTTTATCCACATCCTCCTCGTTGTCTTCCTCACTGTCATGTTCTAGGGCCTCAATGGCGTTATGGTAGGAGCTACGATCTAGTTTAGTGCTGCTATCACTTCTCCTTAACTCCTCCTCAGTCTTTAGTCTCTCCACATAGCTGTTAGTGTGTGAGCTATTCATCTTTTCCCAATCAGCAGGGCTGCATGGACTCAGTTCACAGTAGCTTACTTCCGACTGCTGCTGTTGCTGACATGAAGGTCGCTGTTTGTGGGGCTTTACCGGGGGGACTGGCGGGGTGAGAGACTTCAGGCCGGGGGTGCAGGACACTCTCATAGTGGGAACCTTGCTGGGTTTAGGGGGCGGTTTGGGACACAGCTGGCTGTCAGATCCACGAATAGCCTCACCAGGCTGGGAGTCGAAGGCCATTCTGCGTGGCACTGTGGGGCTCAGAGCTGGCTCACTTCCTGTTCGGAAAACTGGGGATTTGGGGCATGGCTGGTGCTCCATATGCTGAACCTGAGCCTGGGGCCTACAGCCTGAAAGGAAAGGGATGTATTCATATACATGATATCAGCATATTATTCAAATAATTTTCATTAAAATTGACAGTATGTTGTAGATGGACTTTTTTTTTGTTGTGGTTGAAGCATTCCACAAAGCAGATTCAGCGCTTTGGTTTCTGACATAGACAGCAAAGCTGCATTTTGCGCATAACCATATTTATTCCACTGACACAGGAATAAATTATCTCCATCCCCACTTTCATTCTTCTCCACAAAACATTTTATTTTGCATTTCAATCCCACGTCTCATTTCACACATTTAGCGTTCAGTAGCAGAAAGTGAATTTCAAAGGCGGGAACGTCAGCTTGACTTTGAGAATCGCTTTCACTTTGGCACAAAGTGAATGTGAGAAAGATGACTGGTTTTCAGGGCTGTCAGAAGTGCATATCACCATGACGGGGTATCAAGGAGGATGAGAGCTGACAGGCACTCACCGATAGGGAGGAAGCTCTCGGACTGATGGGTCTTCAGTGGCCGTCTCCTCTCCTGAACGTGGTTCAGACATGCTGGTTGACTCCCACATTTATCTTTGTGGCTGTGAAGGAGAAAGACGGGTCACTTCAAGTCTTCTCTACCGATCATTTAGAGTAAGATGACAAAGTTGACACCACTTTTAATTGAGTTTTCAAAGGTTCTGCGATGTGATGTGAATTTTTAAAAGTGCAAATCACATGCATTCTCTCAATTAATTTTAGGTCATGCAAGCTGCACAATCATTTTTATTCCATTTTTAAATTGATAAGCTATTTTGACACATTGTTTCCAAAACTTTCACTTATTTTATGCTGATTAATGCTAAAAATGTCTCTATATTACTGTGCAGATGTCACATTGCAGAACTGAATAAATGAACATATAAGTAGTTCCACATAAATAATGCAAATTGAATTAATATTAATAGTTAAAACTCACTCTTCCTGACTTATAAGCATGAAAAATGGCCTTTTTACTTCCTGTTGGGATGTTTATGTGCAAAACTGTCAAGGACTTCCAAGAGATTGCCATTAAGAAGTGGAGTTTGCGATTCACACCACAAGACCTAATAATTACTGACAAAATTATTATTGTATAGATTTGAGCGTAATTTGTAAATTCATGGCTTGTCATTCTTCAAAGTGTACCCCAATTATATAATGCAAATATAATTAAATTATACTTCTAGTATTTTGATGTTTCTTTTCTAATTCAGAGCTCATGATGAGGATAGTCAAACTGCAGAATTTTCTTAAACCTGAAATTGGTTAAAAAGATTGAAACATTTTAAATCAAATGAGCTAAATTAACACTTTACAATAAGGGTTCATTTGATAACATTAGTTAAATACATTAATTAACATGAACCAATGATTAAAAATAATTCTAAAGCATTTGATCTTACTTAATATTACTTTCAACATTTATTAAAATTTTAATTAATTTAATCTGTTATTATGTTATATAACCTGAGCTGACATGAACTAAAAATAAACATTATTTTTTTTTTAGCTAACATCAACAAAAACTAATAAACTGTTAGTTAATTTTAGTTAATGCATTAACTAACATTAATGGGGCCGCCAAATATGTGTTTTACTGTCAAGCCAAGTATTGAAAAATATTAAATTACATGCATTAAATTTCATGGAAAAAAATATTGCCTAAATACAGATTCTGAAAAGGCCAAATCATAACCATTTGAGTTATATAATTAACTTTCATTTCCTCATGTTTGTGATTGAAAAGCCTCCCAGAGTATTTCTTCTTGGCGGTAAAGAGTGGCAATGAATAATAGTGGAAAGAGCCATAGGATAGTCTTTCTCTCACCTGAGGAGGTTCCCACGGCTGAGGGTGTGATCCTGGGTGTGTCCGTTCATGATATTCAGACTCAACCGTTTGGAAGTCAGGCTCTTTCTCTCGGAGTATCCCGCCTCTACACGTATAGATCCAACTCCATATTTCTCCTCCAGGCATCTCAGAGGCAGAGCTCTGTTGATTGGCTGAAAGATAATCGCTCCGATGACCTCAGATACCGGCTCCCGGTTGCCCACATAGTATCGTACCAACGCAGGGACACTGTCAAATCCCTCCTTCTCAAACAGGTACTGGACACGTGAGTAGGCCTCGTTCATGGCTACGACTCGTTTGTTAATTTTGAAGTGTTGAGGAGTGTTCTTCCACTGGCAGGTGAGGACATAGTTTCCCGGGCTGGACAGCGAGTCTCGGATCAAAAAGTCTCCATCACGCTGAACCAGGTTTTCAGCCACCTACAATTCAAACACACAATTTTCATTGTTTTTGTTTCTGTTTTTCATATATACTATATTTTCCTTCCTCCTTAGTTTCAAGCATGTTGCGTGTTGGATCTTGGCCTAAACATTACATCATGCAGGATGAACAAGCACAAACATTTTTAAGGTAGTGATGCTTTTCTGCTCATAAATTCTTAAGATGCTTTGTACTTATGATATTCTGTCTAATCAGATTATGTACAAAATCCTCAATAAACATTACAGAACTAATTTCATGACAGTGATGCATGGCATGACCTAAATTTTACTTTTGTGGATCACTGGTGCATTCAAGCAGTTTGGAATGATGGACTACCTCTCCAAACTGAACGTTAGGTTCTGGAAGCCGTTTGGAATATTAATGAATCAGTAAATCATTCCAGAGATCAGAAATATCAGGGTAGAATAATAAAAAGTAGTATATTATTAATTTTAATACATGATTATGCCTTTAGTTTATTAGTTTATATAAGATTAGGTTACTTTTACGTAAGTTTATGTCATTGTTTCATATTACTTCCCACTATGTGTTCCTGAGGAAATCAAACACTAATAAATCAATGTTAGCATGTGTTTAGAGCAATGGATCAGCAGTGGCACCAGGAAAAGAGTCATTAAGTCTGATTAGAATCGCTAAATGTTTATGACTGTTTTCATGTTTGTACTAAACGGCTTTTCTCAGGCCTGTCTTACGATATAAAACAGCAGCTAAAAAGTTTATAGTTCACTGTACAGAAATGCTCAGATAGTTATGGTTGTGCATTGTGTTTGTCCAAATATGCAGAATAAACTAATTTGATTGGTAGTTTCACAGGTTGCTGCCTATATTGTGTTCTATAATTAATAAGACTTCATCTTTTACCCGCCGTCATTTTTTTCCCCCACAGTAATAAAACACTGCTGGGAATTTACATTTTGTAATCAATCACAGGTCACTTCACACCGTTGGTCATAAAGTGATGTAGAATCATTAAATGCGCGTCTTTTGTTTTCACTTGTCTGTGGTTTGTTTGTTTAACTTCAGCCGAGCAGGTCAGACTCGTCCCGCTGAAAGACACACGGGCAAACACAACCTGTACAGCAGCCCACATGCTGTCTGGGGTTTTGTGGAGAGGGAAATGCTTGATCACAGGGTGTGTAGTGATCCAAAGACAGCTCAAAGGAATAAATGAATAAATGTCTACAGACTCGCTGCTGATTCCTGTTAACAATGAGAGGTAATGTACTGTAAATGTAGAGAATGAATTAAAAATCGATCTTCATAAATATGCCTTATATTTTAAGGGCAGCTTTTTATCCATTAAGATACCTGTAGTTATATTTATGAATATTAAGAGAGTCTAATCTAATTCTATATATATTTTTATCTTTTATCTTTATTATATGTGACCCTGGACGACAAAACCAGTCACAAGCGTCATTATTTATGCATCATCTGAAAGCATGGTGTGTTGGGATATAGGACAATATCTGGAATTTAAAAAAAATCTGGAATTTTTTTGGAAAAATATAAATACTGAGAAAATCATCTTTAAAGTTGTCCAAATGAAGGCCTTAGCAATGCATATCCACTCACAAAAGTACATTTTTGATATATTTACGATTGGAATTTTACAAAGTATCTTCATGGAACATGATCTTTACTTAATATCATAATGAGTTTTTGCATAAAAGGAAAACTGATCATTTTGACCCATATGTATTGTTGGATATTGCTACAAATATACCAGTGTGACTTATGACTAGTTTTGTGGTCCAGAGTCACATACATTTTTTTTTTTGTACTCATGAACCTGATGAAATATATTCTAAGGTCATTTATAAGGAGTGTTGAGCCATGATGAATAAGTATGTTCCATTGTGCCAGGTATATTTGTTGTGTAAGCAGCCGGACTCTGGATGCTGGTAGTTCTGATCATATGATACCGTTAAATAAATACACCTCAGGTCAAATAGCAGTCATGATTCATCACTATATTAACCACTCTGCTCTGCTACAATATCGTTGATGGATGAGTTGTCAGTTTCAGGGGCATATCCTCCAAAGGAGCATGGGAAAGAGGAGCCAGGGTACATGGTTTTCATAATAGCGGATCTGTAGCTGTCAGCACTGTGATGTCTGTCGCAATGAGAAACTGTTGATGGCTGTTTTTGAATATGGCTTAGTGTCCAAAATATAGTGCTGAAGCACTTTGGAATGTATGTTCATTGTTAGTTTCGCTGATTCTCAAGCTTATCTAAGGTCTCCTGGAGTTGAATACGCTCTAGCATACAGTCCAGACTCCAGATTTTGTTTTGTTTCAAAGAAATCTTTTGTTTTCCTTGATCTTGTGCAAGTCTGGGTGTGAATGTGGCTTTTCCTGTTCTATGCTGTGTTTGGCACCTGTAAACCAGTTCAAAACAAGTGTTGATCAACCAGCTACTACTGATTACAATGGACTCTCTGCTCCCCAGGCTAAAGGATATGTTTAAAACAGTTTTGTCAAAGCATTTCACATTTTGTAGGCAAGTTAGAAGTGTACATTGAGTGTGTATTTGTATACATGCCATAAATATTAAAAGGATTTTTATTACTTCCACCATCTAATCATCAATGTGCAATTTCACATAGCTTGAAAGATCAAGCCAAGCAAGTAACATTGCATGTAAAGCTAAAAGAAACATTTTGGAAGGTTAGACACTGTATTTATCTATTAGGTAACTATGTCTCTACATGTTTCATCATTTTTGACCTTAGCAAGACCATTATGGTAAATACAATAATTAAAAGTGCCAAAAACGTATTTTTGCATTAGCATTTCTTTTGAATACTGTAATTTGATAACACCATGTGTTGGACATTAATTATGCTAATGCTATAGTATTCTTTGAAGTACCAAGTAAAAACCTTGTACATGCATATGGTAATCATTCAGTACCATGGTACACATTTTTTGTAAATTTAACAAGTTAGCATTAAGAACATCTAATGAAAGTCATATCCCCAGTCTGTTTCTTCCTTTAATCAACTCTTACTCTAGGCTCTAGCTGGAGCAAACGTGGCCACATGTCTTTATTTCATTATCTTTTTATACAAAGAAAGTGAATGTTTGACTGCCAGATACAGGCATGACTTCAGTGTGACTTCAGCTATGCTTTGACAGCAGAAAGATCACTGCTGTGTGCCAGATTCAACTTATTCAACAATATTTCAGAGACACTGTACCTGTACACACATATATTAAATCACAGAAACAGCTACTCACCACAGAGAGTCTCTAAATCAAACATCCCATAATGATCACCCACCCCTCTCCCCCCTCCTCTTATGCCCAGGAAAGCTGTACCTGTCTAGGGATGGCTCCATGATACCAGGCATGGCTCCGTGGTTCCTCGCTGCTCAGTTTCAGTTCCTCCTCTAGTTCTCTCCGAAGCTTCTCTGGTGGTCCATCCATGATGTACTTGTCCCTTGAAAACTGCACATAGATAGGAACAGAAGAGTATGTTAGAGCCATGGTGCCCCTACAGCAGATGGTATGTTTGTCTCTCTGATTGAAGTATATGGTGTCAGTCTTTTATTAGCTTCCTCTTTTTTTTTTTATTCCCCTCCCTACTTTTTGACTCAGTATCTGACTGGCTGATGGATCTCTTGCTTCCTGTGCTGATCTGTTTACTGTGACTCCCAAGTCCCTCCCTCTTCCTGTCTGTCTCCGCCTCCAGAATCCGCAGGGCATGCCATACCTTTACCTGCACACGCCCCCACTGCTCTGAATCATCATGGACTTTTCAGGTTCGTTGGAAAGCCGCACGTCCTTTTGGGGTTGTGGATTTCACAACTTAGGAATTATGAGCATAGTTCTTTTCTTTGAGCTGCTTAAAAGTAATTCTTTAGAGTTCAGGATAATAAATAAACTGATTAGTAATTTTCTGTGAAACATGAGCTCTGATTGGAACTCAGTTTGCACTAATGCCGTAAATCTAGTTTGAAATGTACTTGGTAAAGCATGTTTCATTATCTTTCCCGTCAAGGTTGTTTCATCCTTACTTTCACTGTCTCAATAACATAACTCAATCATGTGACCAGATTGCTTCAACATTGATTCCCAGTTAAGCAGTGACGGTTGACAACTGAAATTAAGACAGATTATGCAATTTTAATACTTTATCATGTTTTAACAAACAGCACATGCCATTGTTGTTTATCAACAAAGTAGGAGTTGTATTATTGCTTTCCTGTGACCAAATGACTCTGTGTTTGGAATAGTATATTAGCGTACTGCACATCTAATGTAATACGAATGAACATTGACACTGAGTAGTAGTACATTTATAAAGTATATTACTATATTATAGTAAAAGCTTTAAAACTGGTCATTGTTACTTAATGAAACATAATGCATTAACGTTAACAAATTATGTTTAAATGGTATGGATCATTTATTTACATAGTGCATTAACAGCATAGGTAGTATAGAGCAGTAGTAGTTGTACAGGGTTCAGGGCAGTGCAACATTTGAAAACAACCTGTCATAATGATTAGTAAATGTCATAATAACATGTTTGGAAATTATTTGGAAATCTCCATTGAGCACGCATGACAAGTCATAGAGAGAAGAGTGCTTTGATTCCTATGGGAAAACTTATTTAATGCTCTAAACATCTGAATGGATGAGACATTGTTTAAAGCCATTATAATAGTTTTTTTTTGTTTGTTTGTTTGTTTTTGTTTTTTTGAGAAATTAATACTTTTATTCAGCTAGAATGAATTAAATTGATCAAAAGACAGTTAGAATTCTATTTCAAATAAATGCTATTCCTTCATCAAAGAATCCGGAAAAACAGTTTCACAAAAAATGCTAAGCAAAGTGTTGTCAGGCACAATGTGAAACAAAGTACTTAAAGCCTTGTTAAAAAATAACAAGGGCACTCTGTAAATAAATTTAATAAATAATTTTATAATCACTTATTTTTTATTTATTTAAAGCAATCGAAAGTATATTAGAATGATTTCTGAAGGACATGGTCCAATGGTCCATAATATTTTACAATATTAACATTGAAAACATTGTTATTTTAAACTGTAATATTTCACAATATTACTTTGTTTACTTTTTCATTTTTGATAAAAAAAAACCACAGACTTGGTGAGTTTAAAAGGATAATTCACTCAAAAATTAAAATTATGTCATATACTCAACCTCAAGCTGTTCCAAACCTGCTGAACACAAAGGATGATATTTTTTAAGAATGTTTGTAACCAAGCAGATCTCTTGGAGTAGGGGGGCGAGATCTGCTTGGTTACAAACATTCTTCCAAAGATCATCCTTTGTGTTCAGCAGAACAAAAAAATGTAAAGGTTTGGAACAGCTTGAGGTTGAGTAAATGACAGAGTTTTAATTTTTGAGTGAATTATCCCTATAATAGACTCATTTAAAAATATTTAAAAACTTAAGGCTATTATTTGACCAAATAATTTATTATTGTGATAGAATATTATTCTTACATGCATATAAAGAGGCTGTGTTTTTAAGAGGATTTTAAGACATTTGTGTTGTGCCTAACACCACTCTTTAAACATAGTAAAATTACCATAATTATTGCTTTTTTGAACGTGAATGGATGAATTGCATTCTGCACTTGTGTTACAACCTGGGCAAGAAGCTATTATATATTTCACATAGGAGATTTCAAGCGTGTTCTCGTGTTTTTTCTTTCTTTTGGTTAAGTGCTCGGAATGCCAGCTATGTGTGGTACCCAACCTCAGAGACCTAAAGTGGTACCTTGTACGCAGTGGGTACTCAAGCACAGGACTGCTGCATGACCCCAAGCTAAATCTGTGCGTAAGGGGGGAAAGTCCCAGCAGGATTCTTCATTTGAATTTTGTTAGTTGTGGTCTATGGAGTAATATGTCAAATAAAACCAATGTAAGGGCAAAGGTAATTGGAATTGATGAGTAACTGTCTGTCTGTGTGTGCGCTGTGCACGCTCGGTAGCGGAAACATCAATTTATATGACACTGTTTGACTCTGTACAGAGTTAATTAAGTCAGCTGCATCATTCAAACCTACTGGCTACAGAGCCAGCGATGCTGTTGTGTATTTTATTAACAAGTCCTATTTTAGTTTGTCACTGTAGCTGTGCATGGCTTTTTATGGCTTGATGAACAACTCATGTTGGTTTTCTTAAACCTGCCAAGACATCTGAGTATGGCTGAAAACGCTGGTTGTGTACACTGACATCAGTGCTCATAACAAGTGATGTCATCACGTTTGTGCTGTCTAAAGGAAACTGGAGCCTAGTGTGCTACTGAGGACTCTTGCATTATTGGACAGTGTTTACAATATTATTTTAAATCTAGGATATTTATCAAGGCATAAAAGTAACATTGCTGTGTGTATTACCAGGCAATGTGAAAATGTCATTTTCATTAAGTAAAAACTCACTATACATTTCATGTTTTTCCAGGCTTGACAGCAGCAGACAAGCTACATCAGTTTTCTGTGATGTTGATAAGATGCTTAGCTGTCCGTTTCTCTCTCTCTGTGTCCAGTGACCAAGCAGTGGTCTGTCAAGGACTGTCAATGTCAGGCAGTTATTAGGATCTTACTGACCACAATCTGTCACTGTGGTCCACCACAAACCACTGCACACAGGCCTGGCAATGTGGATATCTCTGTGTATTTTGAGAAAGGACAAAAGACATTAATGTAAAAAACATACATCATATGATATCATATGATTGTTCTTAATTATTAGATTTTTTTGTGTGTTTTTTATTAATATTTTATATGTAAGATAGCCTTTTGGTTTGGCTATATTTAAATGATGTTATTCTTTGAGTTATCTGAATAAATCCACCAATATGTATGGCTGGATTTATTGATGGATAGTCAACAAAAGATTGCTGGGAGAGATACTCTATAAATTCTAAAATAAGATCTCTTAATTCTGGTGTAATTGATTTGTGATGGAAAACATCTCTCTCACACACAAACAGTCTTTTCACTTCCTTGTTTGGGAGGCTAGTGGAGAATCCTGGCCAATTTATCCTCATGTCAACTCTGTCACTGATCATTCAATAGCTTTAAATACAAAAAAAAAAGGTTTTCAGAGGGCTCGGACTGAAGGTCACTTTTTAGATGGTCAGGTGTTATGATTTCTTGAAAGGATGTAACAAAACTACTGAATTAAAGACTGGTGCAATTCTTTGAAAGCAAACTATAAAAGCATACTTTAGCGACTCTGTTAATTAAACCAAATATATTCAAGTCATGCCACGTAATGGACAGTTTTTCCCTTTATATGGAGAAGAGATCCTTACTATGTATAGAGACTGACAAACCCAGGCCACAGCGAGGACTGAAATACACTCTGATGCCTTTGGTATTGTAGTGAGGGACGGCGTTACACCCACTCCATTTAGACAACAGTGAGCCAAGCCAACACCCCGCAAGCCACAAATTACAGTGACCAGACGATACATACTTTTACCCTGGCTGGGAAAATCATCCCGAAGCACTTGTTTGTGCTCAGTATCTTTCAACTGTATTACACAATGCAGTGACTGAAACAAACAACTGAAATAGAACTTTTAGTAAAAACATATGAGCATGAGATTTTTTCTCATTGTGCTGAATGCTAATATTTTTTTGGACTTGATGTTCATGTTTCAGGTTTTATGACCGCTTTGTGATTGCATGCCAGCTGAGGTGGTGTTTATCTGGCACGGCCGTCGCATTCATTCAGCGCTACGACATCGTGGATCCATTTAGAGGTGCGCTGAGGCTATAAATGTTTAAAAATAGCCAAAGCTCAATTGCTCGAGCAGCTCGATAGCACCATGACGAATAATCCTTCCATCAACCAGCCCTGCAGATATATTTGTACATCAGATCAATCACCTCCGCTTTTAGTTGTAGCCATTTATATATTGTAATTTTTATCTCCACACATCTGAATGGCTGATTGCTAAGGTTCTTTTTTTTTTGTAAAAAGTGCCGTGCTTTTTGAATGTGAATCATAATGGAGCATTTGGATGTATTGAATAAGAGTTCAAAGGTCTCATCGGGTAAGGTCAGAGTACAGGTTAACTATCGACAGCAGAATGAGTGACATAATGACATATACGAGCCACTTTGCAGTATTAAAAATAGTCATTTAATTTCTGTAGTAGTTCATAAGACATCACAGCTTAGTAACCAAGCGCGCATTTGATCATATTGGCACACGTCATGGCTTTTCCGGTCTGAGATGATGAGCTCAAAGGCTGAATTTGATCTGGAAAGCCACTTCTGGATAATTATCATGGATGAGGTGACATTCCCGTTAATTCTTGAACATCTAATCCTCTTTAGTTTACTCCACAAGTGGCTGCTCAGCAGCTTAGTGAGTGAACGGTTAAAAATCCATGTTTAATTTGGAAATTGTGCAGATTATTGCACGGCTAAAGATGGAGATCATGAGTTTAGACTGACTTGTTGTGATGGAAACCAGCAGTACAAGTAATCCAAAGGCACATAGTTAGTCATGCTCATACTAATGATTGGAGATTTGAACAGACATGAGTAATACTGTTAAATGTTGCGGCTTGTGGAAAAGAACTAATAGTTTTCTAAGCGATATGACTTACAATAGGTGGATAAAAGAGGGAAAAAATTTAAGAAACGACATATCTTAGTCATATGATAGATACCAGAATATCAAAGAGACTAGTAACCACCCAGAACATCAAGCAACCGCAGTGTGATGTGCTAAAATGTCTCTAAAGAACTTGGCACCACATAGCAATGCATTGGCAGCCCTCCTCACATGGTGGCTGCGACGTTATATGGTTAAGCATCACTATAAAATGTAGAAATCTTGTTATTTCCTGTTGTTTCCTGTGGGGGCTTGAAGGATGGAGACCCTCTGTCTCAACCCTGTAGGTTGAGATTCCCAAGGGTTTCAGGGGGTCATTAGTAGCCTCTTATGTGCAGGACAATCGACCTGGTCTGGGCTTTGGTGTTGGGTCACACCCTTCCTGAGACAGAGTAAACAAAAAGGGCCATCAGAGTGTCCCATCAGTCTCCTGGGACTCTAAACACAGGAGCTCTTCCTCTCTTATCTCACCCTCATCACATTGTCCATTTAGATGGTCCCTGGGGTGTCTGTCATGTTCATGTGACAGGGCAGCACAAATTTCGGTTGGAGGAACAGAGTCTAGGGATGTGACAGATGCTCATGAAAGATTTATTGTCCTTTTAAAGTTATTTAAAATAAACATTTTGTGAGTGCATTTTAGATGTCTTGAAGGGAATGGGATGGGAATCAGCATGGACCTGGCGAAACACTATTATATCATTTTTGTAAAATGTATTTTATATAAGTGTGTGAATATATTGTTATTCATTATTATTTATTACTGTATTATATTGATATCTGACACAACATTGCTTTGTATTTATCATCTAAATCAGTTTTTTTACTTGGCAATACTATGAATATTATCACGCCAATTTTTACATTTATTTTTTATTGTTCAGTGTGTGTGTGCTTAAATTATATATTGATTATACAAGAATATGTTATGAGAATGCCATAAAATGGTCTTTTCTCTCAATTTGTACAGCAAAATAATCTTGTCTAATCTAATCAAACATCATGTGGATCTTTAGGCAACTGAGATCTAGAAATAAGCTAGATTCTCACAAACCCCTCCCTCTCTCTTAGTCTCTTTCTCTTTTAATCACATTCTCTCCATTTCAATCCATGATTCCCCTGCCCCCTCATTCCATTCCAGTTCTATCCCAATCAGCCTGGACCCAGCCCTGGCTTTGTAAGGAGGGCAGAAGGGGAGATTAGGGCCTGGGGCAGCTGTGCCGGATCACTTTGAACATGGCCTCTTTTTAATGTTTCCTCGAGCGTGCTCAATTTGTTGTACAGCAAAAGACAGAAAAGGGGGGAAAGATGGAAAAGTAGGGGACACGCTTGTCCTGAGGACTCAAAATTGCTTGAAGCCATCCTGTTAGAAAAGAAAGCCTTGAGCTTGGAAAATGCCTTGAAGTCCTATGGATTGCTTGAGGAAGGTAGAATTAGAAGAGACAAAGTAACAAAAAAGATGTATAAATTAAAAGTTATTGTTCATGTCCTTGGTCTGCTTGTGACTGATTCAGTATACATTATCGTAAAAAAATGTAACTTCTTCATCAAAATGTAATAGCTTACTGTGACATGGAAATGTTTTTCCTTTTCTGCTTCGAACACAGGTGCCAGTGGTGTATCAGAAGGGTAATTTTCCTTCGTATTTGACTACTCACGTTTAGTTTTGGCCCTGTTCTGGTATGTCATACCCATTTTTCAATTGATAAAATCATCAGTTGTTTTCTCTTTTTTTCAGTCCAAGCTTGAGAGTGAATGAGAGAATTTTTTTCAGAAGAAGCCGCTTGGTCACTCTGGCGGTGACTGAACATGTTAAATGCTTTGCGGAATGATGATATAATCCCTGATCCAAAAACATATTCTTTGGTTTAGCACTGACAGAAGGTGAAACTTTTGGTGTTGACTGATGGGACTGTGCCAGGCTGTGTCAGCACCTCTCCAGCAGCCTGTCAATCAGAGAGACTTCCCGCTGTCCCACTGCTCTGCTGAGCTTTTATTTCTGCCACAGCCATGAGGCTTCTTCTGTGCAACACTGTCAGTGTGTGGGGGAACTGCTGCTGCATGTCTAGTGTGTGGGAAGTGTTAGAGAAAATTTCAGTTAATTGTAATGAACCAATTTGTCAGGGTGTTCCAAGGCGTTCCTGGTCATCACGCAAAAACATTCTCAAAAAGTATATGTGCAGGGTTGGGGAGTAACGAAATACAAGTAACTTAGTTACGTATTTAAAATACAAAATTTGAGTAACTGTATTTCATTACAGTGACATTTTAAATGGGTGGTAATCAGATTACAGTTACATCTGAAAAGTATTTTAGATTACCAAAGTGATTACTTTGAATTTTAATGTCATTTAAACAGCGATTGGTGATTCTCTGACTCTGACAGTCTGACAATCTTAAAATACTTTTAAGAGGGATCATAAAAAATTTTTATTTTTTATTTAGTACTGCCCTGAACAAGACAAAATGATTGAATTCATAAAAAAATTGCCCAACTGTCAACTTAACTGTCCTGTCCTGTCATGACCTGGATGATCCACGACTGTTTTCATTTTTTGTGATAGTTGTTTGTAAGTCATTTTATAATTGTAAAAAGTGCAACTTTCTCACAATTAGTTTTTTTCCCCCTCACAATTGTGAGTTTGCCTTTCACAATTCTTTTTCTCAAAATTGTGAGAATAAAACTCACAATTGCAAGTTATAAAGTCAGAATTGGGAGATATGAACTTGCAATACTAACTTTTTTTCTTGCAATTGTGAATTTAGTGAGTTTATATCTCATAATTTTGACTTTACTCAGTATTGTGAGTTTATATCTCATATTTCTGACTTTACTCAGTATTGCGAGTTTATATCTCATAATTCTGACTTTTCTCATTATTGTGAGTTTATATCTCATAATTCTGACTTTATAGCTCGCAATTGCAACTTTAAATCACACAATTCTGAGGGAAAAAGTCAGAATTGTGAGATAAAAACTTGCAATAACCTTTTTTGTGTTTGTTCCACACTTATTAGTATTCCAAAGTATTCTAAAGTATTTAGATTAAGTTACTAAACTTGAGTAATGTAACGAAATACGTTACAAATTACTTTTTAAAGCATGTATTTTGTAATCTGTAGTGAAATACATTTTAAAAGTAACCTACCCAGCCCTGTATATGTGCCTCATTCAACGTTAGTTAAATACTGCCGTTATCACAATATTTTCAATTTAGTTGTATACATTTGAGTGATTTCATTGGTTGTTTGAATTAAGTGTACATTTATGTCTTTCAGTTTGATTCTGTCATTCTAATTGAGTCCCTTATTTTTTTTTTTTTTAAAGAACAGGGCCTTCGATTCATGAACACTTTGAGAAATTGCTTCAACCAAGTAATCATTAAAAAGAACCATCTCTAAAGAATGATTCATTCAGCATTCATCAGAGTCCATGTCAGGTGTTAATATATGCCTCTGCTAAACAAGTAAGCCTGTTTATTTAAGGCAGACTTGTCACTATTTAAGTTTCAGGCCTCTGCAGGGTGGAAGAGATTCACAGCTGTAGCGTACAGTACACACCACCCTCCTTCACAGCTGCCCCTCACACTGACCAAAATAAAGCCCCCAAGTTGTTTTCACCACATTTACTTAAAGTCACTCGCTGCCAGATGAAGCCTTCTATGATCGAGGAGGTTCTGGGAGAAACTTCCTCTCGAAAGAAAGAATCCATACAAGAGGCACCAACACTGCCCTCTCTGTCCCTCTAACTCCCACTGACCCCCAACACCATTGAAAAGACCGGAAGTCTCCATGACAACCTTGCGCTATTTTTAGAAACAAGCCCAAAAAATGTGGACCAGACCCGAATGTTTTCAACAGACGTTCAAACCCTGAGAGCGAGAGTCCGCTGAGTTGGCCGGCCAGACGTGAGAAATAACAAACATGCTGCTATTTCTGGCCAATTCAGCGTTAGAATTTGAAAATATAGACTGTTTCGATAAACATGCCAGGAATGCGGCATCAGTCTTCATGCATTTTTCGTTTATGCATTTGGCTGACACTTTTATCCAATGCATTGCATTGCATTCAAGCTACACATTTTTTAGGTACATGCATTCCCCGGGAATCGAACCCATGACCTTGGTGTTGCTAGTGCCATGCTCTACTGGTTCAGCTACTGCAATTAAATGTTGAAGGACATTCTTGATCTGCGAATATCTGTTTGTAGTCTGAAGTATATTAGAAATGTAATGAGTTTGGAAATGAGAAAAAAATCTTTTTAGTTTATTTCAGATTCTCCTAAAATTCACCACTTTATTGTAGGCTTTGATGGACCACAGATCAATAGTTCATGTGGCATTGGATAGCAGCAAGGGAGAGCCGATTAGCCACATCTGTGGCGACTGACAGAAATCCACTCAATAAACTCAGAAAATGTAATGCATTTCATTCTGTTGGCCAAAACCCCCTGTAGTCTCAGTGTAATGTAACTCTTTGAACATTCTCGGTGTTGATAATCCACACATTTTGAATAGTTGTATGTCCTGCGGACTGCTCTGTTCCATTCCTGCCTCGGTTCCATATGAACCTGTGACAGCCACCAATTTTATATCGCCCCATAAACTCACTCAGCCTGACCTGAGCAGCTCTCTGTTCTTATCACATGACACATTAGATGAGTGAACAAAACCACACGTGTTCACACTTACGATCCATTTGCGAGCTGCCACAGAGATAAAAGATTTCAATCAATACAGGTTAAATGGTTTTGGAGACAACAAGGAGGAGTGTGTGCAACTAAACAATTACAAGTGAATGGGAAGAAACACACATACCCACTCGTAAGTGAGCATGTGTGTCTGACGCCTTCACTTACTATAATGAAAAAAGCCATATATCTAAAGAGCCCAGACCAAAGACTGCCACAATAAAACTACACAGACCTGATTTTTACAGCACCTTTCTATCAGTCTTTTTTTATCAAAATTTCTCTACTTCTTTTTGAATCAGTCTTTCTGTAATGCTACTGTATAGATGTATTTACAATATTTTACACTTATATTTAAATCCGTTATATTTTACTGTTAGTTTACATAAATTCTTACATATGTATAGTTAAAATATAATATAGTAAAATATGTAATAAATATTACACATGATACTAAAAATGCATAAATTGACTTGTAAATTGATACAGATGTAGTTTTAGGAAGCTTTCACTCACCTTGGCTCCAATAACGGAGCTCTTCTGATAGAAACAGCACAAAGCTGCCGTGATGGTCCTTAAAATATTGCATCTCTCCGACATCTCTCTCGTTTCAGTGCAACTCATCAGTGGAAACGCTCTTAGATGCTTTAATCTCCAAAACTCACAGCTTTATACCTCCCATGAATGAGAGCATGTTAGCTGCCCAGCGGCTGACTGTGAACTCTCTCGGCGCGAGCGTGCATGAGTGTGTGTGCATGTGTTCAGCAGTGCATATGCTGCTCCATGCTGTTGCTCTCACCCCCGGGCAGCCCATGTAAGGAGCCGTGCTAAACTCCATGTGATACGACTCTCCAGCCTATCAGAGTTCGGTCATCTGCAGGAGCGCCACACAGCCAGCTTCTAAACCAACCCCCCTTTCCTCAAAATCTCTAACAGCTTGCCAGAAAATAGAGAAAACAGGATAGAATGAGGTATTCAGATTAGGGCTTTATATTTCTTAAATTATTGCATTTTCTATTGCATTACTGCAATTTCACAGCTCTTTTCTTTAGTCATATTCTAATTAGGGATAGAGCGGAGAAGATATTAAGCCATTTAAAAAACTGATGATTATTTTCTCCAGCATGATTTGAGAATCATGACTTCGACTTGCATCCAAATAGCATCTAGTGCTTCAACGGAAGCAAGAACATCTGACTGTTCACACGATCAACTGACATAATATATACATTATATATACTATTACTGTAATTAAAGCTTTAACGAACGTGATTCATTTCCTTCAGTTTAACACGTTAAAAATATTTAATGCAATTAACGCAACAATTTTGTCGAGTATCCTCTGTCTGAAATGAGTTAAATAAAGTCTTAAATGAACAAAAAGAGTTGTGGGAAAATAGGATGCAGATCTGTGACAGAAGTGACAGCAGCCTAATAAACCTGCTACAGTCTGACATTAATATTAATCAAAGAACAAAAGAAAAAAGAGAAAATCACTCACTGCTCTTGACTGAATAACTTATGTAGCTTTAATACAAGTTAATCTATATTTTAATCTAAATTTTGAAGACTGTGAAATATTTGATAACTACTTTGATTCTGGATATTTCCTACCTGTAAGATGAAATATTTAAAATATACTGTCTCTATGTGGCTTCTACATTCATTTGGAGGATAAATGTGAAATTATTACAATATAAAAATATATTAAACATTTTTTTAAAAATGTTAGGTGTGATTAATCACAATTAAATACAAAAACAAATGTGATTAATCGATTGACAGCGGGTTATTTGTAGCGGAACGCATAATCAATCTAGCCAAAATATGTTTATAATAAACAAACACTGAATTTTACAGCAATCTGGAGCATTGTGTATGCTCAGTTTCCACGTGGGCTTGCTTATCAGGGTTTAAAAATAGAAAAATTATCACTTTATACCAAAACAGAGTAATGAACAAAGCTGACACACATAGCAAGTAAACGAGAACATGCTGAGAGACAATCTGATATCAAGCAGTTCAATGACATGAAAAAGCACTGCTTATCACTAATGACATTTAAATTTAATCTTTCCAGACAAGAGAGTGCATCTCCTGTGGAGGACTTTCAGGAGCGGTTTTCCAGGCAGACGGGGACAGTGGTGATCCTGTGTGACAGGTCTGCACCAAAGGACCAGGGCCATGTCTTTTAGTATCAGCACAACATCACTCTAAACTCCAGCGGGGTTTCAGTAACAGCAGGGGGTTAATATAAAAGAGCATTCCCCCAGCAGGTAGGGCTCTCTTACCCAGCTGGGACTATCCTGACCCTGAGAAGGGAGCCCGGTTGAGCCTGAGGGATCCCAGACGGCCAAATTCACTCACTTTTCCCACTGGGGTTTAAATAACAAGACCACTCTGTCTCTTAGTCACACGCAAACAGCACTTAGTGTTATTGCGGCTAGTTGGCTAACTAGAGGGGCTTTTGTTGAGCGGGCTAACGGGGGCTTTTTCTTGATTAGCCTATTTGTTAACAGCATTACAAGTTCTGTCATTTTCAGAGAAGAGAACCCCCACCCCATAGAGAAAAAAGAGGCATTTGGAAACCAGTAAGATTAGAAGACAAAAGTGAATTCAGGTTTTCCAGACCATTTCACCTCACTTAACAAGAGCTCATAGTGAGTTTGTGAGGTGAGTCTGTGTTTTTTGCACCATTTAACAATGTGTGGCTATTTAGTGAAGGGACAAACCTTTGGCTGTCTCTCTGTATGGCATCTTCCTTTCAAAAAGCGATTTCATAATCATATCAACAATTTTGTGGGGTCTGCTGACAGTTACAGTGTCTCAAGTCCACAAGTGAAAATGCTTTTCTTTTCTTTTAGTTTTTTTTTAACTTTTTTTATCATAAATTATTGAATCAGCATCACAGGTTGAGTGAAAATTTAAATAGTCAAATTAAACTTTGCTTTAATGACAGCAACATTCAACAAGTTTGTGTAAAAGCTGATGATCATTTTCTCCAGCATGATTTGAGAATGATCCAAAGATCATCTTGTGCTTCAATGGAAGCAAGAACATCTGACCGTCTGTACAAAGAGTTCACATGACCCTAATGACATATAAATAGTATGGAGTATTGCATATTCTTCAAAGTTTTACTTTTTATTACCAGGTTTTAATCACAGATTTTCACTGTGGACTTTTGAACTTTGTTGTATGCCTATATTTTTTCAAAATTAAATGAATAGGAAAATGCGAGCAAAAAAACTTTTTTTTTTCTTTTTTTTCCCCAGTTCATCATTACAGATGGAAAACGGTAAAGTATGCTGTTTTGTCCCATACTCCAGGAACATTTTTGGAAGCAAACAGTTGGATGTCTATCAACTGAGATTTGTTTTGTTTCTCCCAGATTGCTCTTAAGGGGCAAACAAAGACATTATGGCTGGCTGGCACACCCTCGGACCAACACTGGAATGTTCTCCCTGAGAGTGAGCTCCTAAACTACCTAATTACTCTCAATAAAATCAACATGGCCCTGCGAGCAAATCTGCTTTTCCATAGCCTGCTAAAGAAAGGAGTCAGCGTGATGTTTTTGTACACGAGAGCAAAAAATAAATCTTAAATACATGTCTGACCTCACTTCAACATAGTGTAGTTCAAAGGCTAAAGAACTTTCATGTGACCATTTCTGGCAGAATAGCAGATTTTTATTTTAAGACACTGAATTAGGGCAATCTGGGACACCCCTGATGTGTACTTTTTTGCTTATTTTTTTCTGGGCAGGCAAAAAAAAAAATCAAATAATTGACAGAAATAAAACAGAAAATGTAAGAAAAAATGTTTTGTTTTCACGTTGAGACTCTCGTTGAGGTTCTATATAATATTACATTATACTTTTATTTTATTATTGAATATTTTAATAATGATTTATTACTTTATGCAACAGAAACTGTGAACGGAAACTTTTTCCACTCAAATCAATAGACTTTTGTTCTCTCAAACGACTTCAGTCTGTAAATTGTGATGTGAAATATCAGTGCACATAAATGAACACTAGGGGGAGTTGTGCCTCTGTGAGTGTGCTGCAGTAATATTCACTGGAGCTTTAGTGGCTGTCATTAAACAGATGGCCTCCCTCATAGTTCTCCATGGAGATCCACGCTAACATCCAGGTAAACCTTTAGATGCGTCCATGACCTTCTTCTTTGTTTAGTTTGGCACCTCAATAATATAGCATTTTATCTCTGCAATCTGGGATATAATGTTCACTCAGCTTTTGCTTTGACTTACTAATGTATGGTTTTTATCAGTCCAAGTTCAAAGTCATGTAAAAATCAAGCGATCCTCCATCCTGAGGCCATGGACGTTGTCAACATTCATCAGCACCAGTCATGTGATTCCTGCAGATTTTACAACAATCTAGAGTGTCTCCTGAGGTAAAGATGTAAAAATACTGCCTTTAATATCACCACATTAAGATCTGGAACACGAGCCAAAACATTATATTATAAAAACTGGAGGCTTTAACTGCTGGGAGTGTGCCACATGCTATTTCTTTCATTCAGATTTAATGAAAAATCTGGATATACGACAACACATAAGTCAGATTATATAACCAAAACAGCAAGACATGGGTTTAACCAGCCGAGTTGTTTACTAAAACTAATAAGCTTTATAGTAAATTTCTTAAGCATTATTATAAGCATATATAATGCTTAACCAGTCATTAATGTACAGTCAGAAATAAAATGCATGTAATATTTTCATGTATATTTATTTTTGAATACACAATTATCGATCTTTTGGACATTATATGTTTGTTAAAAGACCTTTCACAGCCATTACTCTGTTCATTGTCCATATCTATCTGTATAAAATATCAAGCAATGATTATATGATTCAATCAAACAGTAAGAGTCTTCATGCTTCTCCTCTCTCTCATCGTTTAAGAGCCGGAAACTCTTTGAATTGCTCCTTCTGGGCCATTCTATGTTCTGTTCTAGATCAGGCTTTCTGTACTTCTGTCTCTGCTCTGGCTGGTCTATGCGCTCAGAGAGGGTTCAGACCGGCTAAAGAGGTCTTTCTGTGGGCTCGCAGGGCAGCAGATCCCACAGAGGGAACAGTGCCTCATTGTTCTTGTAAAGCCCTTTCATGAGTGCTTAACAGCTTACTGAGCAACAGTATGTGTGTTCACAGTCAGGCCATCAAGAACAGAGAGATATGAGTATGTACAGGTGCATGCGTGTGTGAGACCGGAAAAGAAAACTTAAATAATAATAAAGGTTCTTCGTTGTTTTGGGGTTTTTTTGCAGCACCCTTAGAACCTTCTTATTTTCTTGCTAAATCGGGTTGGTAACTACGACCAAAAAAAATACAAGAATAAAATCATAGCAAAATGAGATTATAAAAAAGCAAAAAAAAAATTACGACGAAGTAAAAATCTAAGATTACGAGAGTAAAGTTGTTGCAATAAAAGATTGTAGTCTTAATATTTTGTGAATTTTATTTAGGCTAATAATATAAAGCTCATATTTCTACAAGTACAACTTTATTTTTGTAATTTTGACTTTTTCCTCAAAATATTACGACTATTACTAGGACTTCATTTTCCTAATCTTAGATATTTTTTATGTGGCACTAAAATGCCATCAGAAGTAGCTACATGGTTCTTGGGAGATTAAAAAAGTTCTTGATGGTATTAGCTCTTCAGATTAGATAAGGTTTCTGGGATCTTTAATGCTTCAGTATATAGATGGTTTTCTTTGTGGAGGTTCCCCTGCAGTGCCAATCTGTAAAACCTTTTGTTACTTTTAAAATAGGATTTTGTCCTGGATTTTTCACTGACATTATACATTTATTAATATCCTTGTTTAAGAGTGTAGAGTGAAAACCAAAAGGTAATTTAATGCATACATACACTAAAATATGGCACTAATGTTTCTGACATCATCCCAATCATTCCCATCAATGAATCACAAAATGTCTGTGATTCATGCATCATATCCGCTGATCCCATAGGAGAGAGATTTGATTCCCACACTTTAAAAAAACTATATTTTTAAACATCAAGTCATCCAAACAATTTCCACCCTCCAGATCATCTTTGATGATAATAGCTACAATTTCGTTGCCAACTCTGCTTCACACGCAAGGAGAGAGACAGAGAATAAATGCTTGATATTGAATGAATCATGTCATTAGTGCTTGACTTTAAATGATGATGATTTGCCCACAGTTGCTTATAACTTACTGTACGTTTTTCTCTTTTTTTTCAGAATCGTTCCGGGGTTTACAGATGTAAACTGAATAGAAGCATTTGAGCTTGATTTAAACTTGACTCTTTCAACCCCAAACCATGGAAACCACAACCTGATCTGATATGATATCATCTAAAAACAAACAGTTTCCACTAACAATACTAAAACTCAGGTCATCTGACTTGTGATATCAGTATACACGGTCTTGGAAGTTAATTATCCCATATTTTTGATGGCATGCTTCCTGTTAACTTTGAAGAAAACATTCCTCAACTAACAGGTCGTCAAAAAAATAGGTCAAGACTGTAAAACCAACATAACTGAGCTGAAAACCAAGAGTGGTGACATGCGAAACTAGCCAGTCAAATGAAGAGAGACACGTATAGAAATACGCATTTCATTGTTTTATGGCTGAACAATTGATATCCAGGTAACAGTAACAGAGGAAAGTATTACTTTCCAAACGGTCTCATTTTCATTTATATCAAACTAAATATAGTGTCTTCACAGACTATACTAGGTCTGTAGATTTCCTTGCCACTGTCACCTTTTGGCTTGCTTAGTTAGGGACAAGTATTTGACAATATTCTTGAGTTAACTGCACTGACCCTATCAGATGAGAACTGAAGTGAGCTGAGCTGGATGATGACATCACTGTTTTAGAGAGCTGCTTTATAGATGAATTGAACTCATTCCATAATTGCTTTATATTGAACTGAACTGAATCAACACTGAATTGAGAGCTTTCTAGAGCTGCTTTACAGCAGAATTGAATTCTGTTTGCATCAGTGATCGTTATTTGCCTGTTTAACACTTGCTTTGAAACAAATTGTATAAAGTGCTATATAAATAAAGGTCACTTGACTTGAGGGTTGTGTTCATAATTATAATTTCATTTCAGTATACAGTATTCTATTAAATGAGTTACAGAGCTAGTTTAGATGACAAACCAAACCCATCTGTGGTTTTATGACTGACTCACAGATCTAAATGGGAACCTGTACAGATCCAGGTGCTTGTTAAATGCGATGCTGGAAACTCAACACCACCTGAAGAGGGCAAGGTGAAGTCCACCTTCATTCATTCAGAGGGAGAGGAAGGGTATGATTTTACTGAAGCTATGACATTTCAGACCTTGACACAGACACCCAAACACACAGATGTGACTAGGACAGAGTGTCAGTGTCCAGATTTACATGTTTTAAGCTGAGCTTTTAAGGGTGTAAACATGAAAACTGTTCACATGGCAGTACAGATTCACTGTAGCTATTGATGCATGCTTACAGATGGCCATGCATTACACAGGCAGACAGTTCTAAGAACTGCATAAAATAGAGTATAAAGAGCCAGTGTATGCAATTCATCTGATTGAAACATTTCATGGCTATGTTATTCCCCTGAGGATATGTTATGTCATCTTCCTATCAAGTTCTATTATAGGCCTCTCTGATTGGAGAGGAATGTCTGGATCATACTTCAATCATATTTCAGAAAAATACTTTTTATTTATTTATTTTTCATGACAATCATCACATTCTCCAATTTCATTATTCTTTGTGATCTTGGTGATTTTCTTTACTGTATAGTTAGTTTTTACTATAATGAAAATTGTTTTATATGGACACAATTACTTTCATTAAAATCATATTTTTTTCACTATTAATAATACATTTTTAATTAAATTAATTAGTAATTAAAAATAAGAAATACATAAAAAAATCATAACATTTACTCATTTCTCTCCTAATTTATTTAATACAATATTTATTTCTACTTTTAATTGCAATAATAAATCATTTAAATTTAAATTCCCTTAATTTAACAAACATACACACACATATACATATATATATATATATATATATATATATATATATGTATAATTTTTTTATTTTTATTTATTTATTATAAAATGTGTTTAATAGTTGGGAAAAAAATAAAATTATAATGAAATAAACAATTGGCTTGTCCATTATGTAATTTCTTTTTTTTTGTTTCTTTTGATTTGTGGGGTGAAATATGACACAAAAATGTTCTTGAAAATAAAATCATAACATTTACTCATTTCTCTCCTAATTTATTTAATACAATATTTATTTCTACTTTTAATTGCAATAATAAATCATTTAAATTTAAATTCCCTTAATTTAACAAACATACACACACATATACAATTTTATATATATATAATATAATAATATATATATATATATTTTTTTTTTTTTTTTATTTATTTATTTATTATAAAATGTGTTTAATAGTTGGGAAAAAAAATAAAATTATAACGAAATAAACAATTGGCTTGTCCATTATGTAATTTCCTTTTTTTGTTTCTTTTGATTTGTGGGGTGAAATATGACATAAAAATGTTCTTGACCGGTTGTAAGATTCACCCTGTAATGCTATCTTATGAAATTGATTTCCTTATGGGAACTGTATGACTGTATGTTCAATTGCACTGGAGCACTGCTACAGTGTAGTTGCTATTGACTGTGTGTTTGTGCTGTTTGCTTTGGTTTGTTGTCTGTGTGAGGTAAGACTAAGAGAAGTTTGTTCTTCGCAGAGAGTTGCTAGACTCCAAGATGAGGCAAACCACCGAGCTACTGAGTGTGAGGAGGACGGAGAGCGTGACGGATGGTTTCTCAGCAGGCTGACAGAGGTGGCTGTGTGGTGTCAGCACACTCAAGGCTGCAGGTGATTTCAGTGGAAAATCTCATTCAGTCAATGCTAACCGAATGAGATACCCCAGATATATGTCACACCATATCTCTCATCAGATCTGAGTCGTGGGTGCTGTAATACAGCCATGTTGTGTGATGAAGAGCTTTCATTATGACTAGATGGTGCCTACGGTCAAAATAAAGCCAGGGAACGATTATACCTATGCTGGAAAAGTGAAATTTGTCATTTGTTCCCAACTTGAAACTATAATTTAAAGTACATGCTCTTTGCAGACCCTTGAAACAGGACCAGCTCATTTCCTTCTTCTAATTGTGCCATTTTAATTGAGGATGTGTCTACAGGGGCGCCCCTCGCACAGTAGGAAACGCAGAGATTGTCAGATCTTTATCGGAAATTTTGGCTGTAGAGTTTCCTGTGTTTTATGAACAACTCTGGCTTAAAGTTGTACACGTTTGAGGTCTGATGTATTACGATGTATTCCTGACAGAATCAAATGTCGTCGACTACCTAGACGGGTCAATGAGAGAGCGCTTATATTTGGTAAACTGCATGGCGTGAGTTATAACATTGAGAAACGGTACGAAAGTACTGTTTTTGCAATCCGCTTAACTCTAATCATTATCAACTGGTACATTACAAAACGTCAGGAAGTGCAAATGTTTATATAACAAAGATAATCACTCCCACTGACGCACACATTTACTTCTGATGTGCTATGAATATTTACTCAACTCACTGTCAATAAACTACAAACCTTTATATCCTCAATATCAAGCATGGCTGACATTCCTGTCCTACTTTAAGACTCTTCACTTACAAAACTCTTTGAGTTGAGTAGTATTGGCTGTCTCAAAGAGTTAAGAGTTTGCCCTAAGATCTCTCCTACAACCCTCACCCGCCATACCATCATTCATTCCCTCATGCATTGCCACCGGCTTTTTACCATAATAGAGCAATCATTCAAAACTCCACATGCTCATATTGATAAAGGTAAAATGTGAAGCCTTACCTTGACATACTCCATGGTAGGATCCATTCCTGCACCGTCCCTGCAGGAGAAAGAAAGAACTCTCTTCAACGAACACATCAACTCTCTAGCTCAGCTGCGTGTCTGTGTAACTGCAACTGTGTGTGTGTGTGTGTGTGTGTGTGAGTTGGTCCTTCTCTGTGCAGGCTGTACGTTGGACTGCAATAAAGTATCAGTCCAGCCCCGCTCGCCTGAGGTCTTTACACCACAGTATAGACCACACTAGCCACAACATGTGGACACATACTGTACACCCACCATCCCCCCCAAACACACACACAATTGCTTCCACACCAACCCAAATGCGCAAACTGCGTCTGAGATAAAAGCAAATACCAGTTAAGGTACAAGAAAAACAAAACAATTTTAAGCAGGCTTTACAAGAGAAAAATGAAAGGTTAAGTGGTCAGGGATGAGCACGTCACAGCTGGTGTTAAAGGTCTGGAGGCTTGTAGCGTCTCTCTGTCTCACACACAAACACTCTTGTGACTCTCTCCGGATTTATGCTTACGTGAAGATTTAGCCAAATTATAAAGGATTATAGGCAGGAAAAGGGAAATTAATTCCTTGAGGCTAAATTTCCCACAGGGCTGAAAAACAGCATAAATAAACATTTCAGTGCAACCTATGGGTAAGAGACAAACTTAGCACAAATGTAACAGAACATATACAATATGTAGGAGAAGGCAGGACGCAGGGATTGTTTACATGACCTCTATTCCTGCCAGTGGCTTTAAGGTTGCGGTTTAGATGTGACTTACCCTAACTGCAGAGATGGCCAATCGGTCAGCACTGCATTTTTGTTTTATTTAGATTCTATGTGGAGCGTGGAACGCAGGAAGCGCAGTGGTGAAGGAGTCGTGGAGAAGAACGCGCGGTCGAGGTGCGCGGCTCAGCTTTTTCTCCATTTAGAGCTTTCCGCCCTCTCTCTTTCTGTCTTTACCCAGAGTCCCTTTCATCTCGGCTTACACAAAAACCTGACTTTTCTTTATGACTCTTTCTTTCTTTTCTTACCACCAGGGTGTGTGGTGGACTGTCTCACCCCCTTAGGGGAATAAGGGTGACTTTCAGATTCAGTGTGGAGGTGGCACCTGGGGTGAGAGCTTAGACATATAAAAAGCGTCAGATAACTGGAAACATGAGAATGTTTAAGATTTCTTGGCTTGTTTGTTTGCTTCGCATTTGATGGAACTTAAAAGCGTAACAGATTTCCTGTTTAAAATTCTCATTGAACATTAAGAGGAAAGCAACTCTAGAGGCAAGAAGTCACGCTTTAAAGTTTCTGAACGCTGACATTAGTGTGATATAAGAGAACACTGTCAGTATTCCCACAGGCCTACCCAGGAGTGACTTGACTTTGCGACTGGGCTGAACAGAATGTTTTATCCGCAAAGAGAGGGCATGAAGTGAGGACACGGCCTCAAGAAAACATCCATCTCCATCTCTGGCTAGTTCTGTGCCAAGCCACAGCTGCATTGTGTCTCAAAGTGGTGATTTGTACCTCACAAAGCCTCGCCAGTCAGAATTAGAAAGCCGAGGGAGGACATGGCAAGTTAGAGAGATGGACAGGCTATTATTAGCTTTCCAGAAGCAGATTCATAATGCTTAAGCCACTGGAGAGAAATGGGACATTTGACATGCAACACTCCCAAAAATCTGCCATATGCTGCAGTCAAGAATTCACCCACACACTGAAAGACATGAAGGCAGTTCACAGCCAAAACGACAGGGGCAGTGCAGCTCTGTGAACAGCTCAGGAAGTGTTTTTTAATCCCCAGGATTCAGTCTATTCATTTGATAGTGTAACCTATGACAGGTGAGAATGAGTAAGATGTGTTGCCCATTAAATGAGCTGTTTGCATTTTATGTCACGTAACCATATATTTAGAAAGGCCCATCATATAGAGCTGCCTGTGTTTGAGATGCTCATAAGAAAAGTGATGACGTGCGTAAAAAGCAGCACAGTTTTTTAAAATGTTAATATATTTTCTGGGTTCCTTAAACTCTTTATAGCTGTTTTTCACATGATAAGCAGGACATCTTTATATGTTTGTGTCAGCTGGAGACTATACCCATGACTATACTGTATATTTTTTTGTTTTTTATTGAAAATTCAAAAGTTTTTCTTTTAGTTATAGTTTAATAATTAGTTTTATATAAATGTGTGTGTGAAAGAAAAAAGAGTACAAGAGACTCCAACAAAAACTATTTCTCGTCACATCAGCAGAACTGTGTGGCAGAACGAAATCCTTTGGACCACCTGGTAGTCTGTATGGAATGTTTGGGTTCCGTAGAGCTTAGCAACACTAACGAAGTTGCATAACACTGATACCGGACGGCCCAACAAAGACCTGAATCTGCCAGCACACGCAGAACATTAATGCATTAGAATATTAATGCATTGCATTTCATGTCAACTAGCCAGCAAAAATACATTTCAATAAAAGGGTAGCTGTCGCTGACATTACATACTTTTAAGTTTTTCATTATTCTATCTAAAATTATTTTAAACTGCATTTTGTGGATTTTTCTAATCTATTATGCATGCCGGTTTCATGACCTGATTTTAATTGAATAACTACATGGAATATTTATCATTAAAAAATATATATTATTAAGGACCATTTAAAATGAACTCAAAACTATTTACAAGCTCTCATGTGATTACATTTATCCATTTATAGATAATAGTATAAACAAATAATACAGTTGATATCTTAAAGGTGATGTTGAACATTATGATAGATAGGTGGCACTGGTGTATCCTGGTGAAGAAAAATTCCTGAAATGTTTTAATATTCTGGCCTGTGATGTATGTTGCGATTAAAAATGCAACTATTTTTATTACTTCAATTAAAGTGGTAATTTACTCACATAAGAGGTCTTGTTACCTTATATATAACACCAGAAAATCTTTCCTGATATCTTTCCATCAGATTTAAAATGATGTAAATATTTTTTTTTATGTTTACCAGGTGCCATTTCTGTCGTTTTGAAGATTGAACCAAGCCTGAGGAACAAAGATAATCTTGGCACTCGCCGAGACAAGGCCGTGTTAAAAGGGTGCTGAGTGTTTTCTCTCAACAACAAGAACCACTTTAGTCAGCTTTAACAAGTAAATCAAATGGCACTGTTGCTCCTCCATCATCTCTTTCATCTGTCTCATTCTCACTCTTTCTTTGTGTGTTTCTCTCGATCTCTCTTCCAAATCTGTCTCTTCAAAAATTCTTTCATCATTCAGACAAGCTATAAATTTACAATCCTCACTTTAACCTGTGAAGACCCCGTGTTTATCTGTGTTAGAACAGCTGCCTCACACATGCGGGCAGTAAGACTCAAAGTGCTTAAATCCTTTATGTTTTATAAAATATAAATGTTTCAGTCCTAGCAACAAAACCTATAGGCATCTTATCTCATCTGACTACTCACCTGTAGACAGACACACTCAAACCGGTGGAACATTCTGCAGCCTGATGCTCAGGAGATTGACATTTAATCACAATGCCATACGGGTCTCCAAATCTGATTAATCTAATATCGGAAAAAGTCCTCCAGGAGCTAGTTATTGCTCCTGGGTTGATTTAATGTCGGTGTCCACATTGAGAATTACAATCCTATTCTGTGCTGTAGGTTCCCCTCTCTCCTGTCTCTCTCTCTTATACCCACGCACAGTGTTTATGTTCTACCTATTTCTTTTTCCATGTGTCACGCAGAGTCGCAATAAGGTGTTGTTATGGTGACTGGGCCGCTACGAGAGGTAGTTGCTAACCCTGCTGCCAGCCCAGAGGAGTTTCTTTTGTGTGCCGTGGTCATTTTTCACGTCCTATCTCTCAGCGAGCTTTGTGGCTGTGAAATAGTAGTCCAATATTAGGTAACCTTCAAATGTCAAGGGATAGACATTGCCCACTAGTCTTAGGGAAACCCAAACACACCCACGCTTTTCAAAGACACACAAACACACACAGTCACACTTATGTAAAAGCCTCTATTTCGTCTATCCTGAGGTGCTTCTGGTAAAAGTAGTTGCTGAATAACACTTCAGGATATCAATGTTTTGTCTTATGCCTGTACACTGTTTCAGTGTTTCAAGCAGTGTGTTTCTCTTTGTCTCTGGCTCTTTCCACACACAGTTTTTTATTTTCTTTACTGGATTGGTTTTTGTGAATCATATTAGATATGCTAGATCAATTATTATCAAACCAAATGAACGCATTATAAAAAGTAGTTTGTTTCAATCAAATGTTTGTATTCACCTCGTAATTTTGATTAAAATCACAAAATGTCATATTTTTATATTATTTAATGTAGTAGTAATTAGTATTTTAATTTATTAAACTTATTTATAATTAACTTGCTCATTTATTTTATCATTAAATTGCTAAACCATGGTTTAATATGTATATAAATATTGATTCAAATTAATTATTTTTATATAATTCTTTTTTAGTTTATGGGAAATATCAGTAAAATAAGAGCTAATTCAATATTTAATTTGACCTCCTGAGGCTGGCGATCATCATTTTTAATAATAATAATAAAAAAATACATACATATTCATTTAAGAATTTTAGGGCCTGTTTTGTGCCCTGTTTGTGGAAAGTGCCCTCTATAATCTGTAACACTGTCCACAGAGACAGACACAAATTACTTTACTATATCTGCCAGGTCTTTTATTGAGGGTGAGATATATTACCTGTTAAGTCAGGCTGCATAAATAAGGGACAAACACAAACTGCTTTGTTGCTGACTGTGATAAGATCAGTGTGGACGATACAGTCAAACAGGCCTAAAGCTATAGCAAAGAGACGCAGGTAGACGGTGAGGAAAAAGAGACAAGATGTAAGAAAAAGAGATGGAGACAGTCCTGGACGTTAGACTGAGCCAGTAGCAGCTTGTATTTTGTGATTATGATCTCAGATGTCCTATTTTCTAAAGTAAGACGGTAAAGTTAGCAGGCTTGGTGTGGACTGCTCTGACATCCAACTTTCTGAACCCGAAAGTTTAGAAGCTCTGTTCAGAGCTTATGATACGCTATATGACGTTTAATTCAGAATATGTTGTACTGAAGGTGAACAAATTATCATTGAACTATAACACTGTGTCCTAACTGGGCAAAACACGAAAAGGTTCCAGCAACAAAAGTGTTTTTATCACTTGTTGCTTTGTCACAAATAGGACACAGTGTTACAGTACAAAGTAAAATGTGATCAGTACTTACTAAACTGTCCTATTCTATAATCTGACAATCTGCAAATATGACACACATGTATGTGCATAGCCAGTACCAGATGTGTTGTAGTGATATTGTAGTGCTAATTCTGAGACAAAAAAGGTTTGATCATATTATACTTTTATATAGTCACACTGTAAAACCTGATAAGTTACGGGAACTCAAACCATTTGAGGAAACCAATTGCTGTGAAGTTTAAAAACAATAAGTATGAGTACTATAAACTCATATATATACTATAAACTCATATACATTTAGTTAAATTCACTCATTCACTCATATTTTAGTGTTGGTTTAGTCAATCATTAGAGTAAAAACCTTAAAGATTTTAATTTCATTTTATTCATTCAGTTTTAATTTCAGGTAACAAATCTGTTAAGGCTTAACAACTAGTGACCAAACTGGCTTGCTTTTACATGGAGCATTATAATCGTTTTAAAGTACAGTCCGAATGAAAAGGCTTTATTTAAACACCTCAATCGGAATAAAAATGCCCAAACCGAATAAAATTGTTATTGGTTTGAAAGAGGTTGGATAAACCATTCTATAAACTAAACAAAATTAAAATTCTGCATGTAAACGAGCTAAACTGATTACTTTGTGTCTATGTCCTCAAGGGTCACCTAACCCTAACCCTAAAACTGAAACAACACATTTATTAAATACACTGTGTCATTACTGCAGACTTTCATTCATACGTTTCTGCTTTTTGCAAGAGGGAGAGGTAGTATTGAGAAGCACCTGCACCTGTCTTTTCCTCATATCTTCCAGCAGTAATATGCTACAAATTCACACTGTTGCTTGATTAAGAGCAACACTTTACATAAAAATAGTGCGCATAAGAAATAATGGAACTCCATGTTGACAGGAATAAAAGGCGGCAAACAGGACATAAGCTAATGCGCGCATGTCACAAAGTCATTCTGATTGAAAGCGTCAGCACATCTCATGACGTCTCATGTAAACAGTCCACCGAATCTTTCAATCGGAATGAATTTTATCGGAATGTCAAAAAAAGTGTTCATGTAAAACCTGGCTACTGTCTTTCATCATTGTTTGGTTTTAGATATTTTTAGCTAAAGTATCTTAGTTGTGGTTAAGCTGCTGCTGTATTGACTTTCACCTTAATCTTGACTTTGTCTTTGAAAGCCTATTTTAATATAGTAATGTTACTCTTAGCTGAAGAGCAGTAAATGATTTCATGAATTGGGAGTGTGTTTTTAACCATCCTACATGTTACTGTTAAGACTTCCCATTTATCTGAAGGAGCAACTGGTGCTGATGATTCCATAAAATAGCAACACCTCAACAATTGGGTAGATTTAAGTTCTTCGCAAAGATTGTGGTGCTTTTGGTGGTGCTGTAGAGCTTTGTTGTGTTTGAATCATTGGGAGAGGACAGGTGTGTAGATAGATATACTGTTTACCTGGAAGTAATGCTGCCATTCCTGTTTGAGTAGAAAGCCTGGTGTTCTTCAATAATGTTGTGTATTAGCGGTGAGGGTGGCAGGCGATATCGGCCGGGGTACAGGGCTGCTGCTGATCCCACGTTTCCATTCATCTCCCATTGCTTCACAGGGGAGGCAGTGCTGTTCTTCTTTTTGCGAGGCAGTGTGCCATGAATGGAGACGCCCTGGTAGCCGCTGACCGGCATCTCTGCCACGGCAGTCCGTGAACTCAGCAGATCCATGGAAGATGCGAGCGGGCACTGCCGCCCAACGTGCATGTTCCTGGGCAGACTGGAAAACCTTCCTTCTGCCATCATCCTCAGCTCTGTAAAACAGTAAAAAACACAACATTTCATGAAGAGTATATATTTTTTAAAATGTATTGGGTAACACTTTTACAACAAGGTTCATTAGTTAAACATTAGTTAATCTATTAACTAACCATGAGCAATACATTTGTTACTGTATTTATTAATCTTCATTAACATTAGTTATTGAAAATACAGTTGTTCATTGTTTGTTCATGTTAGTTCACAGTGCATTAACTCATGTTAACAAGATTTTAATAATGTATAAGTAAATGTTGACATTAACATTAACAATAATTAATAAATGCTGTATAAGTGCAGTTCATTATTAGTTCATATTAACTAATGTGAACTAATGAACCTTATTGTTACCAATGTATTTTTTCCTGTGATGGCAAAGCTGAATTTTCAAAATGATCCTTCAGAAATCATTCTGATATGATTTCATAAAACATTTCTTATTATTTATTAATGTTGAGCTACTTAATATATTTGTGGGAATCGTGATACATTTTTTTCAGGATTTTTTGATGATGGCATTTTAAAAGATCAGAATTTATTTTTAATAGCATGTTTTTCTATAATATAATAGTCTTAACTGTCATTTTAAAACAATTTATTGTGTCCTTGCTAAATAAAATAACTTTTAAAATACTTTTGTCTGTCTGGGTATAGTGTTAGTCTATTTCCTTAACAGGAAGGTATATATAATACTGGCAGTAGTTTCTGTATTATTGACCACAAAGATAAGGTGAAATGTTACTGGGTGTTATTCTTTCAGGTGGTATCAACAGCTAGTGTTTATACGAAACCTCCTGTGATGTGTGCCCTCTGGCACAGGTAAATTGGAACACATCACTGTTTGATAGACCTGTCTCCTGGCAGCAACAGAGAGAAACAAAAAAACAGACATCTCATCTCAAAGAGAGGGAACTCCGTTCAGTCTGACCACAAAATGTGCAGATAAGGATCTTCCCTTGTTGTCTCCAAACTCATGTTTACTTCAGCATTCCACAGCCACACGAAGACCACTAATTGGTGCAGTGAAAGTGGAGACAGATTTTATGGAATTATGGATAAGCTAGATTTGAAGGCATCACACTTTTTTTCAAAGGGAAAATAAACAGTGGGTGTGTGAGTTCACTGACCCAGACACTGGATGAGTGTGTGAGTGTTGACCCCATTATTCGGGGCACACATGCACGCAGCAGAGCTGGTGTTGCCATCACCATCTTTTGTCCCTTTTGTCATGAGTGAAACTCAATCTTGGACCCTGACAGCGCTTCTGTTTAAGGTCTGGCATGATCTCATTCCCTTCATAAAGAGGGGGGAGCTGATTTCATACTCATTCCACACAGTTCACCACCATTTGCCCGCAAATGTTCTTCCTCAACTACATATAACTATTCATTTAGTTCTGTGTTAGCAGCTCATATTGTTTGTGTTTTCCCATAAATTGCAGTGCAGCAGTGCATCCAGGGTCCAAAATGAACACTGGCCGAGCACCAACTGTGACTGAAATTTGGCCTTGGTGAGTAAATAAAACTGCTTGTTTTATTTAAATAAAATAAGATGCCCAACAGAATGATCCCTGATCCCTCTCTGTTTATTTATCTGATATAAGCAATGTAAGTGAATCAAATTGTTATAGGAATGGATTACGTGAGAGAATGCTGAAGAAAGGCTCTTACTTTTAGCATAATATAACACTAGAACTTAATATGGTGGCATTCCTTCCATTATGAGCAACACAATCATAATATCTTTATTGTGAGATCATTTTTGTGTGAGGTTTCAACAAGGAATAGACACAGGCTAAATCAGATTTATTCTGCAGTATAGACAGTTCAGTTGATTATATTGATTATAATAGGAGCATTCGAATATTGTCACATTGCTTGATTATAATTGATTTAAAATTTAATTGACCATTTTGTTATCTGCTGCAATGGTTAATGTTAAATATCTAAATTTACTGAAGTATAAAATAACAATGAATGTATTTATTATTTTATTTTATTTTGAATGTGTTGTCTATATAAAGACTATGCCATATATAAACAAGCAAAATTAATATTTTAATATAAAGTAAATGCAAAAAAATATTTTGGGTCACAAGAACAAACAATATATTTTCCAGGAAGTAATGGGAAATTAGGGAAGCTTGTTTACATCATTGAATAAAAAATAAAAAAGTTTATTGTGGCTTTTTATCTCATAATTCTAACTTTTTTCTCTCACAATTACAAGTCTGAATTGAGACGCTATTGTGAGAAAATATTAGAATTGTGAGCTGACTTTTCTTAGAATTACAAGTTTATATCCCGCAATTCTGAGGAAAAAAGTCAGAATATAGTCAGTTTATATCTTGGAATTCTGACTTTATTTCTCAGAATTGAGAAAAAATTATTCATGATAAGTTTTCTCAATTTATCCGCCAGTGCACCGTGTGACAGAGTTAATTTTGGACCATGAGTGCTGTGGAGAATGGAAAGATATGGAAACTCCCTGGTAAAGCCCTATTGGGGTGTTTGAACCTGCAAACTCACCACAGTCACTTCCGCCCCCAAAAACGCACTGGTCCATGACCACCAACGTCCTGAATCAGTTTATCATGTGACTGTGCTCTTTTACTGCTGTTCATCAGTATAATTTTAGATTTAACAAACCCTAAGATAACAGTTGTGCTGGTCCTTTTGTTCTTAAAGAATAAGAAAATATATGCACTTAATCAGCTGCAAATCACTTTTGAGGCTTTTTTTTAATTATTTGTGTTTATGTAACTCTTTGTACATTCTGGGTGTTCTGGTGTATAATGACTAGATCCACACAGCGGGTTTTTAATGGTTTGATCAGGGCACTTTGCAATGTTATGAAATCCCTCTATGAATACCTCAGCTGTATATTTATGCACCTGGAGCACCTGTGCGCTGTCCCGGGGCCCTGAAACACGAGACACCATTCACTGGTGCTGTTTTTCATGTGGTGTGTAATGGCTAGGAGACATTAAAATCCACAGATCAGTGTTACTGAGTTATCATCCTGGCTAGTCAGGAATCCCCTTTTGGTTTCAGAATAATTTGTCTCACATGTCTCGGAGTGTGAGGGATAGTCATGCTCCTCTGAGAGAGCAGATTTGGACTTCCTGTGTCAGGGGAAGTGAGTCATGATACTCATATACACTGGTGATTTTAGGAGGGCAACTGTGACCTTACTAAAAATAAAAATAGGAACATATAATGGAAAAAGGTGGCATGCTCATATCAGATTTTTTAAGGGATCAGATTTTAAAGGGGGCAGAACCTCCAGGTCCCTGAAGGAGGCCATTTTTATAGGTATGATTATAAATCTTTCCTTCACCGTGCATATTTCACAGGTGATTGTGATTTAAAGGGATAGTTCATCCAAAAATACAAAATTATTTCAGCATTTACTCACCCTCATGTCTTTCAAAATCTATTTTACAACATTTATTTATAGAGAAGAAACATATGAAATACATACAGGGTTTGGAATGAAATGAGAGTGAGTAAATGATGATGATTTTTATTTGTGGGTGAATTTTGCTGTAAAACTTTCTTCTAATATATAATAAGGCCTTACTGAGGTAACAAGGCAATCAAATCACGTTCCTATGCATTTAAACAGCCAGTGAAAATCATTTCGGTGTAAAATCTAATTGACCTCAGCTATGGTCTTTTTTTTGTGAAAAGACGTCTTATCATTGACCACTACAGTTTTTAACTTAAATCAATGCTTTTTAATTATACCCATCATTGAGGATGGATGAACTTGAGTCAGGTTCAATTACAGACAAAGCTGAGAAAATCTCTAGCCATTGATTTCATCAGTCTATTTCTTTACTTTTTATTTTTAAATGATTAAGAACACGATTAAGATTTTTTTTTTCTTTACTTTGGTTCAACTACTTTTGGTTAGAAACTTAAACTTTTATTTGAGTAAAATTCCCCATGTATTACTTCTCTGTGCTTTATACACCCCTACCGAAAGAAGAAAGCTGAAATGTTTTAAAAGTTGGTTATGAGCACAGTCTAATATTGTTAAATATAATAATAGCAGCAGCGTGTAATATGTGTAACGTGGACACTATAATGTAAAATATCTTGTAACTATTACATCAACAATCTACTCCGTGCAATAGGAATCTTAAACGTATGTGATTTCCCGGCTCCTGCTCTCAGCCCAGGTCAAAAGGCCACTGTAAGCTAACGTGGTGTCTAAGAGCTCTGCATGGTGTAATTTTCAACATTTCAGCGCCCAGTGAGACAGAGAGACAGCTGTCAGCACTGCAGATATGCAGAAACGGGTCCCCCTGTGGCTCTGGATTACATATGCTAAACAATTAAACCGTTAACTTTCACTTCCTCCCCAGAGGTCATTAATATGCAAAACGCTCATTAAACAGTTCTTAATTAATGCTTTGCTCTTCTATTTTCTCTGTAGACTCCCTATTGATTATCCAGTTTTCTCTCAAGTGCTTTTTCTATTCTAGACTGACATACCATCACATGACCTCACTTCAAAATGTCAATCACAGAAGCCCATTCTCTCTTTCTCTCTCACACAGTTGACATCATCCCCATATATCAAACACTCTTATGTGCCTCTGGCTAATACATTGTCATGTTTGGGTATGTTAAATTTCCTTTGTTCTCCAGGAGAGCCATTATCTTATTCTTTTTTAGGCTGGCTTGTCACAGACTAAAGGGATAGATAATTTGCCCTAAAGAGAATACTCTGTCAGCACTTATTCATGTTGTTCCAAACCTCTATGACATACTTTCTCTTGAGGAACACTAAAAAAGAAGTTTAGCTATATATCTGAGCAGCTCTTTTTAATACAATGAAAATTGATGAAGACTAGGGGGGTTTTTTGTCAGAAAAAGACAAAAAAAAAACATGATAAAAGTAGCCTATAAATCGTATTCCAAGTCTTCGGAATCCATACCTGTTTGTGACAAACTGACTAATAGTTAGTAGTTAATAGTCTGAAAATCTTGCTTGGCAGCCGTGGTCACCATTCACTTATGGAAAAAAGCAGCTTGGACATGCTTTAAATGACTCCTTTTTTAAATGATTCCAGAATTTTCAATTTTGGGTGAAATATCCCTTTAAGGCTTTTTAAAGAAATGTTTTTAGTTTTTCTTTCTTTCACCCATGTCAAGGTTTCTTGCTAATTAGCTCTTGCTTGCTCATTTCAGGTTGCTTTAAACGGATTATCCAGAGGCAATTGTGCAACAGTATTAAATGGGTATAGATGTAGGAATTGTATTGGTTACAATAACAATCACAGTCAAGGTCACACTGGGTTTTTTCACACTCAGAATGCGCATGTAATACAAACAAGACTCTCACAGCAAAAAGGTTAAATACATGAAGGAGGAGAATTCTCTGCGCATTTCGAAACAACAAGACAACTATTCTCACCCTGGCCCTTTCACCGTCCAGCCATCCCCCACAGGAGTTGGTGGGAATCTCGTGAATAATGCAGTTCTCCTCTAATTAATTCAAACCTGCTTACAGAACACAAAGACCCGAGTGAGAGGAGAGCAAGTGTAGGGTTTAAAGAGCTCTTAACACAGTGCCATGCATCAACCATGATGGCCTGAAGGAGTGGAGAACACATGTAGTTCTGAGAGAACCAACCAATGAATTGTAGAACCAGTGTGAATGCTGAACAAAGTTAAAAGAACGGAGCAGGTTCACTACAAGTTGAGGTGTTTGACATGGTGCTGTCGATTACCACAGAAAATTATGTTTTGTTATTCGAGCTGTAAAGTTGTTTGAATTATCCTTTTAGTGGTGGGATTATTATAGGGAGATTACCATCTGGTTATTCTGACATATTTCCTGTGGTCACATCCATCCCTGCTGTGTGGATCATGTGAGAGTTACCAGGTGTTCTGACTTTAAATGGTCATGACAAAAGTTGAAAAATTGGACTTTGGACAGACAAGATTAGCACGCCATTTTTCATCTCATGTTGACAAAGTATTGTGTCTGTTTGATGTGATTCATGAAGCATTTTTAAGCTTTTTTTGTTTACTTTTGTGTGTTAAATGATTGTGGTCTTGTGTTAGTTATTAATGTCCAATGTAAAATGTGCACTGTTGTTCGGAGTCAATAGGATTTTTTTAAAAGAAAACAATAGTTTTGTTTATCCAGGTTGCATTAAATTGTTTTACAGTGACAATAATGACTTTTACATTGTTATTTTTGTTGTATAATCCTGGAAAATTAATCCTGTATCACAGCGTCCATAAAAATATTAAGCAGAACAATTGTTTTCAACATTGACGACACAGCCTATAAGAATGATTTCTGAAGGATCATGTGACAAGAGGTAATGGCTGCTGAATATTCAGCTTTGAAATCACAGGAATAAATTACATATATTTATAAAGAAAACAGTCATTTTAAATTGTTATAATATTTAACAATATTACTGTTTTTATTTTTGATCAAATCAAAATGTTACTGACCCCAAACTTGTGAATGGTAATGTAGGTCTTGAAACAAAACCACTAGTCAAGCCTTTGTAGAGTGAGAGTTATAGTACTTCCTGTATGACATCACTTTGTTTGTCTCCCTGATTGAGGGTCCATTGTCACTGACAATAGCAGTAAAGCAACAGGAGACAAAACAACCAAGAATGCACCATAGTTCTCCCGTGGACCACTCGGCTGCACACAGAGGGAGGAACATATGGGCAACAATACATCAACATCTCTCCTCCGCCCCCCATGAAAGACACAACACTTTCTACTTCAACTCGGACTCCCTCACCAGTAGTCAACAGCCACAAATCAGGCCTGAGTGGTTCATTATGCAGTCCCAGTGCTAAAGCTTATCAAAATAGGAAGTGTGGAAATACACGCAGACTTGTGAACACACCACACGCCCATTCACTGAAGGCGTGGAGCGAGCGGTCACATCCGTCTCTCAGTTCTATGTGCTAAAAGTAGATCCTTTAAAATCTACAGTCCAATCACATGCAACACGACTGCTCCCTAATTACTGTAATGAGCATGTTGAGAGGAAAACGCCACAAACAAACAAACGGCAAGAGCCGTGAAGAGAGGACGGAATGAGACCAAAACAGAAAAGGGTCCCAGTTCCTCTGCTTTCAAGAAATTATTGAGTGTTTACATACACAATCCACTGATTATGCTAAATAAGATGATAAGATTTTATCAAGGAATAGTGATGAACACCTTATCTGCATTTTAATACCCTTATTCGATAAGTGCAAGCCTGTGTACATTTTGCCCAGGCCAGAAATCATTTTTTTTATGCAAGCATGATTTTGTTTTTTGATAGGATATTTTTTATTTAACAGTGTTTTGTTGCATAGGTAAACATACACTGACAGTTGTTCTTGTTGTAAAAGTTGTTGAAATACTAACTTCATAGCTTCCTCTTTTACAGTCAATCTTTAATGGACCCTTCTTTTGTTGAGCAGGAAGGGTTGAGAGGTGATGTCAAGCCTCAACCCCCTGCTACCCATCAACAATGTGACCCGCAGTGCTGTATTCAGGCCTGTGAGTCAACTAGTGAGATTTGTGACATATTAATCACAAATTTATTAAAGTCCTCAGCAGTGGCTGCCACTGTTTTCCAAATGAGCAACTCCAAAGACAACAGATACTGCTGCGGCGAGACTTCATCAAACTCACACACACACCCCTCACAACAGCTACTGTCAGCTACTGAATCTAACACAAAGTGTCACAGACAGTTCGCAAGGTTAGACAATCATAATTAGCATTATTTGTTGCTCAAAGAGCCAAAATGATATACTTAAAATCTCTCTCTCTCTATATATATATATATAGAGATTGTAAGTATATCATTTTGGCTCTTTGTGTATATGTATGTATATTTAAATATGTGTGTGTATATATATATATATATATATATATATATATATATATATATATATATAATATATATAAAAGATAGGAAACTTTAATCTTACCTGGTTAAAGGTTGTCGTTTCTCCAAGTATGTAAAAACCAAATATTGTCCGTATGCAGTCTGTGAGTAAGAGTGTCACAGTTTCACAGCAAACATAGCGATCTACTGCACAGATTCACACTGACGAACAACAAGACGTGCGTGAACGACAATCCTGTTATGTTGCCACTGACCTCCCACTATGAACTGTGCCGGTGTTTTTCAAGCAGTCTTACAATCTCCTCCAAGTTTCTCTCTCTCTCTCTCTCTCTCTCTCTCTCTCTCTCTCTCTCTCTCTCTCTCTCTCCTTAGTTCAGCCCCCAAGGGAGTGATTTAGGATTTCCCAGACACACCCTCTCCAATGGGCGGAACTTGAGGAGTCATCTCACAACCGACTAGCCGGCCCCTACCCCCAGCAGCTCCCTCCCCTGTCATGTGTCCAGTCTGCACATTACTGGCCCCTCTTTGTTCAACTTAACTTTTTGGACAAGTATCACAGTTTCTGTTATGTGTAAAATTAATACTGAAAAAGGGAAATTGTCCACTTTGGATGCTCTACTTTTTTGGGTTACACACTCTAATGGCTAATATTGCCCACAACCCATTGCACAATGGATGAAGATTCTATTAGAACTTTGTGGTAAAACATGAATAAAAAGTGTTAAAAAAACTACAAATGCATCAGATCTGTGAGACCGATGGTTAAGGAGAGAGGTTTAGATAAAGGGGTTTTATTCCATATCTAACCTGAGGTAAAGACATTTATTCGATGTTATCCATTTCATCTGCAACAGCATTGTGAACTTTTATAAAGATACGTTTGGTCGTTAACTTTTAATTGCATAATTATGCAAACGCATAAGGAGAGTCTGCACTTGAAAGATCCCCGACTGGCAGATCAACGTGCAACTACATTTTTCTCCGATACATTAGGAAATTAAATTAAATTGAAAACTTTTAGGGCATAATCTAAGTAGGCAAATTGGGATGCAGCAAAAGTGTTACCAAATGCTTTTTCTGAAATGGCTAATCAGAATGGCTAAATGTTTTTTTTTCTGTTGTCTCTAAGGACTAGAATTTCCCGTCTCTTTGTCCTCGGATTCCTCTTCATTGTCAGTGGGACGATAACAAATGACAACGGCAGTGTTCCTTCCCGAATGATTCAGACAGAGAGATGGGGTGTGGTGTGATCTGACTAAAGGCTAAGGAGAGCGTGATGGACATGCAGGTGATTCAAAGGTTTGTTTTGTCACTCAGTTACCATCTGAATGTTGTGCAAAACATTGGAACAAATGCCAATACAGTTCCAAAATTATGACATAACAATAGATACGCATAACATGAATAACCATAGCTGTCTTCCATGGGTGCTGTGCAGTTATATACAGTTATATATACAGTTATAACTAGCTAAATGGACATGTTTCATATCACTATATTGTGATTTTTAGGATGAGTGGAACTTACTGACCAATCAGTATCTTAAACCAAAACTATCCACTTAAAATAAACATTCTACTACATTCTACATACCAAAAGTGCATAAACACTATGCCACAAAATGAACTCTTTACTAAAAAAGTGTGCTCTCAGAAACACTGAAAAGGAGACATCTGGATTGAAATAGACCTTCTTAAGTTACAGCACACCTGCCTAGGATACTATTAGTCAAAGTGTCAAAACCAGACATTGTCATGAAAATAGAGATATATATCTGTCAAAGACACCATTCAGAGCGCTGTTATCAATCTATGGCTCTGTGCAATTAAACGTGCACACTTTGAAATTGAGCGTTTATTATGTGACACGGGCAATAGATCACAAAAAGGGAAGAGTTATGGTGAGTGTGTCAACATGTCTGGCTTGTTCATCCCTGGTGTCCTCAAATATGTTAGACACAGCCAAAGATAACAATATCCAAAACAAATGAATGGCAAGTCTTGCAAAACAGCTTCACATTAAGTAACGGACTAAATTCGGATTAGATGAACCGCATTTGAAGTCAGAGTAAAATATCTGTGACCGCACATCAACTGAATTCACGTCAATGCAATCGCAATGTTGCTTAACAACCGTAATCAACTTCTGACAAACAACTCGCTTTAATAACAAGGTCTTCTTCAACTTGTATTTTCGTCTTACTTCACGTTTCTTTGTCACTCACACGTGTAAATAACTAAGCAGACATGCCTGCTGGATGTGATGTCAATAATTCGACTGTGATCAGTATTGTAAAATCTCTAGCGCTTGACACATTTCCACTTTTGCATGGCATTTACCATTATAATGTCCAGCCCTAATGCCAATGATTGAAAGCAGACATTCTTTGCTTTAATCTGATGATCTCATCTCCTTAGGCACCTTAACGTGGAGTCAGCATGCCTGACCGGACCACCTACAGCCCCCAGCAGAGCAGCTTCGACTGGAGGAGGAGGGATGGATTCGCTGATTTGACTTGTGGCTCAAACAAGTCACAGAAGAAGACAAACGAGAACACCTCATACATAGTGCTTTGTTTGTAACCATGTGTTGAATGTATTCTGACCTCAATCATAACAATTTTAGCTTTTTTACAAAAAGAAAGAAAGAATGTCTTCATGACAATGCAATTTTTGCCATTGTTTTCCTTCCAGCATCAAATTAAGATATAGTATCTTGATCTTTAATAGTATTATGTCGCTGTTTCTAATAAAGAAACAAGCAAACTAACTAGCAATTGTCTGTTCTATTTACTTACCAAAGCAAATTTTACTATTATTTGGAACTTGGTGAAAAATTCTTAATCATGTGTTGAACTTGATGTATTTATTGAGATGGAAACACATCTTTGTGCTGACAAACATCTTCTAGAATGCATCAAGATGAACACAAGAGTGAGGAAGTTTTCCTCAGAAGGGATCTAGAGCTTGTCTAATTATTTTCTGCTTATCTCTGTTTTGTGAAAGCCCTGTCTTCATTCTACTGGTTCCAGTCAAGGCTGAGGGTAAGAACAGTTATCAAAGTATGAAATGTAAACTGTCTCGCCCCATTCCACAACGTGTAATCATCACATTTTCAACAGGAAAATATGAATTTCTACTCGTGACTTATTTCTGAATCATGAAACCGTGGACTGTGCGTAATGTGATAATCATTATTTATGCACTGACTTTAACAAACTTTACCACTAAGCTCAGATTTCAAGAATCTTTATAAAGTCATTAAGAGGGTAATTATGCATGCATAATTCCATTGTATACACTGGCAGAATAACTATAAAGCCTTATTAAACTGTTACTGGATAAAACCCATGTAAAAATTGAGCAATAACTTGCCCCAGTCTTATCAGCTTTATCTTATGGCCTGTGCCTCAGATAAACATGATCTGGGATCTGCTTGTCCTGGCTGGTATTTTCCAACATCGGCAAATAGCTGCTCAGCAGTGAGCATCACTACATCTGACCTCTCGGTTTACAGTCTGGCTGTCATCAGGGAGAGTTTAGCTGCCACTTACACATGGACAAGCACAGCCATATTGATGGACTAAGTGGCCACTGGTGGCTGGTTGTCCGGTTCCTGCATTCTTACTTACATAAGTGTAATTCTATTCCTGGCTGCTGGATAAATATGGAGTGAAAGTAAAATTAAGACTTGTAGTCCTTACTCTGAGTAGACAAAATATTTCATATTCAAATTCTTATGTTAAGCTCACATAATTTTCATGACATTCTGGAGATTTTGTCAAAAGGACATTTATTAAGATTCTTAAATTTTTCATTGAGGGAAACCAAAACCACATGTTAAAAAAGGGTAATCCCATGCGATCTTTTTCATTGTAAAATAGGATGTTTATTAAAGAAAATAGAAAATAGGCAGAACTTGATTTACAATCCATCTGGATTGTAAAAAGTTATTTCTATATGACAGATGATTGGAAAGCTGAAAAATAAGGTCTTATTTTTATCATGTCAGCAAAACACGAAAAGCTGTGTCAGAGGTGGAACAAGTTTTAATTATACATAATCCTAAAAAATTTTCTTCTTCATGTTTCTTTGGACTAACATGCACTGATAAATGATTTAAAGTAAAGTAAACATGCACAAGTAAAAATAAAAAAATGAGTCATTTTTGATTTTATAATGTCTTCAGATGTACTTTTTTCCATCACTGCAATTTGTGCTTTTGCATTCAATCAAATACGGCATCTTTGGGCATGTTGTCAAACTTGGCAGAATGCCAACACAACCCTCCTCCTAAACATATTTAAACACTGTTCAGAAGAGTAATGGACACTTTCTACAGGTGACATTTGTCTAGCAGACAAGAGAGCTTAATGCAGGTTTCTGAAAAGCTTTTCACTGAGCAGCAGCAATGGAGCTTTATGTCCCAGTATCATCCGTCATGACAGATATATTTTGGACATGTATTAAATTTCAAAACACAGTTTTTTTAAAGAGGGGGCCCAGCTGTTCATTTTGGCTGGCAAATGTGTTTACATTTATGAAATGCTGGCACTGAGCTGGATGTGACTGAGGGGTGAAGGAGCTGATGCCAGCTCTTCTCTCACACCCAGTCTGAGCGCAAGGACAGGAAAGAGTTTTCCCACAAACGCCCAAGAAACGCCCAGAATATATCTAAGAGACACCCTGGGCTTTAATGTGTGATGAGTTTTCTCACGTTTTCTCAGGCTCAGCCCTCACTCTAAAAATGTTTAAGATTCTGCTTCTTTTTCTAAAGCGTATACAGGATTAGGCTTTACAAAACATGAAAGTACTGCATAATTGGTATTTAATTTTAGCATATATACACTATGTATTTCAACCATTTTCATGCTTAGTATTCATAATAGTTTCTGCAAGGCTAAAAAATAAATAACTAAAATAATAATAAACAAAATTATTAAAGCCACCTAGAAGGATTCATTGCTGACCTTGGCTATTATGTAGCTTAGAACTGCTTATGTATGGAATTTTATATGGTGGCATCCCTTTGAACGAATCTGCAGTGTGCACTGAGAGCAGGGAAGGCAATGAGCCAACCACCCATTTAATAGCATGCTTTATTTAATAGTATACTCCAGCCCTTCTACACAAGAGCAGCCTATCATCATTGAACATCACTGCAATGCCGTGCTCCAAGTACATGAGTACTGTTTATGCACTGACACATTTTTCAACTACAAAAAAGGCACCAAATAAAATAAAGTAGTACCTGAAGCCAAAAAATCATCATTTACTCAGCCTTGGTATAGGTTTGAAACCTATACGAAGGCTGAGTAAATAATGATTTAAATGATGAGTAAATGATGACACAAAATAGAGTTGTTTTGCAGATTATACAGGCTGTTCTTTCCCGTACAACACAAGCAGACAGTGACCAGTGGTTGCCAAGCTCAAAAAAAGTACAGTTTATAAATGTACCATAAAATTGCATTTTGCAAGACAATCATATGCCTTTAGAAGATGCATGGACCACTTATGTGTTTTTGTTTGTGATTTTTGTGATGTTTGTCTTTTCTGCTAAACATCTTTCTCTGTGTTCAACAGATGATACATTTTTGGTGAGCAAATAAATGACAGACCTTTTATTTTTATTAATGTAATGCTTTTTAAATATGTGCTTTAGCAGGTAGAAATGCATGGAAGATTGAATTCAAACAATAACCAATAAAAAAGTAAAAACGTAAAATAGTTCATGAGAATTGATTTTTATAAGAAATTATAGTGTTTTAATGAATAAATAAAGCTTAAATTAAAAATCTATATTTTTGTATGCAGTATAAGATCTGAAGACACAATCATTACTAGGGCTGTGCAATATTCTGTTTTAGCATCGATATCACAATGTGCAGGATGTGCCATCTCAAGGAGAGGGATCGTAGTTGATTGGTTCCGTATCGGAATGCATGTGATTCGCGAATTAATTACATTGTTTAACCATCATAGAGTAAAAGTTTTTAAGTCCTGTTTTCTGTGAATTCGTTTTTTTAAGATAACAGCAGCCTAATATATACCCACAGCTGTTTGTGTCACCAATTTTAAACAAACAACAAAAGAGAAAATCACTTTTGTAGCTTTAACAAAGATAAACTGTATTAATTGTATTTTATTGTGAAGACTATGCAGTGTTATTTTACATTTGATTATTCAATGTCTATACCTAAATACAGTTATATCTTTGTTCTAATGTATTTATCTATGCTTGTAATTTTTTGTTTTGTTTTTCTTCTATGCAGATGCACTACCCTTCAAAGTCATCCTAGAATGATTCATTCTTTACAAATAGAGCTATTCAAATCATCTGGTGAAATTGCTTTCATATTGCAATATATATTCCCAGAAAAACTAAATGTAGCAATGTCAGTTTTTTCCCAATAGTGTAGCCCTAGTTGTTACAATAATATTGCCAGCTGTCTTGGAGAAAACCACCAACTATCAAGATCTCTCACAAGGTACCTCTCTTTGCTCTGAGCATGGTGGTCTATGAAATTGCATGTGTAACATTTGCATTTCTCACAGGAAGTGAGGACTACATGGGTTGAATGGAGACACTCTAGAATGGGCTGTTAAAGGTGTTGAAACTGGTTTAATCAGACCACCTATTGAGTCCTCAAACAGCCGAAACTTTTTAGGACAACAATAGTTATTGTCCTCAAGCACAGGACCATGCCATTATAGAGACCAGACATCTTTTAACTGCTGACTATTGCCAGAATACTAAGTTTTCAGACTACTTTATGCTGCCTGTGTTGTTAACCTTTTTAAAGTTTGTGTTACAGACTGCTTGATTTGTAATATAAAATAATCCATGCATTTGTTCAGAAGCTGTTCAATACTATTCCTTTTGGCTACAATACTTGGAGGCAATTTTATTTGCAAGGTCATTGATCCAAGACATCCAATTCAACAGCCCATTTTCAAAAGTGTCAGAGTCTCTATAGCAATGGAGTCGAGGTAGTATGTTATGCCTGGGAAACGAGCCTCAGCCTGTCAGCCCACTGTTTGTATGTGTGTGTGTCCCGACATGCTTTTTAAGGACTTAATTACACACAGTGGAGGGGTGCCCCCAAAGCAATACTCACTGCCGGGATTGCAGGATGGGCGAAAGAGTTTATAATCACCTGGCAGCTCCTGCACACAGCAGCGTGTGTCTGCTCCTCCTCTACATAGACACGCGTCTGAGTCTGTCTGACTGAAGGGTAGGGGTGGCAGTGTTGCCAGATTTTGCTAAAAAAAACACAAGCAAGTTGTTGACAAAACAAGCCCGAGTCAGTTTTTTCTGCTCTCGGGTGGGTGGTGCACGGATCAAGGAGAATTGCTTATTTCATTGATCTTATTTAATATAGAATAAACTTGGAGTTTAGACTCATTATTTTTTATGCATTTAAATAATTATGTACTTTTACAAAAATAATTAAAATATTTAATGCATACAACAGCCAGAATAAATCATTAATAAATCTGTCTATCGTGCACATGATCAAGGGATGTTTTTTCTTGTATTTGTTTATCAGTGGGGTAGAAGAGGGCCTGAAAAAGGCAGAAACATGGGAGAAAAGGAGAAGCAAACTACGGTGATTGATGACACACTAAACTTTGGCACAAACGGCAGGTGGGAACTTTTCATGATGACTATTATTATTCGTTCATACTTTATTGTGGTATGTGGGGCAAGCACTAGCAACACCAAACACATGACGGTATTTTGTAAATAAATCCCATTAGAACACAACCTGCAACTGCCTTATGAGCAACTTATGAAAACACAAGTCCAAAGTCACATAATAAGTCATTCCATGTTTTTTAAAGCAGCTTTTCAGAAAATTGTGACTTAATGTCTCATGGGGGAACCATGACTTATATAAGTTTTTTTGGCTTCGAGTATGAATCTATAAGTTAGTGTGCTTCAAAACAATTACAAAATGCGTATTTAGAACATATAAGTATTCAAAACTTAGTCTCTCATTTCACACTGCACTTCAGCTTCTCACAAAATTTTCTGTCCAATCAAATACTCTCTAGAGGCTAAAGCATCACGTCCCCTACATTATAAATAAACGCTGTGGCTAAAATCGTTCACTTGTTCACACATTTACTATTTTCTATATAGTGAGTGGCACATAGTGCAGTATATAGGGGGATAGGGAATGATCCAGACAGTGTAAATGTGATTTACATTGAGGCGAATGAAGTCTGGTTTCATGATAGTGTCACGTGAACTGCCGCAGCACCCATAGGAGTCCAGAAACGCGGTAGCACAAAGCGGATCATATGCGTGAGTTGGCGCAGACTACAAAATGTATCGGACACATTTGAATTCTGCATGCTTTATTTTAAAGTGCTATAGGGGAGATTAGGGAGAAACGGTTAGAGATTAGAAGGAAACTGAGGCTTTACTGAGCTCAACTGCTCTGGCTGAGCTGTGAAAAGCTATTGGTTACTTTAAAAAGTTGTTTCAGTGGAAATTATGTCAACACGTTGAAAAATGCTGCACATTTCAAGGCTTTTAATGCCCCCCATAAGTGACTCTGGTGAGGGATTTTTTTTTTTTTTTTTTTTTTTTTTTTTACAATAAATGTACTTGTGCTAAATATCATCTAGTTACATATTATATATATATATATAATACTAGAAGTTATGTGTTAATTGAATAAATTTAATGATACAATTTTCAGTCTGTTACTAAGTAAATGTTTAAACTTTAAGAATAATGATTAGTTTAGTTTTTGAAGTCCATCCTAAAATAAGCGGACATGGCAACTCCGAGGGCTGGATAGTCAGACGGAAGGATGTCTTTGTGTGTGAGTGTGAGGAAACAAGTCCATTCATGACTCGCTATCAGTGTTGACAGTAAATGCTTCTTATGTTTCTGAGTGTTCTCTGATGAACCATAATCTCTATAATTTCAGCACACTGACGAGATGCGTATCGCTTTCAAGGCTTCGGGATGACTCCTCAAAGATCTTGAGGATAGCATAATTATGTTTATCTCGGATGAAAACTTTGCCACCAAACTGAGCTGGCATCAAGCTTATATATAGACACTACCATTACACACACACAATATGCCACAGGGGGATCCGTCCTGCGCTCCATACTTCGTTTTGTGAACTAATCCCTGTTGATTTGACCCCATATGTGTCCCCAAGCATGATGAGCCTCTGGCCTTGTCCTGAACTGCTCTCCCACCCTATGTAGGCTTGCTGTGATTAATGAAGCTCTTCAGTGTCCGGCTCTACGCATGGACAGACACAGTCACATGCTGTCCAGTACAAGCAGTGCTTCGGAGACAAGAGGACAGGAACAGCAGAATCAGCCCAGCTAGAGAAAACATCTACGAAGAGATAAGCTCCTGCTTCTGTTTTTACACCACTGAGGTTTATGAGGAGGTGTGTGCATTGAGAAAGAGACTTTAATAACTGGTTTAGTTCTTAAGTTTAATGATTCAGGTTACAACTTTCGTATTTTGAAAAACCCATAAAAGTAGCAGAAGGCAAGTCAGTTCGGTCAGTGGCCATCTTTGTGATGCCCCCCGGCAGCTATTGTCTATGTAGGCAATAGACATTCAAGTAGAGTTCTATCTACACTGCTTTTCAAAAGTTTGGGGTCAGTAAGACTTTTTTTACTCTGAGAAATTAAAACTTTTATTCAGCAAAGACGCATTCATTGATCAAAATTGACATTAAAGACATTTATAATGTTACAAACTATTTCCATTTTAAAGAAATGTCTATGTCTTACTATGAAGTGAAGAACTGAAGAGCTGGATTTGTGAGTTTGTGGAATTAAATATTCGAAAAATATTCAGTTTTGTTTGAGACATTTAGTAGCAAAGAAATTTAGATATGATTGGGTGTGTTATATTTTGCTTTGTTCTCACAGCTAAGTCTGAATTTAGAGTTTGGCCCCTAAACGTCACATTAAAAATAAGTGATTTGCCACTTTATATGTCATTAAGAAAACCATTCTTGTCTAAGCAGGCTGATAGTCAAAAACCTGGCAAGACAAGAAAGACAGAGAAAAGCATATTCGGCAATGAGAACAGGATGAGAAAGAGGATTGGGGAAATCAGCGAAAGAAGACATTAAGAAATCCATAGGCCTCATTTATAAAATGTTGCATAGAAACCGTACTATATCTTATGATAATTTCTCAAATGTGCCAATATAAGATTCAGAGAACAAACATATACACAAAAAAAACATGCATATGCCTCTTTTCCTTAAGTGAAATTTATAAATCGCAAATGATCGTGAAATTGTGTGCAGCTGAATGGTTTCACATCTCCGCCATGTAAATGCTGCCTAATTAATGTCATTAACATATAAAAGGGCACCAGTCAACGTCCAAATCCTTCACTTGAGAATGGTGAGTGGCAAGAATTGCTTAGATTTCCAATTACTTTTCTGCTTAGTAAAAGTGTGCTTAGTCTGAAGTGGCGGTAAGCACTTCCACATCAAAGACCGTTTTTATAAATACATTCAAATCATTCATGTTTTATGAATGAGGCCCCAAGTGAGAATAAGCATGGCTAACCTCTTTTTGCTTCACGCTCTCGCAGCACTTGGATGCTGGAGAGAATGTGGATGCGATGGAGACGACTTTGGACCCCCAAACCCAACAGATCCATCTCTGTGAGGTGCAACAAGTCCTAAAGAGAGACAAAAACACAGAGATGAAGTAGTTTAACGTGTGGTGAGAATGACAAGGGCTAGAACTAATGGCTTTCTATCATTCACACACACAACCAAACATCAGAAAAGTGTACAGTTTAAGCTAGCAGTGTGTCATCATGGACCCATGCCGAGTCCAACCTTGAGTGGCTTTCACAACAATACATTCCTTCTGCTTCTGACACAACAAAAACACATGATTTAGACAGCATCTCTGCTTTCATTGTTCCCGGCAGGACAAAACAAGGAGCCGTTTAATTGAAGGTTATGTGCTATTTTCTGCTCTTTAGCATTTACAGCACACATGCCAAAGCATTCCTTCCTAAATAAACAGTACTGCCATATTGGGTTATTTGGGACTGCCCGTATTTTGTCAGTACAACTAAAATGAGTTTGCTCACCCCATTTGAATACTGTCTGTCCTAAAAAGTATGCACGATTTTAATGTGTTCATCTGTTTTTTTAATTGTACATGTTCATTTCCTCCATCTAATGGCAACTTAAAGTCATGTAATTACACCATAAATTTGTTTCACGTTATTTTTAGTTTATTTCAAAATTCATACTGTAAAATGACTGATTTTAATTTATAGGGTTTTTTTTGTTTGTTTGTTTGTTTTAGACAAAAGAGTAAAAAATAAAAATGAAAAACCTTTTATAATTTGTTCCGGTAATAGTGCTATTCATTATTATTATTAAAACCTTTACCTAGTCATTCGTAAAGCATGACTTGAGGTTCAGTGTGAAATCTGTTGTACTGAATTGGTGCAGCAAAGTGAAGTCATGTTGATCTAACGCTGGAGAAACAGATGCATGCTGCATTGCTCTCTTTGTGTGTCTTATCTCATCTGCCTCATCCAATGTACCCAGAATCCCCTGCATCAGCAGCAAGCACTCTTTCCCACTACCATGTCTCTGTTTTTACAGACTAGTTCAGGGAAAGAGAGAGGGTGGTGGACAGGGACGGACAGAACTGTAGACACAAAGAGAGTCAGTGAAAGACAGTGTGGGAGAGAGAGGGGGGCAAAGAGATGGAAAAAGCGGGGATAGCATATGCTGGTAAGGGCCTATTGTTCAACTGGCTTCAACCCACAGCTCGAATCCACAGATGAATCTAACAAGCCATGACAAAGTCCCTGTTCAGTCAGACTCTTTATTTACCTTGTGTGGTCTCATATCAATCTCTCATGCTAAACTTCAAAAACATGTCACTAGGCAGCCATTCAGACACCTCACTTCGAGTGGGCTGGTAGATATAAGAGATGTGCTACTTTGTTGTTTTGGCAGTAGGTTTGTTGATCTTACACCAGTGTCCTATAGAGGTAGGTGCTTTGAGTATTTTGTGTTGCCCACATACATACTCATGGAAAACTAATCTATTAATAGATGCCCTCATTAAAAAAAATAAATAAAAAAAATTATATGCTACAGTGATGACAAAACTATGGTACTTACATATGATTATGATGATGATAATGGTGGTGGTACTGAATGAAGAGTTGCAGAATTGAACAGAGAATTCCTGGATTTGAATTTAGGTTTAGCTAACAGGAAGCAGAATTAAAAGGAGCACAGATCCAAAGTAAGTCTGAATTAAGAAAGTGCAATATGTGTGTATTTTAAGGAAAAGGCAAGTTCATGAAGACTTGAGAGTTTAAAAAATATTTTTACAGGTTTACAGGTTTTTATAGGCCTTTCTTTCTACACACACACACACACACACATATTTATATATATACTATTTACATACTATGTATCCTGTTGAATTTCACAATAGATTCTACTTCCTAAAAGGAAGAGAATTATTAAATGAATGCTTCCCAACACTGTCTGAAAGACTACAGTATTCATACACCATGATATTGTACACGGTTCTATCATGGTACAAAAACAGGGCACTATCATGGTACCATAGTATATGTGTGGGCAGCTGAAGATTTCAATCTCTGATTGTTTTGTATAGTGTCTGTGTGTGGGTCAAAGATATTATTCACTCAAATCAGTAAATTGATAATAAGGGGAAAACATCTCTTTCATCACCGGTTTAAGTGGTAATGGATACGTAATAACTGTTTTATTGGTGCTGTTCTTCATCCAGACTTTACCCTGCACTCCATTAGATGGAATCAGTGAAATACGATTCAGCATTAATGTGAATTACACAGTGTAATCAGTAAGCCTATAATGGACATGTGGTAGTCTCAGCGTCAACACTAATGTTGTTTCTGATTGCTATGTTCATTTCATTCTTGACAGTTGAGTGTCTCTTTTCTTCTTCAAAGGATGGGGAGCTGGTTAAATTGTAAAGTGTATAATTGTGTGGAAGACAGGGACTTATACTGCTCTTACAAATGTTATTTGTGGAGCATACAATAAATTATTTCAGAGCAACTGGACTCTTTTATAGGGCATTGAAAATAAGCCACCTGCGGCTCATCTTGTGTGTGACAAAAAAAAGTAGTGGTCAACAATTTTCCATTACATAAATCAATAATGGTTATGACTAGAATGCAAGTGGAAACTGTTTTCATGTGCAAATGTATGCCCGGGTGTCCGATCCTGCTCCTGAAGGGCCACCTTCATGCAGAGTTCAACTGCAACCTGCTCCAACACCTGCCTGAAGTTAATCCTGAAGATCTTGATTAGCTGGTGCAGGTGTGTTTAATTATAGGTGGAGCATTGGAGCTAAAATGCAGGAAGGTGGTTCTCAAGGAGCAGCATTGGACAGCCCTGTACTTAATGTAAATTGATTCACAAAAAAAATTATCTAAAATGATTTAATGTATGAATTAGGAGTGTTATGTTTTGCTGGACGTTAACCAGACTTTCGCTCTCCTTCTGAGAATTTAGAAATTAAACAAACTCTTTAAGACTTTATAATCTGTTACTCTGTAAAATGGGCAGTTGATTGAATAGCCCAAGTTCTAGCAAATTTTTCTCCGCAAATGTAGAGTGAAGTTTAGGATTATTTGTGTAATTAAGCTCTTTTGTTGGCAGTAGCTTCAGGGGTTATGTTTAGCACTATGATCGGAGTCAAGCGTGCATATACTGGCATCTGTAAACCGCAAAAATACTTTCAGAATCTCCAATTTGCTGCTGTTCCTGGACGCACTTACATTCCAGGTGAAGTGCGCTGCCAAGAAAAACATGGCTGAAAATACAGATGTCAGATCAGCTGGTCTATATTCAGTGAAATGTTTTGAAAGGAATCTCAGTGTGCTTTCCCGAGTTCAATAACAAAGTTTAGATTTCACTTGTTTGCAGCTTTTAAAAGCTCACTTTGAACAGCTCCATCAGTTGTTTATGATTATAATAAAGACAAAATCACAGGCAGTCATGCGATTTCAAATGACTGTTTGAATAATTGCATGGTAGTTTAAATGCTGTAGCGTGGTATGCAGCATTGTGTGCATGCATGTGTGTCTAAACTCACAGTGTGTGCTGACTTTACCTCCACTCCATCATATTCTTCATCGAATAGTGTGCAGTACTGAGGTAAGCCCAGTTGACTAAGCCATTTTGAGATGGACATGTGCTTCATGATAGATAGATTTATCCAAATGCTGCCTCAAAAATCCCTCTGTATGGAAGGCTAGGAGAAAAGCAAAGCATTATTGGCATTAATAACGTGATTTAATCTTCTGATAGATAGATAGATAGATAGATAGATAGATAGATAGATAGATAGATAGATAGATAGATAGATAGATAGATAGATAGATAGATAGATAGATAGATAGATTTTCATGATCAACTATTAATGGCATGATGAGTTATTTGACACATGACATCTGAGTTATTCTTGCCTTCAGACACAAATAAAACAAACTGTATGGATCATCTGCCCTCAAATTTGACAGCTCATAGAAGCTAAAAAAAAAAAAAAAACATTAGCCCACAATCCAGGGGTTGCAACATTCTGTCTGCACATGATTCTTTCTCTGTGAGCCCTGGGGGTCTGCAAAATGCAAGCACATGGTACTTAAGGTGCACTCCTAAGAAATCTAATAAGCAGTTTGAACAGCATCATTATGATTAAGAAGTGATTCACAATGACCTTTTGTGCATGAGTGTGTGCATGTGTGATGGGTGGAGCACATGTGCATAAATGCATATGCGCATGTTTGGATGGGTGTGCATGATTCTGGATATCCTCCCTCAAACTGACTGTGAAACCACAATGTGGATTTATGGTGTTGGCAAAGACTTTAATTACAATACAATCCAACTTCCCTCAGTTTAATAGCTAATTTATGAGAGGGCAGTATTTCTACTCCCTTTCTCTCTCAAAAACTCTAAATATGATCAGACACATCCCCAGAAGTTTCTCTTAAGACATTGTGTGTGTGGGCAGTTATGCACAGGTCAGAAAGACGTATGTCTTCTTTTTAGATTTGGATTCCAACACAAACAAATGATCATCAAAAATGCACAGGAATTGAATTATTAAAAAGACTGGATGAGGCAGCAGAGTGTTTTTTTATATCTTGGCAAGACATGTCCTATCATTTAAAAGAACACCCAGAGAGAAGACCATTACAGTTATTAGTGTGTGTGTGTGTGTGTGTGTGTGTGTAACATAGTGAGAGAATGTGTATTTATAGACTGTATGGACTCCACCAGAGAGCAGAAGACCCTGTCACCTTGCCTGAGAGAAGTGCTTTGTCAAGGGTTACTCCTGCCAACTAAAGATCCTACTTCACAAATCATACCAACTAATCATACCCTAAACATCATCTCATGCTCTATTTAGTGCTTCGTCATGACAGGGATGTAGATTCAGACCAACCGTATGATATTGCTTTTATACAAGTTCAATAAACAAAAAGTAATTAATGAGTAGCTTATATTTTAGACACATTTGATCAAGTTACTTTATCTGATTTTGCTCCTCCAATGGAAATAGTTTCAAAAGAAGTTAAAGCAGAATTAATCCCTGCACGTCTGAGCAACACACAGTAGTGGTGTTCCTGAAGGAATCAGTGTGTCACAAAGAGAGAATGATTCAATGACTCACTCACTTGTCTAGTGCCTGAATGTATCAGTGTGATTGAATGAACTCAATAAATGATTCAGTGACTCACTTATGAAGACTCTTGTCGCCACCTACTGTTGTATCAATAACTTGTAGTCACTGAAAAATCCCCACCACATGAACCAGAACTTAGTGTTGTAATTATTTATTAAGTATGAGTAATAAAAATAGTGATGTTTTCTCAAGCAGCATATTCTGTATGGTTTCCCTCTACATTGATGAGACCTACATAACTGGGCCTACAATTAAAACAGGGTTTGGAGTGGAGAGAATATTAGGATCATTAAATCATGTTTCAGTTTCTAAACTCATTGGTCATGTATGCCCTTGAACTTGATCTCTTTTTTATGAACCCCACAGTATTTCAATTTGCAAATGCAGACATGCACCAGTCAGGAAGATCCTGACGTCCATGTTTTCCCAGCAATCAACTCCCATCCACTCTCACACAATGGGCAATAAAAGCAGCTGTGGAAGTGGTGGAACATGGCTCATAAAACTGCTGGGGCAATACAGCAAAAAATGCTGCAGTTAATTCAATATGGCTCACAAGCCCAGCTGTGCTCACAGTCGGTGTATAGCCCATCCATGGGGAGAAGCAATCAGAGGAGTAGCTCATACAATTGCGGGGAGGTTTATTCCTGTCATGAATGTCAATGCCCCTGCGGCCACATGGAGAGATGTATTGTGGGGCTCACACATCGGAGGACAGGTTGTTTGGGTGACAAAAGAAGGCTGACCATCCTTGCAGCACTTAAATCAAACAAGTGACTTTCTCTTTACTCGACTGATAGTTGATTCGGTTAAAATGATATTCAAGCTATTAGCTTCACAATTTAAATTACATTCAAGCCATTAGGTCCATTAAGTCCAGCGCATTTTCCATTTGAATAATTAATAAATTCGGTAAACAGACTAAAAGACTAAAAGTTACAATTAATTTATCAATTGTGCAAAGCGAAATGTGTTAATGTGACCCAAGTGGATCAAGCCAACAAACAAAATGTAAAGCTTGACAATCAAATACTTCTGTGACATTAACATAAATAGCTTTATTGCTTATTTACTATATTAATATTGTGCTGTGATGAAGTTGAAGGTGGATGCTGATGATGAAGCACAGTTGTGTAGGTGTTATTCATTCAGTGGAATCATGTAACTGCATGATCCAATCTCCTTAAAAGCCACATTGCATTGAAGATACATCCTGACATGGCTTAATCAAATTTAGGGTTTAGTATGCTCATGCACCAACATATCAATGTCATATATGACTGTGACTCTTTACCCTTGATAGAGTGCAGAACAAGATCATGTTTATAATATTCAACATACTTCTTCAAGTGTTACTACATGCTTTAGACTGAAATCAAAAATGCTATAGCATTAACTCACTCATACTGTACATTCTGGGTCCAAAAAAGCTCTGATGATTAGAAAAGCATGCAACAGGAACTAATTACTGCACTCTGTGGGCTGGAGACACGTGAAGTCACACACTATGTTGCTTTGAACATCCTGTTTGGGATACAGATGCCCTTTTCCTGTTTCCTCTGTTGTGGTTGCAGATTCATGGCTTTGGAGGGAAAGAAACAAGAGACTGACTGGCTCCTTGGCACTCCAATGACTTTGACTTTTAATTATTAATCTGCTTCTGTTACATTTATTTTTATTTTTTTTTCTATAATTTGCCTTTTTGTTATTTTTGAACTGAATTTTCTTTAATATTGATTTCCGTTTTTAGACATGTGAAAACTAAAATAGTCTTTGTAAAGCAATTTGGTCAACCTCAGTTGTGTTTAAATGTGCGATATAAATAAACATTGACTGATTGTATAGGCAGAAAATAAATATGGACATAATTTCTGCTATATGCACATATGCTTCTGTTGGTCCAGTTCTCATAACCAACTCTCAGCTTGGCACAATCCCACAATACCTTGGCACAATTTTCACATTCAAAATGGCCCAAAACAACCAAAACACTTCATTCATGTCTCAAATCAACTCATTCTTCCATAACACTAGCAATGGTAGTCAAACAACAAACGCACTTTCAATGATTTATTTAGTTTTTTTTTTTTTAAATTTCTTTACAAAACAAGAATAAATGACACTGTCACCGCAAATATGTAAATAAGAACGTTAACTCAGGGTTTAGGAATGTACAATGTGAAACGTCAGTTTATGAATACCCAGGATTAACCCAAGTAAATTATGAGCAGTGTGAAACGTGAAGCAAACTAACCCAGGATTCCGTTTACCCGGGGTTTAGAATGACCCAGGGTTAACTATTTCAAGTGTGAAAAGCCTTGAATTATTAAGCCTTGAACTAATTTAACACATTGTTTCACGTGTTTGACACCGCATTGCATTACCCCGGATGAAAAACGCTGCTAACCCCACATCTGAATAATAAGTATGAAACGTTGCTTTACTCTAGGTTAAAAGTGGGGGTTAAGTGCAGTGTGAAAAGCCCTATTTATGAGTACTTTTAAAAATCCTAAAATAGTTTTATACACAAACGCTCAGAATTTGCCTGTAAGCCTGTAAAATGCCAACAAACATTCCACAGAGTTCCACGAACTGAGCTATTTTTAATCTTGATAGCACTAATTAAGAATGTCAGTTCATTAAGAGATGACAAGATGTGATTGGACATCAGCGCTGAACTGTCAGATTTCAGGATAACAGAGGAGAGTGAACCCAGAATAAATTACATCATTGTTCTGAGTTAAGCATTCCAGAACGACACGTGGGAGATCTTGCAAGTCAAGAGCACACGAAGCGCTGATTTATGATTATGTTTCATGTGCACATGTGCACGCATGTGTGTGTGCTGACCAGCAGGATTGAGATTGTTACATATGTGACCTGTATGATTTGAATACGTGGTGGGTGTTTATATGAGTGTGCATGTGAGATGATATATGCTCTGTCAGATCAAGACTAGAACACCCTCTGAGATGAAGATGTAGAAATGTTTTGCCAGATTTTGATTTTAAATCAACCTGATTGATAAATTGCATGTGTGAAGCTCATTGACACTCAAAAAACCTGATTCAACATCGCATGCAGAAAACCCTCATGCAAAACATTACATATACTGTTTTTTTCCACAGGGCTGAGATATACTATCATTTTAGCAATCAGTCAAGATAGTGTGGACATTTTGTCAGTTCACGTGAAGTGTGTGAGCAGATGTTTTGTACAAAAAGTTTCTGTCCTGCTAGTCCTCTCTATCTCTTGTTAACGTCACTAATAGTGGGGAGTTTAAGAGGAGGCAGGCACCACTCTCTCCCCATCCACCCTCCTAATCTCTGCTTTTACCATGAGACAGCTCACCTAAAATACATCTAAATAATTCTAATGCAATAAAAATCACATTTATTTTAATTATCAGACAGTCATGATGATTGTATTTGAATTTCTGCAAGATTTTAAGATAAACAAATGCCAACTAAATATTGTGTCAATATGTTATGATTGGGTTTTAAATCAAGTAAACCAAACAACAATAACCACAAAATACGACAAACTCTAATATTTACAGTGTATCTATGAAAACTTCCTAATGAGATTAGTTTTGATGATCTAATGCCTCTCTCTACTGCCCCTGTGCTCCCCAACAAGCTCAATTTCATAGTTCTGCCTGGGGAGGATGATGGTCTCCCCTGATTCACAACATTCCGGCCGTGCCTGAAGTCCTGAGCTCACGCCACAGTTAGGCTAATAACATTCCCTGGCAAGGCTTGACTCATACTCACAGAAAATCTGCCAGATACTTTTGCCATTACAGCTGTTTGGGATACAGTAAACAGTGTCTAGAGGCCTCTTCTTCAAGGTGTTGTGAGAAATCTTATTCATAGCAGTCTGTAAGAATCACATTTAATAATGCTTTTAATAATGCTTCTGATTTAATCATTTAAAATTGATAAAAGCCCATTCACACCAAGGATAATAACTATAACAATAAAGATTTAGTTCTAAAAATCTGTCTAAATATAAAAGTATAGCAGAGTCCACACCACAAATATAACAATAACGGAACAGAGAACCAACATTGTTGGAATCATTTTTAGCATGATTTTTCTTCCACTTGACCTCTGAATGGGCAAAATGACAGCTAATCAGAATCCATCCTTTTTCAAGAGCGCAAGCATTTAAACCTGCAGACAACATGCTAAAGCCAAAACTATTCTTCACTTTTTACGTGCATGCGAGGGTCGGCGTACAGTGAGCGACACGAGTTTCATCATCAGAACTGTATGCGCATACTATACACGCACCGCCGGATTTTTGTAACCGTGCGTACAGGTCGCACATGTGCATTTAATTTTTTTGAAGTAATTAGTTTATCCACCAGGTGTCGATTCACAACTTAGTCAAAGAAAAACTTCATAAACGGAAAAGATCAGAATGCACACAAGCATAGACCTACATAGACGAGAGGTTGTGTGAAGATATTAGAATATACCTTCATTTGTACAACTCTAGTATGAAAGAATACAAAGATATTTACATGGGTTGTAAGTCATGGCGAGATATTGCTCAAAACTCCGCAAATGAAGTATACTTTGCAAGGCTGTGCGTAAAAAAAACAAAGTATACTTTTGGATATAGAATAAACAGAACGATATCGTCCACAATAGTTCTCATTTGGTGTGAACAGCCTTAACTCTCTTCAGCTTTATGAAATGTAAAATATCCAATTTCAATGCACATCACTTTCCTGTTTTATACTTTAAAAGGGATAGTTCACCCAAAAATGAAATTCTGTCATAATTTACACACCCTCAAGTTGTTACAAACATGTATTCATGAATTTCTTTCTTCTGTTGAACACAAAAGAAGATATTTTGGAATTGACTTCAGTAATATATTTTTTCCATACTATGGAAGTTAATGTTTCCATCAACTGTCTGGTTACAGATATTCTTGAAAACATCTTCTTGTGTGTTCAACAGAAATTCATATAGGTTTGGAACAACTTGAGGATGATCAAATTATGTCGGAATTTTAATTTTTGGTGAACTATCCCTTTAAGATACTTGCTTGTGTAGATTTATTTTATTGTGTAGATTTCATTGCAGAGATTGTAAACAAACAGTGTAACTTGAGAAATGCGCACTAGGTCAGAGGTCAAGTGGAACTTTCTTACTCCAAAGTTCATTCAGAGTTCTGTCTCCTCCTCAAACAGGCTTTCTGAGGACAGTTGTGGGAAACTCATAGAAATAGCAAACACGTAGTGCCCACAGACCATTTAAAACCATGGTATTGATTTGTTTCCTCAAAGTTAAGCGGCACAGGCCCATCAATATCGCAAATTGAATTTAAAGCATGAAAAGTGAATAAGCCGTGAAGTCATTACGCTTCTAAGTTAAACATAAAACGTTTTTGTTGAGTATTTTAATAGTTTTAATGTCCTATCGATCAGGACTTTTATTCAAAAATTATAAATCAAATGATTTATTGTGCACTTTAATGTAATTGGATGCACACATTAGTGACAGCACATAGAGTATAAGTAAAAAGTAAACACTTTTTTTTCATTTAAGACACACTCTCAATCAGTACGACCCCTGTTTAGTTGCACCCACCTGGCTGCCCTGTGGTCAAGAGTTCAGCATCCCACAAGCCACTGCATGTTCAGAGCATGCTGGGTTCCAGCCAGTTTTAAAGCATGGAAAACACCACCGTTAGACTGTCTCCAAAAACTAAGATGCCAGATGCACTGCATGCCTTCAGTGGCGTTTATCAGGATGTGAACGACCACATAAGAAAGCTCTCAGCATGCCACAGTAGAGTGTGGTGGGGTTGGGAGCTAAACAATTTCAGGGTTCTTCAACTCTTTCTCTCTCGCTCTCTCTGTCCTTCACTTACCTCTAGGGCAAGAGTCATACTGAAGCCAAAAAACTTGGACTTTAAGTTCCAAAGTTGCACACACATATTTCAATTTCTTTAATGGAAGTTTGCTGCAGCGGTGTGCCATAAATGCAATTTGCATCTAATGTTAGAACTTTGACAAAGGGCAAGCACTGATCCAACAAAGTTGTTAGAGAATCTCTTAATTGACAGACGAACCCTGCGGACAGATGATTTAGTTTCAAAGCACGTCCTACTGAACCTGTGAAGCATTTTGTCAGTGTCAGAAGACTCAAGGTTAGGAGTGTTTTAACTCCAGAACCCTGTGGTATCGATTCTGAATATTAGGTATGTTAGGTTATTTAGTAACTTTACTAGTACTTCAATATTATTTATACTCCTACTAAGATCATATAAAGTAGCTATTCTGACTAGTCATTACAAGTAGCTAAATAATAAACCTATTTTTTTGGGGGGAGGGGGGTGACTAGTAGTGACTAATAATTTAATAAGTAGCTTCTCACTAATGAAAAAACTACAGGTAACATATTGATAGTTTAATAGATAATAGCTACATGAAACGCTTGCCATAAGTTTGAAAACATGTTTGGCTTGCCATAAGTTAGCATTTAAAAAACGTTCTTATACTTACTAAATGGCTTTATAAATTGTTATAGGCTATCTAGGTCACATTTATTATCTTAGAAAAAAAAATAAAGTTAGCAACACTCACCTTGAAGGTCGCACAAACGCTTACTGATGTTTTTCAGTTCAAATTAACAACTCCCTCCAGAGAGCAGGCGCTCAGACGTCAAAAACCCATTCTTCATGAATTGTCCCTGCTGTAACTGCTCTCCCCTGTGATAAAAGCGGAATGATGGTCAGTGGTGACAAATCCCGCGAGGATGGGATTATGCTCGCCTGAAATGAACGCGCTCAGAGATGCTGCGTCGTCAGGTCTTCTGCACGCGCAGCGTAACTTGAGAGTGACTTCATGCGGTTATTTAAGCCCAAATATATATGTATATAATATCTATATATTAAATCTGACACTATAATTATTTAGTAGAAATTCGAAAAACAGATTTCAAATACACAAGTGTTAACTTTTAAATTGTGCGAGCGCGCGAATTGCTGTGAAGGATAAACGTCCACGTGCAGAAATTGTATATTATTTTCTCTGCTTTTCTCGCACGGTTTAACATTTCCAGCTGTGAAATTGGGGTTGCTAACTACTAAACATCATTTTAAATGTCTGATATTTGTTGTCCAGGCAAGCGTAGTTAAATTGTCCCAACATTTGAGGGAACGGACCAAACCAGATGATAAGCTCGTGGACAGGAGAGCAGCACTTAAAATATTAGTCTGCTGTAGGGCGGTCCGCCAACACTAATTCAGCTCTGAATATTGTTCTGCAGAATCTGTGACCTTAGGCTGTCATTCCCTCTCCTGTATCATAAAGCTCCTTGCCAGACAGTGAAATATTTGATGCATATACATTATTTAAAGTTACTGGCCTCACAGCTGATGGACTGATGACTGATTCAGATTACATTTTGAAGATGAATAGTAATGTTTTACATTTATGATGTATCCTATGTCAAGGCTAATAATAAAAGATGAAGAGATAAACCTGCAATCCATACTGAACCTTTAGGCTATATTTTATAACGTAACCCAAATGTTTCAAGTAGCCCACTCTGTAAAAACATAAAATAAATAAACATTTAATAAACAGTGAAATGCATGGCAGCACATTGCCAAATGTTTGCCGTTAATGAACACAATCATAACAAAAGTTCAGATGGTTGAGTCTTCATTGAGTGATCTGATTTGCTGATATCTAAGACTGTTGAGATTTAATAGTGTAGGCTATACTATCAAATAAATCCCAGTTCTGCTTTAACAGATTTAATATCCTTAAATAGTTACGCAGACTCCCACAGACATAAATAATATGTATATATGTGTATTTTAAATATTTTTAAATATATACTATATCATGGAGTTCTTTGTGTGCTGTAAATTAAACGCGATATGTGATGACGTCACAATCGTGTTGTATTGTGGGATATGGAGCTGCTTGAAGTGTACATATGAAGTAGACTTGCTTCCTCAGTCAAAATCGAGGGAGCGAAGGTCTGTCCATATAAACGTCCCTCGTGGAACGCACTTCAAAATGGCGGCAGGGATTCCCATTTCAATTTGAGTAGGCCAAATCCAGGTGGAAATCCCCAAAATGACCCTAAAGCATGGTTAACATCACAAAACAAGCTGCTAAAGTCTCAAAAAGCTTTTTATTGTCACCATTGTTGAGTATTCAGAGTGTACCCAAACGAGAACCCAAGGATAGACAGTAAAGTCAAACAGATGATTAGGGCAGCACAGCTTTTACATCAGAAGATATCTCTCCTTATAGAGTTGCCAGAGCTATAGTCTTAAGAATGGCATCAGGTCTGCAAAAAGTTTTGAATGACCAGTTTATATCGGGCAAATAGATTGACTGAGGACGCCATCTGTGTAGCTATGTATGCTGCTTTTTCATACATCAGGATGCTCTTCGTTGACTACAGCTCGGCATTTAACACCATTATACCAAGCCAACTGATCAGCAAACTTCATACATTAGGACTAACTCCTTCATTTGCAGCTGGTTATTGGATTTTCTTACCAACCGCCCCCAGTCAGTGTGGTTGGACAAGCATAGCCTTACATCCTCTACCTTAACTTTGAGTACTGGTGTGCCACAAGGATGTGTGCTGAGCCCCCTCCTTTATGCAATTTTCACCCATGACTGTCAAGCTACCCATGAATTGAACATTCTGGTTAAATTTGCAGATGATACGACTCTCATTGGGCTCATATGGAATAACAATGCAGCTGCATAGAGGGAGGAGAGGAGAACCTGAGAGCGTGGTGTGACATTACAACCTGGTCTTAAACATCAAAAAGACAAAATAAATTATTGTGGATTTTAGGACCACTAAAAAGATCATCCACAGTCCTGTAAATATCAATCATATCAAAAATATCAAACTTTATTAGCCTATTTTCAATAAACATTAACACCATCTGTTCATTCTCATTTCTCATTAAGTCATTTTGTATGAAAGAAATAAAGTAAAAAAAAGTGAAGATGCTGAGATCTAGAGAGATTTGTTAGTGTTTAATGTTCTGTTGCTGTCAGTCATATGACAGTGTTTTCAGCTATATTTAAATAACGAGATTTTACCTTCATTTTAAGGTTTTTGTTTGGCACCCTCTATGACCATTCTTTTTTACAGTGAAGGTGTTTGACCATAATAATGCAGGAAATACCTGTAAAACAACAGTGATTTTCAGCTTATTTAAATAAGATTTTCCCTTAATTTTGTGGTTTTTGTTTGGCAGCCATTAAAAATAATAAAAAAAACTCATTTCATTTCTAAATAAAGTATCACATAATAGCAAGAAAAGAGATTGCAAATTCTGTGGTGGTCAAAATTGTATGCCGTTTAATACAAGCATTGTGTTAATGAATGGTTTAAGTATGGTGAAGCATGTATAACGCAGTCCTTTGAGATTGGCATGAGTTTCTAAAAAAAAAAAAATGAAGGGATGAGTTGCCCTGTTATCACTGTCTAATGGCCTTCCCCTGTGAGAAGATGAGAGCTTTTGGCTTGGCGTCTCACATTTCCTTTTGATTCCCCTGCCCTGGTAGACAGGAGCACTGAGGCATAATGATTACATGAGTGAACATAATCATGCTTTTCTCTCAGCCATGCTGTCATTAGTTTTACAAATAACCATGCCAGTTGGGTGATTCTGAGACAAGCGGATGACATGACTGGCATACCCATCTCTTGTATCAGAAGGCAGGACGGGCACGGCCAGGGGGACCATTTGGCTATTGTGCCAGGAGAAACCGATGGAGAGCTCACCAGAAGGCACACAATGAGCTCTCTGATGCACAAAACAAACGTGGTATTGTTTGGGCTACTTTTTTGCTGTTTACTGCGCATGGGAGAAAGTTGCACCCACACAGAGCTCTGCTTCTGTCATCTTTGGTTGATACCACCAACTTGAAGATCTACTGCATCCTTTAGTGCAAGTGTGTGATTGTTAGAGATTTATTGTGTTTTTGTTCATGTTTTTGGTATGTTCTTATATGTCATTTTAGGTGTTGTTTATACTACTCTATTTTCAACTAAAAAACAGAAAACTTTTTATGTTTTGGCCATTCACTTACACAACAACAGCATTTTGGGCGGCCTGAAAACGCAAACTTTTCAAAGTGCAAGTTTTTGAAAACTTTATGTTACTGTCTCCTTGTAATCTTCAAAAACATGAATCTGTACAAAGAAAAAAACTTTTCTCTTTTTATTACTTCGTTATCATGTAAACTTACCCTAAGTCTAGTGCGTTCCTTTCCCTTGTCAGTTTCCATAGTTACTCATGAGTTAATGATTAGATTCACCTGTCACCATTTTAGTTCCCTTGTTAATTTTGAATGAATACTTTTGTTTTGTTCCTTGCTGGTTACTGTCTTTAGTATGTGTGGAAAGTTTTTGTTTCTCCTGAGATTCTCCCTGAATGTTTGTGAGAGGTTTGCTATAGTAATTGATAGTAAAAATAATTCAGTGCTGGTGGTAGCTCATTCTGAAGGACATTTTTAGCCACTCAGTGGGGCCAAAGCCTGGCTCACTTCTGAAGCTAAGCTTTGATGTGAATGATAGACCTTTTTTGAAGAAATTTGATTGTAATAGAAATATGCTTTAGCGAGGCTAGCAGGAGGTGCTCACTCCCAGGCTTGTATGGCTCCTAAAGTCAGAGTGCAGCGATAGGGGCGTTAGACTGTAAGGAGAACCATCCTTTAAACCAAGGCCCTGACTTGCTGTGGTCATTACCCATATAGCAACATTTTGCCATCCCAGATCCGGCCCACATCATGGTATGATGATCTGGGCCACATCTGGCGTGGAATGATGGCACTTGGGCGGACCACTATTTTTTGCCAGCTTCACATATTACTAATCAGACTGACTTTATTTCTGTCATTCATCTACAAAAGTACTTATTGAGAAGTAAAAGAAGTTTAACTCTAATGTTCATTTCATCTGAAGTCACCGTAATGGTGATTGGTGTTTCCATTGGTTGGGCTCTGAGCGCTAATAAGATCTGTTTGTTTGCCTAACACACTATACAGTTGTAAATAAAGTAGAAATGAATCAGTTGATGAATTTGTAATCATAAAAAACAAAAGTTGTTTATGTTAGTTGAATGTGATAATTGTGTTGTTCATAAATGCATTTGAATTATGAAATTCTCTTTTGTTTCAACGATGGTCAGTTTGTTTTGTTACAATATTTCAGTGACGGTCAGTTTTGTTTGGTTACGAGATTTCAGTGGCAGACAGTTTTATACCTTTACAAAACTTCGATGGCAGTCAGTTTTATTCCTTTACAAAATTTCAGTAATGGTCAGTTTTGTTCAGTTATGAGATTTCAATGGCAGTCAGTTTTGCTTAATTAAGAGGTCTCAATGAGGTTCGATTTTCAGTGTCAGACGGTTTTGTTCCCTTATGAGATTTCAAACATGGTCATTTTTTGTTCCTTTGTTATTTAAAGAGATGCAATACAATGTGATCTGTTTTACAGTAAAACAGGGATTTTATATATATATATATGTACAAGAAAAATAGAGGGGAGATTTTGTTATAAGGTGAATTTCATCAACTCAAATGCACCCTATTATATTTAATGAACACAGTGTACATTGTTGGGGGCTTCGGTTATTTAGGGGTGGGACTGTCTGTCGACAAACAGATGATCCAGCACATTGCCCCTGGACTGTCCTGTCCTGACAAGTTACTTCATTACAAAGTGAAAATGGCACCATGGGAAAAAGTACTGAGACCTTCTCAAACCAAACATCCTCTAAATCCCACAATATCCTTCAGTCATCATCTAATCATCTTGAGAAATATGATCACATTGATGTTTCCAAAACACTCATATTTATGTGATCAACAACAGATTTATGGTCATTTCAAAACACTTAAACAGCATGTTGTGTGCAAAGCATGAAAAGTATCTTTTCAGGGGCACATTTATGTCACAATGATTAACAGCTATCAATATTGTCCGTACATGTAGTCACTGGCCGTCCAAACAAAGATAAACAATGAGAGTGGAGAGCAGAGCCACTCCCCCTGACCGCAGCAGAAGATGCCTGTTGTTTGTTGGTGTAGTCCTTTCAAATCTTTGTAAAAGATTTCACCCCTCACCTGCCTCCCACTGGATTAGATCTGTTCGACCCTGCTTTGAGACAAAGCACAGATTATTGAAAACTAAGCTGCATACAAAGATGCCCAAAGATGATAAATTACACCGATGATGAATTACTGCCACAATAAGGTCATTGATTCATCAGAGCCTGGCTGAACAAAAGGTCGGCTCGTATTGTGACAAAAGTGAATGGCTCGGTTCTCCACTAGCCAGACTCTGGGTGTTGAAAAGTGTCAGCTTTGCAAAGCAGCTGAAAGTGCAGATAGATGAATATAGAAGACACTGATAAAAATGGGCATTTTGACCGAGTTAGAGTTTTGCATGGAGTGTTTCTGTGCTGCAATCTTGAGTAGAGGAAGCCTAAGGGCAAGAAATTTCTTCATTAAAGAAAAGGAAGTGCACCTGTTCTTGTTGTATTCTTGGCTCATATAACAAAACTGTAAAGACAGCACTTTCAGATATGTAATAAGATATATATGTATGATAAGATATATATATGTAAATCCAACACTTTCAGTATCATAATTCACTGAGCCATACTATTTTTACCCTATAATTACATCATTATTTAGTGCACTTATAAGAGAGGCAGTCCTCAGTGGAACAGTGCATGGATCAATGGCCATCCCAGGTGTTCAAACACATTCCCTAGGATTTTCTGCCCTCTATTGGACAACTGTGCATATAACTACCAGAGAAACAAAAAACATGACGGTGTGTTTCTTCTCCTTGAGTTATTCAGATCTTCTGGCTCTGAACAAAATAAACACCGCCTCTAAATCGACATGAAGACATGGCAGGAATACAGGAAGTGGAACTCCGCAATGTAACTAAATACTGAAGGTGGATACTAGTAAGCATTTATCGCCGTTACAAAGTAAGTTTACTACAGTCTAACTTTAACAAATTAATTCAAGCCGGTTGTGATAGGAATGCCATGTACTGTCTATATGTAATGCATCTTGGTTGTTGTGAAGTTTTAGTTATGTTAGGGTTAACGTAATACCTTCTTCAATATTATAGACATGACAGGCAGAAATCCATCTATCGTGATAGTTGGTGCTGGTGTTGCCGGACTCGCTGCTGCCAAGAAGCTAAAAGACTATGGGTTTAATGACGTCACTCTTCTGGAAGCCTCTGAGAAGGTCGGAGGAAGAGTAGCTTCTGCAACTCTAGGTGAATGAATTATACAATAATCATTTGAATACCAACACGAATTAAACACTTATAAATATAATAATAGTTAATAGGATTAGTTAAATAGGGCTGTAGTTAAAAAGTTAATATATAAAAAAAAGTTATTGAATAAAATAATAACAATGAAATAAATTATTTTTTATTATTAATAACAATAATTATAATTGTTAATTGTATTTAGTATTCATAATAGTATTTATTATTTGATCACTGTTTTATTTTGTGGTACACAGTAAAATGCCCAGAGTTAAATCAACTCTACTCAGATAACATTTGGTCCCTCTCTAAATAGTGTTAAAGTAACACTGAAGCAGAGTTAAAGTTAATGAGATAATTAAGCAATTAATTAAGCGATGATTGAACATTAATGATGAACACCTGCTGTTAACAAGCAGAATCACTGAAGAAAAGAGAAACACAAGAACTACAACCGACTTCAGCCACAGTCTTAGATGAAATCAACTGAAGATAAAAGACATTCAATCTCTGAAGAGTGTTACTTTAACACTAGTTCAGTGTTACTTTAACACTATTTAGAGAGGGACCAAATGTTATCTGAGCAGAGTTGATTTAACTCTGGGGTTTTTACTGTGTAGAAGTAAGTAAGTAAAGCCTTTATTTGTCCCGCAGTGGGGAAATTGCATAGTAGAGGAAACTGTTTCAGGAAACTGAAATATGTGGACTCATGACTTAGTTTCACTTCCATTAAATATTCCACTTTTTTTTCTTTCCTGTCAACAGATTATATCACATGATTTTAAATCCGATATTTTTTCTTGCATGTTTTAAATATGTCACATTTTTGTCACTTTTTGCCCTGAAACCTGGTTAATTTCTGACCCTGTAATGCATCCATATATGCTGAATTCATATCTAACAGTACCTATGTCACCATCTTTCTTTTTTTCACGTCAAAGGGAATACATGTGTTGATACTGGAGCACAATACATCCATGGGGCAACAGAAAAAAACCCAGTCTACCGCCTACTACAAAAGTCAGGCCTTCTAACCCAAGTCCCTGAGATGGGCACAGAAGCATTTTACAGTAACAAGGGACACAAAGTGGATACAGAATTCGCCAGAGATGCATATGAAGCTGGGGAGAACATCATTCGATACCGTGGCTCCAACACGGGAAAGAGTTTAGGTGAACACTATGCAGAAAAAACCCAAGATGTGATTGACAGCTTGCAAGACGATGACAAGAAAACGAGAATGCAGAGTGTTTTTGCTTTGGTTGGCAAAGACATGCTGATTGACGTTGGAGCTTCAGACCTCCACAGGATCTCTCTTGACTCCTGGAAGTATTATATCGATATGGGTGACAGTCTCAATATTGCAGGGTATGATGGTTTAAGAAGATCTGCATTCATTTGCAATTATTGCTAAGGAAATGATTCATTTCAGTTCATTGTTATACGTCTGTCAGTTTTATGTTTCAGCTTGTGGATATGCTACTGGAAGACTTTCCTAAGGATCGTTTGCTGCTGAAAAGAGAAGTTAGTAAGATCCAATGGGATGGAATCTTCTCTGTAGCCCCCTCTCCACCTCCCCCTCCTCACACTGTAGCTGCTTCTGATGAAAAAATCCGCCAGTACCCAGTTTGTGTTGTCTGTGAGAATGGAGAAGAGATTCTAGCCGATCATGTTATAATGACTGTTTCACTGGGTATGTGTTGATAAGGATTGAGTATTGTGAGGATGATCATATGTGATTTATATGTGACCAGTGAAAAGATAAATCCCGCCATTGCAAATTCAGATCTCTCTCTCTCTCTTTCTCTCTCTCTCTCTCTCTCTCTCTCTCTCTCTCTCTCTCTCCCTCTTTCTCTCTTTCTCTCTCTCTCTCTCTCTCTGTTTGAAGGTTGTCTAAAAGCTCAAGCTTCCAGCCTCTTCATCCCCAGTCTCCCAACCGAGAAAATGGAGGTCATCAATAAGCTGTGCTTTGGCAATATTGCCAAGATCTTTCTGGAGTATGAAGAGGCATTCTGGGAGAATGAAGTCGGTTCTATCAGTCTCATATATGAGGATGACACGCCTGCCTCTGTATCCACTGATAAAATGCATTGGCTCAAGAACATGCAGTTCTTTTCTGTCCTGAGACCCAAAGAAAGGTTAATGTTGTATTAAACGACAGTGAAATATTTAGAAATTGTTCATGTTAAATTCATTTATGTACATTTACAAGTATAAATTCCAAATGAGAAATCTGGATATATACTATTAGTCCTAAATACCAGAACTAATATTAATAGTAAAATGTAGAAAAATCAATCAAATCTTGTGCTTCAAAAATTTTAAGCATAGAATAATTATTGTTTATGGTGCAAAACACTTTAGTAACATTATTAGTGTGCCTCAGGAAAAAATATAATATGACTCCTTTAATTATTGTTACTTGTTAGCGTTTATTAATCTTTCATTTTCTCTTCCCTAGGTTTGGCAATGTCTTAATTGGTTGGTGTCCAGGAGACATAGCTGACCTGATTGAAACCATGCCAGATGACGAACTCTCAACTGCTATCACTGATCATCTCAAAATGTTCTTTGGTAAATAAATCCAAACGCTTTTTAAAAAGTTCTCAAAAAAAAAAAAAAAAAAAAAAGTTTTGTCATCATGTAGTATTTTCTGTACTTCCAAGGACATTCAAACATTCCTCGCCCGAAGTCCATACTCTGCACTAAATGGCGCAGCAACAAGTTCGCGAAGGGAACTTACTCTTTCCTCCCTGTTGGTGTTGATGGGGAAGTTATGGACATGTTGGCACAACCACTAATAGGCAGCCGGTGTCCTGATAAAGTATGGGATTTTTATTATGCTTCTTATTGCCTACCATTATGTTGAATTAAAATTAGTTATGGATAATTATTTTAATTATTGAAATTGAAGTTTTTCACGTCATATATTTCAGGATCTTCAGGTCTTGTTTGCAGGTGAGGCAACGATGAAGACTCTTTATGGCACAGTGCAAGGAGCTCTACTCTCAGGACACAGAGAGGCAGACAGACTGGCAGCACATTATAAGAAGACAGCAGCTCCCTCTTCCGCTACCTCATTGGACAAAAAAGATTAGACAGTTAAAATCTATTATCTAAAATTTAGACAAGTGTCTAATAACAGGGTAGTTACCATAATTATGATGTGATGATGATGATGATTGGACTGAGGATGTGATCTGAACAAGCCTGCCCCCATGAGACTGCTCCATGTAAAATAAAACAACTTTATGAGCAAAACTGTTTTGAGGAAAAAAATGACTGTGGCTTTTAAATTTTACTGATGTATTCCTTTTTATATTATACAGGCTACGTTTTAGAAACAGACTGAATGTTATTATGACTTGATTTGAATTTCATACAATATTTTTAATAAAATTTTGCATGCTAAATTGTGGTTTAATTATTACGATTGTAAGCAGTTAGCTTGCATGAATCTATTTTATGCACATTAAGAGAGACAGAGAAGAAGCTTTTACTACTATATGTGAATAAAAACTAAAAGAAAAGAGACAGCGGAACTATTGAAAGCTGCAGTACAAGTTTCCAGGCGGAGCATTTTATGCTGACGCACATCCATGCCTTTTGTTGATGGTGACCTTCTTCATTTTGAAGAATTGTGCAATTTTCCTTTTACATTTATGAATGTATTTACTAGATAGCTGTTTGCAAATATTATAATCATGGCTCTAAATGCAATTGGCCAGCCGTGCAAGAGTTTATTTGGGTAAGTAGTGAATCGATTGTCGCTTGAGTTCGCTCATCTTTTGACAGTGTGGTAACGTTAGTTATTGTATTTTCGTATTTAGTGTAATGTATTTAGTTTTAAACGAAGCCAAGCCACTTTCACACATTTAACACATGTATTACCATTCAAAATGTATAAGACCTGTCCATGGAAGGATTTTAGTAACTTAACTATTTCCCCAACGTCAAATAACACAACATCTAACATGGTTTCTCACTGAATGAGATCAAATGAGTCCGGTTCTGAAACTGAAATGATTTTTTGTTGTACTGCAGCTATTTGAAGCGTAATCAATGATGCTCAGAAAGGTTTAATGATGTTTAATGTCCTTTTATTGTTTTGCACAGGTGTCTTCAGGCTGTTGTCACTCACAGGTGTTTGCAAGCCACATCCACATTTCACACCACAGCCTTTCAGTCAGACTCCAACAGAACCTGTGTGGTCCGCTTTGGGAGGCAGAAGTATGAGAGGATGTATCCAGTTCTGTTGGTGAGACATGACGGGTCCACCATTAACATCAGATATAAAGAGCCCAAAAGAATAATGAAGGTTAGTGGTTTGTTTCTAAAACTTTTTCTTGACAATCCTGCCTTGAAAATCTTATGCTGTTATTTTTCTGTGGAACATAAAATTATGATTTTTATTTTGACCGTTTTGTCCATAATGAAGTCAAGCTTTAAAAAAAGGGGACCTGGGGTGTATGTTTTGAGTCCGTTATCACTGACAGCTTTTACTCTTTTGCCAGATGCCTGTGGACATCACCACCCTCTCTGAGGAGGAGAGGAAAATCAGGATGCGGAAAAGAGAACCAAAGAAGGCAGCCAAACAGAACTTGGAGGATTTTGAGGATGATTTCAAAGTTGATGATTACAGCAAATTCTGGAAGAAGAAATGAATGGACTGATACAGTTGAATGTTGCGTTAAGAGTATTTATGATGTCTCGCATGTACAAAATTACAGTTTTGTTTTATAAGTCAGTCTGCAATTAAAAAATCTTGAAATGGTTTTTGTCATTCTTTTTTTGTTTGTGTTTTTTGGAGGGAGGGCTTTTTGATGGCTTTTTCTTATATATATACTCTACTGGTCAAACATTTTAGAACACCTATATTTTTCCAGTTTTTATTGAATTGATTTCATTTAGGACTAGATCATTTATAACTCCACAATCCATCATATATATATATATATATATATATATATATATATATATATATATCTTCTTAAAATATATATATAAAAAATCTTCTTAAAACAAACTGTTAACTTCTAAAGTATATTAGTTTACAGTGTCTTCACATGGTGATATGTTTCTGTCATATAATGTGTAACTCATGCATTCTCAGCATTCTCTGGAGCAGGTTGATTAATTATTAATGAAATCAGCACCTGCTTCAAAGTTCACACTTTTGCTTCAGGCATTGTAGAAAATGCCAACTTCACCTGAGCCTGTAACGGGCACCCAAGAGCCCGAGGTGCCTGTGAAGTTTGCTTTGGCGGCCGCTGATATTGCTGTGGTTGTAGTCTACTTTGTGTTTGTGTTGGCAGTTGGAATATGGGTATGTGAAAGTTTGCAGCCTCTCTGGCAATATTTGCATTTGAATTGTCTAACTATTGATGCTGAGACAGAGATTTCCAATTTGTAGTCCTCAGTCAGAGCCAACCGTGGAACAGTGGGTGGATACTTTTTGGCAGGACGATCCATGACATGGTGGCCAGTGAGTTTCTGTGTCTTTACGGTGTTTAGTCTTCATGATTGAGCTTGAATATTTATTTATTTGCATGTCTACAAGGAAGAACCTTGATTTTCAAAGCCCTGGCCTGGAATTACAGCCAGGAAAAGGGAAATAATGAAATCCCTCCAGCCTCCTAAAAGAATTTATTACTTATTATTGTGGTGTGAATGTGTAAAGTTTTACATCAAATGAATCATGGTTATACACAAATAAGTATTATAAGTATTACAATTTTGACAGCTGAATTTGTGTTTACTGTTTAGACATGTTTCTTTCAGCTTGATTTATCATAGTTTCCTTTAGTTTTGAGAGTGTTTTCTCAGTATTGTTTTTCAACAGATTGGTGCTTCTTTGATGTCCAGTAACGTAGGCAGTGGTCTGTTCATTGGATTAGCGGGGACAGGAGCCGCGGGGGGACTCGCGGTCGGGGGATTTGAGTGGAATGTACTGTAGACAAATCATTCCTTATCTTACAAACTCCCAGTGTTGTTTCAGTAATGACTAATTTCACTTGTCAGTTTATAGCTGTCTTAGGCTAAACAAATGTTTGACAGTTTTATTGCATGATATGCTGAAACAAAACATCTTATCAGACATCAAGTGTCATTCTCTTGTAGGCAGCGTGGGTCCTCATTGCCTTGGGCTGGATTTTTGTGCCCGTGTATATTTCTGCTGGAGTGGTCACAATGCCAGAGTATCTGAGGAAGAGGTTCGGGGGTCAGCGCATCCGAATCTACATGAGTGTGCTGTCTCTCATCCTCTACATTTTCACAAAGATATCAGTTAGTCTCCCTGTTTAATAAATGTAAACTCTGTATATATATATATTATTATATTAATTATATTACATTATATATATAGAATGTATTAGTAGTTTTTTATTTATTTATTAAACATTTTTTAGATATTTCATTAAATATATTTGTTAAATATTTTCTTTAGATATTTTTAAATAAAATATATTTATTCATAAAAACATTTAAAAAATCTGATTAGAAGGAAAAAAAAGCTAATTAGAAGCACAAGTGGTCTCAGACTTTTGGTCCCCACTCTATATTGATTTGACTCTATAGACATTTATAGTAATGATATTATAATGATAAATTAATGAAAAACTACCAAATTCCAGTAATTGTATACTAATTTATTATCATAAAACATGTTTTTGATGATATACCTTAGCCAAGGGGCAACAATACAGTAAGCTATACTTTCATATCGCAAATAAGAGTATACAGCAAGGCTGCATAGCAATGTACATTTAATAAGTTCTTCATAACATTTTAACTGTAACTTTTTTTTCAGACAGACATTTTTTCAGGGGCTTTATTCATACAAGTGTCACTGGGATGGGACCTGTATGTCTCCACTGTAGTGCTGCTTGCCGTCACTGCTCTCTATACTATAGCTGGTAATAAAACAACACTGCTATTTTAGATAACTAATGTCTAAATGTGATTCTAGTTGAAATGCAGCAACTGGTGTCTTGTCTTAATGTAGGTGGGCTGACAGCAGTAATCTACACTGATGCTTTACAGACCGTTATCATGGTAATAGGAGCATTTGTCCTCATGTTCATAGGTATAGATCCCTTCTTTATGAAAAGATAGAATTACATGTATTATTCCTGGGTAACTGTAGTGATTGCATTTCAAATGAATTTCTCTGGCAGCATTTGACAAAGTTGGATGGTACGAGGGTTTGCTGGTTCAGTATGAGAGCGCTATACCTGCTATTACGGTTCCCAACACCACTTGTCATCTTCCTCGGTCCGACGCCTTTCATATCTTCAGAGATCCAGTGACAGGAGACCTTCCTTGGCCAGGCCTGATCTTTGGACTCACGGTTCTGGCCACATGGGTGTGGTGCACAGACCAGGTGAAACAAAGGACTATCGGTGCACTATGACAATTTAAGTTTACAGATAGGTCTCATTAAAGTCTCATTTTTCCATCAAGTAATTGCATTTATTTCATGTTTGAAGGTGATAGTGCAAAGGTCTCTGTCTGCCAAAAACTTGTCCCATGCCAAAGGTGGTTCGGTACTCGGTGGCTACCTCAAAGTCTTCCCTATGTTCTTCGTTGTTATGCCAGGAATGATCAGCAGAGCTCTCTACCCAAGTATGCCCAGTCATTCTTGCATTTCCCCTAGATTTATGGTCAAGATTTAAAAAAAAAAAAAACATTTATTAAACCAATGAAAAGGGTTTTATGATATTTTTTCCACACCATTCATTTGGTTGAATGTGAAATCTCTGTTTTCGTGGTAAATAGTGTGATGGTGTTTGTTTCATTTCTAGATGAAGTAGGATGTGTGGATCCTGATGAGTGTCTGAAGATCTGTGGGGCCAGTGTTGGCTGCTCTAACATTGCGTACCCGAAGTTAGTTGTGGAGCTTATGCCAGTGGGTATGACAACCTTTTACATTTAGTTGAAATTTTCCTTTCTGTCACCTATAGGATCATTTATTGAAAAGAAAAAGCAAACAAAAATGTTAACAAATAACAATTAGTCTAGTTTTAATAGATTATATAATTACTATGTGTGTGTGTTTGTTTGTGTATGTATGTGAGAGAGAGAGAGCAAGAGAGAGTATGTGTATGTATGTATACATATATGTGTGTGCGCACATTTTTTGTGATTTATGAGGACACAGATTTGCATAATGACATGGGTATGACACTGGTATGACAACTTCAACGTGAAATATGAGGACATTTCATGCGTCCTCATATTTCAATAGCTTTAAAAACATACTAAACAATGTTTTATTAAAAATGTAAAAGTGCAGAGTGTTTTCTGTGATGAGAGTAGAGTAGGGGTAGAGTAGGGGGACCGAATGTACAGTTTGTACAGTATAAAAACCACTTCGCCTATGGAATGTCCTCACTTTGATAGCAAAACAAACCTGTCTGTGTACGAACAGGTTTGAATATACTTACGTTCTCACTTATATAGTGAAATATTATGACAACCGACTAGTGAGGACATTTTAATTGTCCTCACTAGTTAAAAAGGCTTATAAACAGGTTTTTATTTAAATGTAGTTTTGCACATTTCTGTGATTGATAGGTTTAGGAGTAGGGGTTGCTTTAGGGCATAGAAAATATCATTAATCATAAAAAATATCATTAACCTGAACTGACTGTATTGTATAAAGCGCTATATAAATAAAGGAGATTTGACTTTGCTTGATATAAAATTAATGGAAGTCAATGCAATGTCCTCACTAATATAGTGAAATAAACATGTGTGTGTATAATTATAATAAAATATAAAATATTTAAATTTAAATATTTTGTTATGTCTCTATATTGACTGAAATATTAATGTTAGTTACTTTTGCCTGAATTTCTCAATTTTTGGCCTGTTTCCTACCCAAATCTTTTACTTTTAGTTAAGATTTTGATGAGCAAAGTGGCACTTTCAAGATCAGAAATAGAAAAACATTGAAGTATTTTTTATATTTAAAAAGTCACAAGTGCTTTCAAATGTCTTAAAAATGGCCTCGTTTAAATAACTTTTGAATGTGTGTTTGAGTATATATATATATATATATATATATATATATATATATATATAATGTCGTGTTATGTCTCGTATTGTATTTCGTTGTACTTGATTCTATTCTGCTGTATGTTGCCTTGTCCATATAATGTTCCTTACTGTTTTGTTTTTGTCAGGATCTGTCTGTTTATCTGTCTGTGTGCTTGTTCCCCAGCCCTGTTTTTAGTCTTCTGTCACATGTTCCTTGTTTTGATTTCCAGTTCTGTCTTTTGTCATGTGATCTTTGTTTTGCCTTCCCATGTGCTTGTCGAATGATTAGTCCATTGTCATCAGCTGTGTCTGGTTTGTAATCATGTCTTTCACCTGTGCGTTACTCGTTATTCTCTTGTTCTCTGGTGTATTTATTCCCTCTGTGTCAGTCCAGTCCTTGTCCGTTATTAATCATATTGTGTGCTAAGTTTACCTGTTTCCATGTTGTATTCTTGGAGAGTATTATTATTAAACTGATCTACGTCAAAGCCTTCATGCCTTGTTCCTGACCAGCACGTTACAGTTTGTCAACAGCTTGCACGCTACTAGTGTTGTCCCGTCTTTGTTAAATGTACACTGTAAAGCGTCCTTGAGCCCTGGAAAGGCGCTATATAAATAAAACTCATTATTATTTATTATATATATATATATATATATATATATATATATATATATATATATATATATATATATATATATATATATATATATACACACACACACACACACACATATTAGTAATCATTTAGCAAATTATTTGCTATATATAACTTTGATATTCCTGTTGTTTTTGTCATGGTAATCTGTTCTTTCTTTCTTTAATTGTGTTGTAGGTTTGAGAGGTCTGATGATCGCTGTAATGATGGCGGCACTCATGTCCTCTCTCACCTCTATATTCAACAGTAGCAGCACTCTATTCACCATGGACATTTGGCAACGAATCCGGCCCCGGGCTTCTGAGAGTGAACTCATGGTAGTGGGCAGGTAGTTTCTGTTAAATGCTTTGTGGAAAAACTTTAGAACACTTTCATTTTGGACACATTTTTCGCAAAGTATCTAAAAGAAATCATGTTACAATGTTATGCATACAAACTAGTTTAACGAAAGTGGAACTGGTTCACCGGCTATTCCTCTGCAGTTTACCACACCAGGTGGATAACCACATCGCAGTGGTTTTGTTGACCTGTTTTGACCTCAAATGAATTTATGCAAAATGTCAGTGAAGGTAATGAAGCATGAGTATAAGGACAAATCAAAACTGTTCCCAAAATATACACTGAACAGCCTGAGTCTCCTGACTTATTTGCTGTGTCTTAATTGCTGCTGTTTATTTACATCTACAGGGTTTTCATTTTATTTCTAGTGGCCCTGAGCATTGTGTGGATTCCTATCATTCAAACAGCCAATAGTGGACAGCTGTTTGACTACATTCAGGCCATCACTAGCTACCTGGCCCCTCCCATCACCACAGTGTTTGTTATGGCCATCTTCTGGGGGCGAGTAAATGAACAGGTGAATTAAACTTTTACCTGATTTGTGCTCATGCAATAAAGACAATGCTGGACAATGACTACACTATTTTATTCAAAATTATGTTCCCTCTAACACTGTAAATCTGCTTTGACACAATCTGCATCGTAAAAAGCGCTATATAAATAAAGTTGACTTGACTTGACTAAAGTGAAAGTTAAATTGCCTATAATGTTTGAGGAATTTCTTATAAGAGTACTGTTAAACATCCAAAATGAATCTGCTTTCTTTTATCTTGCACAGGGTGCTTTTTGGGGTCTGATGGTGGGACTAGTGGTTGGCACCGTGAGGATGGTAATGGAATTTGTCTATGGCACCCCATCATGCGGAGAGGAAGACCTGCGTCCCGTCCTGCTGAAAGATGTGCATTACCTGTATTTTGCTCTGATCCTGCTTGCAGTGACAGCTCTGATCATCACAGCTGTCAGCCTCTGCACGGCACCTGTTCCAGAGCAACACGTAACTATCAACCACATTTCAAGAACACAAACATTTAAATATTTATTTTTATTATGCGGCTCTCTGAAAAGCGTGATTCTGGTTGGTCAGCCGCAATAATAACTGGCCACGGAGAGTTTTTGAGGTCAGTGTCCTGAAAAGAATTATCAGTGTGCTGCTTTTATGCGTCTCATGTAACATCGCTGTTGCACTCTGTCCTTACATTCAAAGCCAGCTGGTGCAATCTTACGCCTCAGTGTTAATTTAATTTTATTAATATTTTGAATTAGCTTTTATTTTTAGATTTTATTTTTTTTTTTTTTTACTTTAGTTCATTTTTTGTAATTTAGTTATGCATTTTTGTCATTAGGGTTAGGCGTTTTTGTCATTTCATTTTTTTTTTTATATTGCTATTTTTCTTCAGTTTTATTTTAGTTAGTTTTAGTTATTTATTTCCAGTTAATAATTTTAGTGCTATAACTAGATAACATTTCTAGTTTTCATTTAGTTTTTCAACTAATATTAATTTTTATTTATATTAATTATAATTTTATTTCAGCTTTATTTCAATTAACGGAAATGTTTTTAATAGAAACAATAATAACACTGGTTATCATTACTATTAATTGTAGGTCTACAATAATATTGTTGAAGTGTTCATCTTGTTGCTAGAATGATTGTTTTGTACTCTTAATAGATTATAACGAGATAAGATTTTAAAAAGTTTTGTGCTCAAATCAGTTTCCCTCCCATATCCATTTCATAAGACACTTAAAGGTACACTATGTGGTTTCTATGTAGTTTCTCTCGGCATGGGAGTAGGATGCTCTAACAAGGAGGCTAAAAACAGCAACCTCTTACATCTGTTGCTAGAGCATCTCCTGACGTCAGAGGAGTGAGGTTTACTCACACAGCAACTACTAGCTGGCCTCCGTTACACTTGGACCATAGAGCGGCCCACTGGGAAAAATGGTTGAGAACCACTGATCTAGTTTATACCAACACAATAAATGCACTGACAAAGACTACCTAGATTTTGGAAATTAATCTCTTTATTAGCATAAAATCCAAAGAAAGCACCTACATTTTTTTTACTTGTATATTTACAGACACACAGCATTACATCATTTACAATGATATTTTAACAGTAACACACACAGAACATGCGCTAATATAACACATATATTTCATTTCAGCTTGTTCGTTTAACCTGGTGGACAAGACACAGTAAGAATGAGCGTGTAGAGCTGGAAGACCCCTGGGCTAGAGGCTCTGAACCAGCAGGCTGTGATTCCAGCACTACAGAGTCAGAGGGGTCGGTTGAGGACACGCCTGCATGGTGGAAACGTGCTGGAATGTGGCTGTGTGGTCTCTCCCATGTGGCTAAACAAGAGATGAGTGAGGAGGAACGGCAGGCTCTGGAAAAGAAACTCACGAGTATTGAAGAAGACCACATCTGGAAGACTGTCTGCAATGTCAATGCCCTCATTTTACTCACTGTCAATGTCTTTCTTTGGGGATACTTTGCTTGAATGTACTCTGAAGTTCTGAATAGCACTTTTTTGTAAGAATCTCACAAATAAAACAGATGTAGATGTCAGCACTCGCCAGTCTCTTTCTTCACTTTAATGCTTTAATGTACAATAAAACTTGTGAATTGCACACTTTTAGTGTTAGTACTCAGATTTTAAATAACTTTTAATTTTAAAAGCTTATTAAAAGCAGTTTGATGTTACTATATATATATTTATTTATTATTTATATTTGACTGAAATATAAGGGGTTTATTATTGATTTGACTGAATTGAGCTCGATGATAAAACTGTCTTCTGTAAAGCTGCTTTAAAGCTGATTCGACTTTGTTTTGTAATTGATTAATTTTGCAACATCAACATTTACGGAACTGAACTGACTCAAACTGAACAACACTATTGTCTTCTGTAGAGCTGCTTAGAGCTGAATTTAACTTTGATGAGCTTTACACTTGAACCGAACTGAATCAACACTGGACTGACTTGAGCTGAATAATGACACTATTGTCTTCTCATATTTGGTGAAGTTTGCGTCCATCATTGATCGTTATCTTCCTGTTTATTACTGTAAAGCTGCTTTGAAACAATCTGTATTGTATGGTTTCAAAGCGCTATATAAATAAAGGTGACTTGACTTGACCTGAGTAATTTCTGCTGTGTCATAATGACAAAATGTAATCTAGGTAAAATGTCTGTAAATCAAGTTCTCAGCCTGGGGTGGGGCGTCTAAATGATACACTCGTTTATTATCATTATTCAAAATAAGTTATATTAAGATAACGCAAATTAATAAAATGCTTAAAACTTATTTATTTCTTATTTTAATTTGTCCCCTCAACAGTTGTTTTCGTTGATGAACATGCAGGGTAGAAATGAAAAGAAACTTCACTTTTGGTTTCTGTAAATAAAGAAGCCTGAAAGCCAGCAGCTTTGTTACCATTAATGCAGAAGTGCCAGAGGAAATATCTCAGCTTACATAGGGTCATTTGAATATTGTGTTGAACAATGTGGGGCCTTTTGGTCAAAAAGGTTGAAAGTTGCTTCCAATCCACCTCCAGCTGATCCTCACCAGGTTTTCCATCCATATTCTCATTGTGGGCGTGAGTCTCTCTGCTCTAACCTCCTCTCTACTTGAATGAACTACAAGTGCAAAGTCATACTACACTGTTTAGTGTATGCGAGGGAGAAGGAAATAAGGTTCCCGAGGGCATTTTACTGTTAATAGTTACGTAAAGACAACACTTATTTCCAGTCACCGATTTTCACGGGGCAATGGAGTCTCATGTAAACGCGAAACGGCTTTTTAATCAAGCAACAACCCTGAAGCTTCACACGGGAAATTTAGTAAACCGCAGTCGACTTAAGAAGAAATGTCCGTCTTCGCCTAGTGAGGAGGTGAGTGACAGGTTTTGCAGTGCTTGAAGTGCATCTTGGTCCATCTTGGTAACGTAGGCCTGGCATATTTTGTAACGTGATGCTGTTCGGTGAATGAGTTAAACCACGGTCACCCCGGGTCACCCCCTTTATTTATGTGTATAGGGTCGTCGTTGGTGTTGGGAAGTCCGATTCTTATTTTGCGCATCGGCTCCTTCGGACGGTTCATTTCATTGAACCGGATCACAGATTCATTTAAGTGGTTAATTTATCAATATACATTCTAAATGATGGGTAATTTAGCTGTGTTATTTGTATTTTCTGCACACTTCTTTTGTAGTTGGATTCTGTCATTATTAACCTAATTTTACTTTTCCTCTTTATACTTGCTCGAAAAAGCTGGTGATATGTTTATAATTCGACTTTGTTTTGTTATTGATGAATTTGAATCACGTTGTTTTAAAGAGTGGGCCACATAGTTTTAGTTTTTTTTTTTTTTACTTTAAATGTCTCCAACATGACACCCACCTACAAGTCAGAAGCTTTGCAAATCGGTTCGGTAGAGTTGTCAAAAGAATCGGCTCACAAGAACGAATCCTGGGCAAAAGATGTGATCTGTGGTCTACTTCCATTAATGACGTCACTTACTAGTTTGCCTCGTGCTGCTCATCACATGAAAATATGCAAAATGTGGCTTAAGGCATTGCTATGCATCTTACTGTTGTTGCATATAAATTCAAATGATCAGGTTTTTTTGTTTTGGCATCTTTCAATGTACTGTACTTGTTTGTGTATATATGTGTGTGTGTGTGTATATATACATATTCTCTAATAGGTCTACGAGTGAGTGTTATTCACATTGCTGTGAATTTCAAATTTATATATATATATATATATATGTAAATAATTTGAAATTCACAGCACTGATCTTATTTGTGTACACAAGCAATGCTTCTTGCCTAATAGCACTCACTCGTAGACCTGTTGGAGAATGTGTACAGTATTATGTGACTTGGCCCGACATGTGCTGGAATGAAGGATGATGCAATGTCATGCTTATAAAAAAATTTCAGAATCATGTCTTATTATCTCAACAGTTGACAGACAAAAGAATGACTGTGCATTTTTATATACTGGCCAAACCCTCTTTTGAAATCCCATCATAAAATTTATTCAAGCCCACACAGGTGGATTAGTAATGTTTAAACATACATATGTGATTTTGTGAGATTTGTGAGAAATATGTTCAGGATGTCTTGATGTAAAAGTTGATGAAAATATGACACACATATATATATATATATATATATATATATATATATATATATATATATATATATAAAATTATATATTTGCATAAATGAATTCATCATGTATATATATATTTAAAAAAATATTATTATTGTTTAAAATATGTATATATATATATATATATATATATATATATATAATATATATAATATGTATATATAAAACTTAGTATGTACACCTGTGTTTGGAGAAACACCCAAAGATTTCAAATTCACTGAACATTAGAGCTAAGTAATGTAATAGTAAATGTCTTTTTTCAAAAATTGAGAAATGATTTGGGAAGGGAAGTTGCCAAGATGTTGTTTTTTTATGTTTCATAATATTTGGTTTGTTGCCTGTCCTTCATTAACATATTTTTCAATGTTTTCTGTCTCAATCCACAGCTTCAAGATTGCATCCAAGGCACACTAAGCGAGTGGTTTGCCGCAATGCCGTCATCACTTGATTCAGTAAGACCTTGCATGACACTAATTGTGAAAGTGAAAAAGGAAAGCTTGAGAACTTGTAAACAAGCCATTTTAAACTAAACATATGTCATCTTTGACATATTAAAGACTTCAGATGCATGAAGTAGTAGCCAAAATGTTGAGTCAGACTTACTGAACACAAACAGTTGAGCACTCAGTGGATTGTGGGAGAGCAAAACGTCTGTCTCTTAGCACCATGAAAACATATATGCACTGGGATGAAAAGACAGTTGTTATGGTGATTGTTCATTGCATGGGGCCGGTGTGCCTCTGCTCTGGCTTATTCCGCCATTGTCAGCGATTCTGCCTCCCTCAGCTCAGCGAGTGGAGAGTAAAGGTCTTAACACACAAAAGCTAAGGCTTATTGAAGCATTCCTTTCATGCAGTCCATTAACAAGGTGTATAATGTTTCACATGCAAAGTAAAGTGACCGGGAAGCTTCATAGACACAAGATTGCCAAAAAATTACGCAACTATAATGCATAATCCAGTAAGTGACTGGATACTTTCCATAGTTGCATAGTTGTGCAATTCAGTTACTGCTGTTCTTCCTTAGGAGCTTCCCAGTGTTTTGGACTGCACCATTCCAGAAAACACAGAGGCCATCACCCCAGAGGAGAGAGAGGAGTTGAAGGTGTCTGGTGAGGATTACTGATCCTTAGTGTGTTCAATATCACTGTTACAGTGCCTGTGCATGTTAGTAAATATGTTTAAATGTCTTTACAGTCAAGCTTTTTCTCACCGAGTCGCACCGCTCGTCCATTAGAAGTGCAGTAGACATGGGTAAGTCCTGCTTAATATATTATTCATATGTTTAATGGGTAAAACTGATTATGACCAAGGGTGAATTTCTTATGCTAATCTAACTGACGCTTAAGACTCTTAAGACCACATTTGCATTGCATGGTTCAAATGACCCAATTCTGAATTTTTTTCCCCTCCTATGTGGCACATATTGGATATGACCCGTGAATGTGCAAGTAGGAAAAAAGCACATGGATTCTGATATTCTCAGAGCCGTTTCAGTGTCATACGATCCTTCAGAAATCATTCTAATATGCTGATTTGCTGCTCAAGATAATAGTTGCTGCTATTTTTTTTTTTTTTGTGGAAACCGTGATACATTTTTTTTTATTTTTTAGATTCTTTGATGAATTGAAAGGTCAAAAGAAAACATTGTTATACTCTTTACTGTCACTTTTGATTAATTTAACGCATCCATGCTGAATAAAAGTAATAAAAAAGTTTGACTGTGTGCATAGTGTGAGTATTAATTTCACATAATTTGACAATAATCGCCCTCTGTGTTGTTCAGCTTGTCTTTCGTTAGGTGTATCTCAGCTGGACTCTGTAATCATTGCTCCGCCTCCTCTCCCTGATGGCGAGGCACAGACGCTGACCCACCTGCAGCCGCTGTGGGAAGAGCTGGAGAGTCTCGTGCAAAGCCAGAAAATTGCTGCCATTGGCACGTCGGACTTGGACAAAGCCCTGCTAGAGCAGCTCTATAACTGGGCTCAGGTCAGCTATGTGTGTGCATTTTAAAATTTCAATTTACAATGGATTTAAAAAGTGATTTTTAAATTTTTTTTGGTTACTATTTCATGCTATGCAGATAAAGCCGAGCAGTAATCAGGTGAATCTGGCCTCGTGCTGTGTGATGCCTCCAGACCTCACTGCATTTGCAAAAGAGTTCGACATACAGTTGCTAACGCACAATGACCCCAAAGGTGTGTATTTAGTGCTGAGTCACTGAGCCAATGACTGCGTGCATGAACTAGCATGGGCAATAGCGCAGGAAATCTAATGTTGCCAATATTTCTTTTTGTGTCTAGAGCTCATCAGTGCTGCAGGCTTCCAGGAAGCAGTACAGGGGAGCAGTAAGGACCTGCAGGTGGCCAACTGGAAGCTGGAGTGGGTCTTGCGATACTCCATCATCGTCAAGAGCAGAGGCATCATAAAAGCAAAGGGCTACATTGTTCATGCTAAAAAGGGCAGCGACCATTAACATGTCCTGTTTGAACAGGTTTTGGTTTGCTGAAATTTATTCCACTTAATTTAGGCCGCTACTAAATCATTGATGCATATTTTACAGGGTTTTTCTCAACATGCTAAAGAGAATTTGAATTTTCAAAGGAACAAAAATTCACTCAACCCACTTGACTGATTTTTTCCTCATGATTAGGAATATTTCGACAGCTATCGGTTCTTGTAGATTAATGCAAAGTGCCTCTTTTTCCTGACTTGGTCTGGTTGAATTCCCAGTATTTATCCAAAAAGGTAAAAATTAAATTATAATAATGGGTGACGGCAGATTAAGGTGCTTCAAATGCCAAAAGGTTTTTTTTTTTTTTTAATTAATTTGGCCTAAACATTTAAGAGGGCAGAGGGACACATTTACAGCCCTTGTTTTCAAAAAGATCTATATCAGAGATACATCTGTATTTTTCTGTTTTATTTAAAAAATGTTTACCACGTTGTTTTAAAGAGTGGGCCACATAGTTTTAGTTTTTTTACTTTAATTTTAATGTCAAATTTTAAGTCTTGCAGGCATTTTAAGTTTGTAATTTATTTTGACTGACGCTTTGCTTGTAATGTTCAATAGATGTTGCCTGTTGTCAATGGACAATTCTGTCTCTTTTGCATCCCTTTGTAAACTAAGTGCTTCGCTTATCTGAGATAAAAGAAATGTTCCAACTCTATGGTATGCTGTTAACATGCATGACATGAACGGCATTAATTCATTGTAAATAAACACTGGAAAATTCCACACTTGAAGGAAAATGATTATAGTTCCAGTCTCTAACGGATAGTCAGAATATATATTTTTACTTGTGTTATTTATTCTTTGTAATGACAATTCCTGTTGGATCCAATCCTATAGAGTTTTTCATGTACTATACATGTAATTACTGTTTTCAAATCCCATATTGTGTGTTAAACATTGCATTTGGTTTATAAACTTCGGAGTTGAAAATGAAGATGGACTGGCTTTGAGTTTTTATTTATTTATATTTATTTCGAAAAATAAAGGATGGAGGAAAAAAAATGCAGGTTGGAAGGTAAAACCAAGACACGAATCCATATCATTACTTGCAGCTCACCCTATACTGCTCATCCAGGCTTTCTTGCATCGATTAGCCCGGTCTGCGCATTGAGAGGACGCGTCTCGCAGCCGGAAGTTCGCACAGCGTCATCAGTGGCAAAATGGTGGCCACGAGGAGAGGAACACGCGTGGGCTCCCCTGTGAAATATAGTAGCGATGAAAACTCTGGAGCAACGGTATGTGGGGTACCTAAGTAGTTTAGGCATTTAGTCAATACATTGTCCGGGTGTGGTTGTAATTGTAGTGTTGTATGTACTTATACGTGTTCGAGCAGCTGTGGAAAATTGCGATACTGCTAAATCACGTTTACAGTCAAATATAAAATGTCCGTTCGTACTTTGTATAGTATATTTTGTGTTCTTCTTCGACTAAACAATTATGTCATACACTATTAGTAGTATTCTTGAACTACAGATGGGACATGATTGGCTCAACACAACTCGCCACGTGTGTTCCTGTTCGGGGCTCTGTAACTTGCGTTTCTTTTTAGTACACAGTCAGAACTTTAGGACAACCTTCTGGTAAATGACAGAAATTTTATTATGAGGTGATATTTGACTCTTTAAAATGACTTGCATATGTTAAACCTGTTGTAAGGGCATTTTTTCTAACCTTGTCATCTTGTTCATATTCATAAAATATATAACTGATAAATAAATTCATATTTATAAATTGAGTTAAATTATAGAAACGTCGGAAGAATAAGTTGCCAATCAAATAAAATCAACAAAATGCATGTTTGCATTGCATAGGAAAACAAAAAGTCTGTTTATTTACAAACTGTTTAATGAGGTTGCATGAATGCATCTAAATTCATGATAATGTTATGAGAATATTGTTTTAAATAGATGGAATATAGAAATATTAAATGATGTAAGTGACTGAAATGGTACTTAAAAAATGAAACTAACTGTCTTTGTCACTGAATCATTCATTCAGGAACATAGCAAGCGACTGTCTTTTGAATGAGTCGTTGAATCATTGACTCACTAGATTTGTTTGAGAATGCAGATTCATTCATAATGAATTGCTTGGAGATGCTCATATTTATTGAATTGTTTGTATAAAATCAATATTACATTTGCAAACTCGCTTCATTAAAAAGCTGTCACTCGTCTTAGTTTATTGGAATCTCACAAACTTCCCTTATAATCGATGAAGTTGTCTACAGTGCACAATGAATCTCTTATTCACATTGTGTCTGTACTTTGTTTGTTACAATGAGAGTATTTGCGATCTTGTGTAACTCGGCATTGAACAAACTTCAGTGGTGAGTTATTTAAATTAAATGTCTCTGATTGTGTCCAATTGAAAACCAATTGTGTCTCAAGAAATCAAACACGTTCTCTCTCCTCACTCTCCAGAGTGCAAAAACAAATACTGCCGCATTTGCGAAATCTGTTTGGTCAATAGGCTGTTATTAGTTTCAACTAAGGGTGCATCCTCAGGTCAGTCGCTCTGGTGCTCCTAAATACTTTTTCACAGTTGCACGCAGTAATTTTCTTTTGCACTGTTGAGCCCAATAGTTATACAGTACATAAGTATATTTATTCACTATATATACACATAAAGTATGTCTTTTTATAAAAAAATTCACTCAATACTGCTGTAGTTGCCAAGTCGTCAGGTTCTATGCACAAATTTCTGTATCAAGAAAAATCGACTTAAGAAGAATTTCTGCATGGGAAATGCAATAAAACCTGCATTTTGTGTGAATATTACTAAAGATGATTTATAAAACATTAAACCCAACCTTAAATTGACACCCTCCTTTAAGTGAATTGTCAATCCCTCACTGAGCAGTACCTATTTTATTTATTCTTTTTCGTATAAATAATCTAGGTATATAATAAAGCAATAAGCCCCAAGAAGCCGTGGTTTACAGTGATTTTACAGTGAAAACGGTTACCACACAATACAATTATTACAGCCAAAAAAATTATATCAATGCATCTTTCATAAGGTAAAATCTTTAAAAGGCTTCCTTCCCCTGGGAAAAACATGGTCCCTGACAACAGCAACAGAAATTGTTTATTAGATGGTGGCAAAGATTGTCTTTATGATCGAATCTCTCAGTTGCAAGACTTTTATATTGAAACTTGTTGTGAACACAGAACAAGACTCAAATGACAAAAATGCTTTGATTAGTGCTGTCAGTGTCAGCAGGGCATGGGAAAACCCATTAAATGCTAAAAGGGCAAGATCGCAGCAGACATTCAAACAGATTTTTTTACATGAACATAGGACTGACGTGAAGGAAAATGCTAAATTTGAATGCAGGTATTAAGCTCGGTCACTCGATCTCTCTCTCACATTACTCTACATAATGCAGTAAGCTTCAATCAGTCCCTCCAGAAAAACTTGGATTTTTTTGTGATTGTTGCAGGCAAAAATCCTTGATTATGCGGCACGTTTTCTTAAAAAATGGATGGAATATGCAGGATATTTTTGCAATTTCATGCGATAAAAATGCGTGAACTTGCAAAAACTGTGGTTCGATGCAAAAGAGGAAAAAAAGGTGATTTACCCTGTTCTCACTAGGCTACTACCTTAATGTAAAGAGTCATTTCTTATTACTTCCTATGATAAGCAAGCATACTAAATCACAGAATATTTAAGTTCTCATTCTGTTTTATTTCAGACCTTAATTAACACATGAATCAAACTTACAAAACATTGAGTCAAACAAGTTATGTAGCTTTACAAAAGGAATATTCAACAACTTCTGAAAAAATGAATAAATAAAATATAAAAAATAAAATGTGTGCTTCCTGTTTTACAGAGGTAGCTATACAAAACGAACCCTGCATAAATATGCGGATATTGGCTCATTATGCATGAAATCAAGCGATCGCATAATCACGTTTTTCTTGAAGGACTGTTCAATGATCAAAATCGATAGAGAACAAACATGTGTACATCGCTAAAGAGGGGTTGCTAAGACAGATGTAGCAACATGCACATCAGCGATACTTAAGTAATGTGGTCAGCTGTATGATTTTGGTAATGTTACAGCGTGTCTCAACCAATCAGAATCAAGGGCCCGAACTATCCATTTTATAATGTCTGATTAATACAGACTATTGTTCTACAATTTCTAAATATTGGTTATAAAGTTTGAATTGGCATAGCCAAAGTTTTTCCTGGTTTTGTAGCCAAATATTTGACTTTTAGCACATATCAACTCACACTTATCAGAACAATGTAATATTTACATAATTATATTGACACAAAATCATCAAATAATCTGAAGCAAATGTTCTTGTTCCCACAGCAGCTTTCTCCTTCGTCCAGAAGAACACGGCGCAGAACACTAATGGAGGAAAACCAGTCCCAAGCTGAACTTACTGGCGACTCCCAGCCGGATGAGCCGAAGGACGACAGTACCGCCTCTTCCTTAGCAGCAAGTCGGCCCACGCGAGACACAAGAAGATCCATGCGTCTCCTTGCTGACAAAAAGCAACCTGACTCTACCCATGAAGCTGATGTGTCGGAGTCAGAATCTTGCTGCTCTGTAGTTTCTGATGTACAAGCAACACCTAGAACCCGACGGAGAACTGTGGTCAGGGAGAAGCGTGCTGAACAGGATGAGGTATCCGAAGCTGAATCCTGCTCGTCTACAATGTCCCCGACCCATTCTCGTAGAGCCCCTCGCAGCCTGAGGAAACGTGTTCTGACTTCAGCGGCCTCAAAGGATGCCCAAAAGGTAGATGACGATGATGATCCCTCAGGGGCCGAGTCCTGTAGTTCTGCTGTATCTGTCACAAAAATTGCGGACACTCATCGGATAACGAGGAGCCATCGGAAGACTGCTGTTCCTACCACAGAAGAAGATCCATTTGAACCAGAGTCATGCTCCTCCAGTGTTTCTGGCTCTGTGGTCCGCAGATCTGCACGAAACCAGAAGATAAAAACGATCAAGCCAATCCCTTTGAGCTTAGAGGAAACCACAGACACCCCTTCTTCTCCAGTATCCAGGAAGCTGAGAGATCGTAGGCACAAAACAGGCATTGAAGATGATGAATATGACTCTGATGGATGCAAGTCCGGTCCCAGCATGAGTCCCTGGAGATCTACAAGGCGTCAAACCAAACTCAAAACTCTGGTTGATGAATCTGATTCAGAATCGGTAGCTACTGACGTTTGCACCTCTCAGGGGAGCCCAAGCCCTCAAAGAGGAAGAGGGACTCCTTGTAGTAGCCGAACCGGGTCTGCCAGTAGTGCCCGTGCGATTTATGTAACCAGGACAAGAAGTAGAGTAAGATTGACTTCTGATGTTGATGACGCTGCTGCCATGCTTGAGGAACAGAAAGAGGGTGAGGAGCGTGAACCTCATGAAAGTATTCCAGTACCTGATGGAGATAAGGCTGAAGACACAGTAGATCAACTGGACAGCACCATGACCATGGACACCAGTGAAGCCCAAGAGTTCACCATGATTGAGGAGAAAGCTGAAGATACGACTATAGTTCTTGATGAGGATGAGCCCATCGAGATGCTAGAACCTCAGAGCAGCATGCAAGACATCAAGCCAGTGGAGGACTCTGGAACCAAAACTTTGACGCCTCAGGAAGAACCAGTGGCTGAAACTGCTACACTAACTGAAGATAGAGAAGAACCTGGAGATGTTTCCTTGGAAAATAATGAGCCAGAGTTTGTGGAAACAAGCCATGTTGTTGTGGAACAAACATCTACTGATGAGCCGAAGGACGACAGTACCGCCTCTTCCTTAGCAGCAAGTCGGCCCAAGCGAGACACAAGAAGATCCATGCGTTTGCTTGCTGACAAAAAACAACCTGAATCTACCCATGAAGCTGATGTGTCTGAGTCAGAATCTTGCTGCTCTGTAGTTTCTGATGTACAAGCAACACCTAGAACCCGACGGAGAACTGTGGTTGGGGAGAAGCGCGCTGAACAGGATGAGGTATCCGAAGCTGAATCCTGCTCATCTACAATGTCCCCGACCCATTCTCGTAGAGCCCCTCGCAGCCTGAGGAAACGTGTTCTGACTTCAGAGGCCTCAAAAGATGCCCAAAAGGTAGATGACGATGATGAGAAGCCAGAACCACAGAGCAGCATGCAAGACATCAAGGAAGAAGCAGCCACAGAAGATCCTGTACCAGCTGTGATTGAGGAGATCATTAAGGATCAGAAGTGTTCTGAACCTGTAGAGGAGGATATGGTAGAAGCAGCCACAAAAGATGAACAAGCTGTGAAGGCCACTGAGGATCAGAAATGTTCTGAGCCTGTGACGGAGGATACGGTAGAAACTACCCCAAAAGATCTTATACCAGTTGTGGGTGAGGAGCATGAGGAAATGGCTGAGTGTGAGAGGAAAGGTGTAATAGTTACTGAGGAAGCTAATGACACCGTTACGACTACTGAAGCTGACTCTGTAACATTGAAGGACCTTGAAGGCCCTTCTACAAGCTCACATACACAAGCAAATTTGATCACTTCTAAGGAACTTCCTCCCCAGAAAGAAATGATCAGTTTACTCGACAGCAGTGAGGATGAAGACAGTGCTGATGAAGGTCTGTCTTCAGAGGAGGAGGAGGGCTATTCACAAGAAGCTGAAGATGTGGATCGTGAAGATGATGTGATGTGCCCTGATGGAAATCGGATGTCAGAAGAAGCAGAGGCTCGTGGTAACGGACTGTTTGTCATAGACACTAGACCTGGACTAAAACCTGAAGAACAGTACTATGTTGATGCAAAACAAATTGGGGAAGAGGATGAGGATGATTTTGTTGATGAAGAGGGAGATGGTGATGAAGACGACGATTCAAAAATTCTCTTCACTCCCAAAAAGAACCTGTACGTTTTTTTTATTGCTCCTTTTCTATTAATAGTATTCATTTTCAAAAATTTGCTTCTGAATATTTAAAACTCTTCATCAAATATTTAAATGTAATATGTAAATTATATTCAGTCTGAAAACATCAGGTTTTTTTCTCTCTCAGGATGCAACTATCTAGTTCCATTGACCCAGGTCTGAAAATGAAGGAACTTGGCGGTTTGTACATCAGTTTTGATGGTAACAAGCCGAAGAACATTTCAAAAACCAAGAACAACCCGAACAATCAGGACAAGGTGAATAATAATCACTTTATTATTCTGAATGAATCATTGGCTGTATTTAATGGCATTTCAAAGCATTTTGTGCAGATGTTTACTGCTCAATGAAGCTAAAATTTATGAAAAATGTTGTTTATTGTGTAGTTGCTGAAGAAGAGTGTTATCGTTCCGGATTTTGAAAAGAAAGAGGCTGTGCCACCTTACAAGGAATCAAAGAATGCTGTTAAACTCAAGCGCAAGGTGAGTTGGCCAGTTCTTGAAGAAATGGATCCTATTGTCTGTCCTGCTTGTTTGGACTAATCTTTAACTAGATACATTTATTAACAATATTCAAATCCTTCTGTAACATTTTGTGTCTCCTTGAAGGACCAGCTATTGTACATTTTTATACTGTGACTGTGTTTATCAAAAGTTTGGGGTCAGTACGGTTTTTATTCCCTAAAAAAATGAATACTTTTATTCAGCAAGAATACGTTATTAAATTGATCAAATTTATTCTGAAAAAATGTTAAGCAACTAAACTGTTTTCAACATTGATGTTTCTTGAGCACCAAATCAGCATAATAGAATGATTTTTGAAGGGTCATGTGACTGAAAACTGGAATGCAAAATTGTAATATTTCATAATTTTACTGTATTTTTGATGTAATAAATGCAGCCTTGGTGAGTGTAAGAGACTTTCAAAAACATAAAAAACCCTATACACTTCAAACTTTAGAACTGTAGTGTAAATGCCACCTTTTAGCTTTAATACTCAGCGCATCTGTATATTTCACTCCGATCATTCTCGCAATTCTCATGCTTTTGTTCACATTGTTTATAAGCAATACACTTCTCTTATTTGTCATATCCAGGCGGAAAGAGAAAAGACATCTGGCAGTGGCTGGTTCAACATGAAAGCTCCCGAAGTAACAGAGGAGCTCAAAAATGACCTCAAGGCACTGAAGATGCGCTCAGCCATGGACCCAAAGCGTTTCTACAAGAAGAACGACAGAGAAGGATTTCCCAAATACTTTCAGGTTGGTTGGGGAGTCTTTATCAGCAGACTTTTCCCTCTCAAACAATTTTTCAAAAAGCTATTAAAAAAAACTTTATGCAAACAAAAATCGAGAATTGTAGTGTTATCAAAATACCGACATTGCAATTAACCACAGGCGTACATGTTCAAAGAAAGCAGACAATGGCATATTGTTCTATTCTTTTGAGTAAAGTTTAGCTCTTTTTGTTTTAGGTTGGTACGGTGGTTGACAGCCCGGTAGACTTTTATAATTCACGAATCCCCAAGAAACAAAGGAAAAGGACCATTGTGGAGGAGCTTCTTGCTGATGCAGAGTTTAGAAGGTAAGTTGAAACTGTGGCTGATTAGCTTTATATGGAGTGTATTGTGATAAATTATTTATATTCACAACAATAGGCTTTTATTATTGATCTCAGTATTGTTTTAAATTAATTGTCATGTTCTAAAACACATCTTTTCTTTTCTTTTCAGCTATAACAAAAGGAAATATCAAGAGATCATGACAGAAAAAGCTGCACAGGCTGCTGGCAAGATGAACAAAAAGCACAAGTTCCATAAAAAGAAAATGAATAAATAATCTCACAAGGCAAATCAGATTTTTTCCTGTCTGTGTTTTTTGAATAGGACTTGTATAAATACAATGCAACTAAATTTTAATTTCAGTGGATTATTAAAAATGTTATTTTCATCATTTTTATTGCACGTTAAACATGCAACTTGTACAGAGAAAAATGATTTTATACTTTTGAAAGTTTTTCCTTAAATGGAATGAAGCTGAAAGGCGGATTGAAGAGACTGATTATAGCGCTGTGGATTCACAATAAATCATGTCCAAACCAAAAGTACTGTTGTGCTTTTCTTTTTATTAATACTTTTATCATTATGAAAGTTAAGTAAAAAGTATAACATTGTCAAGCTCCTGTCCTCTCCTTCCTTATTTGGCGTATGCAAGTACATTAAATCAGTGGTTTTTAATCCTGGTCCTATGGACCCACTGCTCTGCATGTTTTATATGGCTCTTATCTGATAGAGCAGTGGGTTCCCAGGACCAGGATTAAAAACCACTGCGTTAGATGAGCAGTTGAACGTGTCTGGTCATTGTGTCCAGGTGTTTTGTCCACTGTGTCCTGAGGCGTTTCTGTAGAGATTCCTGTAGATTTTGCTCAAACTGTCCTCGAACACAGCTCTGTGGGGCTTCCCTGTGTACACGGCTGCTCTGTCAGTCCAAAATGTGCTGTTGTCTGAATGAACAGATGGTTTTCCAGGAATAAGCCTGCAGTATGGACAGGATAAAATGTTTATTGAATGTCAAATTCAAAATTTATCACTGTATTGCAAGCTCAACTATAACAAATGGTCCACTGGAAATGACTAAACATTAAATTTGATTATCCATAATTATTAAATATAATTTGATGATATTTGCAATGTTACATGTGGGATATGTTAAAACTTAGTATACTTATTTTTACATTAAATTATATTATTGTAGAACTGTCACGATTCTTCGATTAAATTCGACAACTCGATAACAAAAAAACAAATCCTGAATTGCAATTTACCCTCGTTGAGAAACCTGAAAAAAATGGTGCATTTCACGGATGAGAATTCATGAATCACAATTTTAACCATTTCTACGGCTGCACGATGTATTAAAATCATAAAAAGCATATTATAGCATAATGCGTTTGAATTCACAAAGGCTGCGATTCAATTAAATACATATATGCCCGGCGGGTTTAATATATATGTGCTTTATTTATTTAATAACAACACCAGGTCAGTTTTAGTATTAGTATTAGCAATAACACCAGGTCAGTTTTAGTATTAGTAACACCAGGTCATTGGTGCCCTCTGCAGGCATAATGTACATACGATGATTGTTTATATTATGTATTTTAACAGTGTTCTTCTATAATACCATATGATTGCTTGCTTTTCATACGTTATTTGAACCAAATATTACTGCCTCATTGCTATTACTTTAAGTCATTTTGAAGGCTAAGGTCTTTGCTCGGGTCTATTTTTATTACCATACACACACAAAAATCCAATTACTCAATTAATCGTCAAAATAATCGCTCCATTATTTGACTACCAAAATAGTCTTTGAGAAATGGTTTTTACAATGTTTGAAACGAGGTGCTGTTTACCTGTCCTGCGGCTGCTGGCTGTCAATCACGTCATGGTGGGAGGAAACACATGAACTCTGTCTGACTCCCTCCTCCTCACTCTCTTCATCCTGACAACACACATTTGTGGAAAATATTCACTAAAAACTAATAATATGATGAAATTAGCACAAAGCAATTTTGCTGAATATCCCAAACTAATTACATTTCTCCTAAATATGCTAATGCAACGAAGAGTGAAACTAATAAAAGCAGATCCTTTGAACTGCTTGATTAAAACTCTTTAAAATAAATCCTAGTCCTCCTCTCCTTTTAACTCTGAAGTGGATTACACATTTCCCTTCTCTAGCTGGGCTTCAGCCACGCGGCGCTTGGCACCCGACTGTGCCACAGTGGCATCTCCTCTCTCTCCTGTCTGTAAAAAGATGAGCCTGTAACGACAGCCGTCAGCCTGTAGACCTCCCTCCCAGTGAACATGCTCTTCTTTTTTCCTCCAAGGAAGGATTTGGGGAAGCTTTAGAGTAATTAGAACTCTTTCGCTTTTCTTTCTCATCAGGGTGTTCCAGCGAAACACGGCGTGGGCGGTGATGCGTTTAAGCGGCCCACGACTTGAGCGAACAGAAAGAATGAGCACGTAAGGTGATTACCTCGTTCACTTCCTGGAAGACAGTGGCAGCACATCCTGACACAATGGATGTGAAGAATACAGAGCGCCTGACAGAATCAATGGAGGACGTTTGAAAACACTGACATGTGCCGTAATGAGTGTTTTGGAGAATCATTTTGCATGGGTTAACGTGCGCATAAAATGACAGCATTACATGTGGTTGCGATCTCAGGCGTGACGTACAAAAGAAAGCTTGCAGCGGGGACCGGAGCGGTTTAGGATTCTCTGTACTCGTTTGTGGATCTCCTTCGACTGTGAGGGACTGGAGGAACTCTGGAACCTGTAGAAAACGGAAAACAACATGAATTTGTACATTAAAACAATATATTCACAACTATTAAATATTGGTCAAGATGGACTGAACATACCACTCCCACTGATTCCTTTTTTGTGTAAAATTAATATTATATTGTGAATGTTTTATTTCCTTGTTTTATTGAATATGAAAGTTTTCTTGTGGATGCTTTTTATATATTTTAGAATTTTTTTAAGTGTGCATACAAGACATGTTTACAACTGTTTATATATGTAGATTAAACTTTTCCAAAAAAAAAAAAAAGCAAACGAACACAACAGAATCTGAACTGAAATAAATACTAACAGTACCAGCTCTGACCACTAGTCTGTGCTGTTGCCCTTACATTGGAGCACTGTCGTCTTGGGGAAATACGACTTGTAAATTTCAGACCAGTTAAATCATGAAGTTAAATCACAAATACATATACAGAGACATTTATCTCCAGCCCTGTAGCAAATGCTGATATTTTCATTTTACGCATCTAAATATGCCACAAGAGAGAAAGAGAAGCTCAGATGAGGAATTACCCAGGCATTTGAGCCGTGTCCTTGGATTTAGAATATCAAAACCTGCATGCGAATAAACTAGCAATATAATATTAACTCGCTGGGCTTGTTTAAAAAGACAGATGAAGAGAATGAATTAGAAACTCTATTAAAAAGAATATAAAGGTAAAAAGACCAGCAGATCTGTATGAAAGGTCTTTAATGGCCGTTACACATTCAAGAAGGCCAGAGAGGGCCAGCCTGAACTTTAGAAACCGTCGTTTCTTTAACACCCCCATCAGCGGCTCAAAAAGACGTGCCTGATCTCTCATTGTGCGAATCTGCGGAGCGAGCTTAATCTCCAGGCTTGTGACTCCGGTCATGCTTTCAATTGACAGAATAGTATCACACATTTCCCACTATTTACTCTCAAGACTTAGATTGTCTATTGATTTTAAATGTTTGCTCATGCCCCTGCGGAAAAGGCGTCAACGGTAGAGAGACTAGCAAACAAACAAACAAACATTTGCCGGTTTTGCAGCCGATGTTCAGATCAATGACAAGGGTCTCTCGGAATTTATTAAACTGTGCGTCGGGTCAAACGCATTAGATCTCACTGAAACCCAATCAATAGCATTTCCTCTTGTTTTCTCAGCAGCTTTTTTCCCCTTCTCATAAGTAATGAACAAACATGACCAAACATCAGATTCTGTCATTTGAAGGTGAGGCAGTAAATTCATCTTGTCTGTTGTGTGTGATCACAATATAGATTTGTGGAACGGACGCTCTGTTTACTGGGCTTTGTTTTTATGAGCCGCACATTTAGTCAATATCATGTAATTGGAAATTCATAGGAAACGGGCGAAGGGGTAGCGCTTTTAGTTTTGCTCACTGCACATTTGTAGGTTCGAGAATGCATGTCATGAAAAATGGATTTTAGGAAATGACATATAATAAACACATGTAAGGATAAACAAGTATAATGCTTCTGTACGTTGGTCCTTAATGAAAAATAAATCAATCTAATGACAGAATCGAACAGGATGACAAGAGCAAAGACTGTCTGTGTTAAATTGCTCTGCAGCAAACAGTGCAAATGCAGAATAAATTGTGTTAAACATACCGTTCTCTCAGGGAAGAGCGGCTCAGGACTGGACTCTGGTCTCTGAAAGTGCTCGATACAGGTGTGGAATGTTCTTGGGGGGATTTATTTGGGGAATTTCTGGCTGCCTGCATGGACGGAGAAAGCAGAGATGGAGAAATGGTGGAGAAAACAAGGTCAGAATAGGTAAGGAGTACCTTACTGATCAAGCCATCACTTTGAAACTCACCTGTGAGGGCTTTGATCTGAAACTTCCTTGGAGAGATGGATCTAGAGACGTTTGGTGGTAAAATATGGTGAAACGCATCTTCCGCAACACATTAAAACATCTCATGATACTTTATGATCACTAGTTGATTCAAATACTGAAAAGAAGCATTTAAAGGAATTGCTCACCAAAAAATGAAAATCATTTAGTCAATGACATGTCACTTTAACCCATATGATTTTCTTTCTTTTGCAGTACAGAAAAGAAACCACACTATTGTGTGAACCAAATTTCGGAAACTTTCCCCGCTCAAATTTTTGATTTTGTTCATATTTTTTACTGTTTGTAGGTTCAAGAATGTGTCATGAAATATGGATTTTAGGAAAGGCACAAGGAATGTGGGGGATTCCATAAATAGTGATGTCAACCAAAATATTAAATGCCATGGATGAATATTTTTCAAGTAATCTGCTATTTTGTTTTCACCTGAGATTTGGAACCACATTACAGGGGGATAAAAATTAAATTTATTTTTACACAGAGATTGTTAGGTCTATAAGTAAAATCTGTGGTAAAATCTCAATATGATTTTACATTCTGATTCTTAGCAAATTTTTCCTTTGGTGTGTAAATGTTTAAGGCCCTATATGGTTCAATCCCATAGATATGGGGATCTCAATGTCCTCCATGTCCAAATTGTTGAACATTACCCATTTTCAATGGCTCAAACACCAAATGTGGCTTTTTATGCCCTTTCTTAAAATTTCTTTAAAAAAATCTATCTGACCCCAAACTTTGGAACAGAAGTGTACTTTGAAAAACTGTTTTCATCCCAACAATGAAAGTCAGTGGGGTCCAAAACAACACATTTTTCAAAATATCTTTTGTGTTCCACAGAAGAAAGTCATACAGGTTTGGTGTGACATGCATATCAACAGTATCACAGTGACCTGTGAGGTTTGGGGTGTAGCGCTGTGATCGCAGCTGTAGCGGGCTTCTTTTAATAGCAGAATGAGATGTAAGACACGTTGGGGACTCCATCAGCGACGTGTTTGGGCTTCGGGGTACCTGCAAACAGAAGACACAATCAGCTACGTTGCCCATTAAAAGAAAAGTAATCGCTCATCTCTTATTTGGCAGGTGAAGCGACATGCATCAACACTCCATTGACACACAGAGCATTGATTGTTCAAATGAATTTGACTCTCATTTCAGAGTTAATCACTTTCTTGGAAGGTGAAAGTGAGGAGAGAAACTTAAGAGGGAAGTTACTCAGACTCAGGTGACTGTGTATAAGCTTAACTCTCCGACTTCAATTAGTCCATTGGCACTTCATTTAAATAGTAAAGTGACCATGCGAGTTAATGAAACAAGCTATTTAGTTTTCATGCAAAACAAGTGTGCCGACTTTAAACACACATAAACCGAGCAGGCTAATCTGCTGAAATAAGAGGGAAGAATGTGCTAATCACGGTCTGACTCTTAATTACTTAGGTTAATTGTAGCCTGGGGATTTTCTTTGAAAAGGCTACCCACTTTTCAAGAGGCCTGTGACAGAAAATGCCATGATGATATCAGACACAAATCCAAGAGCTGCCTTTTATACAATGACAGCTTTGATATTTGCACCCCGGGACGTACTGTTGTTTTAGAAAACACGGGAAAAGAAACAAGAGGGAGAATTGATGTTGTTACGTCAGTCAACAGGTGAAGATTTTAACCCAGCTGTCTGTCTCCTGTAATCAATGCCCTCGCAGAAGAAATATTGTAAATAATAAAAGATTGACAGGTATAAAAATATAAAATTATGACAAAAATTTAACAGCATACATGTTAGTTGATCTGAGCTAATATTCCGTGACACTTATCAAAGATAAAAACGACTCAATAAACACTGCTTCTATTGTTCTATCAGTCAAAATCACCCACCACGAACGGAGCCTGAGGGACCGTCTCTTTCTTAAATGTGTAGGGCCCCAGTTTAAGGTGGCTGAGTCGTTGTCTGGCCTCCTCGGACAGCTGACACATCCTGCGGTGGGTGTAGGGCGAAGGAGCGCGGCTTTGGGACGCCACCGTTGGCTTTTCGTATCCACAGGATAGCGCTGTGTCTGGTTTCTTCTGCTTCACGTTTGCAGGGCAAGTTCTCACACGGCGGGGCTTGGTAGTAGAAGAACGATTACATAACTGGATAGAAACAAAGACATATTCACTTAATTTTTATTAATAGTTGCAATGCTGTTATTTACTGAAATTACAACTAAAACTATTAAGAATAATTTTTGGTAATTGAAATAAAATATAAATATTAGATGAAAAATTAAACAAAATCTTAAATGAAAATTAGAAAGTTAAAGTAATAAAATTACTGAAATAAAACTCAATTAAAATCGGCATGGGAAGTTGCGATAGTCTTTTCATTTAGATATTTATCCATTATAGACATTTTATAGATATATTCATTATAGACATTTAGCAGATAGACATTTATCCAAAACAAACGGCTTCTTGAACAAGAAAAAATGTAGGGTGGGACTGATTTTGTCCATCAAAAATTGATTGGATTGTTGTCGTTTGCTATTGTTGTGTTGTCATGTGACAGGTTGTCCCGCCCTCACATCGATAAACACATCATCAGAGAAGAGATTTTATTTTTTTAAACTTTTTTTAGAGAAGTTATTTTGATTAAAGATTATGAGGGCACATGAATTAATGAATATTGCAATATTTCATAAAAAAAATAAGAATTGTCCATTTTGATTCTATGGTGACTTTAAAGCTAAAAAGAAATATTAAAGAAAAAAAAACTAATAGGTGTCAAAAGCTCACAACAAAAATACTAAAACCCAGATTACAATTAAAATAAAGTTATAAAATAGAAGCTCATTCAAAACATTTGTACATGAAGGATGGTGAGGTCAAACAAAATTATTTTGTGTATAAAGTTTTGAAGCTGAAAGAAGCCATTAAACAAAAAACTACATTTTGTGAAGGGGTATTGTGTGTGGTTGCCAGGGCGTTGCAATGTGGTTGCTAAGGTGATCTGCATGTTTATTAGCATATTTGCTATGCAGTTACTACGTGTTATGCGTGATGGCTAGGCAGTCGCTAGGACTACCCACACCTGTTTATATGGTATTGTGTTTCCCTAAATGTTTTTTATTGCCCATTTTATCATCTGCCACGAATAAAATATTGATTTGATTATTAAAAACAATAGCACACCTCTGAGATATCATTCATGTCCATCCATAGCACAGTTAAATGCCACAGTTTAATACTTAGTGTTCGGGGTCTGTTCAAATCCCTTTATATTACTGGATAGCCCCGTATTTTTGGAAACAATCATAATTTTTCTGTCTGATGCCACTAGTGGTGCAGAAATGACACTCTTCACCTTTAAAATAACAGAAAGAAACGTAGGTCCCAGAGGAAGAGAGTATAAGGTCAGGTCATGCTTTATTGTGGTGATATTGTGAACGGTGCTAATCCACTAATTTCCTTGTTATGTACACATGTAACCTGATGTAAACCTTTCCTCAGTGTTCCAATCTCACCTTTGCAGGCAAATGACTTCAATAACTCTAATCTCAGCTAACATAATTCTGAGCCCCAATAACTCTGTTCCTGCAGGCGCTGCCTGGGTAAATACGTTTTTAAAAATGTTAATTGCATTTGATGGCCGGTCTCAACCTAATATGATAATGGCATTACATGGATGTAAAAAACAACGATAATTTAAATGCTAATTGGAACATCCTGGCATATTAAGTCATTTTTAAAAAACAGAGAAAGAAAAAAGTAAATCCTGATAGCGATTGCCGTTTGAAGAGTCGAGATTTAATGAAATTAAACTAAGTGGCTTTTTCTCCTTTTATTCTTCTCTCCCTCTCTCTCTTCTTCCCTTTTCTTTGGAACGGAGGGACAAAGAGGCCGTTTTAAAGCAGGAGTCGCGCTTGTCTGATGTGATTAGTGGCTCGGCTGGTGTTGGTAATGGGAGATAAAGCCGGATGTCCTTGAAACAACAAAGCCAGCACCACAAGTAGCTTATTAAACAAGAAACAAGCGGCGTTCAAATGCATGCAAATTGTGCCGAGAAAGCCCGCTTTACAGAATGCCGTGTCAAGTCCGAACTAGAGACATCCACAAAGGGAGGACTCGCACATGAAACGGGCCCGACGAGACGGTCAACAGCAGAAGCGGTCTAACAAGGGTCTGAGAAACTTGACATGAAGGATGCAGACTCAATCAGCGATTCTAAACGGAACGAGGGGCATGTAATGGACGAAACAAATTGGAACGGTCAAGTCCAACTGATCAGCGCCGATCCGGGTAGAAAAGAGCCAATTCTCTGTAATTACCTGCATTGTGAAAAGAACATCCTGAAAGGGGGTGTGAGGCCACTAGAAGGACAGCAGCAAACAGAACAAATGGCACAGATGGCAGCAGACAGTTTGATTGACAGGGAGACCCATCATACTCCCACGCACATCTAAAAAAAGCCTTGTTACACAAAGTCATTTGATCCTTTTTGTTTAAACCTCAGTGTCTCTTTACATTCAGCATCACGGATTATTGCTCTGCTCCAAAACATAACGAGCGGCAGCATCATATACTGTTGTTTCAGACGCCAGGAGCCTTAAAAGGCAGCTGCCTACATAGGCAGGACGCTAGCTTTTGGAACGGAGCTAATACCAGCAGCAATAAAATGGCAATAACAAAAGCCCAGAGACTCACAGACATGGCAGGCTGGCCATGTTTCACATCACACTCCTCAATAATAGACGTCGTTGAGAACTCCACTTTGGGAGAGATTCCCTGGGGGAACGAGACAGGAGAGACAGAGAGCAGAAAAAAAGCATCACAAAACTTTTCGAATGATGAAAAGACAGAGGGCAAATGCAGATAATAACACTCTTGGCAGATCAATTTACCAAAACAATCTACGTCTTCAAGCAAATAGCGGGAAAATGGGACCGGCTTTTAAGATGCATCAGAGATATGACAAAAACGCTGAAAGGAAGACACACGCACAGGGAAGGAGATGGATCTCTTCATCAGAATCTCTCTCTCTGGGCCGGGGCTTCTGGGAGTCAAACGAGGGCCTGGATACAGAAACTCCCGGGTGTCGTCTTCAAACGTGGCCAGGATCTCACCCTCTGCACAATCAAATAAATAATACATGACGGGATGGTGAAATCTGTCCGTTTTCTTGACAGCTCTGGGTAATCAAGTTGGTTCAGGGTAATAAAGCTGTTTCTTTGCGTTTTAAAGCAATAACGCAGCAACAGAACCGAATGAGTGTCAGATTCTGTGCATAAAAATCTCAGCCCAAGAGACCTCCATTGAAAGCAGCATGATTTATGCATGCAGTAATGAGAGTGCTCGGTCCAATAATGTATGTATTCCCTTGCTGGTGTTGGTTAATTTTTGAAATTGTTTGAGCAGGTCTGAGAAATCAGCCGTTGAGTCAAATGCAAAAGCTGGAGCGTTCAATCAAAGCTGAGCTCAAATGTAATGTTTTCAGGTTACAGCACTATGTTGGAGAACTCAATCTACTGTCTCAAATATCTGTCAGAGTTACAGCTGGAATGGATGTGGAACCTTACCCGGAGGAACGAGCTGAATGAGCTCTAAAGATGTTGTATCATCTGCAGTGGAGGAAAAAACATGACGGAAAGGTATATAAGTTTATTGATCTGAGGCTTATGAAAGAACACAGGACAAACTGAAAACAGCCCGAAGGATTCTTACTCTGCAGATGCTCAGCTACAGCACCCGGGTCAACCGCTCCCACTAAAGTCTGTTGAAGAGAATGGGAGGGGAGAGATAACAAAGACAAATAGTAAGATAGCTTATGTCAAACGCTAAAATTAATTGAAGTGGTTTTTGATAAAGTCTGACCTTCACAAACACCATTTTTTCATGCAGCAGCAGAGGGAAAACTGGAGGAACACACTTGGACTTCTGGTACTGCCCCATTATTCGAACACTTACATAAACGTCCTCTTGGGATGGTAACACCACCCCTGGACAAGTGATCTATAGGAGGAAAAACATTTTATACCTCATTTAATAGCATTATATCATCTTCCATGGAACGTTGCCATTACATCATACACAGTACGTGAGGCGTTCATTTCGTCATCAGCAGGTTTCACAACAAATTTTCTAGTTTTGTGCACATTTAAACATTTTATTTTGTATAAAAAAATGTTCCACAAAAATATTAATGTCGGCATGAAACGGAAGTTACAACAGTATTTTTTTCTCTATTGTGGTGTATATCCAAGTGAAGCAACTTCTGGATGGAGTATAAATGTTGGGTGGGACTTGATTTCATCCAAAAAACATACAGTGGCTCAACCTTGATGTTATGAACTCATTCTCATCGCTTCATAACATCATGGTTTTAACGATGTTTTTACTACTTTTCTAGACCTTGAATGACGTTGCTTTCTATTGGAGATTAAAAAACCTCTCGGATTTCATTAAAAATATCTTAATTTGTGTTCCGAAGATGGGTGAACTAACCCTTTAATGTTTTTGATTAAAGCATATATGTATATGTATAATGCGGTTTTCGTCCCGGTCATGGAACACTGGACCAGCTCTATACCCTCTCCAGGGTGCTGGAGTGTTTATGGGAGTTTGCCCAACCAGTCCATATGTGTTTTGTGGATCTGGAGAAGGCATTCGACCGGGTCCCTCGTGGCGCCCTGTGGGGGGTGCTCCGGGAGTATGGAGTCCGGGGCCCTTTGCTAAGGGCTGTCCGGTCGCTGTACGACCAGAGTAGGAGCTTGGTTCGCATTGCCGGCAGTAAGTCAGACCTGTTCCTGGTGCGTGTTGGACTCCGGCAGGGCTGCCCTTTATCACCGGTTCTGTTCGTAATCTTTATGGACAGGATTTCTAGGTGCAGTCAGGGGCCAGAGGGAGTCTGGTTTGGGGACCACAGGATCTCGTCTCTGCTTTTTGCAGATGATGTTGTCCTGTTGGCTCCATCGGGCCAGGACCTCCAGTGTGCATTGGGACGGTTTGCAGCCGAGTGTGTAGCGGCTGGGATGAGGGTCAGCACCTCCAAGTCTGAGACCATGGTTCTCAGTCGGAAAAGGGTGGCTTGCCCTCTTCAGGTTGGTGGAGAGCTCCTGCCTCAAGTGGAGGAGTTTAAGTACCTTGGGGTCTTGTTCATGAGTGAGGGAAGGAAGGTGCGTGAGGTTGACAGACGAATCGGTGCAGCTTCTGCAGTAATGCGGTCGATGTACCGGTCTGTCGTGGTGAAGAAGGAGCTGAGCTGCAAGGCGAGGCTCTCGATTTACCGGTCAATCTACGTTCCTACTCTCACCTATGATCATGAGCTTTGGGTCATGACCGAAAGAATGAGATCCTGGATACAGTCGGCCGAAATGAGCTTCCTCCGCAGGGTGGCAGGGCGCTCCCTTAGAGATAGGGTGAGGAGCTCGGTCACTCGGGAGGAGCTCAAAGTAAAGCCGTTGCTCCTTCACATCGAGAGGAGTCAGCTGAGGTGAAGAGGGAAGTCTGGGCATCTCTGCTTAGACTGCTGCCCCCGCAACCCGGCCCGGGATAAGCGGTAGAAGATGGATTTTATGATGTTTTTTTTTTTTTTCTTCAATTTATGTATAGAAATATATAACCTTGAGAAATATACTTTAGGGTTAATTTCCTTTAGGGTTACATCATTTGACCTTTTAAGACACATTCACCCCTTTGGAACGGATTGGAATGGATATCACTTTTTTGACTGATTGGTCCCTGATTAACCAATCACAATGAGAATATGAACCCTAAATTAATCTGGGGCACGTTCAAGCTCAAACCAGTGCGCAACGTTTTACCGGTTTCCATTGTTGTGCCGAAATCCTACCCCCGCCAAATTATTACCCCCCTAGTATTGGTAGGATTAGGATTAGGTGTAGGGAAGGGGTTAGGATTAGGCAATAAAATAGTGACTTCACCGAGGGGTTCACCGTGGGGTTATAATTTGACAGGGAGTCGAAATTCGACACAGCACCGTGTTGAACATGTTTCCTGGAAACAGTGTGCAATGGGCAATGAGATACGTTTTGAGATACGTTTTCTCTTGTTTGGTGGGTGTGTCAAAAATGTCAGCCCAACATGTATATAAACCACACGGTCTTAAAGAGACAGCTCACACAATGTAAAGTCGCTTACAAATGTGTCCGCTGCAGCTCGGTATACGCTACAATTGAAGATATTAGAAGACATGTTTGTCGTAAAAATATAGCATATCAACATGATGATGTAGTTGTTTAGCTTCATTGCAAGGTAAGTTTATTCATATACCAAATTTCATACACAATGGTAATTAAGTGCTTTACATTAAAAAATAGAAAGAAAATACAAGGTATTAAAAAAAAGTAAGAACTATAATACTAAACTAAACTAAAATCATTTAAATGAGAATTTATTACCAGGAGATAAAAAAAAAGATAATTAAATGCGAGGCAAATGTTGAATCACAACTACAGTTTCCACAAATCCCTTCATCTCTGGATTGGGATGTTCTCTGTTATTCTTTTGCAAGGGCAGTGACTGTAATTTTGCAAAAGTATTTTGCAATATTAAACACGTATTTACACCGAAATCTTCAAAAAGAACACGAAGAATGTCCTTCTCAGCTGCCATAGTCGCAACTCTCGCGTCATCAGAACACGGTGATAATACAGAGCTACAAATTATAATATGAATGTTTAATGAGCATTAATGTTAATTAAATATCATTAATATGATTTTATTTGTTTTTAAAGTGACCATAAACTGTCTAGTACTGTCATACTACAAGTGTTATGAATGTCTGTAGTGTGATCGTTTTATTACTGTATAAAAAATTACCAAGAATTCAGAATTTCTCTCAAATTCATGACGCGCTGTATGAAAAACAAAAGCAAAAGCTCTGCTGAAACAAAAACGAATAGGCTTGGCTGAAAATCAAGGAGCTTTGTTCGTGCATCGCTTTTAATAAACACTTCGGAGGCTGCAGTGAATGCAGGAGTCTTTATTAACATTCTTCAGCTAGTTGCAACTTTGACTGAAGATAGCCACTTGTTGCTAACAGTATGCTAACACGAAAACTTATATCGCAGCACACGCAAATCGGAATATATTTTGATTTTGTTGAGAATGAGACGCGTGCCGATGTACTCACAGCTTGGATTTCCAATTCGATCGTGCATTTTAGCGCTTTTTGTCGCGTTTGTGAGGATGAAGCCGTCTTGGGCGCTGTCAGTCCACCCATGTTTTTAAACTTGGTTGCTATGACTACAGAACAGGCAACAGCGAGGAAATGACGACAGCGACAAAATAAATATGGGATTGCTTTTAGCCAGAACTTCAGCAGTTTTTAAAAAAGTTTGAAAAATAAGAAAGTTGTAAAATGTGTTAATATTTGTAAACATGTCAACTTTTTTTAATGTTTATTTCTCTGTTTTTAATGTACTGTTTAATTTTTATAATGTAATGTCTTGCTTTCTTCCATTGAAAAGAAATGAAACATCTTGAATGACACGGAGATGAGTAAATTATCAGGAGATTTGAATTCTGAAGTGAATTAATCCTTTAAATGGCTTGTAAACACACTTGAATTGAAAAAAAAATTGAAATAACCTGTTAAACATGGAAATATTATGCCAACATTAAGAATTTTTCTCTTTAAATAGAGCCTTTTTGGCATAAAGGATCTTTAACATGTAGGCCCTGTCTGTATTTGTAAATGTTCAAAACTGGTATGAAACACATCTTCTAAAAACTTTTAAAAATATATATTCAGAGGTATGGTTCCTCATTATCATGTTATATGGTTAAAACTAAAGCAACAGCAGCTTTCACGCACAGAGGTCAGTACAGTGGACGGCTATTCAAAAGCCATTTCTTGCGTATGAATGGGTTTTGAAATGCACAGCTGCAGATCCAGCACTACAGAGGACACTAGTGCCTCATCCTATATACTGCCATGTATGTGAAATTTGTTTTCTCCAAACTAAGATGGCCGAAATGCCAAGTTACTCTGGAATTTCCATCCATTCCTTCTATCCTATAGGAGAGTCTTGCAGATTAACAAACAAAAAAAAAATGTTGTAACATCTAAAGAGTCATATCATTGTTAAATTTTCCAAGTATTGATTTTGGAAGGAAATTCTGATTATAAATTGGACATCATGCATCACTAGCAATATTTCAGCTACAAGTCTTACTATTACCGTGACTGCTGTTCTTGAATATACTTCATCTGCAGTAACTTTTTGGCCGTAAACAAATGTATTTGTGTTATTACAATATAATTTGCAGTTCAAAAAAGTAATCTGTTTCATAATGCTTGCTACTTTGTAATGCTTTGCTCTACTTGTTACATCAAAAAAGTAATTTGATTACATAATGCATGTTACTTGTGATGCGTTACTTTACTCTTTACATCAAAAAAGTAAGTACCTAATGCATGTTGCTTGTAATCAGTTGCTTTACTCATTACATCAAAAAGTAATCATGTAATGCATGTTACTTGTAATGCGTAACTTTACTCGTTACATCAAAAAGTAACCTGATTATGTAATGCGTGCTACTTGTAACGTGTTACTTTACTCATTTCGTCAAAAAAGTAATTATGTAATGCATGTTACTTGTAATCCGTTGCTTTACTCATTACATCAAAAAAGTAGTCTGATTACATTAGACATGTCACTTGTAATGCATTCATTTACTTGTTATATAAAAAGTAATCATTACTTGCATTACTTGTAACGTGTTACTTTTCTCGTTACATCAAAAAAATAATTACGTAATCCATGTTACTTGTAATGCATTACTATACTCGTTACATCAAAAATGTAGTCTGATTACATTAGACATGTCACTTGTAATGCATTAATTTACTTGTTATATAAAAAATAATCATTATGTAACGCGTTACTTGTAATGCATTACTTTACTCGTTACATCAAAAACGTAATCTGATTACGTAATGCATGTTACTTGTAACGTGTTACCTTTCTCGTTACATCAAAAAAATTACGTAATCCATGTTACTTGTAATGCATGACTATACTCGTTACATCAAAAATGTAATCTGACTACAATGCATGTTACTTGTAATGTATTACCCCCAACACCGCTTCAAATAAGATTTGAAAACACCTGATCGCTAGTTTTTTCCCCACAGTCTGAAAACATCAATGTAGATTTCAGTCTGAGTTTTTCTCAGAGAACAGGGCTACGGTAGAAATTTGTCCACTTTGAACATAATCAGAATTATCAGCTAATAAGGATAAATCAATGTACTCTGGTAGACTGGAGGGAGCATGAGCGTTGTTCACATAGTCTGAGTTGGGTTTCCTCAAAGATACCGATTGTAGAGATCTATGATGGAATCATGTCCTCATGTTCTGATATCAAAGACATGCAACGTTCAACTTTTATGAAGTTTTTCACATTCTGCTGGTTGAAGGTTTTTTGTATTTATTTATAGTTTTCACATAATTTTGTATCATTTTATTCACTGGTATGTTAAATACACACAGTATTACTGTATTATGTTTAATACAGTATCTCTTTAGTTAAAACCAAAAATGCATAGGCTCAAGTGGACATCTGAAAATCTGAAAAAAGTTCAGATTTTATTTTATTTATTCTTACTTATGCATAAAAACTGTAATCAATTAATTAATTGATTATATTAATAATTAAAGTAAAAATAACAGTTTTACCAAGATAGTTTAAAGTAGGACAAATGGTCAGCCCGAGATTAATGCCAACAAAAATGAATCTTTTAAAGATTTGGTAAAAAAAAAAAAAATTGCAGCGTTAACAGTTAGGTCCTAAAAACAGCTGCAACGTGACAAGTGAGGACATATTCAGTATTACTTGAAAAGTAATGACTATTTCTCAAAACGTAAGGTGAACAGAATTAGAAATTTCTAAAAGTGGGGGACATTAGTTCACGAAGACTCAGTTTTAAGCAGCTTATAATGATGTCCAGTGACGGATCTGCCCTCGAAGTGAACCATACCACTGCTTGTGCAGAGAGACAGACCTCACAGAGAATCACTGAGGCCAGTTAACTTGTGCACAGGAATGGGCCATGTCGATGTTTAAGAAGGGAAATGCAAACAATTCACAGCAGCCTAAGGGCAATTAGGATGTGTTTGTGGCAGCGAGGTGAGCCAAGCATAAGGGACTAATGGTTCGAGGCTCTGGTTAAAATGACAGCGCAATGGAGAGGTGAGGCTTTCCATAAGCACAAAGGCTTTTAGGTATGACAGCGCCATTACCTGTGTGTGTGTGTGTGTGTGTTGTGTGTGTGTTTGTCGAGATTCTGTAGATGGATGTGTTTTCTCATTCACATTAGCTCTTGCCATCTTCTCTTCTACCATCTAAAATGCAAGTCATTTGTTTTTGCCTTTTCTGACTGATTGCCTCAGTTATTCCGAATGACTGGCCTGAAAAATACATGCTGCTTTTCACACTTCTTGACTGATAGCTTGAGCCATTCTGTATTTTAGCCCCCTCACACTGTGTCGTGAGCGTTTGTTTTGTGTGGACAGATCAGACATTGTTTGGAAACACTGTGTTACAGGCTTAACAGACTCTGTATTAGAGTACTTTGGTGAACAGCAGAAAATATGTTGATGCTTATTGCCTTGAGACTATGATGAGAGGATTAAAAATGCATTGTTTTTTAATAGCATTTCAAAATTACTTCTGCTGGTTTTCAATATAAGCACTTAATAAGACACTAGAAAGCACTTTTTTTATCAAACACTTTATTAGAAACACTTTTCTGAACACAAAGCATGAACATAATAAAACATTACAGGTCAATTGCTTTATATTTAAACAATTTTCAAGCATTGAGATTTGAACAAACAACAAAAGATGACTATCTAAACAATTAAAGAATTCATAAAAGTAATCACTTTATCAGAATGATTACAGCTGAGTGAAATACAATTTCTGTACTTATAATAGGCAACTCCAAAAGCGAGGCAAAGAAAGTAGTTGGTATTCAACAAAGCACTGAAAAAGCAATAAATGTAGCTGGTGGGATAATTTACAGTTGATGTTTTCTCTGCGCACAAGTGAGAATTAATACTGAAGACTTATTCACAGCCGTTACACAGTCCTATCATCACATAAAAACTTAGACAGCAAATATCTGGTGGATTGCTGTGGGCTGATAATGTAATTTGCAAGTGGACTCAGGAACTATATCCCGTTCCCTGTGTGTTCAGTAATCCCTGACTCCATGGGGCTTTCTGTCACCTTTCACTTTCCCATTTCCAGGATTGTTTCCTTGTTGACTGGTTGATGTTCCATCCGAAGTGCTAAAAGACATAAAGCATGTTTATTAGAGGAGTTTTGTCAGAATCAGATGTTTCTAGACCACGAGTTCTCATCTCTGGCCCTCGAGAACCACGCTCCTGCAGAGTTTTTTCCGGTAGTCCAATTTAGACATTGTACTAACTATAAGTAACTTTGCATCTACATGTCAAAACCCAGTCATTAGAGTATTAGTAGACTGTTTGCTTAACTCTCTCCCCAACAGTGTTTTTTTAAGTTGCCAGCCAGCGCCAGCATTTTGATCATTTTCACAAAATTTTCATGGCCCCTCGAATATTTTGTTGTATAAATACCTTAACTTAAAATATAATATAAAGAAAGAACAAAACCTCTGCCATGCAATATATATTGAATGTGGGTAAGTTTCATTATAAAACATTTTGAACAAGCATTTTTGTCAAAGACTACGTTCGTATCAGATTCATAACGAAGATCAAAAAACATAGATGGAGTAGATCGCATCCATCAACACCCCCAAAGCTCCTGACTAATGTTATCTGACATTTGATTCAGTTTTGATTTATATTCCGTTTAATTTATTTCATATATCGCATTAGCAATACTTCCATCGCTTGTTTCTGCTTCCTCTTCGCTTGTTTTTGATAAGAAAATTCTGTGAATGGTGGGGAAGTGTTGTGTCATAAATGACGGAAAATTCTGTCAATGGTGGGGAAAGTGTTTAATATTATCTTGAGGGTCCCCCAAAAGACATTCTGTCTACTGACTATAAGTAACATTGGAAGTACATGCCAACCTATTACACGAACCCTAACCCTAACTGAACAGTTTACTAATAATCTTGAGAGTTAGTCGGCGTAGTTGCAAATTAATGAGTAGACTTCTAGTTGCAAAGTTACTTAGTTAGTAAAATGACTAAAGAGGACTATCAAAAATAATCAAGATTACTTGAAAGCTTACAGGCAGATGAGTTTGAGGAAAGTAGATCTTGAGTGCCAGAGTTGAAAATCCCTGTTCTAGACAGTCATGCACAAAATAAAGCATGTGACAGTATTTGTAGTTAGACATTTTCATTCATATATGGTGAAGGAGTCATTTTTGGAATAAAATGTAATTACTCCCAAGTGAATTCCATTTATATGATAATTTAAAGCGGGAACTCCTGGTTGTTTGTGAGGGAACTGCAGGGGGGTTGTGAGATGAAAAGCTATTAATTAAATCATAAAAATGTACAATTAAAATATATTTTTAAAAGAGAACTGAAGTGAACAAACGAAAACATGAATGTTAGCCATACAGTAATTGATATTAAACTATTTAAAAGGAGCTCATCACCACCTTAAAGTTTCAAGTGTGAATACTGCAAAATAAAACAAAAACAAAACTAAACTTTCCGGACTCATTTAACTAGTAAAAAAGGTAAATAAAATTGGCTTAGCTTATGCAAAGAGTATCTAATAGCAGGACTGTAGTAAAACCTCAACATCTATGCAATCTTATTCACAAGGATATGGAAAACAAACAAAAAGTCAGTGCTGTAATTGAGGCAATGAATTATGCAATTGCATTGCGCACCAGTTAATGTGTCCTGTGTTCTTGCTTTCATCTATCAGGTTGTTCAGCTTGTAGTAATCCAGGAACGTCCGGGCCACGTTTCTACCCAGCTTCATGTCTGTGAGAGGAAATTAAGGGGCCTTCCAGAACACTTTACACAAATTATTACATTTACAGCACATCTCAGCCGCGGAACCGCTTAGAAAGACTGAAATATGAAGTGACCTTCACACACATAGATATTGGTCTTTTGACTGTTTTATAGTCATTGGTAAAAACTGTGCTGGCATTTTAGAGTCAAATGCCTTGAGCCCACTCCAGCAGCCCGTCTCTGTATTCCTAAAGAGACAGTCGACAACAAAGCAATATTGGAACGCCTCCTAGGCCCCGGCACGGTTAGAACGTCGGATCCCTCGGAACCTTTAAATCTCTGTTCTGACGTGCCACTTTTAATTGAAAAATAAATAAATAAATAAGATCCCGATTTTCTCCCATCTCGCACCAACGCGACCATTTGCAGTAAATAACTGGCCAATACCCAGCAGAGCAATGCGGAGAGTAAATAAGCGGGACAGGCGAGCCAGCGCTCAGCTCCTCGTGAGGATAAATCAAACGCCTCTCAGTCAAGTCAGCCAAAAGGAAAAAAAAATGCATCTCATTCCTGCAGTTACTTACAGCCAGAGCTTTATTTAAATTCATGCATCTACTCCACAACCCCCCCACAAGCCTTTTTTCCACCGTGCCCACGTTACAGAGCACATCAATTACCAAAAGCACTGCATCAAAGAGCTGTGAGGGCACTTACAATGCAGCTGAAAGAGTGGGAGCGTTTAACTCCAACAACCACAAGCCAGGCGAACGTTAAACGGAAATCATTTTCTTTTAACCTAAAGGAATAGTTCATCCACAAATGAAAATTCTGTCATCATTTACTCACCCTTCGTGTCATTCCAAACTAAGACTTTCTTTCTTCCATGGAACACAAAAAGAGAAGTTTCAAAGAATGCACTGGCCTTTTTTTCCCCGTGCAACTACAAATAATGCGGACTGGAGCTTTCATGAAAACACTTCTTTGATGCTATAAAAGAACAGGAACTTGGCCATAAAAGAATAGACCGAACCAATCATCTTTCCTATGTTTTTTTTTTTTTCTTCATGAGAAGTGATCATGTCCAATTAAAGGAATCATTGTTTTAAGGAGGACCTTCTTCACAAAAGTGGTCTGAATGATTCGTTTGGGCTGATGAGGTTCTCGAGCTCGATTCTGTGATCCAGTCATCCAGCTTCACTTGCGTCTGTTCCTCAGTATTGGTCAAAAGTTTGGACACATTACTATTTTTAATGTTTTTGTAAGGAGTCTCTTATGCTCATCAAGCCTGCATTTATCTGATCAAAAATAAATAAAAAAAATGCATTATTATGAAATATTATTTCAATTAAAAATAATGCTTTTCTATTTTAATACACTTTAATTTATTTCTGTGATGCAAAGCTGAAAGATGCAAAGTGTCACATGATCCTTCAGGAATCATTGTTGGAAACAGTTATGCTGTTTAATATTTTTTATTAACCTGTGTTAATATTATTAAAACAGGTTAATAAAAATAAAACAATAATCTATAATTTAATAATATTAATATTTAAAATATATAGTAAAACTTAATATTTGTATAACCTGTGATACTTTTTTTGGGGTTCTTTTTTTAAAACTTTTTATTCATTTTTGGGTGATGAATAAAAAGAACAGCATTTATTTAAAAAAGAAATCTTTGTAACAATATACACGGTTCAAAATTTGGGGTCAGTAATTTTTTTCTTTCTTTTTTGAAAGAAATTAATACATTCATTCAGCAAGGATGTGTTAAATTGATAAAAAGTGATATTTAAGACTTATATTGTTAGAAAAGATTTGTATTTTGAATAAATGCTGTTCCTTTTAAGTTTTATTCATTAATGAATACCAAAAAATTAAGCAACATTGATAACTGAGTATCAAATGAGCGTATTAGAATGGTTTCTTAAGGATCATGTGACACTGAAAACTGGAATAATGACTGATGAAAATTCAGCTTTGCATCACAGAAATAAATTTCATTTTAAAGTATATTAAAATAGAAAACCATTATTATATTTCACAATACAGATTTTTCTGTATTTTTGATCAAATAAATGCAGGCTTGATGAGCATAAGAGACTTTTGTCAAAAACATTAAAAATATTAATGTGTCCAAACTATACTGTACATAATGCAGGAGTCATATAAATAAATTTGCTTTTACATATTTTTTGAAGCTTGAAAGCTCCAAGCCTCCATTACAATTTTTTTTTTTTTTAAATATATTTAAAAAAATATTTGTGTTCCACAGAAGAAAGTAAGTCATCCAGGTTTGGAACAACATGAGTAAATGATGACAGGATTTTCATTTTATAGCCCTTTAAACTGTACATTTGAAGATTTCAAATAAAAGCTGTGATATAGATCATGTGATGGAACAGGACTGTGATGGATCTCTGTGTTGTAGGACACTGGCTCAGAATAGATGTTCCATCATGAACTGATAAGGAAGGTTTTCTCCAGCTGTGTGTCGTGGTTAACCGGCTGCTCTTTTGGGGCCGGACACTGTTGATGAATGAACACAGAGGTGTTATTTTTCACCTTTGGCTGTCAGCCTTTTACCGATGTTCTGAGATGACATGTCTGACTGTCAGGGCTGTTGGAGTGAAACAAGAGCCCTGGAAGAAAAACAAGGTGCAAAGCGATTCAGTCGTTTTTTATTTTTATTTTTCCAATTTCTTCCAACAGTCAAAAATCTCCCTGGCCACATAAATTCCGAGGCCATGGCTAGAATCCTATTATCCCAAGCTGTTAACTCATAAACAATCCCTCTTTGATGGGAATGCACCAACCAAACGACTTTGTCATGTCTCGTGCATGTAAATGACACACACATATTCACACCCTAAATGACAATTCAATCCATATTTGACTCCGATGCACTACTGTGTTATTCATAACCGCATCAATCGCCAAAATCTAATATGAACATTTGTCAGCGAAATAAACAGGCGCTCAACATGACCTTGATTAGCGGAGAGGTCAAAGCGTCTGTGTTTAAAGCTTCCATTTGGGCTCTCGGATCCAGCTCATCACCTCCTGCTCTCGGTGGCCTTGACAGCCACTGAAGTGTATGGAGTCATTCTGGGTTCCATCCCTCACCCAGCGGGCTGATGGGAACTCTCTCCATGACTCCAGCCCCTGTCTTCACACCCCATCTGGCCAGGGTTGCAAACACTGCAGCCCTCCAAAAACAACGGCTATTTTTGGACGCCGGGCAGGGAAGATGGCACGGTTCACTTTGAAAGGATGACACAGAAGACATGGCATGACATGGCATTTCTGTTATGTTTCTAAAGTGCACCATATTGATTAAAAAATAGACTAAACGACAACGAAGAAAATGTCTAGATCAGGGACACTCAACTGGTTTTGCCTCATACGTTGAAAAATTGGAAAATATAATATTTAAGATATTTAAATTTTTCTTTAATTTTGCACAATATTATCTTAATTATTTATTAATGAATTTTCAATATTTCAACATTTATCTTTATTTTTTTCATAATATTATTTGGATTATTTAAAGTTATTTTATTGTTATTTATTTTTATTAGTTATTTTTGTTATTATTATTATAAAACAAATTACTTTTAATAATACTTTTTAACAAAAAACATAACACAATAAATCTTTATTATTATTATTATTAGTAGTAGTATTGTTATATTTAAAAAAGAAATGGCATCATAATATTGATATTTTTTTAAAACAAAAACGTTTGTTTAATTTTGATGAGTACTATTTATTGTTATTTTTTTAAAACAAAAAAGTTTGTTTAATTTTGATGAGTACTATTTAATATAATAATAACAACAACAAAAATAACAACAATAAATAATAATAATTTTTTTATAACAGCGTTATTTTACAACTTATCAGAACAGACCAGAAACCCATTTTACGTTTGCGACCCACCAGTTGAGAACCACTGGCCTTTAGTGATATCAAGCCTGGCAGAAGTATTAAACATAACGCCAAAGCCTCCTCGAATCTCTCTCACCCATGACATCTTTGCTTTGACCTCGTGAAAAGTTTCATGCTTCCCCTCTATAAACAGAAACTCTTCCAGCCAGCGTGTGTGTGTGCGTACGTGGAGCCCTGACAGAAATAGCCTGGTACCCTGCCGTGTGCAGATGGCCTCTCCACTTGTGATGTCACATCATACCCATTCATAACAGGATGGAAGGTCTGATGAGGAAGAGGAGAAGACTTCATCAGCATCACAGCTGTGAGTGGGACTCTCCTGCGCTCTGATTGGCTGTTGGCCATGGCCCAGCAGCAACCAGAATGCCTAAAACAACCTGGAAGCAGGGGGAAATGCGAGGTACTGCCAGAACGTGGGATGTGGCCAGCGGAGGGCCAGAATTTTCCAGAAAACCCACCGTTCCACCTGGACAGTAGACGAGAGCTGTTGCATAATAATGAAGGTTAGGTATCCTGCGTGGTGAAGTGGTCACGATCCCAAAACAGTACCCAGACTGCAAACATCACGCTTCACCATTAATCACTGATGTGAGAGGAATTCTAATAAATGCGAGGAATTTTGTTTAGAAGTAAACAGTTTAACAACGAAAATAACCCGATAAACCAGATGTTCTCAGTCATTTTATGTAACAAAACAAAACAAATGACTCTCTTTATTACTTGCATTTCCCAAGTGTTTTACTATATATATATAAAAATCACGATTAACCATTGATCATTGGATGCATAAAAATATTTGTTAGGTCTGTGAAATGAGTAATCACGAATAGTCGTATCTAAAATAAAAGCATGTATAAAATATATAAGTATATTTAAATGTATTTATAAATATAATTTGTCTTATATATATTATGCGATATATACATAATAAAAATATACATTACACACATGTATATTGCGTGTAAACAAACTTTTACTTTGAATGCGATCAATCACGATTAATCATTTGACACCATTAATAAATATATATAAATATAAACGCATTTTACTATTTAATCTAATCCAGCTTGGAAAGTATTTTGCCTCAATGCAATCAAGAACGCTGAATCCTGCACAAATAAGTAGCAGCTGTGTTAGGGCACTCAGTCAGTGACTCTTCTGCATATTCACCTTTAGCAGCAGCTGGCTGAGTTCACCTTTGTGTCTGTTTTAGCCTACATTTCACCAAAGACTATAGTATAACACTTAAAAGGACTTTGATTTCACAAAATACTTTAAGAGAAGATGCATATTTTATATTTGGGAGTAACATTGAGCTATTAAATAATGCGCTAAAATCATTTGATACCATAAATATGAAATCTCCCCCCAAATTTGATATCCTCTGCCATATTTTCATATGTTTTTGTCATCTGCATGATTAAATGTAAAGCAGTTTTATCTGAATCTTTTTAAAAATTGTACTATATGCATGAATAAAAATACAACAGCTTAAAAGTCTAAAATCTCAGCAGGGCTCTTCACACCATGTTGCAAAAGTCTGGCGGTTTCAGTTAACATATTAATATGCCCACATTTTTCCCAGATATGTGTTCATATTGTGCAACATATTGTGGAATTTTTAAGTCTGTTTTTCATATAAAGCTGATTAAAATACAGCTAATTCAATGAAGCCTCCATAGAAATTCCATCAAAAACCAATGTATACATTGAGATTAGTTTTGCTCACGATTTCAATATTGCATGCTCGACACATTATCAAGCAACTCTTCAAAAGCTCTTCCTAAAGTCACCCAAAAAGTATTCACAGATTGAGCCATAGAGCCTTCTGTGACTTCAGTTTCCCGTGGGCTTAAATGGGTTAAGCAGTCCGTGTCATTGGGGCGTGTAAGGTTTTTAATGTCATCGGCAATCGCTCGGATGTTTGGATCGATTGTCGTCTTTGTTGTGACTCAAGGACGGGTCTCCAAGGAGCTGATGAGATGAGACGGAGATGGACGTTTCCATGGCCTGACAAATAATTTGTTTACCGTATTGTGTATCTGCACGCAAACGCTCTCACACAGACAAACGGACAATGATGGCCCAATGACAAGGAACAAGGCACCCTGGTCTGAAACCGGCCGTGTGTTAACAAGCAGACAAATTAGGGACAAGAGTGGCATCAATACAGTGGAGTGACAGGCCTGTCACCAGGGTGTCACAAAGTGCCAATTAACAATGCTAATTAAAACGGTAAACAAGAGCACATAAAGCACGCAGGCATTGTCTCCCCGCTGCTGAAACTCCCAGTAAGGACCTTTTGTCCGGCCTCAGACTGAAGTTAACTGCCGTAGAGGACAAACTCGGGCTTTGGAATTTCATTTGGCAGGAATCCGAGTAGAAAATTCTTCATAAGTGCTTCAACAGTTCAAGTACATCTATGTTTTTAATCAAATACATCAATGTGTCACACACACACACATGCATCTAGACAGTCTGCAATGTACGCGATGTAACTTGGCAGACCACTCGCTGCCATTTTCCCATCAGAGACGGCCCTGTTGTAGTGTTAATAGGAAGGAGATGACCATGGGCGGTGGTGCTAAAGGGCTGAGATAAGCACTCTGGTATGAAGTATTGGCTTTAAGAGCAACGCAGAGGTTCAGTGGCTGGATTGGCCACAGGCCGGATCCGTCTGCACCCACACAATCAAATCCATTTCATGCCATAAAGCTCTCAAAGACCAGAACACTGCCGTATCTGATGACCTCTTAAGACAATCTACTCCACAGACAGAGAGCGAGAGAGAACCATATCCATTCCTTCATGACCATTAGAAGTTTCTTAACTCACACTGGAAAACACTGAATCCATCTAAGTCCATCTTAACCATCAGGCAAAAAGTATAAAACAATGATCTGGCTGAAAACAGACATCTTTCCTAACACTCAAAAGCAAAAATGAAATTTCAGTCATCGTTTACTCTCACTCACGTTGTTCAAAACTTGTAGGACTTTCTTTCTTCTAGAACATCATTTTGAAAAGCTTTTTTTTTTTTTTGTCCATACAATGAAAATCAATGGGGCCCAAAAAGTATTGTGATTGTGTGGACAAATGAGAATTTTTCAAGATTTATGTACCACAGAAGAAAGCCAGTCAGGTTTGGAACAATGTGAGCGAGAGTAAATGATTTCATTTTTGCTTTCAGTGTTTGGAAAGATGTCGTCATCAGTTGTCTGTTTTTATTCAGCTCGTTGTTTTATACTTTTTGGCTGACGGTTTAGATGGGTAAATGATGAGTAAATGATGACAGAGTTTTATTTTAGGATGAATTGTCCATTTGAGTGTTCATAATAATAAGTAATTAAAATCTTAATTTATCACTGCTGCAGACATGCTACACATAAAAATGAGGAACAGTTAATGAGGCATTAAGAGCAATGAGAAGCAACTTTGAAACTGGAGTTTGGGAATCTATTAACTACTCACATAGTTAAGTAATTAAAATACAGTCAAGATTGACTTTTTAATAAAAAAAAAAAGTCACACTACAAGATAACAGAAAGTAGCTAACTATGCAAGCCAAGCTAATATTTGAAATTTGGTATTCAGAAAAGGCCCTTCTCTTTACGGCACTTCTGCCAATCAAGCTATTGTTCGGCAGATCTCATGTCAGTCATTGGCAGTTAACTTGAGGATCAACAGGCTACGACTGATGTTTAAGGCAGCTGCATCCACTGAGCTGCCTGATCTGACATTGTGCTTGTGCTGAATCACTTTATATGTACGACCTATTCTCAAGACAGCACTGCAACATTTAAGCTCGCTGAGTCCAAACCGAAGCGTCTGACATTGAAGGGTGGTGCTTGATTGAGTGGGACTTTTATAGCTTAGCCCAGGGATAACAGCTCTCTCAGTAGCCGTCTGTAGCCTAAAGGACAAAAGAAAATGGCACAGTCGCCATAACACGGCACGGTTTTTCTCTCTCACGCTCCTTCTCTCTCCCTTCACTGATGACGAGAAGTAGAAGACTTGTTAACCTGTCAGACGGTAAAGGGCAGAGGCAAGATTATTGTGAATGTCTCTCTGAAACATTCCCCATTTCGGGTGTCTAGCACCAAGCCTAATATTAATCTTTACCCAAAAGCTAAGCTTTGGCCTTAACATGTTGTTTCGTTCACCCTTCAATGCAGTCGTAATTCTAATCAATTCCCAAGCACAGCTTTGATTACAACTTTTCACACAGATGTGATTTAGAAAACAACATTCCTATATAGACTATTTGAGAGAAATGCTCGGTTACCCTCACCAGGTTGTCAAGTTTTGGCTGGTTAACGTGAGAAGTTAGCTCTTGTTGGTAGATACCAAAATTAGGCATGTAGACAGTTAACTGATTAATAATTGAACAATAAACTAATAGTTTTTCTGAGCAATTCTAGTGGTAATAAACTTTTACATATGTACACATAAGGCCGCAATAACCATCTCCTCTTGCATGTGAGGCGTACATCTAAAAAGAGCATCATTTCATCCATTAGATGACGCGGTCTCGCTACTGTAATTCTAATCAATCCCCAAGCACACTTTGATTATGACTTGACAAATATCTTCAGAAAATTAAAATGGATTCCAGCACGGATGGCGCGCTCAAAGTATGTCTGTACCATAGATGTCTGGTAAACTCAACAAACCAAACTTTATTCAACATTTTCTGAAGTTCTTAGGACGATGAGCTCTGAGACATCCATACAAAGTGATTTGAAAGTCACAGAGTGAGCTCGCTCCATCAAAGCATCCAGCTGAGTGTTGAACGAGATCCCAGACTCACTCGGCGCTCACCTGTTTTCGACACTCTGACGATGACGTGTCATCAGAACTTCTCTCCCACTTTTTCAACTGCAATTGGAACAGCAAGACTTGGACAAAAAGCGTACCATTATCCCTTATCAATTAAGTTGTTTGGTTGGAGATAAACGACAATGATAGGGTTACTAAATGAGGAAAGTGAGATTACTAACAAAAGTAAATATCTTTCGTTAAACTGATAATCGTTAACAACAGTTCGGGATGTCCTGTAGAGCTCAGTGATTCCCAATCAGAAGTACTTGGAAAGATTTTGATAGAAAACGATATAAATAAACAAAAATATATATAATATCATTTAAATAATATACAAAATATTGATAAATAATGTACATTATTATACAGTCTACATTAAGTAGTTATATAATTAGTTATTCAAAAAAACTTAAATGCTTAATAAGTTCCCAACTAAGGTATTCAAGTATAATACGAGTTTAAAGTAACACGTGAAATTTGGCGTAGATGATGAGGGGTACATAAAACCTTATAGTGCTATAGCTGATGTACACACCTTCATATAGGGCTTGTCTCACTAAAACGTCATTTCAAACCACTCTCTGTGTTGTCAATCTAAATTCATGAGAAGTCATAACCACCTGCAGCAGTTTCGTACAGAGACACCTTTGCTGCCACAGGCATTAACCAGCTTATAACGCCTGGGGGATGCTGTGACGATGATAAAAATCGGTTACAGGTTAACAACGACCGAGTCAGGCATCCATCATAAATTTCTTCAGTTTTGCGTGACATTACAGGTGGTGATAAACCATTAAATGTGTTAAATTATTCCCTCAGTGCCGCTGCTCAATATTACTGATATGCTCAGTATTCTATAACGAGACAAAGGTGAAACAAATTTTGTGAGAAATTGAGCCATTTGACTGAAGGATCTTTCAATGTCTTTTGTCATGAATGCAGCATTATGGTAAATGGTGAGATCTCTATCCAGGGGGTGCCACTGTCACATTAGGAGTACATTATGAATGTGTGTATGGGTGCGTGTTTGTTTAGTGGGGTTGGGAAAGGTGAATTAATTCCTTTGCAGGTAATTATAATGTTGTCATTGTTTTCGTTTTTTACAGGGGAGTGAAGTCATGTCTGTAAAGGTCTCTGCTGATAATTTGCACGCTCCATAGACCTGCCAACCGGCCTGTAAAAAGTGGCATGTCACTTTCTGGTAACCTCTTTGCCCCCAATCTTTGCACTACATGCCACGGCAAATACCCTTCCACTACTGGAGGCTGACACCCTCAACCCTCACGTGCCACACACAAAAACTAACACACACCCTCCCAGTTCTACAGCGTAATAACCTTTTAAAAGTCACACCATGTACACTTTTTCCTCAGTTGTTTAGCCTCTAAAATCCATTCAAGTCTAGACTAACTTCTTAAACCCCCCAAAAAACAACAACTTTTTAATGCCAAGGACTCTCAAATATGATGGTCCTCTTCCTATAAAGGCAATGTATATTTTCAGACTCACTGATGTCGTCATTTTTCAATTTATTATTATTAATTCAAATTAATTGCTAATAATTCATTTTTGTATAGCGTCTTTCACAATAAACAATGGTCTCTCTGAAATATCTGAAATTTTCAGCAGACCCCAGTTTAAAATCCCATGACCCCAGACACAAAATTCTGTCATGAAACTCAGACGGCGCATGATGATAGGCACTTAACTCAATATGCTTGCAATCACATCATTCTCTATAGGGCACAGCTGATTGGTTCTTGTTGTATCAGTAGCCAATCGCTGCTCAACTTTCAAACACTTGGTCAAAATTTGCTGTAGCAGTTGCAGCACGCTTTCAGAAACCCTCCACCTTCCCCAGCTCCACCTGTATAGATCTGCTATTCACGTACGGAATTTTGTACAACAGCAGCTGGTCATACTTGCTCACAGCAGCGTGTCGTGTTTGTATTGGCAGTAGCAAGTCTCGTACTTGCTCTGCAGCAGCATTAAAGGCCCGGTGAAGTGCCTTGGAACGCGTGACACTCATGTGAAACACGACTTCATTCGCCTCAATGGAAAGCATATTTACACTGCCTTAATCGTTCCCTATCCCCTATATAGTGCACTATGTGCCATTCACCATGTAGAAAATGTGTGAACAAGTGAACGATTTTAGCCGCAGCTTCAGCGAGTGTCTATTTATAATGTGGGGGAGGGGGGCTTTAGATTCTAGAGAGCATTTGATTGGTCAGAAAATCTGATGAGAAGCTGAAGTGCAGTGCAGTCATCAAAACTGTTGATCCATATTGGCGGAAGTGATGAATGCTTATATCTTCTAAATGTGAAGTTTGTCATTGTTTTGGAGCACATTAGCTTATTGACAATCTTAAGGCTAACATATCCATGCTAAAAGCCAAAAAACTTCAATTTCGATTTCATGGCAACTAACAGCAGCAGCCAACAGGCCAAGACCAAACATATCAACATTGTCATATCCATTATCATGTGAAATATTTTAACTCTAACTATGCAACTGCAAAGCATTTTTACTGTATAGTTACATGCAGATTTTTTTCCTAAAATGTCCATCTGCCTCAAATAATATTGTAAATGCAAAACCAAAATTATACATTCAGTAAATGTTTGAAAATTGGATTGGATTTGTACACACTACAATTTATGAAGATTACAGTAGCATTGTTTCATGCAGTAGCAAGTTTAAAAAATATATAATTATATATAAATGATATAATCATATAAAATTATAATTATTAATATGTAATGATAAATATAATATGTAATATTTAATAATATCATGAATACAATATATCTGTTATAATAAATAATAAGACCTCTTGTAGAATGTGCTATATATTTCTGAGCAATTGAGAAAAACACTAATCTATCTTCCTCTGTTTGTGTGTATGGCTGTACATGTGAAGGCCAAGCTTAAACATGTCGTAAAACTGACTTGTGAGAACATTTAAAGTGGTTCTCACTGTATTAAAGGCTCATAAATGTCTCATTGTGTGTCCCCAGATGTGTACGACAAAGACTTTACAAATGATCTCCCACTAAAACATGCAAACAGTTCCGGGTTTATACCCAACATCTCGCACGATTCTTCCTGTCCAGAGTGGCAGGTTCTTTATTGTTAGCTCGTGTTTTGCACACACCTAATAAACAGCACAGCCCACAATCAGCTTTAACCTGTCGCTACTTCACGGCACAGATGTTTTAAGTGATGGGGAAAAAATGCTGTTTCAAGGAGAGAGGCCTCACAGGTAAGTTATGACTCTTTCCAGCAAGCTGTAAATTGCCTTTTTTGTTGTTTCTATCTTTTCTCTGTCACTAAGGGAAAATAATCTGCAGGGCTGTGGAGTAATTCTACATGGATGGGTTTCTTATTACCGCGACTAGAGCGGCTGGGCCTTGGAGATGACAGCCCAGTGAGGCAGCAGGCGAGCGGAGAGAAACAGTGAAAGCGATGAGGCATCAGTCAGCAGCTTTACTGCTCGCTCTGAGATAAACACCCAACAAATAAATAAATTAATGCAAGAGAGGCCTGTAAATATGAGCGTCTAGCAGCTGGGTGCATGACAGAGTGATACAGGGGTGAAACCCTAACACACATGTGTGCGCACACACACACAGAGACACAAGCTCAGTAAAGTTCAGTGAAACATTTTCCTATCACTAGAGGGCACTTAAGCTACACACATCTTGGGTTTGCACAAAGACACCTTTTAGTCGTGGAATTCACTCCTTTATATAGAGCAGCTTTCAACCTTAGATTTAGATATGAATCTGCACAGAGCATCCCAAAAAATCATCCACCATTTCCCAAAAGCTCTCTGGTTCTGTATTGCTGTAGACAGTATTATCTTTCAAAAATTGTGTTGCTAAACCCTATTTAGGGTCTTTCATCTGGGACCCCTTAAAATCTGTGATTAACTTCATTAATCATTCATTAAAAGTACTCATTAAATATTATTACTTTGTCTATTCAGGGCTGGTTGCTTTGCAGTTGCTAAGGTGTTCTGGGTAATTGCTATGGCATTACTAAGCCCCAACTATTAGGTTGTATTTTGGGTAGTTGCTAGGGTGTTGCTAGGTTATTATTGGTGGTTTCTTAGGCACTGGTTGTTAAAGTGTTCTGGATGATTGCTATGCAGTTGCTAGGGTATTCTTGGTGGTTGCTAGGGCATTCTTGGTGATTTCTTAGGTATTGGTTGTTAAGGTGTTCTGGATGATTGCTATGCAGTTGTTAGGGTATTCTTGGTGGTTGCTAAGGCATTCTTGGTGGTTTCTTAGGTATTGGTTGTTAAGGTGTTCTGGATGATTGCTATGCAGTTGTTAGGGTATTCTTGGTGGTTGCTAAGGCATTCTTGGTGGTTTCTTAGGCATTGGTTGTTAAGGTGTTCTGGATGATTGCTATGCAGTTGCTGGTGTATTCTGGGTGTTAGCTCGGATATTGCTAGTTATTTGTTTGTTTGGAGTTCTAGTTGGTTACTATGGGATTTCTTGGGTTGCTAGGCAATTGCTAAGGTGTTCTGGGTGGTTGATAGAGAGCTGCTAAGCAATTGCTTAGGAGTTAAGGATGTTTGCTAGGGTATTCAGAATGATTGCTAGGCAGTTGCTAAGGTGTCCTGGGCGGTTGCTATGGCAGTTACTATGTGGTTGCTAGGCAGTGATAGGGATTTTTTGGTGGGTGGTTGCTTGGTTGTTGCTTAGGTGTTCTAATTAAAGGAAAAATATTCCCTAAATGAGACCACCTGGGCCTAAAATCCTAGAATTGCCCCAAAAATATTACTAATGGACTGTACACCTGCTCAGAAGTTAAGAAATCTTAACCCTTAAAGCACTAATCTGATTGTTGATGAAATTTGCCTTCATTTCTCACTGAAACATATGCATTTGTTCTCACAAAGACACAGATGCTCACATGTTGAACACACTCACACAAAATCCTCAACAACACAACTTCTCTTCTGTCAGTCTTCTGGCCAGTCGACGTCTCTTCTGTGTCTAACAGCCAACCGGGTCAAAGCCTCGCTCTCTGATAATGATTCCCAGAATAATTAAGAGATCAATGAGTGAACATTGCTCCCGGTAAATAAGGGGATGGAGTTGTACGACCGGCATGCAGCTTAAACGCAGGGAAGGGAGCCGAGCTTCAATAGAGTGACATTATCACCCCAGCCTTCAATATCGAACCGTGGCACTACCCAGTATGTCGCTCGGTGCACCTACATTGGAGAGATAATTTCAGAAAGTGAGACAGCAGCACAAGTCATTGGCTTTTGTCTACAGAGCTGCAGCATCGATTCGAGAAAATCGGGTCTTTACACCAGCCATATGTTCCTCATGAGGGGGAAAATTCAATGAGAGTGGAGTTCTTGATCGCTCTAGTTGGAGCAGGACTCTTTAGGGAAGATTCGTAGTGACCAGGCTGTTTGCTTGTCACTGAACAAACCAACTCACAAACAACTTATAACCAACAGGAACCAGCTCTTCAATATCTCTCTGTCAATAATACGACCTGTGGTTCCTGTATCTAAACTCCCAAAACTTAATCAGTTCACTATGAGACAGAACAAATTTGTAGAGACGAAACAAAATGAGAAATTCGTCCTTCATCTGTTCATTTTATCTTCCCTTCCTCTTTCAGACAGCAGGAGGCTATAGGGTCAGAGACACCCGAGGAGAACAGAGAGAAACAGAAGTGTCCAAGATCTATAAAAACTGGAGAAAGCTATTTCTTAGCATTCACATTCATCTCAATGCACACTGTTCCAAATCCTTCACTAGGATTACTAGGCAAATATATGACTCCATAAAATATATAAATAAATAATTAAACACATATATGTACTCTACCATTCAAAACCTTGGGTTTGTAAGATTTTGGAATGTTTTTGAAAGAAGTCTCTTAATGCTCACCAAGGATGCATTTATTTGATCAAAAATACAGTAAAAACAGTAATATAGTAAAATATTATTGCAATTTAAAATTCAGTTTTCTACTGTAATGTATGTATTTTATTCCTGCAGTGGCAAAGCTGAATTTTCAGCATCATTACTTCAGTCCTCAGTCACATGATCCTTTAGAAATTTGATGATAGAAACATTTCTTATAATCAATGTTTAAAACAGTTGTGTTACTTAATATTTTGTGGAAATCATGATACATTTCTTTAATGATTTTTTGATTAATATAAAGTTCAAAAGAATAGCATTTCTTTGAAATATTATAAATGTCTTTATAGTCTCTTTTGATCAATTTAACTGCATTAACCCAAACACTTACTGAACCCAACATTTTGAATGGTAAAAAAAACAAAAAACAAATGGTGTAGGATTTAATTGTAATACTTGTCATAATTAATGACAAATAACTCTTGTTGAATTAAACTTGAAATTTTTAAGTAGAAAGAAGTTTATATATATTATATATATACATATATATACATATACATACATATATATATATTTTACTAGTGGGTGCAGGACACTATAGTTCATTTATGTAAGTGAGGATATATTAATAAAATTCAAAATAAAGTAAACTGTGATATATTATACCTAAAAATTCTTCATACAGTGGACTACCAGTAAAATTGATAAAAAATTTGGGACCAAAAATTGTTTCTGACAGAGTTTAACTCTTGCGTTCTTGTATTTTTTAAACATTTTTTTTTAAACTATAGCGAATAAACTGAGATAATGTATGAAATGCTGAAGGTGTCTGAATAGATCTTGTACTGTATGACTCTCTCTCTCTCTCTCTCTCTCTATATATATATATTAGTGTAATGTTATTGCTGCAGAAGGAATGAAAGGATACAGCCATCCTCAGTGTATGGGACAGGTGAGGTGCTTCCTGCTGTCAGGTAGCTGTAGAAGGAGACCTCCAGCGTGTAGCAGTATGACGTGTCGTCCAGCAGACCACCCAGGAAGCGCCGACCGGTGCCGGCCTTGACCAGATCACGGTTAAATGTTGTACTGGACTGGAGAGGACACACAGAGACACAACACACCAGAATGATTAATAACAGTAAAACAGAGAGTATAGAGATGAACAATAAGACACACTTGGGAGCAGGGATGATATTTTAAGGGGGAAACCATGAAATACACAGCTTTGATTGGCCAATTAAAGGCACTAATTAAGGCTTGATTAAGTGTGTAAAGGCACAGTATGTAAGTTTCACCGCTAGAGGTCGCTTATTCAAAACAATAACAGGCGTAGTTTGATGATGGCGTGAATGAGTGTGGAATCATGGGACTGGTCATCTTCAACTCCACAGCCGATGGAAAGCATCTGATGAGACTCAGGCAGAAATCATAGATGAGCTCATGTATTAAAGTTTTATTAACGTTACTGTGGTAAGAAGGAGGTCGGGCCGAGTGCCTACATTATATGTTGCTGTTTTTGTTATGCTTATATGCTGCCGTCAGCCGCTGCTGCTCCTTCTGTTTTGTGGCTTATGTTTATTACTATTAAAGTTACGTTTTATGCCTCCTTCCCTGAACTTTGTTATACAGTAACATAAATTCACATTATTTTATCTCATTCTAATGAAATAGTCCTGAGTGCTGAATTACTACTGATACAGGCCACTTTTTTTGACAAATTAAAATTGTGGGGTAACCAGTGCTGTTTTACTTGGTCAAAACAATCATAGTAAAAAAACATTGGAGTGTGTTTAAGGTTAAGTTATGCGTTCACTCGGTGGCTGCTATGAGACACCTGTTGCACATTGCAGAAAGCTAGATTGATATTAGAATATCATTAATAAATGCTGGATGACTTGTGTTGCTAAATGGCATCGAATTATTTTTGAAATATATTGTATATGGTGGAGAAAATGCTGCGTTACTGTTACTACAAATAAAGCTCTTTCTGATTATGCTTTATTAGTCACAAAACAGTGTTGTGTCTGAGGCATGGTACAAACATGAAAACAAGAGATTCAAACAGTAAGACTAACCATGTTAAACTTTACAACAATGATTAGTTTTCTGTCGTTGCTCACCTGTCTAATAAAATGCACAATATATTGAAGTTATCTTTGGTGTTTCCATGGTTTCTACAGAAGTATTGACAGGCGACGCAATGACACGGGATTTCAACAATTACCTGATTTGAACAATGTTAGATACATTTGGGATAATGTAAGTACACAAGTCAACAAAATAGATAACATTGTTCTAGTGGTTTTGGATATTTTTATCAAAAAACAGGAAAACTTCAGAAATCAAACAGAACAGAAATCAAAAAACTTACATATTGTTCCTTTAATGCCCGTCTATTGGCATGAATGGGTCAAACTAGAGAAAATCAATGGAGTAAACAACTCGCCTACTCAGAAATCACCATGTTTGATCTCGTTTGAATATAAATGAACTTGAAATTGCTTGGGAAAAAAAGATCTGTGAGTGAGCGGTTTTTTAGTGAGCACTCAGCTCGGTTAAATTAAAAGGGCATCTCCTCTATACCTGCAATGATTACGACACCTGCTGCGTTTACCAAGGATTTGTTGACTAATGGTCCAAAAAGAAGGTGACTATAAATAATACATGAACAACAGTCAGTATTAACAAATAAAAGCACAAAGTAGGCTTCTTCTCTATATAAAATCAATGTAAAAACCGTTAAAAAATGCTTGAGACTTTGATTTGACATTTAGTAAGTTGTATTATATTGTATTATTTATTAAATAACTGAACTCTATTTCAGTATCAAAGGCTATGTTCGTAGCAAGAACACAGTGGAATCAATCAAAAAATGAATAACTTCGAAACTTATTAAATAACAAAAATATAAATAAAAAAGAATAAAGATCAAATATAACAAAGAAAATATTACAGTAAAAAAGAATATTGAATTTATAATTAAAGTGATGATGCTCCCATCTGTGGTGTTATATTGAAGAAAAAAAAGAGAAAAGAAAAAAGAAAGGGACATCCTGATTTCCTCATTTCATTAGACCACGCCAAACACACACTAAGCAGCTTTTGGTGAATGACAAAAAATAAAAATAGCACAATGATTAGCCTGAAAATTTCCCCACAAAACCGTTATTGTACACAGCTCAGAGTTGCCACAAGGAGGAAGCTATTGATTGGATTTAGGAAACTAATTATGGATCGCATTGGATTGGCCTGATAATTTATGCCCCTTTGCCCATTACAAAAGTACTTAAGTATGCTGGCAACTTTTCCCTGCTCTCCACTTTTCCTGCATTTGTGTGCTTGCTTACACTGCACTCTCTGTGCCTTTCCATGGCTCAGCTATAATGGCTGGTAAATGTTTGCTTTTGCCCAAGAAAGGTGACTGATCTGGTGTCAGTGTGACGTGTAGCTGGTGGCTAAGCGCAGTTGAGACATGACTCTCTCCAGAGGCAGCTCTCCCTCAATATGCCGGATGAACTTTGGGATAGCTGTGTGCTGAATAGGCAGAGAGAGAGGGCAACATGCCAGCTGGAGACCTGCCCTCTATGCCCTCCTGTCACCACACACACACACACACACACACACACACACACACCAGACGCATAACAATGCTTCAGAGAGCTTAGCTTCAAAACACACATGATGCATTAGAACCACAAAGACAGAGCTTACCCTTAAATTGAGCGCACACACACACACACACACACGCACACGCACACACACAAAACACAAACATCGTTTATAGAGAATCATAAATAATGCGGTGACATTTTTTCTGCAAGGCAGAGAATAGTCATGGGCTGTGAAAAGCGGCTCTTTGTGTAAGTATGAGAGAAGTCGTCAAGTTCTAGATGGGTGACTGGGCAGAAAAGGTTAGTCCTTTGCCCGTATTCTGCTGGCTGAGCTACTGAAATGTCACGCTTCCTACATGCTGAAGGTCACGGTTGCAGGCTGGAGGAACTGCATGCTGACAAAGAGAACAACACAGAGCATTAGGGGCCGCAGGGAGGGGAAAGGGGGACCTCCACAATGGGACCATCACTAGAGTTAAATTGTAGGTAAGCAAAATACAGCACTGTGTTGAGGTCACACACACAACTCCGCCCTTCAGGAAACAAGCACATCCATCTGTCCATCCATTTAGCAACTTTCTATCAATACATTTATCTGTCTATCCATCCAATCTACATCCCTGTCTATCTATCTCTCTATTTACACATTTTTCCATCCATCCATCCATCCATCCATCCATCCATCCAACAGTCTGTTTTTCAGACTATCAATGCATCCATTTACCTATCTACACATCTATCTACCCATTTTTCCATCCATCCCTCCATCCACCTACCTATCCATCTACACATCGACCTATCTATTTACCCATATTTCCATCCATCCGTCCATCCATCCACCTAGCTATCCATCTACACATCTACCTATCTATTTACCCATATTTCCATCCATCCGTCCATCCGTCCATCCATCCATCAGTCTGTTTTTCAGACTATCAATCCATCCATTTACCTATCTACACATCTATCTACCCATTTTTCCATCCATCCCTCCATCCACCTACCTATCCATCTACACATCGACCTATCTATTTACCCATATTTCCATCCATCCGTCCATCCATCCATCCACCTAGCTATCCATCTACACATCTACCTATCTATTTACCCATATTTCCATCCATCCGTCCATCCATCCATCCATCCATCCATCCATCCATCTGTCTATCTATCCATTTATCCATCCATTTTCTGTCCATTAATTTATCCACACATTATAAAGCCCTGATATAGTTGAAGCGAAATTGAAGAACGAGCTGGTGTGACATAATTTCGAACAAAATTCAAAATTCGAGTTCATTTCGGATCTTCATTTTTGAAAAAAACAAAAACAGAACTAGAACAAAAAATAACTTTGCTGTAAGTATACAGGGCCTTAAATCTATCTATCCATATATCTATTGATCTATCCAACCACAAAACATCCATACATTTATCCATAAATTATCAACCAATCCAACTTCTATCCATTCTTCAATATTTGAATTTATCAGTCTATCAAATTATCAATCAATCTGTTCATCCATCTATCCATCTATTCATTACCTATGATCCAAAAGTTTATCTACCAATCAACTACCAATTTTTACATTTTGCATCCATTCATCTTAAAACATCATAATCGTAATGATGAGATCCTCTGGAAACAATAATGGAACCGAATGAAAAGAGGAACAAGAAAGAATAATGGTGAAAGAGTCGAAGGGGTGCAATGAGCTGGAAGACACATCCATCCAAACGATCCCTCTGAATACAGATGAAAAATAAACCACAAGTAAATTTGTAAACAAACAAAGCAAATAAAGAACAACCAATCTTCTTGATTCACGCCATCCCATTTTGACATTGAAAACCGTCTGGAAATTACCAATTAATATATCTGTCAAGTTAAAAAATGAGAAGGGGTTGAGATCTAGAGGATTCGGTATGTGCCGATGAACAGACGGAATAATATCTCTCCAGCTCTGTGTTATGAAGGCACTGGGTGCACGGATGGTTCATGTATCTTTTCAGACGTATATAAGCGTGTCTTCATCAGCATGCGGTTCCCGGCTCATCCAAAAGAGCTTCTCTGTGGCAAATGGTCAAAGTGTCTCTGCTCCTCTCATATAGACACCTCATCAGCAATATTGAGTCTGGTTATTGTCTTGCTCTGCAGAATTGAAAAGGTTACTTGCCACCCATGGAAAAATAGCTTGTGTTGATGCGCTTCATCTTGGAAACAAAAAATTTGCTAATTTATGGGGTGTATTGAATTTTTGGAGAAAATACCAATAACGCTTTTCCACGCACCGTTTGCTAATGAGTATAGAGCTGAGTGAAAAGGCTGACGGAGATGAAATTCAGCCAATGATTTTCTTTTGCTGAAGAAAAAAGGAACGTTGTGTAATGTTAGAGAGAAACTTTAATGCCATCTGGTAACGTCCTGCGCGACATTATTTGATTATGCTGTCATTCCTAATTTTTATCTACATGCAGTCCCACATAATGCAATAATAACATATTAACAATTTATGAGATATTCCACACTGTAGTCTTCAGAAATGGGAGAAAATAGCCATAGCTTAGCAGTTAGCGCATATACTCCAACACATTAAAGGGACAGTTCAGCCAAAAATGCCAAATCTGTCATAACTTTTCCTCTTGTTGTTCCAAACTGTCTTACTTTTGTGGAAGACAACATGTAATATATTAAAGAATGTTGGGGTTCAAAACAACACTATGACTTTGAATGTAGAAAAAAAAATGTTTTATGTGTTCCACAAAAGAAATAAAGGGTTAGTAACAGAATTTTCCATTTTTCATCCTTTAAGCCATGATTCTTATGCAGTCAAAATGTACACATACTGTAGGTACATACCTAAAAATATAGCAAAAAGGACAAAAATAAAATAGGTGTAAATATTACTTAGACTAAAAAAAACAAAACCTTACAGCAGTTTGAGGGCCCAAAAAAGCACTAAAAGGTACCATGATAATACCCATGAGACTCACAAGAGAGAAGTCAGGCGCGTTTTGGCACAAGAGTCGGGGGAAGACAGCCTGCCTCTGCACTCTCTCCTCTTCCTCAAAGACGTTACCGTACATGAAGCCATTCATCATGGTGGAGTGGGCGTGCACATCAATGTAGAACTCCAAACTCACTTTCTGTAAATCAGACAGAGAGAGACAAAATGATTGAGAGAGACCAGAGAGACAGGTGGAGAGATGAACAGACAGAGAACACACTGTGAACAATATTTAAAATAAATAAATAAAACTCATCAAAAGAGAAATAATCTTTACAAAAATTAGTCATTTTTTAAAAGCAGATTCATATGTACATTCATAATAATACTCATAACATACACTACAGTTCAAAGGTTTGGGGACAGTAAGGCTTTTTTCTTATTGCGAATAAATGCTGTGCTTTTGAACATAGCGTTGAAAAAACAAATCCATCAGTTTCCATAAAAAAAAAAAAAAAACTAAAATTAAGAAAATTTCAGCTTATCCATTACAGGAATAAATTACATTTTAAAATATATTAAAACAGAAACATATGGAAGCTTTTATTCCGCCACCGAATGAAACAATTTAAAAGACTTCTTATCTCACAATTTTGAGAAAAAAAGTTAGAATAGTGAACTAAAAAGTCACGATTACCCTTTTTTATTTTTTATGCAGTGGTGGAAACAAACTTCTATAGGAACCAGCAATTTTAGATTGTAATAATATTTCACAAATTTGCTGTTTTTACTGTATTTTTGTTCAAATAAATGCAGACATGATAGGCAAAAGAGACTTCTTTCAGAAACATTACAAAAATCTTGCCGACCCCAAAAGATACGTAACGGTAGTGTAACTTCATAATTAGATACAAAAAAATTCTTAAAAACATCCTTACTTTGTGCACAAGCGAAGTTTTGGAATGACATGAGGGTGAGTACATTTTCATTTTTGTGCTTAACAGACAACGAGAGATTGACTGTCCGTAGAAACACAGAGCAAGCAAACATCTTAAATATTAAACTATCAAACTATGCTGTGGTTTCACATCACCGATATGCTCTGAGTGCAAAAATAAGCGCAGCATTATTCATCACGGTCCTGTGAAAGAGCAACAACACTCCTGGGTGTTTTATAGAACAGCTGTCACAACTGCCATAGTTTAGAGGGATTAATTCATGTTCCTGAGTCAGCAAGCGAAACAGGCACACCTCACTACCTCAACCACGGGCCAGATTTCAGGCGTTTAATACAGAATAAATTATTAATATAGACCGGGAAGCACATACAATAATATTTGTCAGCAAAAAAAAAAAAAAAAAAAAAAAACTTACTGAGGTGAAATTCAACTCAGAAACAAATGGCAAAGTGACACCAGAAAGGAACATCTCAACAAAGAAAACCGAAAACGTGAATATACTTCCATGAAAAGAGAATAAACAGACATAAAAATGTGAAGTGTTTACATCCTCAAAAAAGTGCTCAAAAATTGGACAATCCTTCAGATACGCCCCCTCTCAATCCGCCCACACGCCATTTTGGCTCTGTGTTCTCTCAGTTACAGTCTAACAGCACTGCAGTGCAGGAAACTGCCGCTCCATCATGGCTGCCACATCATTAAGCTTGCGCTTGGCAAGATGATGAGAGAGACACTTGTGTGTGGTTTTGTGTCGAGAGAGGATCACGCTGTCGAGCAGAATGAGGTGTCGCCACGAGGAGGGCTGCCGTTTGATGCGCCTCGTGTGTGTGTTATTGTGTGTGGGTGAGAGAGAGAGAGAGAGAGAGAGAGAGAGTGAGTCACAGCACTTCGGTGACAAGGCATCAAAAGGAGCATCCTGCTTCGCGTATCTATATGGCAACAAAGTAATGGCCATTTTGTTTGAGGCTGCCTATCTCTCTCAATCCGTTGTGTACATTGTAAGTATCTGATGCAGGCATAATAGGGCCCACTCCTCTACCCTTTGACCCCCTCCCGCGCTCTCTCCATCTACAGCGAACCTTTTCTTTCTTCATTACACATTCCAAAGCGCACCTCGAATCCCGGGGGTCGTGGGGAGAGGGAGGTAAAGCAGGAGTAAGGAAGCGCAAGCGAGAGAGAAAGAGAAACATCAGGAGTCAAAGACCGAGAGGGAGAGAGAGAGAGATGCGAGTGGGGGGAGAGATCGGGCAGCACCCGGTGCTTGAAATTCCGCTCACAGCCAAAGCAATTTCCTAGTGAGCGCAGGGCTGTCAGGCCTCTGATGGCAGGCGGTGAAATATGGTGGCTGAGAGTGGGGCGGCTGCACGCATGCCAGTCTGATGGATGGAGCCCGCAAGGAAGAGGGAGAAACAACACATAGACAAAAAAAAAAAAAAAAGAGGAGGAGGAGGAGGAGGGAGAACGAGAGAGAGAGAGAGAGAGAGAGAGAGAGAGAGAGAGAGAGAGAGAGAGAGAAAGAGAGGCATTGGTCACTAGCTCCATAAGCTCCTTCAAGGGGTTCCCAGTGTGCAATAGAGGTGGGTAACTGTCTTATCGCCCACATACTCGCCGTGCATTACAAAGTCAGGGTGGGGCCGCTGGCTTTACTCATGCATACACGCTCACACATACACATTTATGACCTTTTCTCTTGCTCAAAGAGATGCTTAAGATCACACTCTGTGTAATGGCACTGTATGCATGAAGTGCCGTGTTCCTCGCAAGGTCCGTTGGCTCATTTTGCACCGTAAGCAACATAATTAAGAGTGGAAATGAAATGGCCGCTGCTCCATTCTGCAAGAGCTGCTCTCTACCTCCGGGTAAGAAGTAACCTTTCCACACTGATCTGGGACCAGGTGCCATCTGTCATAGTGCTGAGCTCATGAAAGACAAAGACGTGAAGTGAAAAAATAAAAGAAGAAGACTGTAATACCTGGGTGATCTTATGTATAGTGCCTTTTAAACTCTCTAACTTAAAGAAAAGAAGCTATACAAGTAAAACATTTTGAATAATTAATCAAATTTCTAATACTTTGTTATGGCGTTTTCCCACCAAAATGACTTCACTTCCTGGATGATGTTGTCATTAAGGAATTGGATTTTGTTTTTTTTAAATGGATTTCACCAAAGCCTGAGATGGAAGTGAATTTGAGGATATAGAGAAAAAACTGATTAACAATTAAAACAATATTAACAATATACAAAAACAAAACAAAAAAGATGAACTATATCAAATATTCAATATGTCATTAAATCAGTGTTGAGAACTATTGAAAGTAATTGAAATAAATCTGGAATAGAACAAAATATAAATATTTCATGGAAAACAATCTGAAAAGTAACGTTTAAACTAATAGAAATAATTCTAATAAATTAAAAAACTAATAAAATAACAAAAGCACAAACACTTTCAAAAACTTAAACTAAACTTAAAATGTAAAGTTAAAATAAAAAATAAAAGGTAATTCAAAACTATAATAATTATTTTAATAGTATATAAATAATGCTAAAATAACTCCGCAATAACAGAACTTGAGAATATGACAAAATGGTGACTATTTAAATAATTAAAAAAAATTGACAAATATTATTAAATATTATATAATTAACTCATTTTTTTTAATTCACCCCTTTGAAGAATTGTAATATTGTTAAAGTATATATATGTGTGTGTGTGTGTGTGTGTGTACTCGTTTTGGCTATACTTGTGGGGACCAAATGTCCTTACTTATACTGTGAAATACTTTCTCAACCCACTAGTGAGGACACTGACTGGTCCTCACTAGATAAAAAGGCTTATAAATCAGCCAAAAGAGGATTTTTTTTTTAAATGTAATGTTTTGCACACGTTTCTGTGATGGGTAGGTTTAGAAGTAGGGGTTGGGTTAGATGCTAGAAAATATCATTGACCTGATATAAAATCAATGGAAGTCTATGGAATGTCTTCACTAAGATAGCAATACAGACGTGTCTGTGTGTGTGTGTTAAAAAGACGTGATGGGGACATGAAAATGTACAGCATAGTAGGAAACTGTTACTGTGGTATTAAAATATCATCTTTCAAGGTGAAAATTATATCTGCCCTGAAATGCCGACTTGATTTTCCTTACGCAATATCAAGGACATCCGTGAGAGAAAAGTACAGTCCCCATCTACAGCCCTCAATGTCAACAAACAGACAGCCAATCACACAGTCCTAATGTGCTGTCAATCAAAGGTGGACAATACTCCGCTAGCGTAATGCTGATTGATTGTTCAATTAGCATGCGTCTCTGACCTCCAGATTTGTTCATTTGAATTTGTAATTAAGCAATTAAGGGCAATTAAGAAATTAGGAATATGAAAATAGAGCATAATTTGAGTGTTGACGTGTTGAATATTCAAGTACATGTATAAAAAAAAAAAAAAAGGAAGTTAATGCCCATCACACTTTTTGCAAGGCTGCATGTGAGGATAGCAGGCAAGCGTCTATCTGCTCCTTTGAGTAGAAATGGAAGGTCAAAAGAATTTAGTCGGACGAGCACTTATCTAAGGAATAGTAATTAGTCTGGGCTGTTAAGGCCCATAAATGCTCTGCTTATCTGTATGAATTAAGAAATGGTGCTGATTTAAGCAGGATTAGAAGCTGATGCATTTAACCACAAAGCACTTAGCATCAGCAATACCTATGAAGAGAGGACGCAACAGATTCTGCTCGCTCAGAACTTTGTACATCCTCAGCAGATGAGGGGGGAAAAAAAGAGTCTGAGCTTTTTTGATAATGCAAGACTTGAAATACAGTTGTGATGTGGAAAATATTCTGATTGAGGTCAAAACACACAATTACATGCAAAATGAAAGCAGAAAAGAAAAGATGGAAGGCGTCTGTGTGCATGATCTTTGAAAAGACAGCTCTTCAGACAGAGTTCAGATTATATCTTGCTTTTCAGATGTTTGGCAGGGTGGAAAAATGGCAGCGTTCCATAGTGCAACAGTTTCCATCCTCCTTCCTTCCTTCATTAGGGATGCTACACAGCTCTTCAGCATAGTGACTTAAAATTTGAGCTGGGTAAAATACCTAAAATTGTATATATATATATATATATATATACACACACACACACACACACACACACACACATATATATACATACAATATTTTCATATTTCCTCTGGAATGGCTAAAAATTTAGATTTTTCCAGTCAGAGGCACAATCATTTTGACCAAACAGCCCTTACTGCTAAATGGATTCAGAATGGAAAGGAAATACCGATGATGCAATAATACTCACTTATAATCATTTTTATATTGACAGAGTGACTGGAACTAGCAAGGTTTTAGGAAGCATAATAGTCAAATAAAAAGCTTATTAAAATCATCAATATCATCATATCAATCCAAACCAACCATCTCCAACCAAACACCAAAAGCTCTTCAGACTTGTCCTGTAAAATACCCTTAAAAGCATGAGAGAGACAGAGAAAGACGGAGAGAAAGAGACACGTCCAGATATTTCAGAGATTCACTGAATGTGAGATGATGGAAGGACAGAGGACAGGAAGTGATGATGGACGTAAATTGCCCGTAAATCTCGTCGATCGCTTAGAAAGGTGCGTCTGACACTAGAGGACGTCTCAACTCTTTCTTTATCCATCTTTCTTTCTCTCTCGTTCTCTCGCAAGACTGCCTTCTGCCACTATTAGAACCGCACACAACGCTCATACACACTCGAGAAAAAAGAAAAAAAAGAGCAGCAACCACACAGGGAAGGGGGGGGGGGCTTCAAGGTGCAATATTCATCTGACCAGCCTGACAGGATCTAATACATTTGTTTCAGACGGAAAATTAATTTTCTAATATTAAAAAGGTCAGAAATGAACCATGGCAATACCGGCCCTTTTGTCATCTTTAACAAATTATCCAAAATGCTGTTGTCAGATTGGTGGGGATATCTGGGCCATGATGAATGATCGAGGTAATCAGCCAATCAAAAAGAATCCCTCTCTCTCTGTGATAAATGGGCTGGAAAAGCAGCGTTTTACGCAGGAGATAGGTCCATTTGTTTCCTTATTCTTTCCCCTTCTCTTTCTCTTTCATTTTTCCAAAACAAATACTTAGTGCTCATGGACAGATTATATACACTTGCATCACTAACTTTGAGTCATTTTCTCACCTGACCAATGCTCACTGGAGAGTGTAATATGCCGAATTGTTTCGGTTTTTAAACCACTCAGGTGACTTCAGTGCTCAAAGAGATGGATTGAACACAAAATCGCATCAATGAGGTGTTCAGAAATGTACCTAAATATGGGCTTATTTCTGGGACAAAACAACAACAAAACAACACAAACCGCTGCAAAGGTAATGAAAACACTTAGCCTTAATAAACTGATTAATTAGGACAAAAATAGCTGTGTCTTCAATGCAAATACAAAGTTGTTGCCAATTTCCTGCAGAAATTCAATAAACTCCATAGCTATTATTAACTGGTATTATTTGAGCAGTGCAATGTAATTGTCTGCCAGCACAGGTTAAAACACATTTGGCTCAGTGTGTAAGCATACTGCAATGCAAGCTAGTATGTTAACCAAGAGAGGTTTGTGCAATTAAACGGTGAGTGTTGTAGATTAGCATGCATTAGCTTAGCATGGTCTATGTTAGCATACTGGGAACAGGGGGGCTGGTATGTTGGCTTGGCGCTGAACTCTGCCTGCTGTTGAACGAGTCACAGCCTTGCAGACTAATTAGCATCAGTGCTACAGTGTGTGTGTGAGAGTGTCTGCATGAGATGCAGTATTTCTTTGTCAACATTCAAAAAATGATCTATTTTCAACCCTGTTAGCCATAAATAAATGCAGTTAACCCTTATACCTCAGGTCTTTAACGACCCGGGACGTCACCTCCACCCTCGCCCTAAATCCTTTTTTAAAGTTAGACATGTATGCAATCAAGTGTGATTGTTATTTGTGTGATTGTTATTTTATTCAAACATTAAATTAAACAGGAAAAAAATTCAGAATTCATGAAAACAAATCATCATAATCAAATCAAATACAATAAAACAAATTAAAATTCTGTAGAATGGGTCCAAATAATGTTATAAAATACTGTTAAATATATTTTCTTTCTTTATAATTGTCAGACATCTGACATGTTTAAAACTAGTTACTTTTCATTCTAATATAATTTTATGTAATTTAATATTTTATGAAACATATCTCTCAACAAAAACAAGAAAGTTGTGAATTTAATGAGTTTACAAAAAAGTAATGGGGAACCAAAGTGTACCATATTGGTGGAATGTGCCGGTGGGCATTGCCCCCCTGTCACTGGGCTGGCACAGAGATTGGCATCCCATAGCTTTGATCTGTTCTGTGTCTAATGTGATTAACCATAGAGAACGCAGCCAATGCCAGTCTGGCTTGAGATCTCGCATGGCATGAATATTTGTATTTGTCGGTGTTTGCGTTTGTGTGAGTGTGCTTGTTTGCATTTGTATGTGTTTGTCAGTATAGCTGTGAGATGCTCAGTGTGGTGTTGGGGAGAGAAGCGTTTCCCCATCCCGATCTCTCCTCCTCTGTTGTGCATACTGGGATGCATTTATCAGTCAAAAACCCTCCACACCATATTGTGAACAACAACAACAACCGCATAAGTAATCCAAAACTACATCCAAATCCAAACTGCCACACAGACATTAGCACATCTCACAACAGCATACTTCTCATTCTTACAGTTTTTCTCCTGTTTTCCTCTCATTCTTAAATATTTCTCTTGATTTCTCAAGTGTGGGGTGTCACAGTGGTTTAAATTGCATCATATTACTTAAATTACTTAATGCTTATATTTCATGTTAGATATCTTAAAAGAAAGCACCATATATGGCTGTTAGATCACATCAAGCAAGCTCAAACAAGATAGCTGCGAATTAATATAATGGTTGGTGTTGTGATTATCTGAAATGGAAACCAAAAGTTCTAGATTTGAGCCTGAATCTACACAGCTAAATTTACAGCACCATGGCAAAAGAAATCATATTTTACTTGAGCTTGCACTCCAAATTAAACGTGATAAGATAACAAGAGCATGTGCCATACGATAAAGACAACAAAGGCAGGCCAAAAGCATTACTGTAGCACAAAACAACATCGCTGAGTTTAACATCAGTGCTTGTGACGTCACTACTTGTGGTTCACGAAGGGCTGTCAGGATTTGAGGAACACCGCCTTGAGCAACTAAACTCCAGGTAGATTGTTTCTGTAATAAGTGCACTGGAAGTCGCTTTGGATAAAAGCATCAGCTTAATGACTAATTACATACAAGGGAAATAACATTTTCCTGGTTATGTTCCCTTGGTGACCCCTCTAAGTGATAGGTGAACTTCTGACTTAATGTGCTTAAACTGGCAACTACTCAAACTTATTGTGAGCTTGCTATTAGCAACAACAACTAAAAAAAAAAGAGAAAGGGGGACTATGATTTCCCAAACCCCAATAAATCTCTTTTAAAAGGACAGAAGGGAAAGAAACAAGGACAAAAGTGTGGGATCCAGAGAGAGCTATGAAATGTTTACCTCTCCCCAGAGTCCCTCTCTCCTGCCTACATCCACTCTCTCCTCATAAAACCAGAATCTTACACATCTGTCTAAACTAGCCACATCCATTATTTTCCTTTCCTTTCCTTTCCTTTCCTTTCCTTTCCTTTCCTTTCCTTTCCTTTCCTTTCCTTGCCCATTTGAGTTGGATTAGAACTTGAAGTGGAATTTTATATATTTTATATATATATATATATATATATATACACACACATACACACACCGTTTACATATATATATATATATATATATATATATATATATATATATATATATATTGATCAAAAGTGAGAGTAAAGACATTTATAATGTTACAAAAGATTTGCTGTCCTTTTGAATGTTCTATTCATGAAAAAATCTTGAAAAAAATGCATGGTTTCCATAAAAAAAATATTTCACAAAATACTAAGCAGTTTTTAACATTGAATGCAATAAGAAACGTTTGAGCACCAAATCAGCATATTAGAATGATTTCTGAAGGATCATGTGACACTGAAGACTGGAGTAATGATGCTGAAAACTCAGCTATGCCATCAGAGGAATAAATTACATTTTAAAATATATGAATTGTAATAATACTGTTTTTACTGTATTTTTGATCAAATAAATACAGCATTGGTGAATAAAATTGGACTTTTTGTTGAATATATAAACCATTTTCAGACAGATTTCCCCAAACACTTTCCATGTCTGCTATTGGTCGAATAAACCAAGGTTGTTGTGTCAGGCTGGTCAGGGTGCTCAATCAAACACTGATTAAGTAAAAAAAAAAAAAAAAATCCCAGCTGCTTGTTTTCATCCATTTAGACCTGTGGAAAGTCTATGCTACTTCACAATGTAATGAAGCATATGCGTGTGTGTTTGTCGGGATGTGAGGGACATGAGCAGATCACTCTGCCGTGAAGCAACACATTGATCAGTGTGTCAGGCCTGGGGGAAAGGTTAAGCCGCGTGGCGCTGCCCTCCGCTCCTGAGTGTGCCTGCCGGTCTTATCAGGATGTGAAAGAGCAGGAAAGGGCAGACGATTCCCAGGACAGCATCTGACCTTCACTAATCCAACAACCTCACTCTTCTGCTATAATTAACATAAAGGAAGTTGAGGCGGTGCTTTCTCAAACAAAAGACAAGACGAGCGAGAGTGCGAGTGGGAGACTCACCTGGGCAGAAGAAGTGCAAACACTCACACAGATACACTCATTGAGAAAAATGCTGAGTTGTAGCTGCTTTGAATCGTACATTGGTTCCTATATGCTGAGCCAGGTTGCTGTACATACTATACATAACCTTTCAAAGACAGAGTGTAAATGTGTGCCTTTGTGCATAAAGCTCAATGTTAAAATACTTTCTGCTAACATAGTTTAATGTACAGAGACAACTATAAGTGAGCAATGTCAAGGTTGTTTCAGTTGATAACAAAATTTATATATATAAAAAATAATAAATTATTTTTTATATAAATATGTGATTTTATTCTCAAAAAAGAAAAACACTATTTTCAAAAGAAATCGATTGATTCAGAATGTGTTTTACTAAAGGAAAGACAAGTCATCACTTTCTACTATTGTCCTTGTATTGATAGACTGGAGGTTGGATTTGGCGTTTTTGCTTTAGTATATTGGATACTCACTGGGTCCTGGTTCATTTGGACAATAAGTTCTTTGACGGCATGTAGAGTGGGGTGGGCCCAAGGGGAAGGGTCCTGCCAATGACGGTTCAGATCGAAGCCCATTAGAGAACACCTAAAATAAAAGCAAACAAATAAATAAAACAAGTGACAAAAGACCGACACTGTTATCTTCTTTGTGAGAACTCGCTGAGAGCAAGATACCGCGACAATATCACAGCGAATACGAACCCGAATTTGGACAAATAGGATTGCATGTGAGCGGGGCTACCCAGTGCAAAAAAAAACTAATCAAGTGAAACTTCAGGTTTTCATGTTATTTACTTGAAGTGGTGAAAGTTAGAGTTTCAACATCACAATCAAGCTCAAAGTGAGATCCACAAACATTCTTCTGTCAGAACTGCAGAAAATCACAATGTCCACTCGCGCGGAGTGAGCAAAGCGATTGTTTCAATTCATTCTCTATGGGAGATGAGCGGAAGGCTCACGCAGGGGATTGTGGGACTGACAGCTGAGAGGTTTTACAGTATTCAACTTTATGTAAAAATGTGAGGTGAAAAATTGCTGAGAAGGCAAAGACGAAGGCTGTGACGTCGGTCATAAACATTTCAAAATCTGCAGATTTGCATTCAGTAGAGTTTCTGATCGGTTTAAGCACTTGCATAAATATTACTAAATTTAATTCAGATTACAAATGCAGTTTACACACTTGTGGCTAGACTGGTTTAACAAAAGTGTTTTAAAGGGATACAGTCATCATTTACTCACCCTCATGTCATTTCAAACCTGTAAGACTTTCTTCTGAACACAAAAGATGATATTTTGAAGAATTTTGCTACAGTTTTGGTCATGCAAGGAAAGTAAATGATGTCTAAAACAACACTGGACCCCATTGACTTTCATTGTACGAAAAAAAAAAAAAAACCCTGATACTGACAAATGTTTTTTATCTATTTAAAAGATCTTTTGTGTTCTAAAGAAGAATATAAGTCATAGGTTGAGTTATAAAATGATATTACGTATACTTTGAAAAGGACATTACGTATACTTTGAGCTTTCAGAATGAAAGTTATTATACTATAATCATGTATATAAAAGACTTTAATGACTGTTTTAAAAGCAATCATGGTCCATACTACAGACAACAACACTTCTTTACATTTACAGAGACAAAGGGAAGATCTCTGGTGTTTTGGGGCGATATTGAGCATTTTTTTTCTTCCACAACACTGGACACCTGCTGTCTCAAGCAGTCTTTCCTACAGGCCTCTGTTTGTTATTTTCCTTTCCTTGAGGCAGTGGACTGATGTGGGGGACGGACAGATGCCTGAGACCCTGCTGCTGTCCAGCTGAGACTCTGTGACTGTGACTTTGAGCTGAACCTGTAGTCAATGCTGCTGCTCTCAGAACAACACTAATCCCCAGTCAGCAAGGATTGATCCCACGTCCCCTCCTGCATCTGCTTCTCTCTCTCTCTCTCTCTCTCCCTCCTGAAAAAACTACTGATTCAGCAGAGAGAGAGAGAGGGAGAGAGAAAGAGAGAGAGGGAGAGAGAAATAGATCTGATCTCTAATTATGGACCTCAATGGCTCTCGGTGAGGCAGCATCGGTTAAAGTTGCTGCTGAGAGCACCTTCAAGGGTCAGTGGTGGCGTGTGGCGTATGTCAGCGCTGTCACCACCATTGAACCATTGATCCACCTCTGCAGCTCTGCAGTTCACGGGAGCCGTCACAAGGTGGCAGCCATTGACGCAGTTTCTGCAGGCCTATGGGAAAACGTTGCGAGCCATGGCTGTATTCAAAATGATCACCACCATTATATAAAAGCCAATAACGGGATTAGGAGTGAAGACAACATCTGCTGTGCATGACCAACTACAGCCCCAATGTAGAATGGCCACTGCACACACACACAGTGATGTTCCAATTCCCATCTGTAGATGTTCAATTCACTCAGGTAAAAAGTCTCATACAATACTGTCAGGCAGATCAGGGGCACTGAATATGATGATATAATATTATGTAAAAACAAATAAATAAATAATAAATATCAGGCATCTGTTCAGCAATACAGAAAAGGGAAAACCTGAACCGGCAATTATTATTATTATTATTATTATTGTTAAAAATATAATTTTATCAGATTAATTAAGAATTAACTTTCCTTTTTCCCTTCCTACTCTGGCTTTTATTACTCTGAGCAATATATGAAACTTGTATTGTGAGCACTTCCTGTGTCCGTTTGCCTCTTCATGAAGAATCGCTTGTTTGTATTCCTCACTTGTAAGTTGCTTTGGATAAAAGCGTCTGCTAAATGATTAAATGTAAGAAATATAGTACAATTGCAAAAATGCATACTATTATACTGTATACTATTTAATAATTATAATATATTATATAATAATACAATATATAATAAAAGTATTAATAGAATTGTTATTCTTCTTTTTATTTTATTTTACAGAACAATAGTAAAATTATAAAAGTACCATTATGGTTGTCCTAATTTCTTTGCTTTAAAACATCAAACCATTCAGCTTTTATTTTGGGGGAAAACTGCAGAGAGACCATGGCATTCCTCTTTGTTGACAACAGATTTATGAACGATTCTCATTATGAATTTGGGAAGATGTCTCACGCATGCTGCATTCGTAAATGCAAATTATAAGCTACTCAAACACACAGCACTTGCACAGTAGCATTTACTGTGAATCGCAACTGAAAATGAAAACTGTGCTGTGCTTTGGCTTTAATCTGAAACATGCAGCGCATCAGTATACATATAATTACATCACAACTGTTGCGATTTGATGATCGCTCTAAGCCGTATCACATTCTCACAGCCACACATTGTCAAAATTCTTTTAAAAAGTTATCTGGCAATTGGCGAGTAACACTTTTTCATTGCCGATATTTACTTCATTTGGTGCTTTGAACTCCAGCTAACATGCTAAGGGTGTCCCGCAGATGGAATAGTTGATATATCTATACCATATATATATATTTAAGTTACTATAAACCATAAGATTAGTGATAATGGAAACTATTATATAACTATTGCAATAAGTATAACACAAGTTATTATAGGAGCAATCGTTGGTTTCAGCTGACCTGTAGTTTCCCAGGTACACGCCGTCAGGGTTGAGCATAGGAACAATCTTAAAGATCACATGATCACGCAGGACCTGAGCGACGGGATGCTGGCTGACCAGAAAGTCAATGACACCTGCAGGAAAGACAGAAATACACACAATCAAGTATTACGTTTGACATGCAAATGTTCATCCCAGAGCAAATTGAGTTTGAAAGACTAAAAAATTATTGGACAGTAAAAGGCATAAGAAAAAAAATCAGATGATGATATCAGAGACATACATCTCCAGTCAATACAAATGGAATGAAACAGACAACAAAGAATGAAAAAGAAATATTTATTCAGCTGAGAAACAAAGATCATACTAATTAGAGCAACAAAATGAGAAGGAGAGACAGACAGAGGACAGACGAAGAGAAAGGCATGTCGATAGAGGCGGTCACTTGTCCTTCCATTTGCCCTGTACTGAGAGCGAATAATTGACAGGTAAACAAGAAGCATAGAAAGAGAGAGCATGTGAGAGAGGGCAGACCCCATCTCATTCCCCCATCTTCCTCAACCCCTCACCCACTCTGTCCTGCTCATTAGCGCTAATGGAGGCATAACAAGCTCTCTAATTGAGTCAATGTGGCACAGAGGCAGGCCACACTGCTATGCTATCTAATTGCTTGAAGTTCCTATATTTATTCATGCATATCTGCATGTGTGTGTTATTAAGGTGGCAGGGCAGGTGACTTTGAAGCTTCGTACTGACCGAACTTCACTTAAGCGTAAAAGCCCTCTTCAGAATTACGAGTCCGAACTCAGTAATTAGCTGTATGAAGATTCGGGCAGAGATTTGAAATTATTTGGACGCACACAGAGGTGACTGATGGCCAATATATACACTGTAACCTGAATAAGTTGTCAAAACTCAAAATTTTTGAGGCAATCCGTTGGCTCAAAATTTTTAAGTTAAGAAATTCAAAGTTTAAGCAAGCATAGCTGGCAGATTTTTATTTTGTACTCATACATTTAAATTATTCTTAACTTGAAATGTTTAAGTACACTAATCCAACGTTTAATTTAACTCAATGTAGACATTTGTATTAGTGTAAACCAAGCTAGCTATAATACGTTAATTCAGACAATGTTAAATAGAAAATTTGCTAACATATTAACAATAGCATGATATAGCGTTTGCTGAGTACAGCATTTAACATACTTGCTCTCAAACCAAGCCGCATCATTGTCACCATGATGGTATCTCTCTAAAAACCCACATTAACAGAAACTCTTTTAAATTAGCACAACAAAACATTAATCACTACTAAATTTATTAATCTTGAAAAAAAACAAACAAACAAAAAACATTATAGGCAACTTAATTTTAGTTTTTACTCTTCCTTTCGAGTGCCATAGGCAAAGCACGCTGGGAAATAGAAATCCCAGCCCAGTTTCAGTTAAACTTAAGTTCATCTAAATTAAAATAAATAAGTTTATAAAACTCAAAACAATGAAACAGTTCAGTTATACTCATAAAAGTTGACTTGACTGAACTAATCTGTTTAAGTCCTACTCAAACCAATTAATTATTTTGAGTGTCAGAAAACAGTCAGAAAAAAATGTATTATGGTTTTCACAAAAATATTAAGCAGCCTAAATGTTGATAATAATAAGAAATGTTTCATATTAGAATGATTTCTGAATGATCATGTGACACTGAGGAGTAATGATGCTGAAAATTCAGCTTTGCCATCAGAACTGAATTACATTTTAAAATATATTAAAATCAAGCACAGTTTAAATTGTATTAATATTCCACAACATTACTGTTTTTACTGTATTTAAGTCAAGTAAATGCAGCCACAGAGATCTTCCCAACCCCAAACATTTGAACAGTATTACATGCTTCATATCTTTAGCTTTTGGTTGAATTCACTGTCCAGTGCATATTTTCCTTTTAGTTTGATTTTTTTTTTTTAATTGGCTAGAAAGAATAACTAGCAGACTTGGGTAACAAAGATAAGTGATAATGATTTGACATTAAGCAATGGAAACCTCCAACATAATTCACCTGAGAAAAGACTCCATTGTATCATCATTTGTCAAGGACACTTTCAGGAAAGACATGTCTCTGTATTGTAATGCAAAGTGAAAGACTTTTTCTGTAGAATTGATGTTATTGATGATATTGCCTTTGAAATCTGGGCAGTTTGTCAGACTGTTGTGTCAGCAAGTGTTGTGCTCCGTGACAGGTAAGGTCTTTGCATCGAGGGCTTTAAACAGATTTAGGAATGATGCAGAGATGGTGAGCTGACACTTCCTCTAATCTGCCGTACCCTCTCTGACCTCCTGTATTTCCACTTGTCTGTTGACCTTCACTCGCAGCGGAGCCCAACGGCGTGAAGAACTTAAAGTACAAAAGGAAAAGCGTTCTGATGAAATGCAGTAGCCCAGCGAGGCCAAACATCCGCTGGTCAGTGTTTTGTATTTCAGCAGATTACAGGATCTCAGGACATCATCGGGCTGTGTATGTGTGTGTCGAGACGAGACAAGGTCTTACCCTGACAGATGAAGGAAGCAGGTGATTCTCCAGGGTGAACGCGGGCTGTGAGAAACACCACCCGCTTTTCTCGCTCTTGATTCAGATGGGCTGAAACACACACATACGCAGAAAGGTTAGTCTCAGCAGGTAGAGGTCTTGGCAGGACAGTGTATGTGTGGTCAGGAACCATATGTCTGGGCCCTGGAGTTTCAGACCTCAAACATGCAGCAAGAAACCCAGTATGACAGGACAGGACTGATAGGAAATGTCAGAGCTAATGAAGACTCCACAGGAGGACAAAACACAATGAGCTACTGATAGCAAGAGCAGGAGAAAAACATCTTATGCCCGATGAATGTACAAGGACCCTTAAGCACCTACATCTTTCAGTTAAGACTTTAACTACAACGATTTTGCATTTTAATATTTAAACAAGTAAATCAAATTCATAAAGGCGGCCTTCCTCAAGTCTATAATATTCTAGACCTCTCAATGTAAGTTGAGCATTTTTTTGGCTTTTTTTTTTTTTGTCATCAGGCAAAAATGTTAAAGGGTGAGTTCACACAAAACTGAAATTTCTGTCATTAGTTACTCAAGTTCATGACGTCCCACACCCATAAAAAGTTCATCTTCTGAACACAAGTTAAGATATTTTTGATGAAATCCAAGATCCCCAAGAGAAAGCACTATAGTCCATGTGACCATAGTGGTTCAACCTTAATTTAATAAAATTAATTTAATGAAATACTTTTTGTGCACAAAAACAAAAATAATGACTTTATCTAACAATATCTTCTCTCTCCTGTCAGTCTCCTATGCTGTTTACATTGTCGACGCAGTGCAGCGTTTCCAGGATCTACGTCCGAATGCCGACTCAGTATTGGCCAACGCTGTTCACGTGAGCAGCACAACACGTGTGTGATGCTGACGCGGGAGCTGGCCAATAACGAGTCGCCGTTCTGACGTAGAACCTAGAAGCGCTGAACTGTGTCTACATTGTAAACTGCATAGGTGGATGACAAGGAAGAGAAGAAATTGTTGGATAAAGTCTTTATTTTTGTGTACAAAAACGTATTCTCATTGCTTCATAACATTAAGTTTGAATCACTGCAGTCACGTTGAATATTTTAACGATGTCTTTACTACTTTTCTGGACCTTGAATGTGGTTGCTTTCTCTTAGCAATCAGAAACCTCTCGAATTTCATCAAAAATGTCTTAATTTGTGTTCCGAAGATGAATGAAAGTCTTAAGGATTTGGAATGACATGAGGGTGACAGAAATTTCATTTTTGGGTGAACTAACCTTTTAAGTCTGCTTGTATAAAAAATGAATAGCACACGTCTTCAATAGGCTTCATCATTTGAATCAAATACAAATGCTGCAGGATTACTTGTGCACCAAATTTGCTCAAATCCCTAATTCTAAATACAAGCAATAATAATAACAATGTTTGCCTTAGCAAGCACCAACAATTAGCTTTTAATTTTACACAATATGGGCTCAATATTTACTAAAAACAGAAGTTTATTATCCATCCCCATCCACTCAGACCATTTATGTAAATGAAGCTTAAAAATGGGTCAGAAACAGTCATTAAAAGTTATTAAAGACAGTAAAAATTACACCGGTACGGGGAGGTTGGCCATCCATAATAGAGGTCATTTATATATAGAAGTCTTAAAGGCTTAAAGGTACAGCAAATAGCCTGTTTAATTCTAGTCAATGTCATGTAAAATGTAAAATAAAACAACCGTTTTGGCAAAAACAAAAAAAAAAACAACAACAAAAAAACATTGTAAGTGGTCTTTGGAGAAAATACAAAATGCTACAACAGGGAAGAATATGGCCCTTTTAAACTTTCTAGCAGATAGCAAAGTATAACAAAATATAACAAATTTAACAAAAATATAAATGCTACAAAAGTGAATGAACCTTTTAAAAGTTTTAGCCCTTTTAAAGTTTTTGGTAGATAGGACTTTAAGGTTACTGTGTGTTTAAATGAATTCCATTCTAGATACTTCATCATGAACGCAGTAATGACTCCTAGATCTGTTTCCAGATATTTCATCCTCTTCTCCTCTTTTACAATCTCCAAAATGAAATAGAGAGGAATTTAATGCAGCGTAAATCAAATCAGTCCCTCTTTGTGAGCGATGCCAGTTAGGAATGGAATGGGAATACCATTCAAGTTAATGAAAAGAAAGGCTGGACGAATGCGAGAGGACTGCCAACAAAAGCTTCTCTTTAAAAGTCTGATGCGCTTCCAGGCAGAGAAGCGAAAGTATTTTAGTCTCAGAGCATTCTGTTCCTCAAGGCGGGAAGCTACAGGAACACGCACGACAGGGAATTCGTTCGGCCTTCACGGTTTTCTCTTATCGGCTGTGCCGTGGGTTGTCTGAACAGGTACGCCAGAAAGGGCTTTTTCTAGCAAGGAAATCACATAATGACCAAGAATTTACACCTGTGGGGAGAATGAAACAAGCACACACACACACATGCAGTATATAAGGTCACTGTTATTACTTTCTATTAGCAGGCAAATGGATAAAATACATGGCGTTTTAAAGCACAGACACTATTGATACACTAAAAATACGCAATTTGTCTTTGAACTAAAATGGATGATTCTATTCAATGCAGGGGTAATGCATCAAGATGAAAACTAGACGCGGGATGACAAATCATGCACTGTCTTTATGTGTGTGTTTGAGTCAGGGGAATATCATAGAATTAATAAGGCACACACACACACACACACACACCTCAGCAGTCTGAGGAATAGCAGAACACAGGTCAATCCTCAAAGATATCCTCCTCACTTCCAGACTTGACCACGAATGAAACATTAAAATATCCATATGCATTATTCAGCAGGCTCCTTGAATATTATATCCATCCATCACTAGCTGTAAAGACAAGCATGGCCTAATACATTATGTCTATGGTGACTCGGGCTCCCGTGGGGCCGTCTTAAAGTCTGTAAGGCATTGCGAAGGCTGAAGGGAAATGATTAGAACTGTACCTGAGATCATTGTGGCAGTTCAAGGAAACCTGTCGTCTCAGAGGCGCTTTAACCAGGAGCAAGAGGGATTGGGTTTATAAAAATCTACTGTGGTAACAACAGCTTCTGCCAAAACACCATTTTTACTACAGTTATTGCAACTACAGTAAAAATGTGATAAATTCACCACCACTTTCATCACAAAATGAAATGCAACATTAGTCCTGAATGCTGACTAGACAATAAATCATTCCAGGTAAATACAGTATTATATAACACCTCTGCGCACCACCATTGAGCAGGGGTTTCAAATGACGCCACAGATTCCCCCTTCCTAAAACATAAGGTAGTTATAAGGTAGTTACATTGTCCTGTATAAAGGCCTAATTTTCTCACTGTATTATTTTATGTTTAGAATATTATCTGTAAAATACTTAGTTTATACTGGACTGAATTTACTAAGTGTATTTTTTTCTTTTCCATTTCTTTTTTTTGTTTTAAAAATGTTTTAGAACATGTTGCTGAAGGCATTAAATAATTGTGACTATTTTATAGTGGGTTTTCTAACCATCATTCAGAAAGCAGAATGAAATAGTAGTTATTGTTATTATTATATAATTATTTTTGTCTTTTTCTTTTTGTACAATAATTATGTATTATAAATACTTTTTCCCCATCATCTATCTATATACACTGTAAAAAAAGAAACTGGTTGCCTTAAAATTTTGAGTTCATTGAAATAAAAAAAATTGAGTTAAGGGTTAGTTTACCCAAAAATTAAAATGATGTCATTAATTACTCGCTCTCATGTCGTTCTACACCCACAAGACCTTCGCTCATTGTTTGTTCCAACAAATTAAGATATTTTTGATGAAATCCGAGAGGTATATGACTGGTCCATAGGCAACAATTTAATTGACACTTTCAAGGTCCAGAAAGGTATTAAAGACAGTGTTAAAACAGTCGTCATGACTGCAGTGTTTCAACCTTGATTTTATGAGGCGACGAGATTACTTTTTGTGCGCAAAAACAAAACAAAAATTACGACTTGGTAATTAATGACAAAATTTACATTTTTGGGGAACTTACTTTTTAATACAATGAAGGTGATTGGTTTGATCAACAGAAACTCATCATATTATGACCACATTAATTATCTAAGTTGATTTGACAAAAGCAAAAATGTTGTAGTGTACAACATTCAGTGTTGTAACAATGTATTTGGAAACTGGTTTTCATAGTACATTTTTGTAAGGGTTTTCATCCTGTCATAGTCAGTGCACAGGATGTAACAGAAAAACCACACTGCAGTGAACAGATGATTATCTGTCATGTAAAGCAACTGTTACCACATGGATGCACGCACGTGTGCACACACACACACACACACACACACACACACACACGCACGCACCGCCCTCCCATGAGACTGGCTTGTCTTGTATGGCTAGTCAATAATATATCACGGCCTCTCTCGCTGTGTCCTAAACGACTCCGGTGATCGTTGAGCTCATTGCTATGTACACAAGCCTAATATCTTATTGATCTCATCTGGGTTTGTGCTGAGCTGCAGGAAATGCTGATTGCCGCTATGCAATGTTCACCCATATATATTCTAATCTGCTTCCTGGGGGCCTAAAAACACTTCAGCATGGGCTGCAATCATAAAACATTTGTCGAATTTTACAGGAGAATTTCTCTTGCCACCTCTCTCCCCCTCTCTGTCCTTCACAGAGATGGATGGCTTTGCCATTCAGAAGTCTCAGTGGAAAGGCTCGGGTGTTTGCTGGAAATGTGAACGCTTGCGTTTCAGCAGGAGCCGGGTGTTTGGGTCCATCAGTTATAAATCCCACTTCGGGCCCGACCCGCCGCAAACAAGCCAGCGGATGTAAAACAATGCAGCAGCCTGGAGGCAAACGCTACACTTATACGTGCGGGACAGATGGGGAGAGAGCCGTGTGTTTACGTTACGCCGAGCCTATACACCTCCCTCCCCATTAAACAGCCCAGTAAGATTCATTACGAGTCACTCGCAGCGATTCCATACGCTTCTTTTCGGAATTAATACTCTGTAAGATGTATTTTTAATGTTCATTTGCGTCAGTGTTTTTATCAGCGTTTTCCAGAGGGCCCGCAGCTTAGCAGAGTGTAAATGTTTATCTTTATTTTGAGAACTGCTGCGTGAGCTCTCTTTCTTTCCTTTTTCTTCCTCTCAAAACACAACACAAGACTGACTTGGAGCTCTTTGACCTGCAGGTGGTGCTAAAGATCAACAACAGGCATCCACTTCACCACCTCCAACCCTGCAGAAAAGTCAGAAAAAATTCTTATGAAACAAGACAAATGTGCTCTAGCAATCTGAGAACTTTTTTCTCCACCCATTTCGCTGCATCAGTGCTTTTCCTTTGACACCCGTCAGGCATCCTGATGCCTTAATGTATAAACTTTACCTTGACCGATTTCGTAACCTCCCCTCTTCCGCTTACCTATAAAGACCTGGTGGGACATAAACAAGCGCTCTCTCTTCTATAGAAGAGACACGATCCCAATTAGACCATAAAGCACCAGTAATGGGCTGACTCTTTTAAAAGGACTCCACAGGCCCGCTCTATATCTCCTTTAATGGTGCTGCCGGCCCGATAGCGCTGGGAATCCCTCATCTCAAAGAAGATCCCACCACTCCAAATCATACGAAAGGTCAACAGCATCGTTCGGCTCCTTCTACTGCTCCCCACTTCCATTAGGAAAGGAATGAAAGGCGGAGGGGAAACGAGAGTGAGACAGGGGAGAAATTTTATGTTGACAACCTTGGCTGAGACAGCCACCTCAGCATATTTCTCACCTGAGAGCCCTACGTTACCGCCTGACGCGACTAAATAAAAAATTAAACGCGAGTGTATTACGATCAGGTGCGATAAATATGTAAATGGCGTCAAAAGAAGAGAAGTGTCTTTGACAAAAAGTGAAAAATCTAATGGATTTTGAAGGTTATGCAGATTATGCAGTTCGGCTTTTCTCCTGTGGTCGACGTGCCACTTTTAATGCAAGCTGATAAGACATGAAAAGGGCCCTGACGTAACACAATTACCTGGGATCTTTAAGAGAGCTGGAACCCGAGCAGATCAAATTCAGCAGAAATGGCAGCTTCGCTCTGTTCAAGACGAGCCGAGTAAGTTTCATCCCACCGGCCCGAGATAGATGACTCAAACACGACAGGCTGCATTTATTTCTGCTGTGTCCTTTCTGTGGGGTCAGACGACGCCAAGTCCAGATCTGATGCTCAACCAAAGCTACCTGAAAAACTATGCGCTAGTGTACCTAGGATAAAAGCTGTTTTAAACGCAAAGGGTGGTCACACCAAGTATTGATTTGATTTAGTTGATAAAATATATTTATGACATTATTTTTGAAAGCATCCTGCCTACAACTTTTCATAGTACTGAAGCTTTGGAGGTTGGTTTCTTCAAGCATGTTGGAGACGTTGCCACAGTTCCTCTGGATTTAGTCTGTCTCAGGCCCTGTTTACACCTGGTATTAAGATGCGTTTTGTTTCGTTCGGATCACAAGTAGACGAGGGAGACATACCCGTTTACACCTGGTATTTTAATTGGTCTCTTTTGTACACTTTCAACCACTTCTGTCCTGATTTCTTCGAGAGGAGGGTCTATGAGCGGGTAAATGTATGGGCTTTTTCAGATCTTTTGATCTAATGAACAAAATAAGCGGAGACAACGGACAATCTTCAAATCAAACTTGGGTCTTCTGAATCCCATCTGACTCACAATGTTTACGCGTTAGTTCAGTAGGCAGTCTTTTGCTGCACATTCGACCACATGAGCGTCTACACTGCAAAAGCAATCCGGTTGAATGCATTTGACTACCTCTAGGTTGAATGCGGGCAAGCTTAAAATGTTTTACACCCTGTTTACACCTACATTTAGCGTTGTCCACTTGTGATCCGTTCAACCAAAAAGCATCTTGATGCCAGGTGTAAACAGGGCCTCAGTTTTTTCTTTTTCTTCATGTAATCCCAGATGGACTCGATGATGTGAGATCTGATATCCACGTGGAGCATACCAGCTGTTGTCAGACTCCTTGTGTATACAAAAATCTCACTGGAATATTACTATTTATGGCAAAAGGAATGTTTGGAAATGGAAGCCGATATGTCCTACTGACACACTACAGCAGAAGATATAAATAACTGTTTAAAAGAAAAAACAGTTGTACAACTGTACATTATCTTTTATATAAAATTATATAGCATTATATATCAAATTTGTGTCTATCAAAAAGTACCATGTTTTTACAAATAATTACCATAGGATATGTATTATTATATGAATATAATAATTATTCAATGTCATATTATAGATCTAAGTACCATACAAGTACCATCTTATACTATTACTGGATCATGCTACTGTCACAGTACTTTTATGTAATAACAGATCCAGTAAATATACAGTCAATATATTTGCCAATAAAAAATATTGCTTTTTATGGCTACCAAAAGAGTGCATGAGAAATGTCTCAGTGGGGGAAATACACAGTCCTGGTTTTGTGCCCTCCAACCTCTACCCCAAGACAACGTGGGCCTTCTTCCTCCAAAAGCATTCAGTTATTCCAAACTGCACCCGGCACCTTCACGCTGGAGTGAATTAGCATCAGTTTGCAGCAGCAGTGGAATGACACGCTCGCCTGTGTGTGCGTCATATCAGCCGACACGGACTAGCTGTAAATTGTCAGTAGTGTTAAATTTATACAGGGCGCAGGCTGCCGTACGGGGTGCTGGAGCCGAACCGTCATCAACCTCCCTCTTTCTCTCGCTCCCATCTCACTTTATTCTTCAAGGACAGGGCTTTAAAAGAAATAGAGCTTTACGCCTGTGGATTCCTGCCTGTGTACAGGTCATGTGGAAGCAGAACAGGCAGTATGCGCCACGTCTCCTTGTGGATTTTCTCGAGCCACAAGGTCGTAAACCATTTTTCACCCCTGGGCTCCTCCACGCTACTCTCTCACCTTAAAGCATCAGACCAGCTCTTCAATGCGAGATCTGATTCTATTCAAACACTGCCTCTCTGAAAGAAACCCCTTGAATACATCCATCTCATTCTTTTACATCGCATTTATCGCCGGCAGTGGGGCAGATCTGAGACGGCGCAAAGCCGGACCGTGAAAGGACCGTGTCTGAGTCAAAGTCAAGGGGATAACGGATGTCAGACCAAAGGAGAAAGGAAAGGGAAAGTGCACGGCTGGGTCAACAACCCGCTCCACGCGATCCAGAGTCAGAACTGAGTTTGTAAGTGGGAGATGAAGTGAGCAATCAAGGGCCGGAGAGATTTTGGTTCCCACAAGGCACTGTAAGAAGCAAGTCACTCCAGAGGATTACAATGGCATGTTATGACACTGGTATCAGACAGAGCTGAAGAGAGATGGAGAGACAGCAAAACTCAGCATGTAAATACAACTCTGAACCCTCTTAAGCCCCGTAGATGGTCCGGAGGGATAAAAGCACAGAGCGCAGGGTGATTAGAGATCGATTTAGCGCAATCAAGAAACCCCTCTTTCACCCACGCTCATCTCCCTGAAATAGAGATCTCTGTTCTCGACAATTTCACGACAATTGAGGTTGAGAGAGGTGGAGGAAGTGTCAGAGGAAAGGCTAGAGAGGGACAAAGAAAGAAAATCGAGGAGCGAGAGAAAGAAAAATAGTCATTTAATGGGTGGTCATTGCTCATTGCTTGTTTTAGTCAAACAAAGAACCTTAGAAGAATTGTGTTTCCAAAACCGCTACTAATTAGCTTAATAAGGAAAGGTCAACCTGTGATCCGCCCCTGGCAGAAACAGAGGACTTTGAGAGTGAGTCATTCAATCAGAGCAGGAAAAAAAAAGATTTGAACACTTTAAAATGTATGAATGTCATTGCATTGGAACACAGCAAAATCACAAAAGTGGCATTTATTTTAAAGAGAAGTGAAAAGTTGGGTTTTAAATGACAAAACAATATGTATACCATTTCTGTTAATGTGAATGTACCTGTGTGAAACTCAGAACTATAGAAGTTCTGGAGTATGAATTTGAAACGGCCACAACCCACAGGAAGCTGAACTTTATTGAATTGGTAAAGAATTCTGGGAAATGAAGCATTCTTCCAACCTGATCCTCAAAAGTTGATTTGTTACAATGAACTTTTCTTACCAATACATTTTATTGGTATGTATGTATGTATGTATGTATGTATGTATGTATCTATCTATCGTTCATCCATCCATCCTTCCATCTATCTATTGTTCATCTATCCATCTATCCATCCATCCATCCATCTATCTATCTATCCCTCTATCTATCGTTCATCCATCCATCCATCCATCAATCCATCCATCCATCATTCATCCATCGTTCATCTATCCATCCATCCATCCATCCATCAATCCATCCATCCATCCATCCATCCATCTATCATTCATCCATCGTTCATCCATCCATCTATCGTTCATCCATCCATCCATCCATCTATTTATCTATGCCTGAAAAGCTGTAAACCTTCAATCCTTAAATTTTTTTCTTGACAACTTGGCTTTTTCATTCAATTAACTAATATTATATTCCTATATCCTATATTTCCTATATTTGAAAGTAATTCTGCATCTTGTTTTTTTTTCCAAATTCCTCAATTGAACAGAAATTTACAAGGCATTATCAGTTCAGTTCTGAATGGTGAACAACCCTTCTTCATACATGCACAAAAACACATTGGGTTAGTTAAAAGTAGTTTAGCCTCATGTCTTGCAAATGACATTTGGTTTGATATTCTATCATCTAATGCATTGATATTCATACATTTTAAGTGAGGCTTAAGAGTCTAACAATTTTTTTGGGCCACTATATATTTAAGTGATGTAGAGAAAGAAAGTGGGTTGATGATTGTGGCTAAAAAACGTCCTTTGGCATCAACTGACAAATCCAATACCATCTTTCTATCCTTTTAACATATGAGCTTTCACAGATGACAGACCATGTGAAATTGGGACTTGAAAAAAGAAAGAAGAAAGAAAACAGAAAACAGCAAGCTGCCTCTTGACATTAAGGAGAATAACAAGAGAGAAAGAGGGAGACAGACAGACAGAGAGGGAGAAATCTGTCATGCTTAAAGCCCTTTTGCCAAATTGCTCGCCCTCGATTTGGCAGCATTGGTCATAGTCTCCCTCCGCTCTCCTCGACTCCTGCCTCGTCCCTTCAAAACAGAAAAAAAGGTGGAGAGAAGAAGAAAGAATGCCAGTCTGTGCTCTGAACGACAGGGAATCAGAGAGAGGCAATAATAGGGTTTTTTGAAGAATGCACGACTGAACTTTATGGCTGCCTTGCTTGAAAGGATGAGTTACAAACGAGAAGAAAAAAGCAGTGGTGATTTCTTTGGGATATGCCCCTAGCTGTGCTGCCCCCTTCATACGTGACAGTGGGGGCTAGAAGAGCATGTGGGGGCAACCGCTCACCACTTGACAGCCAAGCACTGCTACCGTGGAAACGAGTCTGGTGCTGCCGTGGAAACAGGCCTAGATCGAAGCAAGCATTGAGCAACCACAAAAGGTAAACCTAGCATGAGATTCCAGAACCTTATGGAAGCTGAAGTAGAGCATACCTGTGTCGGTACAATCTTATGATGCATCACTTTCTCTACAAAAGTAGAATTTTGTCTCGATTTGGACACTACTGTTGTGTCAAGAGAAAAATAGGGATGGGAATCGAAGAATTTAATGATTCCATTGACAATTCCTCCTCATGACTCCTTGAAAAAAATATGTATTAATATATATTACAATTAAATTATTATTATCATTATTATATACATTAATATAGTAATATACAAAACAACATTACTGAACAAATTTATATATATATATTTATTTTTGAGATTTCTTTTTAAGATATTGTCATACGAACAACCAAACAGTACCTACACTGATGTAAGTCTCACAAGTTATGTGCTAGATTCACTAAAAAGAAGCATCAACCGAGCCATTCGTATGGGTATTGGACAACACTGCTTACATTGTATGGTTCTGAAAAAAGAAAAAAGAAAAAAGAAAAGACTCCTTCCAAAATTCCACATTTCAAAACAGTATGTGACAAAAGAAGAGGATGACCGAATTCACAGTACTCATAAAAGAGTAGCCAAAAACAACCCGTATGACCTACTTCTTCCAGTGAAACGTGCATATGATGGACACTTAACTATCCCATGAGGCCACGGGAGAGGATTTGTAAATGGCAGTGATGTGACGCAACTGACAGTGGTAGGTCATGTGACAGGGTAACATGGTGAATAGTACATCCAGAATGCATTCATAGTACACGCACGCCATTATTTTTCTATTTTGTTTATTTCTCTAGTTTCTATCATGACAACTCACAGAAGATTTTTAGCATTTTTAGCATTAGATCTGCAACGCTGCTGATGCTAAATTGCTGCTGCTGCTAAATTGCTGCTGCTGCTAAATTGCTGCTGCTGTTGCTACTGCCAATTCATACACCGATACTCTGCTGTGAGCATGTAAGATATACGTACTGTACTGCTGCTGCACAAATAGCATATATATATATATATAATTCATATATATTACCAAGAGCATATCTATACAGGTGGAACTGGGGAAGGTGGAAGGTTTCAGAGGATCTCTGAGGAAATTTCGATAGTGACTTGTGCCAAGTTAACTGTAAATATAATCAGTTTGCGTTAAGGATGCATCAGCCTGCACCATCTAGAGTTCCATGACAGAACTAGGCATGAATTAATTGTTAGCATTTAGTAATTTATTTGTAACAAACACTTTTAAGTGAACTATTAAAAAAGTGTTATTAATATGTTGAAATATGTTTTGTTTTTTTTAAATACGCAGAGTGAGACCATATTTTGACGCTGCAGTGTGTGTAGAAAGAATTTTTCCGCTCTACTCCTGAGCACAAGTCCAACTTCTGTGCTATGTAAAGTTTTTTTTGAGTTCACTTTTATTTCCTGTCACTGTGCAGGCTCTTTTATTGTATATGACAGTGTAAACAGCTCAATAACCCTTTCATTTAAGGCTTAATATATGCTCCGCAGATTGGTCCGTTGCATTACGACTGCAAGCAGTATTAATACTGTCAAAAATCTGATGTGATGTCAAATGCTGTTTAAAGTGTTCTCACTGATATGCTTGTTGTGTTTTATAGACGTGATATTGTTTCTTAATCAAATGTGGTGATCCCCCCACTCCCCACAAAAAACAAAAAAAACAGCACAAACATCTTCCTGCATCCCTGTTCATTCTGTAATCAAAGTACTGGACTCACTGTTGGTTTCGCACTGTATTTATGGCCTTGCATTGCTATTGAATATGTATTGCAGGAAACTCTTAGAGTATTTTAGTATGGTATTCCATCTGTACTGGCGGTATTTTTAACTAGTGAATTCAGCCAGCTCATGGCATTTCTGTGTGCAATATATGTAACAGACGGTCAGTGAACGGACTGTGGGCGGTCCGTGGGCATGCCGTCTGAGACTATGTAGGACATAACTAACCTTGTGCATGCAATAACAAACCCTTGCAATCTCAAAAGGTCACTCGGATCATGTCAGGCTCGATACAATTTGTGCTGAAACATATCTCCGGCTGGGACAAAAGCAAGTAATTTTACACACTTCACCCACTCAGATTCTCGAAAAAGCTTGAGCTGTAAGCGCAGTTGAAAGAAAGATGGCTTTTTTAATATAGGTTATTAGTTTCCTGCCCCCCATAGAGTTCTAAATAATTTCTGAAAGCAACAAAGTCCAGACGGGAAACCTCTCTCTGCACCCAACTTTATTACGCAGTTACAGCTCCGAGGTTTAATTTCTCTCATGATTTTTTTTTTTTGCTCTTATTCCTTTTTTCTTTCCTTTTCTCACTACATAGTGAGATCCCTGACACTCAATTTACAGCCTCACCATCTCTGTCAATCTCAATCTTATACTCTCTAAAAATATATTCACACACAGACCTCACTTTTAGCCTGGGGCAGCAATTGTGGATGGCAAACTATTTTCTTGAGAGCTCTCTCTCTCTCTTCTCTGCTGTCTCACTCACTGGTTTGTCAGTGGTTTATTGATTAAGCAGTGAGAGAAGAGGGTCTTTCAGATCTCTCTCCACACTAATCAGGAGAGAGGGAGCACTTGTGGATGGAGCACAAACTCAACACGGTCATTTCTCAGATGTCAGTGATCAGAACAAGACAGGACTTTGATAGGAAAACACAAACATTTGTATTGTTAAAGTCACACTGGGGACTTTCCATCGACTTCGGTTGTTTGTATTGAGTCGTATTGTAATGTGATATAAATATATATATATAATAGTGTAAAATAAATCATTTTACACTCATAATAATGATTCTGTGGTGAAGTAAATACTATAGAAAAATCAAATGTAATTTCTACATTGAATAAGTTAGTTTAGGAAAGAATGAAAAAACTCAGTAACATAAGTATATTTTACTTAGAATTATTTATGATTACAATGATTCTTTGAGTAAATATCAAAGTTATACAATTAAGTAACCTACTCAACTTTCAACTTTTTTATACTGGTGTTCTCATCATGCACTGGGCATGATCAGCAAAAACCCCAGGACTATTAGACCATTGTATGAACTGTCATTTTCACCTATACATTACCTCCTCAAACTTACAATTGACGAGCCCACTTCATCTCTGACGGCAAACCCTTAATGTAAATGAATAACATTATGCTGCTATTCAAAACGTAAAATCAAAACATTTTAAAGTAAAAATTTGCTCAATTTTTTTCTAAGTTCCAATGTTACGGCAGAAGGTGCTGAGAAGTCACTTCATGAGTGAGTTGAATCATTCATTTGAACAATTCATTCAAAAACACAGATTCACTTTGAGTAAGTCATTGAATCATTCACCCAACAGATTTGTTCAGATACATTTTCTGATTCAGGAACACCACAACTGCATGGCAAAGTCAGTATTAAACTCTTGTTTATCAAATTGTTGTATAAAAGCAACATACTGAGTAAACTTACTTGAAAACAGCAACAAATTCTGCTTCATATGAAATGTTTAGTCCTTAATTTAAAGGGCAGCAACTATTTACTTGAAGGCAGAGGAAAATGTTTGGCTAGACATATTAAGAATTGATTAAGAGTAGCTGTAAAGGGCATGGACACAGTTTGTGCTTAGCATGTCCAACTGCACACTTTTAATTTAGCTGAGTTTGGTTTTAAAGAGACAGATGCCAGGTGCCCTTTAAGTCGAATATGTTTGCCATTTCCTTTACAATGATACAAGCAAATTTAATAACGGCCTCCAGGGCTTACTGCAGCCACAGTTGTGTGGGATGCATTTAGTCTGACTTTGATACAGATTAATGAAATGTCACTTAATTGAGGGGGATTTGCTTGTTGAAAGAGGGTCCAATTTCAGCCCTTGTGTCACATTTAGCCCGGGAGGTGATTGATAGAGTTGACTGTTGACCGTGCTGGACGGGGTCACAATTACACAACACTTTTTCCTCCGTCTCTCTCTCTCTGTCTCTCTCTGTCTCTCTCTCTCAGCACATGAAACATGCTTATTCTTTATTGGTACGTCTGTTGAGGGACTTTCTACTGAGGGAAACAGAGTGGGAAAGGAAAGAGCTCTTATGAGGTGTGTTTTTCTCTCGGAGGAGTTCCCTGTATTCCTTGTCTGAGCAGATACACTTTAAACCTAAAGGCTTTAAAACTAGCAGAGGGTTTGAAGGTATTCTACAAACGACAGGCCCTGAAGGATCTCACCGAATATGTTTACACGAACAGCGATTTTCCAAATGTGTATGGAATTCATGGGGTTTAAGATGGGCAGAGAAAACAGCTATCGTGCATACATCTCTTTTAAAACAGATAGTGTATTCCTCTTCTAAAATGAATATTCAGGACAGATTTTTTTTTTTGAATAATGGGCCTGTGTGGTATTAACACAAGAATATTTGTACTGGTAACATCTGCTCTTATCTCACAGCATATTTAACAGCTTAGTCTGAAAATATATATGCATAAATGTGCTCTCGCTGCACCCTCAGCATTTATTCTAACCTCAAACTGCAGTCTACAACAAGGCAAATGTCTGAAATGCCATCTGCGGCAGTACAAATCTGCCAATGTAAAGGCCATGGCAGTGAGTTCAATCCCAACCACGGCCCTTAAAACCAGACAGGGTAAAAATAGAAGATGAATTCATTTTCAGGGCAAAAGTGGGAAAAAACTGGGGCATGCAGTAATTATGATGAATGATGAGAGAGCAAAATAAAATCCACAAAAGTCAATGCATCAAAACTTATGCATTTCCTTGTTTGACTAAACTTAAATGCAAACTTGTGAAAATAAAAATCTCACAGCTCGATTATTTGTGCTGAACATAAAAAAATAAAAGTCAATATATGAATCTGTGCATTCATTTCCTTTTTCCTGTGTTCCTAACACACAGATTTCACTTAAATTACCTTTTAATAAGAATAAGAGTCGATAGAATACTTAATATCTTCGGTCCGCCCGCACAGTGGGATAATTGCACAGTTGGGATTTTGCTTTAAGAGTTGTTCATCTCCCACAGGGAAGATGCTATTAGCTCATCGTTCTTCTTCTCAAAAGGCTAGGCTGCTTTCGCTCTCATTCCCATGAATATGCATTAAAGGCAATAAAATTCCATATGGAGCAACACACAGTGGGCTGCCATTTTGTGAGAATGTACGTTTGCATATTAGAAGCTGTTTGTTATGACAACGCAGAGAGTTAGCATTCAGCTACTATACAAGTTGCAGTTTGTTTGTTGATGTTTACTATTGGAGAATAAATTCCTCACCCGCAGAGCAGATTAGTAGCACTGAAAAAACAATTGTGTGAATTTACAATAGCTGTCCTCAGGCTGCTGTACTTTCACAGTAAGTTTTACAGTAGTACAGAAGATCTATAGTATAGACAAAATGGGATTACAAATTTAAGAATCATGCTGACAATTAAAATATTTATATTCTTGTTTAAAACATGAACAGTATTTATTTGAAACAGAAATCATTACTGTCAGTTTGATCATTTTAAAGAGTCCTTGCTAAATAAAAGCATTCATTTCTCAAAAAAAAAACATATATATATATATGTATGTATATACACACACACACACACACACACACATACACGCACACACACACACATATATATATATATATATATATATATAAATACATACATGCATACAATACATACGTACTATAAGATTTGTTAAAATAAATAATCAAATAAAGTTCAAGTTCAAAGGCAAAGGGAATATGACTGCCATAACCCTGACTAAACGAAAATCAACCACTTACTACTAGACTAAAGCTGACCTAGCAACGCATTCATTCTGTAAAATTCTCAACACTCATCTAACTGTGAGAAATGGCCATTAATTCTTAACTTAAGTGAAATCCTGGCAATATTTTATAGTGTGTTACACAACTTCGCTCTAATGTAAAAGTCACAGAGAAAAGAACTGAACCTACAAAATGAGAATCTTCATCACACTCTCATTCCACCGGTTACCTGAGACGGCAGGCATGGAAGGAGGGCGTGGATTTGGTGATTACAGCGTTGCCATGGCAATTGGCAGGTCGGGCGGAATGGGGTGGAAAAGGGCCGACGTTTGAAGTGGTAAGTCCTTTCATAATGCTTTGATCAGGGAGATGTTTGTAGTGGGGGCAAACCTGAAGAACAAATAGGACTTCAGAAAGATCAGCTATCTGTTCAGTAACGTTCAGCCTCTAAGGGAACAGAAAAAAACCCTCAACCGATAATCACTGACTTTTTAATGCAGATTACAGAGGGAAGAAAGACAGAAAGAGCTTGGTTTGGACCGATAGAGGGGGAGGATAAGGAGAGAGAAAAAAAAGACTGCTGCGGGAGCAGACGTTCTTTGACTCTACCCGTCTTACGCATGCCAGCCTTATATTTGCACAAAGATGCTGCCAAATGAAATTCATTGTAGAGTAAATACTTACACAGCAGACGTGTGTATGTGTGTGTTTCGCACTCAGGAACTCTTAAAACACTAGAAGATGTAATTGAAATACAAAGCTATTGAATGTTAGTGCAGTTAAGAGTAAATTTTCCTGCCACCGAACAGCTTCACGTATCCGCTTCTATATGTGGGTGTGTGATTGAGTATGTTCTAGTGACTGTCAGTAGGTGTGCGAGTGCACGGTCTGCAATAACTCCATATGCTCGGTGCCACCACAGTAAAGCCATTAGATCTCGGCAGGAGAGCCAGAAGTACTTTAGTGCTGTAGGTGTGACCCAAAGCCCCCAACCTCCTCCATCACAAAGCCAAGGACGACGGAAAGCAAACCAGGACAGGACAGAGCACAGCGGGGGCACCAGTCGGTGGGCTACAGGTAGGTGTGGGTAGGATACTGATTTCCCCTTTCTCATGTCTCAAACCACCCTGAAATCACGCCGTTCCCTCGCTAAAAATACCCAAGCAAGTTTTCTTGAACAAAAAGGGAACATGCTCCCCTCTGACACTTCATAAGAGAACACTGCGTACTTAGCAAGTGCAAACTCTTGATTTATAATTACCGCTTTTAATTTTTCTTTCACTAGTTCGCACTTACATACAATCAGATACGCTATGGAATATGCTTATTTGGCATGCTGTCTGGGGAGACAGGGCTACATGCATGCCTCCCACGCTGGCGACCCGGGTCCAAGGCCCGCACAGAGCAGGGCAAGTAGGACCTGAAGAGTCACATTGGTGCCGTGACCCAGACGGGAGTGCGGTTTAGGGGGATAAGTGTAACAGAGGCCAACTAGTGAGAGCTGTGCAGGTAAAACCTCATTCCCATGATCTCACTAGACACACCAGTGACTTTATCATCCTTGTTAGCATGCCCGCCTCCCACTCCAGCGACCCGGGTTCGAGGCACGCACAGAGCGGGGTGAGGAGAACCAGAGGAGTCACACTAGCATGGAGAAAAAGCACATGGTGCAGGATTACATGGCTTTTTGAGCCTGATCTCACAACAGAAAACTCAGCTGAGGTCCTTCGTCATAATAAACCATAAGTGACTTCATCTTCTTCAATAAATAGTGCTATATTAGCTTTGTGACTTCCCCTCTTCCTTTTGAGAGTTTCCAGGGACCGCGCTCCTCAGACAATGTGGGAAAGGCAGGATTCTGGTTGCATGGCGGGAGCATCAGATAGGATAATGTATTATTAAACCCCCAATGTCTCAGTGTTTAATATAATCAGCAGCGGAGCAGACACGCTCTACTTACGACTTTGTTGCCTGCCGTCTCATCTAATCCATACCGCCTTTGCTCTTGTGGAATTTACCGAGGTATCTGCTTATGAGCATTCCGAGGAGACTGAGTCTCTGAGGTAAACTGGGGGACAGAGCAGGTATTTCACAGAAGTGGGGACAGAGATGGGATTACATGCAAGTGGCTTACAGTACAGTCAGTGGAAAATTGGTAATTATCTTAGCCACTCAGACTGAACAACTAAAAAATGTTTGGAGACGCGGGTCGGTAAGTGCTCCATGGGTCTCTTTGGCCATGTTCTGTCCCGCGGAACAGCATAGGGAGTTCAGAATCTGAGTTTATCTCAACATTCAGCATGAGAGCACGGGCCACGAATGAACCGGCGCGAAATACTAATGAAATATTAATTGTTTGTCTCGTGCGTCAGTGAGATGAGGCCTGGGCAGGTTCCCACAGGAAGACCTGTCAGCGGACTGAGGAAGAAGGAGAGCGAGAGCAAGACAGACAGGATGAGGAGGCCCTGACCTTTACTGTCAGTGAAGAGAGAGGGACAGCGACAGTGAAGGAGGGAGAGAGATCAAGAGAGAAAAGAAGCCCCAGAGCCCCCTGACTCCTTGTCTTACACCAGTCATCCGCTGGGACACATCATTCTGACCTGCTCTGATCCATGACTGCTCTGTTCAACAGCTTTCCACCAATCAGCAGGCAGAAAGTCATCTGACTGCCACACACAGAGCAGCTATTGTCTTCACAGGACTGTTTAAAGAGCATATAGTTCTGATCTGAACTTTGTTGTGTCTGCTGCAGACATTACTAAAGATACAATAGAAGATTTTAAATATTTTTCAAAGAAATGCTCACCAAGGCTGCATTTATTTGATATAAAACACAGCAAAACAGTAACATTGTGAAATAATATTGCAATTTAAAATAAATGTTTTCCATTTGAATGAAAATGTAATTTATTCCTGTGATGGCAAAGTAGAATTTTCCGAATCAAACCCGTCTTAATCAGGTGCACTTTTTTAAGATTATTTTTTAATTTATGTCAACAACACTGAATGAAATTCATTATAATTTGATAAATAAAGCTTCTAAAGTGTAAAATGATAATAACGCATAATCTCTGGGGGTTACTACTTAATATATAATCTAAATAATCTCAATCTAAATAATCTCAGGCATTTTTTTTTACTGTTTAGTCTTCACATTGATTTAACATTGACTCACTTCACATTGACTTACATACAGAGGGTCTGATAAGACCCTTTTGTCAAAAACTGACATATCAACAGCATACAGAAGCACAAGCACATCCACTTCTCTTAGAACAGGCGTGATATTTTCTCAGCTAGCTGCACAAAAAGATCTCATTACTGAAATACAAAGCTGTGTGGACGCAAGTAATTGCAGTGTCTATTCTTGTGAAATACACATATCTAGATATGCAGATAAGTTAGATATCCCTGAAGCTGTAGGAGCGATTGAAGGACATGTTCCCACTTCCAAGCAATTCACATACAGCTTACCATAACACTGCTGTTGCCCTACATGCATGAGATCAAGCATGTTGGACTTCAGTGAATTGCTATACCAGTGTCACTTTATTATTATAATTTTTTTTTTTACAAGAACATCAAACTCTCCTACTCTTAAGATGTTTTCACACTTGGTTTGATTGCTAGGTCTGAAATTGGGTTTGATTCTACCCTCTCCCTGCAGGTCTTTTTTTCACAAATAATATTGTATTATTTGGTTCTGAACTGAAGTGTGGTACATTTGCGTCATCTATATTAAGTGCTAACGGCAGCTGTTTACCACTGTAGCTATAGCTATCAATTCATAAGGAGGAGGCAAAAATGGAAACCATTGTTCACGTCATTTTTCACTCATGTTTTTGTGCCTTTGATTTACCAAAAGACAGCACTGGAAATGTGCAGAATGTGAGAGCAGGACATTGAAGGCAGGCATAAATGCATGCTGCATACATACATACATGGATACATTTACACACACACAGAGGTTTGTTTTGCTATCTTAGTGAGGACAATGGGTAGTCGTGGCCTAATGGTGAGGGAGTCGGGCTTGTAACCTGAAGTTACTAGTTCGATTCCCACGCCGGCTTAACCCCTAATTGCTCCCCTTGTAAGTCGCTTTGGATAAAAGCATCTGCCAAATGAATAAATGTAAATGACATTGCATAGACTTTCATTGATTTTATATCAGGTCAATGATATTTTCTATCAGCTAACCAAACCTATCACAGAAACATGTGATTTAAATAAAAACATATTTTGGTTGATTTATAAACCTTTTAAAATAGTGAGGACCAGTCAATGTCCTCACTAGTGGGTTGTGAAAGTATTTCACAGTGAGTGAGGACATTTGGCCCTCACAAATATAGTCAACACACACACACACACACACAAAGTTTGGGGTCAGTAAGATATTTAATTTTGGTTTTTGAAAGAAGTCTCTTATTTCAATAAGGCCTATTCGATTAAAAATACAGTGAAAACAGTAATAATATGAAATATTAAAATTTAAAATGACTTTTCTATTTTAATATATCTTAAAATGTAATTTATTCCGGTGATGGCAAAGCTGAATTTTCAGCATCATTACTTCAGTCTTCAGTGTCACATGATCCTTCAGAAATCATTCTAATATGATAATTTGGTGCTCAAGAGATATTTCTTATTATGAATGCTTTCGTGTTTGTGTGTGTGTGTGTGGAAACTGATACAATTTTTCTTTGACAAATATAAAGCTCAAAAGAACATTTATTTGAAAAAGAAATATTGTTAACACTTTACAATAAGGTTCATTAATTAAACATTAGTTCATGTATTTACTAACATGAACTAACCATGAGCAATACATTTGTTACTGTATTTATTAATTTTCATTAATGTCAGTTAATGAAAATATAGTTGTTCAATGTTCATGTTAGTTCACAGTGCATTAACTAATGTTAACAAGATTTTAATAATGTATTAGTAAATGTTGAAATTAACATTAACAAAGATTAATAAATGCTGTATAAGTGCAGTTCATTATTAGTTCATGTTAACTAATGAACCTTACTGTAAAGTGTTACTGAAATATTTTTAACATTATAAATGTAATTATTGTCACTGATCAATTTAATGGATCCTTTCTGAAAAAGTAGAGTATTCATTAAAAAAAAAAAACTTACTGATACCAAACTGTTAATGCATTATAATATAATGTATTTTAATACAATTTATATTTCATTTGAATAAAAAAGAAAACTAAGTTGTCAAAAGTTAAATTAGTCATGATTACTTTCTGCAAACCTAAGTGGTGTCCTGATACAAACTACAAACAAATAAGCCAAACCGGGCTCGGGTTTACACTGTGTGAAACTGCTCCTCCTGTCATTCTGCTTACGCTGCTCTCGCTGATGTCCACTGAGCAGACCAGCACTGAAGGCTCGAGCGCCGCAGAAACCCCCAGAACATACAGCAGTCAGAGCGCTTCAGATGGCCCAATAACAGGAGCACGCATTCCTCAATGACAGCTTTCAACACGGGACATTACTTTGTCCTGTGCTGTGGGAGGGGAAGCAGGTGTGTGTTGTGGTGTGACAAAACCTGAGGTGACAGCTTGTGTTTTCATTCGGCCCCCTGCAGGACGCAGCATAGCGATTCGGTCACGCTGCTTCAATCTCGCTCACTCGCGTTTCTTTATACCAGGAATTCTCCTGTGGGCTTTCTCTATCTCTTTAATTCCTCTCCCCACCATAATTCCTATTTTTATCCGCTTCTTTCCATCTCAGGCCGTTTCACATGACTTGCGTAGTGAAGAACACGTTGGTGATATGTAAATTATATTGATTGAACCGATAGTGTCAAAGATTGAAAGTGAAAGTGTCGTGACGTGTAGCCAAGTATGGTGTCCCATACTCGGAATTTGTGATCTGCATTTCACCCATCCAAGTGCACACACACAGCAGTGAGTATTGAACACACACACACACACACACACACACACACATACAAAGCAGTGATTGGGGGTAAGGCGCATTTCATTCACTCCCCCCAACTACATTTCCTGCCGGTACTGAGACTCGAACCCGCAACATTCGAGTTAGACTCTAACCATTAGGCCACAACTGCCCCATGTTAGGTGCATGTTTCATGTATACATTTAAATATGTTCTTGTACACATATGATAGTCCTTTGTTATCATAAAACAGTCTCAACACAACACCTGTCAATCAATATAGTAAATAAACGGAACATCTTGCAACGCGAGACCATCATAAAAATTACATGAATGCAGAGCCGCATTCCATCTAACATTTACCCACATATGTGTAAATGATCTCCATCCTTCACTCCATTATTGCATATTTTTTGTTCGTCTCACTTGTTTTTAGGTCCTTTAATTTGTATTTCATCGATATTTTGGAAAAAGTTTCTGTTCACCTGCTGTCTTAACCACAAAGGAGTTTGATGGTGAGATACTAAAAACCAATTGGTTTAAATGGTTGCCTCTGACAATGATTGATTATAAATGCTGTAGGAAGAAAATTACGTTTACCATGCCTTTCTCAGACACAAATAAGCATCATTTGAACATGCATTTGATTGGTCAGTTTAGTAAAGCGGAGCCTTCATGCTATATGGAAAACAAAAGAATATATATGGAACTAAACAGCTTTTATAATGCTTTTTTTCTTTACATTAATTGAGTTTTGCACATTAATTGGTATATTGATTAAACCAAAGGTTAACTTTATTACTTTCATTCCTTTGGAATACATTTTTGAGGCTCAGCCTTACCTTTTCGGACAGATCGCCACTGTCAACATTGCCCAAAGCATTGATGAAGCGAAGCTGAAAGCTACAGTCTATCAAGTAGGTCATCCATTATAAAGTGACGCTCAAAGATCAAATAATTTCAACTTTGACCGCATTTGCCACTGACCTTTTGAAATGCAGCCAAGAGTTTTCATGATTACGAAATGGTGCAAAAACCAACACAAGATGGAAGAGAAACCATATAGGCCTAATCATATACATAAGCATATAAATAGCTTAATTTTTATTTTATTTCATTTGTTGTAAATTTATCACGTTCAGTTATATTGATAAAATAAACAACAAATGAAAGAGACAAAGATATGGTCATGTGATTTAAAAATGTTAATTAAAATAATTACCAAATATGCTGATTAATTCAATGTCATCACATTTACATCAATCCCCAAATTAGCCCCTTCTTTGGCACATCTTTGCATACATCCTCATGTGCTACACATTTTTAAGATGCTGTGAAAAGCATGCTTTTAAAAATGCTGCAATATTTTCCATTCACTTGGTCCAGTTGTTTTTGAACGCAAGCGAGTGTCTTTGTCAAGACGTGCTGACTGCAGACTTGCAAAAACATGACATTGGCTTTTCAAGCTTACAGCTTGAGTTGTTTCCTCTTTCGACATGAGACTCAGCCTGTTTCTCTGGGAGGCCAATCAAGGCCACTTCTGTCGGCTCTAGTCCCCTTTACTGATGCCTTTGTGGCTATGGCCAGATCCCTTCCTGCCTGCCAGGCTATCAACACCTCTCTCACCCCGCTCTGGTAGCACACACACTAAAACACATACGCGGCCCACCACTCAAAGAGTCTCAAGTGATTCAAAACAAAACCCTCAGACCACAGTTATTAAGCACCGACTTTACTGAGCGTAACTCCCTGCTGCCTTTAATCCCTCCGCAGGGGTGACATCCAAAGAGCCAGTATTCATGTCCAACAACGCTGGCAAAACCAACCTGGAGACTTTTAAAGCACCCAGCTCAGTCTCGGTAACCATCCTCTCCTGGGAATGGGCATGAAAGGCTTACAGAAGACCATGGAAGGATCTACAGATCTGAGATTTGAAATAACTGTATATTAGTTTGGTTTCTTGACATTTGTACTCAGCTCTCGCGCAGTGAGGCCTCTTCATCTCGTGGTGAAGACTAGTCTCAAAGCAAGCCAGAGCTCTGGCAAATTAGGGTTCTTTGGCCTTGTATGAAGCTTTTGTATTTTCCTTTTCAACCACAAAAAACCATCTCTTCCGTCCTCACAGAGCACCGCCAATCTCAGGAAATGAAAGTTCACTTCCTCATACTGAAGCTTGACACTTTTTTTTGCAGCTTTTGTCCACTTGAACCTTCAGAGAAACACAGGTGAACCTTGAGAATACTAATCACGAGGGCTCTGAAATTTTAATACTCGCCACGCACACAAAAGAGCGCGTGCACACGTGTGTACCGGTGATTGTGGCATTGAGTACGGAATAATTCATCACGTCTAATTAATTATTCAGAGTAATGGGGGAAGATGTCATCTCAGTACAAAACTTTGTATTGCAGTTAAAAAGCGGAGATTGGCAGAGACTCCAGCAGTCTTCCTCACCAGAGCTGAGGTCTGCTTGAAGATCTGCTCGCTCCACTACATTTGCAATGGCTCTTTCAATCATACGTGATTACCATTTAAATAAAACAGAATGCTAAATGACTGCTGCCCACTTCTTATGGAGTGTTTTACTATTATACGGCCACTAAAATAGATTTTCTTTGTAATGGGAGGATACTCAAAAGGCCAAACAATGCATACTAAAAAAGATCTTGTTTTTCTATCAGGCAATCTATTTAATGATTGCAAACAAGGGAGATGAATGCAATCGTATGCCGTGGTTTGGGTCGCTTATAAAAGGGTTTTGCTCATATTAGGGGTATCTACCTTTATAATAAAGCAGCTCCTACTGAATGTCAACATACTCTGAATTTAAAAAAAAAAAAAAATGTATTAATAACCCATGCTACGGACCATAGGTCAAATGCTGAGAGCAGTTACGGAAACAACAATCTGATCGTTTTCATTTAGAGAATTTGTTTTTGTTTACCCTGCCACAATCCTTCATCTGCAAGAGGCAAGCTGTCACTCATAATTTTGGCAAAATCCAAGTCTATGAATATTTCATTGCCATTGATTCCTCAAAGCCAATAAACTACCGTACAAATTGCCTTTGGTTCTGTTTCTTAGGCTTGGCACAAAGAAGCTGTCTGCCAGTATTATTGTGTGTGATCTACTATCTCCATATAATGTTGACTAAAGTGCATTGACTAATATATTACATTGCTAATGATTTCTTAAAGGAATAGTTTTCTAATCCTTGCACAAAGATATCGAAGATAGCTCTATATGTATGTATGTATATGTATGTATATATATATATATATATATATACATACATATATATATATATACATACATATATATATATATAATTATATATAATGAAATAAAAGTATTTAAATGCACTTAAAATAAATGTACTTTAAGTACATTTAAATACATTTATTTCATACTAAGTTCAAACCCATTGACATGTTTATTAACATCACTTAAGACTTCCTGATATAAAATTATAATTAAACTTTATTTGGAGTATTTCAAAATGCACATTTCTTATTATGCCAAAAATGTGTTTTAATATCACCATTAATAATGATTGTATGATCTTTGTATAATATCAGTCTTTAACCCTTAAACAAGCAATGTGCACCATTGCACGAGCAAGAATTTTTCATCCAATACTGCTGTCAATATCATAGTTGAGGTTGTTTGGAGTATGTGGGTCATGTGACTTGGTCCAAATCTTTTGTTGCCGTTTTGCCAGTTTGACCTAAAGCGAGCATGTCCGCTCACATTGTTAGACATTCTGACTTTGTAGAAAGTAGGCATACATTAATCTTTTTTCAGAAAAAAAATGCTACACACCTGCTAATATTAATAGTGAACAATTTCTATGATGAAAATTGAAAATAAGTCATATGTTGCTTATGCTGCTATTTACAGCATTTTGAAGTATCCGTATCCCCTGAGATAAGTTGCCAGATTAGGGTATAAAAAAAGGATTATCCACAGTATTGACGATGAGTGGTGTTTCAAGGGAAACTTGGCCCTCTGTACTGGTCATTCCGGGATGATGGGTGAGGGGTGAGTTGTGGGGGTTTGGGGGTCTGTAGTACACTTAGCACAAAATAAAGGTATTTCAAATATATTTTACTATTTTTTTTTCAGTAGGGTATTTTAGGCATAACAATATGACCGTCATCCTATTATTGTGTTGGTCCCCCTTTTGCTGCCACAACAGCCCTGACCTACTGAGGCATGGACTCCACTAGACTCCTGAAGGTGTGCTGTGGTATCTGGCACCAAGATGTCAGCGGCAGATCCTGCAAGTTTACGAGGTGAGGCCTCCATGGATCGGACTTGTTTCTTAAGCACATCCCAAAGATGCTCGATTGGATTGAGATCTGGGGAATTTGGAGACTGAGTCAACACTTCAAACTCGTTGTTGTGCTCCTCAAACCATTCCTGAACCATTTTTGCTTTGTGGCAGGGCGTATTATCCTGCTGAAAGAGGCCACAGCTAACAGGGAATACCGTTTCCATGGTCATCAACAATGCTTAGGTAGGTGGTATGTGTCAAAGTAACATCCACATGGATGGCAGGACCCAAGGTTTCAGCAGAACATTGCCCAAAGCATCACATTGCCTCCGCTGGCTTGCCTTATTCCCGGGCCATCCACATGATGTAAAAGAAAACGTGATTCATCAGATCAGGCCACCTTCTTCCATTGCTCCGTGGTCCAGTTCCGATGCTCACGTGCTGATTGTTGGTACTTTCGGGGGTAGACTTGGTCAGCATGGGCACCCTGACCTCAATGAGTCTTGGCAACCCATGACCCTGTCTCCGGTTGACCACTGTTCCTTCCTTGGACCACTTTTGATAGATACTGTTCACAGCAGCCCGGGAACACCCACTGGAGCTGCATTTTTAGAGATGCTCTGACCCAGTCGTCTAGCCATCACAATTTGGCTCTTGTCAAACTTGCTCAAATATGCTTGCCCATTTTTCCTGCTTCTAACACATCAACTTTGAAGATAAAATGTTCACTTGCTGCCTAATATATCCCACACACTAACAGGTGCCGTGATGAAGAGATAATCAGTGTTATTAATTTCAACTGTCAGTGGTCAAAATGTTATGCCTGATCAGTGTGTGTGTGTGTACATATATATATATATATATATATACACACACACACATATACATACATATATGCATATATATACATACACACACACACCGATCACGTATTATTTATGAAGTCATTAATGATGGTAAAATAGGTAGTGATATATATGATTAGATATTATGAGATTACGAAATATGTATATCTATTAATGTGCTACAGATGTTTTACCATTTATCTGTTAAGCTAAATGTTATTCTCGAGAACATCTTGTCTAGCTTTCATACCGTGATATGACTACTGATGTCATCATATGAAGAAGACAATTTAACACTTTTAGAGGAGACTGTCTGGCTAGTATAAGAGAAAGAAGGGCTGAGAGAAAGAAAGAAACAATGACATGAATACTAAGCAGCTCTGATGATTAGAAGTGTTGCTAAGAGCAGCTCTGTGACAGTGACATTGGCCGTCAATGTCAGACGACTCCGCCGCGCCTCGGCAAAGAGCTCCATTTTGAGCCGTAATTAGCTTAAACATTCCTAGTATGAAAAATTCATGATAGCTTTGGATTTTTTAATTGCGGGAGCATTCTGCGTTAATCGAAGTCATTTAGAGAGCCTTCTGCTTGACATGCGGAGGAGAGGAAAATAAATCAGACGTCTGAGTCTCTCAGCCAGTTAACCCGTTTCTTCTGCAGCGAGATGTTTATTTTAATAGGGCCTGATCTGACACAGTTCTGGTCCACACAGATCAATCAAACACTGTCAGTGTGATACTCAAACATAAGAGGAGGTAACAGTGCAACAGGCCATCTGAACCATTGACTACAGATATTGCACTCCATGTTTTCGGGAGATAAGCATTGTCTGGAATAAGACCCTTAATAAGACTTTTAAAATAGTCTTTCTCTAGCTGCATTATCGGCGTGCTTAAAGGTGAAGTGTGTAATTTTGCTGCCAGCAATATATTAAGCGTTTCGAACAGGTTTCAGCCGAACACTCCCCTTGCCTGCCATTGGTAAACTGAGAGCCGCCCCAAACTCACACCATTTGTTGAGCCAATGTTGATGTGGGTTTCTAAAAATAAGAACACTCTTTTTTATGTTTTTTTTAACTTACATTTATACTGAAATATGAGAAAATATTTAAAAATAAATAGTTTTACACCAAAATTAACATTTGCTCACCCTCATGTTGAAACCTGGTCACTGTTTTCCATGCATTTACCATGAATGGGTACAAACACTTTCAAGCTTCAAACATTAAAAAACTACTTATTTTGTCTATGCAACTAGTGTCCGGATGATTGGGTCAGCAAAAAAAAAAATGGATCAGAAATGCATCAGGGAATCATAAAGAATGATATTGTGAACTGAATCAACTGATTCATTGAAAAGATCAAACTCATATGAATGATTCACTTTCAAAATACACATCACTCATGAGTGTGCCAAGGGTAGCTCGGCCAGATATTGAGACTTTCAGATTATAAAGAAAATTTTGGCCTGTTTCTCACAAAAAAAATATAACTTGCTTCAGGAGACCTAGAAGATGAGTCATATTTTCAGTTTTTTTTGTTTGTGTGTGTGTGTGTTTGGAACAGACTCTTTTCATTGATGTGATTGAAAGTGTTTCATGGCAGATATAAAGTCATACAGGTTTAGAAACGACACGAATGGCAGTAAATGTCCGAATTTCCCTTTGGCTAAACTATCAATGACCCTTTTAAGACGTTTAAAAACTAAAGGCAGAACGCATTAAGGCAAAGTCCATTTTCTCATCAACAGAAAATCACACAAAGGTCTTATTGGCCACGGAAAGGAAGATCAGTGTGCGATTTGTCCTTGTCTCTTATACTCCTTCCCTTTCTGAAGTATTGTTCAACGTTTTTCAGGTTGAGGGCTGGGCCGAATCAATGTCCATGCATCAATATATCACAGCCATAAAAAACAATTTACCTAGAGCAAGATCTCATCCATTGATTCCTTTCTGTGCTACGGAGAGCTGCAGTCTGCATAGGTTAATAGCATTTACAGAGGAACGTACGACCTTCCTCAAAAAAATAAAGGTAAAACAAAATCTAAAGCAGCCAAAAAAAAAAGTGTTACACACTACTGGTACATATTAATTCTAGTGCCAGAAAAAAAATTAATTGATCATTCCAAGCATTTGAGGGAACTTTGGTTTTGGGGTGCGGAAAATGTCAACCGGACGAGGACACGTTTCACTGGGTCTTTCAACTGGAAAACTACATTTCATTCCCTCTGGGCTTTTATGTTCATGTTTCATGTATATCAAAAAGCAGGAAGGAGTGAGTGTGTGTGTGCGCACGTGTGAACTGTCACTGATATTCTGCCTTATGCTTCATTGTATTAAATGCTCTGTTGGTTTTGATGCAAACAGCACACTGCTCCTTTTGCAAAGCTCACCGGTTTATTACCATCACTTGTGGAATTCTAAACAGCTCCGCGAAAGTTCTATTCATCCCCACACGTTTCCAATTCCATGCCGCCTCCATCACTCCAGCCCCCCTACAGTGACAGCGTTTGTCCCACCGGCCGTCCAATCGCGCGCTCCTGCTGCTAAAGGATGACGAGTGGAGTGTCGAGCTGCAGGTAAAGGATGATGTGTGAAGCCCTGCTGCTGACGGCAGCGCCTCTGTGACAGCACATCAATGAAGGCCGTGATGGACGTCGGGTTGGAAGCGGGCCCTGATTAAAGAGCCCCACGCCCAGCAGCGCGCATCTGCCGCCCATCCCCGGTCCGCTGTCACCACGGCTGGATACAATAAAATAGCTCTCAGGGTCATCGGGGTTTTCGGTGATGTGACAACAAGCACATTTCACAAGTGCCAATCACAGATGTCTCTCGTAGGCCCCACCCTCATCATTCTTTGTCCAATCTCCCACCCTCATCTCATCGCCCTCTTCCCAGCTATCACCAAGTGATCGCTAGGAAATTGAGCATTTAGGTTCAACGGAGATGTAATAATATGTTCATTAGCTCATTTGGTTTAATTCAATCAGTGACTTTATTTTGACTTTATTTCTCGCAATTCGCAAGACTTAAATTCACAATTTATAATCCTGACTTTATTTTTGGCAATTGACCCTTTGCAAAGACCCGCCTCGTTTAGTTACTGTTGCCATGTCCAACATGGTTCTCACGTGTTCTCATGCAGTGGAAAATACATCACGGAGCAAAGTAATTTTTTTAAAGAAGTTTAAACAATAAATACCATATAGTGTCTCTTTAATGTGTCATGACAGATCGCTGTAGCTCCTTCAAGCGGCTCGTGAACCGACCATCTCTTCATACTAGTTCATTTATAGTATCAAATAAACATGAATGAACATCAGAAGGAATGTTGTTTCAATTGCGGAAAGACTTAAATACACTATTTTTCAAGTTCAAGTTCACCAACGTTAATCTACTAACTCCCCTGACTGCTTTGTCAGACAAAATGTCAGATTTGGGGTTATGATTGGTCAGATCGCCTGTCAATCAAACTGCCTGCGAAGGGTCAATTCTGACTTTACTTAATTTATAATTCTATTTCATAATTCTCACTTTTTAAATCATTTCTACAATGTATTACAATGCAGATGTGGACGATTCTGCATCGATGCAGTAATAGACCATGATCTTTGTTTTTATATTAAATGCTTGAAAGAACAGTGAAACAGACCATAATCAATTATAGCTGTTATAGCCTACGGATGTTTCTCTGACGTCATTCATTGCATATGTGCTCGTCTTGCTAGCATTAAATGGTGGAGTGAGGCGAAACAAAGCAAGTAATAAAAAATGCACACACGATTTTAACATTTATAGCATGTGAGCGAGTGAGTGCAAGCGTGTGTTTTAGTATTTACTAATATTTATTAGCTCTAAATGCTCCTGTTTTCTGCCGTTTTCAGACAGTTTTGTTTGACTACATTCAGGAAATGTACATTCTTGGAGCAGATAAAATAAAAAGGGAGTTCAAATAGATGACTCTTTGCATTCGGTGGCGAAAATGTATACGATGTAATTCATTGTGATATTGAATCGAAGAAACAATAATCATAATCAAATTGAATCGTGAGACCAGTGACGATTCACACCCCAAGAAATTAAGTAGAAATAAACTTAACTTAAAATTAGAAACATTATCTTGGCAGCTAACTGAAGTTTAAGTACTAAAATTACTAAAACCGATATAAAAATACAACTGAAAATAAGAGAAAAGAGCTTGAATAAGGCATGCCATGTCTCAATCCCATTTCTCTTCCCATCTCTGTCCACCGTCTAACTAGTAGCTGAAAAACACTGAAAAGTTATAGTCTCAAAACTCAAATCTAACTTAAAGATGACCAGAATTTAAAACACAATGAGAGTTTTCTGTAGTTTTTCTTCTAGAGGGTGAAAAATTCAATGCAATGAAATTGAGCGAATTGGAGCAACTCTCTCTGCAGTGAACACACGTCCCTGCATGTGCCGGCCCTGACGCCCAGCTCAATCCATCATTACTACACTAAATCATCTCTCTGTCAATAACACCACTGCAAAATATTACAGTCATGTGGATACTGTTATTTTTAATGACATTCAGCAGTCCCCTTGGGCTGATGGAGCAAGTGAGAAATACAGCGAGAGAGAGAGACTGCATAGGTAGGCAATAACATTTGGCAGAAAAGTGCTTAGCAGTTTGAAAAGAGTCGAGAGCGAGAGAGCAGTGGAAGTGTTAAGCACTAAAAGAAGACTACAGACTGTTATCTCCATGACAGATAATTGCTAGTCTGTTCAGTCGAAAGCGTTTTAAGGATCTATGAAAGATCTTTGAGATTCTGCGAAAACAGGAAAGGCAAAAAGTTTCCAGCAAGATGGAGATTCCAACTCCATCATAAGGGTATAATTGCTCATTTAATATTAGAATAGATTTTTGACATTCTCATTTATTACGAGAGCTCAGTGCAACCTGAACTTCTGAGTACGTGTATGTGTGTGTGTGGTCTGATATCAATGTCACACCTCCTCAATAACTCAGACAGGCCAGTGTGCTTATCTTTCTTTGACACTCAGATCAATCTTGCTTTTAATCCTGAACCCATTCGCAGTCTTTCTCACCTCAACTCCACACATCAAACACAAACATCACATCCCTCCTGTGAATGGGCATGTCTGTGTCCAATCAAGTCAAGGACACAGGATGGGGGTGGCTGATTTTCCAGAATCCAGATTATACACTTCATATAGATAGTAAACAGTGCTGGCTGACGTTTAACACTCTTATTTTCTTAGAATATTCATAGTGTTTCATTGTGTATAGAATTGTATGAATATAAATATAATCAATCAAAGTATTATATATATATATATATATATATATATATATTTATTTATTTATTTAAATGAGAGATATATACAGGTGCATCTCAATAAATTAGAATGTCGTGGGAAAGTTCATTTATTTCAGTAAATCAACTCAAATTGTGAAACTTGTGATTAAATAAATTCAATGCACATAGACTTAAGTAGTTTAAGTCTTGTTCTTTTAATTGTGACTATTTTGGCTCACATTTAACAAAAACCCACCAATTCACTATCTCAACTAATTAGAATACTTCATTAGACCTTACTTTTAGTAAATTGTTGGCCTTCTGGAAAGTATGTTCATTTACTGTACATGTACTCAATACTTGGTAGGGGCTCCTTTTGCTTTAATTACTGCCTCAATTTGGCGTGGCATGGAGGTGATCAGTTTGTGACAGTGCCGAGGTGGCATGGAAGCCCAGGTTTCTTTAACAGTGGCCTTCAGCTCATCTGCATTTTTGGTCTCTTGTTTCTAATTTTCCTCTTGACATTACCCCATAGATCATCCTGGGTAGAGTTAGCTGACCAGTCAAGCACACCAACACCATGGTCATTTAACCAACTTTTAGTGCTTTTGGCAGTGTGGGCAGGTGCGAAATCCTGCTGGAAAATGAAATCAGCATCTTCAAAAAGCTGGTCAGCAGAAGGAAGCATGAAGTGCTCCAAAATTTCTTGGCAAATGGTTGCAGTGACTTTGGTTTTCAAAAAAACAATGGACCAACACCAGCAGACGACATTGCACCCCAAATCATCACAGACTGTAGAAAAATGTAATACTGAACTTCAAACAACTTGCAACTGGCTATGAGCTTCTCTACCCTTCCTCCAGACTCTAGGATCTTGGTTTCCAAATGAAATACAAAACTTGCTCTCATCTGAGAAGAGGACTTTGGACCACTGGGCAACAGTACAGGTCTTCTCCTTATCCCAGGTAAGACGCCTCTGACATTGTCTGTGGTTCAGGAGTGGCTTAACAAGCGGAATACGAGAACTGTAGCCAAATTCCCTGACACATCTGTGTGGTGGCTCTTGATGCCTTGACCCCAGCCTCAGTTCATTCCTTGTGAAGTTCACCTAAATACTTGAATCGATTTTGCTTGACAATCCTCATAAGGCTGCGGTTCTCTCGGTTGGTTGTGCATCTTTTTCTTCCACACTTTTTCCTTCCTCTCAACTTTCTGTTAACATGCGTGGATACAGCTCTCTGTGAACAGCCAGCTTCTTTGGCAATGAATGTTTGTGGCTTACCCTTGTGAAGGGTGTCAATGATTGTCTTCTGGACAACTGTTATATCAGCAGTCTTCCCCATGATTGTGTAGCCTAGTGAACCGAACTGAGAGACCATTTTGAAGGCTCAGGAAACCTTTGCAAGTGTTTTGAGTTGATTAGCTGATTAGCATGTCACCGTATTCTAATTTATTGATAGTGAATTGGTGGGTTTTTGTTAAAGAGTTAAAAGAACCAAAGACTTAAAACTACTTCAGTCTGTGTGCATTTAATTTATTTAATACACAAGTTCCACAATTTGGGTTGAATTACTGAAATAAATGAACTTTTCCTCAACATTCTAATTTATTGAGATGCACCTGCATATATATCATTTAAACTTCAAACTTGTCTTGGTTACTGAAGAAAACAACAGCTCACACGGAGAGGGTTTGTTTGTAGAATAAAAGTCTGAATTTATTCTGTTGATCTGTACATTGAACAAGAGACTGCAGCACACACGCGCATAAACGCACACGCACACACGCGACTGATGTTAACCGCCGAAACCAGCTGCGCACAGGTAAGGAGTGCGACTGGTTCACATGGAACATTTCATTTCGCTTTCCATTGCCTTTTTATCCTTGTTCACTGTTTGAGTCCCTATGGAGTCAGACACAAGGTGCAGTGAGGCCGAGTTTAGCTGAAATTAAGCCGGGTTCAGCCTAAAAACACAGTATGAATAAAAATTCTCCACTGAGAGTCTTTTTAGTCCAGGCTTAGGCTTGATCTGTGTGCAAGTAAAGCAGACCTAACATATAGGGAACAGGGACTGTTGTGAGGAGGAAGATTCCGCTGACAGCAGCCCTCATTGACTCCATGGTAAAACCAATACTAACCAGTACGTGACCATATCAAAAAAATACCCACAACCACCCACAAACGCAGACCTGAAAGAGAGCATGTTCACAGTTATTTCATCCGACATTCTCCAACGACTTTCCAGAAAATATTTGATTAATACATATATTTTATATATACACACGGACATATTATATATATATATATATATATATATATATATATATATATATATATATAGGATTCTAGATATTTATTCAGCAGCAAGAATGAAAAGTTGACAAAGACATGATAAAGACACAAAATGTGAAATGAAAATGTTTCAGATTTAAATGCAATACTATCAATTCCCGAACTCATTGTCTGGTTTTGATGTCAGTAATGAAGCCTATGACATTTTCGCTTCACATGACACAGAATCATCAAAAACGTCTTGACTGGAAAGTGTTCGCTAACCCAAATAAAAAAAAAAAAAAAAAAAAAAAATCACAATTTGCCCTCAGCTCTCACGGTACACGCTCTAAATGACTCAACTGTCCGCATTAATATAAAATTTCACAGAAACACGGGACTGATTGGATTTTTGTGGACGGACTAATTTACGTTCTGCTGAGCGCCGTTTGCTCAACACACCCGTATTTCTAAGATGTTTTTTGCTGAACTAAAATGCGAATTGGACACTTTGTTTTCAAACAGTTCTTAACGACAACAACAAAGAGTTTCTTTGGGAGGGAACCACTTTGGTAAGTTAAGAAAACCCTCTAAAGTTAATATACTGCACAATATCATCACCACCACCATCAAATATAAGACTACCATGTTAGTTGCACTGTAATTCTACAGTGGGATTGACTTTCACATTAACTGCTGAGGACCGCATTGCTGTGAGAGTCAACTGCCCAGTATGATTTAGGTAGATGGTTGGGATTATTAGGTTTCTAACTCCAGCATTAAGTTTGTATTGTATGATAAAGAAAAGGTTATATGGCCACGGATAGATCCTGTGCACGGTATTTATATTCTGTTAAATTGGAACATACTATGTGAGGTAATTTGTTAGAGAGGTATGTCTTATTTGAAATATTAAAAATGAAATTTTTACGACGTGCTGAATGCTATTCCTAAGATTTTATCTGATGCTTGATTTTTATCTCAAAATTCCTGCTGCTAGAAAATTAACATTAACCGGTTGTATCCATGCAAAGCGGAACGGCCTCCGGAAAGTAGAAAAATTAGCACCATCTGAGGTAAGTAACACAGAGTAGACAACCCATGCCTGCTGTAGCACCATCAATGGGATAAAAATGCAATTACTGCAAGGAAACGTAAAACCAAAAGCTTTCTACTGCCACAGAAACATCAACACAGTTGTTAAAAGGAGTAAAATATGACATCTGAAATGAACCTACACCATATAAACTGATTTCTATCTCTGAATGAGGTATGAGGATAGCGAGACTGTCCTAGGAACACAGACGATGAGCAACAATGAGGTAGGATTGTGACTCTACATGCTTGTTTTCAGACTAAGATTAACCTGAACTTGTGTTTTTATCAAAAATACATTTCTTTCACAAGTAGAGCTGAGAATATTGTTCGTTAAATAAGAACGACTCTGAGTAGGGACCTTTACTGTAATTGTGATCATGAAAAAAGTGAAACCGCAACAGGAAGTTGCTGTTCTTGCTATAGCGGATTACTGGGCAGTTTTTCGGAATTGCTGTGGGATGTGGGCGGGTCCTCAGCATTTGATTGACAATCTCAGCATGTAGGTTAGTGAAGCAGGCCAAAGCAATTAACTTTTTTCTCCCCCAAGAATGTCCTCATTCTATTTTTTTGGCATCGTATAGGAACAAAGAAACAAACGATTAAACACGTTTCAATCGGAACAATATAGCCATATCCATCTAAAGCTTAATGCTCTTGATACAGAACAGAAAACAACATAAATCAGACAATGAAGACGTCGACAGCACAGCAACACCTTGTCATTTTTCAGTAAAAATATACTCCGCCTGTTTCTTTAGCTTAGACAACTGTGGAAAAACTTAGCAGGGGCCGTTTTTGTGCAAGTTCATATTCATAAGACTGATCACAAACTGTCCGCCGCTGAGATTCCACTTTGGCTTATTTTCAACAGAACAACGCACATTCAGATTGGATGGAACTCATTCGCCATGACAAAATGTCTCCTGGACAATATGCCAAGAACAACTCAGATGATATGTTGATCCCTCATGCGCTTTGCACCGGACTCGCCATTTTCCAGAGGCACAGACCAGCTCAAAGCAAAGCACCGCTATTACACAGCCAATGAAAAGCATAGGCACCAGCCTCACTACGGTCTCCCAGAAGAGAAACGCACAGTCTCTGCGAGGCTACTTCTCTTTTGTAGCCTTTTAGCCTATAAATACTGTACATGATTGTATTTAAAAGTCAGATTTTCCCTGATGGGATTCACTGGTTTGATCTCGCAAGTCAAGAAACTTTAAATTTTTAATTTTCCTCAGATCTGAACGCGGCCGTGCCCGAATTCAGTCTTGGCGCAGCTGAGAGACAAAAACAAAGCAAAAAAGCAATACGCTGTAGTCTTTTTCAAGGCAACGATCCCACTAGCAAATCTCCACATAAAAAGTATGACCACATGGACAGATAAAGTTTGGCTTTCATTCAACCTCGGCGCACCTAAAGCTGTCATTTTCCAGTATACCCACACAGTACGCACGCTCATTATGGAACATCAAATATTCAATAAGTGTGGCAATACATATTACATAATACAGGAGATATCTACAGAAAAAAAAAGAAGAGAAAGACATTCAGTGGAACAAAAGAACCTTATTACAATCTGTCCTCTCACATAATTACCTTGACATATTGGAGGTACGTTGCTGTTAGAAAGAAAAAGAAAAAAGGAATCGCTTTCACAGGCTCGAGAGAATGAGAAACAAATGACTGCTAAACTGCTATTGAGTGGCAGAAAACTAATAGCTGATTTATGTTTTCTCTTTTCACAAGCATTGTTAAATGTTTATGTTGACTTCTTTAAATTGGCTTGGGTAAATCACAAGAAAGAAGCCAACATTGATAAATTTTTATACTTTTCTTTTTCTCCTTAGGATTAAAGTGCTACGTTGTCGAAGATGGACAATGACTTCCTCGGAACGGAAAGGCGGGCGACGACTGCCTCTCAACGGAAATGACTCCAAATGAAATGATAGTCTGTAACAAATGACTCACAGTGAGGTGAAATTCATAAATTGAAGTTCTTGAAGCACTGAGATACCTGCGGTAAAAAACCTATGATAGTATCAATTTAAGATATGGGTTTCTGTCATTAGAGATGATGTATTCGTGAAGAGCCCTGCATTCTTTGAGAAATGTGAGTACCCAGGATCTACATTAATAGCGAAACGTCACATATACACTGTAAAAGTAGAAATGATTATAAACTACATAAGAACCAGCAAAGATAAAGACAGAATTACAACATTGTCTGACTCGATTTTGAACCAGAAGCTTAGTGAGATAAGGTGCAGCCTGGATGCAAACGATGAAATGTTCAAAAACATGAGAATATATTCCAAATGTACACTGAAATGTTCTCCCCACTAATAAACGTACTTGATTTAAAAAAACAAAACAAAAAAAAAACAGGCAGATTTGCGTGGCAGATCTGTGGTTAATTCACAGTAAGCGATATGGCATCACAGTCAAGAGCCCAAATCTGCAAAAGGTCTTTTTTCTTTCTTTTGTTACGCCGACAAGCCACACAAACTGTTTGTGATAAAAATAAAGATGACAAGGGGAGACAAAGGACTAAAGTGTGGATGGCATGGCTCATTGTAAGTTGTCACGATATCTTATTTCCCCCCAGATAAGTGCGCCCTCTACAGGTGGGCTGGAGCAGAGACCTGCTGTTGGTGTGACCAGAGGAATGAGGCTAATGTGTAACCCCCGAGTACGGCTGACAGTTTTACCCCGCGTCCGCACACGACACCTGGCATCTCTCCACACTCACACACCAAAGTGCAGTTAAAGCAATATCAGCTCATATTACAATCACAGCTTGCTATAAAACGGAGAACACAGTTCCCAATGATTGCCAGCTGGAAAAAGGCCCTGCAGCCCAGCTCTGATTTCCACTTACCCTCCGTCCCAAGTGCAATTTACGGCTGGTAAAATGTCTTAGGTGGTCTCCATCTCTGTAGACCCTATAATACAATAACTCTTGTCCCATGGCTAGTCCATCAAGTTCACTGAAATCAAATTGGATGTGCTTTTGTTGTTTACAAGAATCTTATTTTATACTTAACACCATTTTTTACTATACGGAACCCTGGTGCAACTGTACACAACAAGAGATCTCAAAGAATAAGAATGCAACTATACTTAAACACTGACATTAAAATACTCTCTTCGGAGTAGAATCAGAACAATTGTGGCCCACATTTTACCCACGCATCCATTTTGTTAAAATATACACTGCTGTTAAAAAGTTTGAGGACAGATTTCTTAAAGAAATTAATTCTTATAATAAGCAAGGTTGCATTTAATTTTTCAAAAGTGACAGTAAAGACATTTACAATATTTCAAAAATTCTTTTGAAGATTCTATTAATTAAAGAATCCTGAAAAAAGCGTCACCGTTTTCACAAAAATATTAAGCAACACTGATTAAGAAATGTTTCTCAAGCACCAAATCAGCCTATTAGAATGATTTTTGAAGGATCATGTGACACTGAAGATTTGAGTAATGATGCTGATGATGCCATCACAGGAATAAAGTACAACTTAAAATAGATATTTCAAATTAGAATAAAATTTTGACATGTATTTTTGATCACATAAATGCAACCTTGGTAAGCGACTTTGAAAAATATGAAAGAGAAAATCTTACCAACCCCAAACTTTTGAACAGTAGTGTAAATCACTTAGAAATGTCACCGTAATTATGACTTTCGAACGCGCAGGAATTTCCCAACAGGACATGAAGGCAGCATATCGCCTAAAGCGAAAATAAATCCTAAATTTAACTTTTAAAAAGTATTCATTCACCTGGATGGGACCGATTTCCAAAGAAACGCTGCTAATCCATCTTCCAGGACAACTGTTTAGCCTAACTGACTACATGTGACCTCTCCGCCCCTAACAACCATCAAGAACAAGAACGGACCATCAGTAGTCATCTCAGGAAAGCAATTAACAGGAGCAATTAGGCCTAGATTGATTAATTAAATCAATCGTTCATTAAGACGATGCAGGGTGTGACCCTGTTTAAAAGTGCAAGTCTTTATGTTAAGTACCTTTAGCAGATGGTCCCTGTGAAGTGACCTACCTCCCCTTAAGACTCCGACTCTAAGCCAGAATTTATGACATCTTGCAAACATCCTCCTGAAACAAGACTTCTGAAGGGAAACCACTTTAGTACATTAGAACATGTTCTGACACAGAACACAAGCTGATGTGCCAAACACATTTTTTTCGCACACGATTTATAGGATCGCTCCTGTCTATCACACATAACATCAGACCCAACCCTAGATCCCCTGTCCAAGCTTACAAAAACCCACACCATTCACTCACAGAATGCACACCAGCATGCTAAGGCAGTGTGGAGAGAGGTAAAACTGTCAGGCAGGTTGTAAAACAGGGTCTACGAGAGTAAAAGACAGAGAGGTCTTGGGAGGGCATCATTGGAAATCTCAATTGGCAGCGCCGGTGATTATGTGCACCTTCTCCACCAGAAGTCCTTGAGGAGTAGAATGAGCTATGGTGACAACTTCAGCGCCCCCTACAGGCCGTCATAAGGGAAGTTCTCCATCTTCACTGTCTGTTGGATGAGAAGCTTGGACTCTCGCCGTTCCTCGTTCTTGATGGATTTGTTGATATCCATGATCTTTTCGCAGATGTATTTGTTCACTTTAGATAATCGCTGGGTGATCTCTGCGCTGTCGGCTGTTTCTTGAGACACACGGTCGTACAGACACTCTGGAACAAAAAATTAGACTAGAAATCAGCTCATTGCTATTTAATAATGAATTATTTGCTTGTAATTTGTTCTTTTATTCCTGATGGTTTACTTGTCCATTTCCATTTAAATTAATACATTTATTCAAATGACGTTTTATACCATGTTAGTTTCTGCTGTGATATTAAAATTTAGGTTATTGCTTTTGAGAGCTAAAATTTGGTAAACACTAACAAAACTGACAATGATAAAATTTCCATCAACACTAGCAAGAATCTAACCTAAATCTAATGTCATTTTAATATATACAGGTGCTGGTCATATAATTAGAATATCATCATAAAGTTGATTTATTGATTAATTCCATTCAAAAAGTGAAACTTGTACATTATATTCATTCATTACACACAGACTGATATATTTTCAAATTTTGATGATTATAACTGACAACTAAGGAAAATCCCAAATTCAGTATCTCAGAAAATTAAAGACGACACCTGGAGCCACACTCTAATCAGCTAATTAACTCAAAACACCTGCAAAGGCCTTTAAATGATCTCTCAGTCTAGTTCTGTAGGCTACACAATCATGGGGAAGAATGCTGACTTGACAGTTGTCCAAAAGACGACCATTGTCACCTTGCACAAGGAGGGCAAGACACAAAAGGTCATTGCAAAAGAGGCTGGCTGTTCACAGTTCTGTGTCCAAGCACATTAATAGAGAGGCGAAGGGAAGGAAAAGATGTGGTAGAAAAAAAGTGTACAAGTAATAGGGATAACCACACCCTGGAGAGGATTGTGAAACAAAACCCATTCAAAAATGTGGGGGAGATTCACAAAGAGTGGACTGCAGCTGGAGTCAGTGCTTCAAGAACCACTACACACAGACATATGCAAGACATGGGTTTCAGCTGTGGCATTCCTTGTGTTCCTTGAACAACAGACAGCGTCAGAAGCGTCTCGCCAGGGCTGCTGCTGAGTGGTCCAAAGTTATGTTCTCTGATGAAAGTAAATTTTGCATTTCCTTTGGATATCAGGGTCCCAGAGTCTGGAGGAAGAGAGGAGAGGCACACAATCCACGTTGCTTGAGTTCCAGGGTAAAGTTTCCACAGGCAGTTATGGTTTGGGGTGCCATGTCATCTGCTGGTGTTGGTCCACTGTGTTTTCTGAGGTCCAAGGTCAACGCAACAGTAAACCAGGAAGTTTTAGAGCATTTCATGCTTCCTGCTGCTGACCAACTTTATGGAGATGCTGATTTCATTTTCCAACAGGACTTGGCACCTGCACACAGTGCCAAAGCAACCAGTATCTGGCTTAAGGACCATGGTATCCTGTTCTTAATTGGCCAGCAAACTCGCCTGACCGTAACCCCATAGAAAATCTATGGGGTATTGTAAAGAGACAGATGTGATATGCCAGACCCAACAATGCAGAACAGCTGAAGGCCACTATCAGAGCAACCTGGGCTCTCATAACACCTGAGCAGTGCCACAGACTAATTGACTCCATGCCACGCCGCATTTTCTGAGATACTGAATTTGGGATTTTCCTTAGTTGTCAGTTATAATCATCAAAATTAAAAGAAATAAACATTTGAAATATATCAGTCTATGTGTAATGAATGAATACAATATACAAGTTTCTCTTTTTGAATGGAATTAGTGAAATAAATCAACTTTTTGATGATATTCTAATTATATGACCAGCACCTGTACATAACGTCACATAACGTATATATATATATATATCTTTTTTTTTATTTATTTTTTTTAAATAAAATCTTTTAAAGGTAGTGTTTACCTCGGACGATTTTGAGCTTGCTTGGCGAGAGTGGTGGTTTGGGCAAGGCATCTTTCTTCTTCTTCGTAGCGACGCCAGTCACGCTGCGGTTCTTCAAGGTTTCTGTGCCCCAGATCATCACCGCCAGGTTTTTGGTGAATTTTGAGTCTCCCTGTGTCCGCTGTAGCTGGTGCCACTTCTCCTCCTCCACCCAAATCCCTCCACCCAAGTGCACCTGTAGGAGAGATGCTCTTCTTCAAATATGCAGCATACACACACCGTCACAGACACGATTTTGCTTTCACGTTCTGCCACTTCAGTGCCATGTGGTCTATTCCCCTAAGTGTGCCTAAAACATGGTAGCTTTTCTTTCACAATGAATTAAACAGTTCTGTTTATGGAGGATGACATGCAACATTCTATGTGTAATACAGATTCATGCTTGTCAACAGCAGTTTGTGTTGCATGTTGAACAGCTGTGCTCATAAGTTTACACAAACGTTGCTAATAATGTAAGATGTTTAGTATTTTAAAAAAAGAATCTACAAAACTAAATCATAAAAATTGTTTTTTATTTACTACTGCTCTAATCAGAATCAGAATATATATACATTTATATTATATATCAGAATATATATATATATATATATATATATATATATATATATATATATATATATATATATATATATATATATTCTGTTATATACATATTCTGATATATTACAAATTGTAGGATTCCAGTACTGTTTCCAAATTACACGACAAAAAATGTTTGTTAGTAATGTAATGCTTTATATTACACATTTTAGGTAAAACACTTCTTAAAAGTGAAATGATATATCAATATTTGAAAAGGATCATTTCTGTAGAATCAGTCAGTATTTTGAAATATATGTAATATCCTATGTTATATCAGAAGGGGTTACTAAAACACACACACAAACACAAAACAAACTGCAATTTTTATGTTCCCTATTATTTAAAAAAAGAAATAAAACAACTTTTGACAAATTAATTTCCATGACCTTTTCAGATGTTAGCAAGCTTTGTTTTACTCTACTAAAGAGAAATAATTAGCTGATGAAATATTTTAGAACAAAGCATAACTAGAAATATATATGTTTAATTACTTTTTTGGCCAGTTTTCCATGACTGCAGGAAATCTGTCCAGTGAAGTTCCTGGCGTTTTGAGTTATTTAATGACACTAGATCCTTGCAACAAGAGGCTCTACGTACTCCTCCACCTGCCGGGATCTAGGAACCGATTACCACATACGAGAGACACGTCACACATAAATTTAGCGGCGAGGTGTCCGGGTTCATTAAATGCAGTAATGTGTTTTGACAGATGCCAGACTAGAGTGTTGACTTTTAAGCCACACTGTGGAGGACACGGCCCAACAAGCCATCAGGTGGATTGATGGGCAGCTGGTGAGTAACAGCTGAGGTAATGTGCCTTCTGCTTTGTCACCCTGAGCAGTCTTCGGGCTCCAATCCAGCGGCTTTTCCCCAATGCAACTAATGTGCTTTAGGCCCTGGTCGAGCAGACAGGCTTTTCACTGCTCTTAACTTAGAGGAGATTTGCTTTTGTACAGCTACCTGTCACTCAGGGCAATTCCTGTGGTACAAATAATTAATGCCGGATATGTGTGCGTATGTGTAAGGGCCTAATTTGCTTTTGTTCTTCACGCTTGAACTGAGAACCCTTTCAGCTTGTAACACAAATTCCCCCCTGTCATGCAAGGCAGGCAGAGGAACGCAAAATGCGGACCCGATGTCTGCTAACAGGGCTCAAAATCACAGCAAGCGTTCTGGTTAAAAGGCCCTTTGAGACTGATGGGGGGAAGGTTGTAGAAGGGATTTCGCTAGTCAATTAGACAAACCAAACCACTGCAAAACGTTAAAAGAAACACTGAATCGCACTAACACGAGGAACATCAGTGAAATCACTGAATTGTCTTGTTTATACAACAGCTTAAAAGAGTGGCTGGATTACTGTCTGTATGAACTAACGGCTGAAGTAAAGCCCCTTTTCTTCCACGATAGCCAAGAATAACGCCTG